>CM055061.1:10527112-10719428 GCA_029204045.2 Tillandsia leiboldiana
CTGCTGGAACAGCTTAAGGGCCGACAAATGCCATTTTAAGGCTTGGCACTCAAGAACTCACAATCCCATCAGTCATCTTTTCGACAGAGGTGAGCATCAAGCTTAGGGGATATAGTAGAGGCTAGGGCTAACTGTCGCGAAGCCTAAATGCTGTCGGATCACTTTAGGGTTCATCCTAGACTAAACTAGAGCTTGGCATGGTATGACCTTCAATCCACTCAGTCATTTTTCAATTTAAGGTGAGCATCAAGCTCCTGGGACTGAGGGACGTTAAGGGCTCACCACCAGAGGGTTGCGGGCTAGCCGGAGGAGCCGGCAGAGCAAACTCGGCCATGGCTTGAGCACCCAACATTGGACACCCAACAGAGCTTCTGTTATGGAGGCCAACTGAGGCAAGCACCAGCCTCAAGGACACGAGGCCATCACCATGCATGCAACCAGGTAGAGAAATGGCACGCGGTGGCCGGAGCTAGGCCGCGCGGCCATCCTTGGAGCTTTGTTAATGGCAACTTCCTAATACTAGTTCTTAGGTGCAATGGACAGCATCCGAAGCTTTCTAACAAGGTTCTAAGAAGTTCTGGGCATGTCCCCACGGTCGGCGATCGCCGGATGGCCGGCCGCCATTAACGAGGTCAAGCTTGGCCCGTTAATGGCGGATCTTCATCCGCTCTGCATGGCTTGCATGCACGGGCATGGATGGGTTTCCCTTGGCCACATGAAGCTTGGTGGGTGTGTGGGCGGCGGTAAGAGGCCGCGCCGGCGCTGGAGCAACAAGCTCGGCCAAGGCATCGTCTTCCCCAAATTAGGGCACGGCCGCACCACCCCCACACATAACCAAATCCTCCCAAATTTGGTGGAGAGGTTCCTGATTTCAAGCAGAAGCTTCCCATCATTTTTTTTTAGTCCAAAACCGTCGAGAGCAAAGAAAGCTCGAGGCGGAGCAATAGTGGTTTTCCGGCGGTGCAACTTGGCCGCCAGCCAACCGGATCATATCCCATTTCGGGGCTGAGCTGGGAGACTTCCCATGAACCCAAGAACTACTGCTCATGGTCTAGGGTCCAAAGAACCATTGGATCTCCGAAACATGCCTTGGCCGGAGTTGGAGAAGAATGAAGAAGCCGTTTCGCTCCTCCTCGCGTCGCACGCGCCTTGGCTCTCCCAAGTGCGCTCACAGGAGGTAGAGGAGTGCACCAGAAAGCTCAGAGAGGGTTTGTGTGATCCCAGGAGCAATCACCTTCTTCCTTGCCCGAGCTCGGTCTCCTTGAGTGGCCGCGACTCTTGGCAACCCAGGGCTAAGGGGGAGGGGCGGTTTCTACTTCTTGGATAGATGCCAAGGGTTTAAGGACTCCTCAGATGGCTGTAACTCCCCCCACGAGGAATCCAAGAGCCACAAACGTTTAATGTGAAAATTTATAACAATATGCTCTTAGGTCCCTGTACCTCATGCTTCCAACCCCAGGGTCCTTGCTGTAGATCATAATTACACCCAGATCCCTCAGGAAAAAGTCCCTAGCATTTTGGTATATAAAATATTACACATTTTGCAAAAATACCCATTTTTTAACTGTATTTCACATATTTCGAGGCACACGAGTCGTCGAAATAAAAAACGGACTTCGCCACGACGTCCGGCTCGACGAAACCTATCAGGTAGTATATTTGATTCCTCAATTGGGTGCCCCTAAAAATGCTCGGTCCATTTAATCTAGTAAATTTATACTGTATGGCCTGCATCCCGATGCTTCAGAGCCGTCAAACGCGAATTTCGTCAGTGCCATTGCGCTCAGAACGATGAAGCGATTAAAATCGACTACCTGTACTGATAGGTTCGGACACCAAACAGTGAATCGACCGACGTTGGTTGGCAAAAAATTTAAAACAGGGGTTACTATTCACGACTTAAGTTGTGGGCCCCGTATCTTCTTTGCTGTTTTCGAGACAATTCGATCGTCAGATCGAAAATCTGTTTACAATATTTTTACTCGATTCGACGAGACGGTCGCACTGGTGATATCAGATTTTCGAGATCAGACCCCGATCTGAAAGGCGAAAACAGGGTCCAAATTACACCGTTAATTTATACTTTTTGAAATATAAATATTCCGAAAAATATATTTTAATTCAAATTTCAGTTTTTAAAATTCACGGTTACTACACAAATAACTTGGTGCTTTCACAAGTATAGGAGTTCAATTATATATATATATATATATATATATATATATATATATATATATATATATATATATATATATATATATATATGTATAATTAGGCTAGAATACTATCGATAGCACCAAGCCATTGGTGCTATCAAGTTTTTAACCGTTGGATGAAAAAATATGCGGTTGGGATTATAGTGGTCCCTTAGGGTTTACTAGGTGGTTGGTTGAATAGCAAAAATCTTAGGAGACCACTATAATCCCAACCGCATATCTTTTCATCCAACGGCTGAAAACTTGATAGCACCAATTGTTTTGTGCTATCGATAGTATTCTAGCCGGACTATATATATATATATATATATATATATATATATATATATATATATATGTATGAGCATACTCCTATCAATAGTATCGAGTACTTACTACTACCAAAATTTTTGCCATTAAATTTATTTATTTAATTATTTTTATTATTTATATCATACTATTCCATCATTCACTAGACCTAGAGCTGCATTTGGTGCATGTATAAATAAAAATTGCTTATTCTTGTTATAAATACAACTTTTACAATAAGGATAAACAAAATTAATTTTGTATTTGGATGAATATTGAGTTGTTCTCAAAAATAAAAAAAATAGCTATTTGATAGTTAGGTTGAATAGTAATATAAGAGTAATTATAGTTTTAAAATAATAATATTTTATCTAATTAATAAACATAAATAAATTAATTAAATAATAATTTAACTTATTTAATTAACTATAAATAGATAATCCTAAATATTAATTAATAAAATAATTAATTATAATAATAATACTTATTTTTAATTAATACTTTAATTAACTACAAATAATTTAATAAATTAATAAATTAATTAGTTAATTATTTAATAGTTAGATAATTAGTTAATAAAATAATTAGGTTAGTTAAAATATTAGATTAATTAAAAAGTTAATATAATAATTAAAATTATATTTACTTTAAATAAGTTTGTTTTTAAGTGAGAACAATGTTGCTTCAGGAAAAAGAGTAGAACAGTAATTTAAAATTTATACCAACTTTTTAATTAAGTTTATTTTCAAGTGAGAACAAGGTTGCTTCTGGAAAAAGGGTAGAACAGTAATTTAAAATTTATACCAGCTTTTACAAAAAGATGAGAATTAATTTTTTCATCCATAATCAAATGCGTTTAGAAAATAAGATTGGAACAAGTTTTTATTTCAGACCTTATTCTCTATTCAAACGTTGCCTAGTGAACTAATATTATCCTAATCTCATATTTCTTCATCAATGACTGAAAATCTAATAGCAACATCACTATTATCCTAATTATACATCAATTCATCTAAAGTTTTAAAAATATAATAGTATATATATATATATATATATATTTAAAAATTTATATGTTGCTCGGTAAAAATTTTTAGTTTATATAGTTAGCCTTCAACCGTTAGGATTTCGCTAGTATTTTTTTTATTTTTTATAATTTATAATTATATTAAAAATATTTTTAAAAATTATTGAAATATATTAAAAAATAAGAAAAATTCAAAACTAATAAAGATAATTCGACCGTTTGGCCCTTTCCGTTAATGTTGTAGGTCCCTATAAATATTTTAAAATTTTGAGAGTACAAAATATAAATTTTTAAAAATTAAAGAATAAAAGATAAAAGAAAATGTTAATAAAAAAATTTCTATATTTTAATCTTTAATAAATGAGAAATATAAAGTCTACACCCTAATAAAGGAGTTGAAATTATATAACCGTCCATCCTAGAGTTGAGCCAACTCCTTTTGTTTTATAATATTATAGAAAAAAAGTAAAAAGATTAGTTGGTGAAACTTGGCTTTTAGATGGTCAAATGGTGAAATTATAACCGAAAAGTGAATTGCAATACTAGCGTTGCTCTCAATAAATAGGCTAAAATATATTTTTGCTCCTCTAACTATAAATCACGTGACATTTACTTCACAAAATTTTATTTGTTACAGGTTAAATTTCAAAAAATTTCTGTAAAATTTTATTTATTTACTTTTTACTCCTTATTTTTAAAAACATACATTTTTACTGGCACTTTAAATTACCGCTAAAAGTCCCTTTTGTAGTAGTGTATCAAATATGGTCACAGAATTACAGAATCACTTACGAAACGATAACGGTAGGAGGATAAGTGCATAATTTCGTAATTAGGAGGGGGCAAAGTGTAGGTTTATAAAAGTCAGAAGAAAAAAATGAGAAAGCAAAATTTTACAGAAAATTTTCTGTAATTTAGCCTTTGTTATAATTTTTATCTAAATATTATAAATTGTTGTAATAAAATCCGCAAATCAATTTAATTAATTAAATATTCATATTTTGAAAATAATATGATATTTTAATTATTGTTGTATTATCAATCATAATACTATTATATTACTATCATATTAGTAATATTAATTAGTGATACATCAATAATTAGTTTTCTAAATTATATTAGGGATTTGATTTCAAAAAGTTGAAAAGTTCAAATCAAAACTTCGAGCAGGATATTAAAATATCAGTCTATATCCAACAATTTGTAGATTCGGAGTTGAGTCGAATATGATAATATCTGGTTTCATCCCTAGGACTTTATTTATTTATTTATATATCTCTTTTTTTAATTTTATTGGGTTGAAATGTACGTAAAAAAAATATAAAACTACTTAATCAGACTATGATCTTTTTGTTTTTTTTTTGTTTTTTTTGCCTAACTTTTCAATTTGTTTGCTTAAGATTATTGAACGATTTTTTTTCACTTTAGAATTTGAGTGCTCAATCTAACAACCTTGATTAGAATGCTTTACCTAATTATCACATGACTCATGTTTTAACAAATTTTTAGTTTTAATCCTACTAAGTTCATAGTTAATCCCGTTAAGCTGCAGATTTTTTTTCTCTTTTTGATAGAAATATGGCATGCTACATTGCTATTCACTCGTAGCTTTTATTCTAGTATGTATTTTTTGTTTTCTCCGACTACTCACAATCATCGAGATGCATAGCTTCTCTTCGTACTAATTCTTTTTTCAGTCTAATTCGTCATCTCCATCTTGGGCTTTAGTAGGGATGCATATAGGCTACGACTACCTATTGGGCTGACGAAAGTTTTTGAGCAACTTTTCAGACCCAAATTTATTCTGGGTCAGGTTAGGGTCAATCTTGGCCCAGCCCCATTATAGCTCCACCTGATGATATATATAATAAATATAGTTAAATTTCAAGAAACTTTGATTGTTTACAACAGGTGATTTGCAATATGTAACAATTATAACAATTTTAATTATGCATTTCATCTTTCCATATAAAATAAAATATTATTCGATTGCTTTTGATGGATTTATTGAAAATGATTGTGATAGAAGGCACTCCAACGTTAATTCTTTTATTTCAATCAATTAAAAATATCAAGTTTCAACTATTTGGTAGGTTTTTATTGACTGGTTTTTTTTGGCTAAGTATGGCTAGAACCTTCTTCTCTCCCAGAGAATTGGGTTTTGAGCTCTAAGGCAATGGTAAAGTGAAGGGACTGGCCGTGGGGTTATCGAGCACATCTCAAATTCACACAACACACGAACACAATAAAACATGATCTTTCATAGATAAAAATAAATGAAAACGATTATAGAAAATAAGCACGAGGATAACAAAATAATAAAATGAACAAAAGAATACAAGAACATATGATTTACATGGCTCGGCCAACGGTGTGTTGATCTATGTCCACGACATTTTTTTATTAATCCACAGCACAAAAGTACAAGGAATAAAATTGAAATACAAAAAACTCTCTCTTAGGAGCTTTCCACGAACTCCTCACGTAGTTCCAAGACCGAGTGAAGCCATGCTCCAATTGAACTTCTCTCGAGTCACCGTTTTCATCAAAATATCTGCTGGATTCGTATCGGTATGGATCTTCAACAACGAGATAAGATCCTCTTCCACCACATCTCTTACAAAGTGATAGTGAATATCAATGTGCTTTGTCCGAGAGTGAAAAAAGTGATAGCGAATATCAATGTGCTTTGTCTGAGAGTGAAACACCGGATTCTTCGTGTGGTGACTCAAAAACTTGGTCGGCGAAATGACTACAGTATCACCAGCTGAAGGACATCTCCTCTGAAGTGTTGGGACGAGTCGATGACGCTTGAGCACAAAATGGATGTGAAAATGGACTCGGTCCGCGGATTTGAGGTAGAACTGAAGTTCTACAGAATTTGGGTGCCCTAAATAGGAATTCGAGCGCTCTAAAGTGTGCAGATCTGCAGGGATGCTGGAGGTCGTTTTGGGTTCAAGATTCGGGCGCCCTAATGTGACTGTAGTAACCCAAAATTGATGGTTGGGTCTCCATCGTGTGTATCAAAGCCTCGTGATAGATATCGAGCGGTAGGTGGACTTTAGGGCCCAAGATCCGAGCTCTTGGAAAATTTCGGACGTAGCCACAGGAGCTTACTATGGGCCAACAGGCATTGGACTGGGGTTTCGGATGCCCGAATTGGATTTCGAGTGCCCGAAACTGTGTTTTGACTGTGCGAACAATAGCTTCTTATTCTGATTCGTGGGCTCAACTTACCTAATGAAAACCCCATTAAATAGAGCCCCATGCGTCCTTGATAAGCTCTTTCCCTTCTCTAACTTTTGAAACTAGGTTTTAGCTAAGTCTTGAGCTTCAATTGCTTCATCTTTCACCATTACTCACCTTGGGAGCTCTGCAATAGTAGCTGGCAGCAGTGACCACTTGGAGAACTTCACTTCCTATGAGACTTTGAAGGAGTTTAATGGCATGAGACTCCTTAGGAAGCTTCTCCACTGATAGATCTCGAAGTTGGGAGCTTGTGAAGCCTTCTAGTTTATCCAAACTCTAGATATTTATAGATTATTTAAGTTTTTAGTAAATGTTGCTAGATTTTGGACAAGTTGAGGTTTTGATGGATTTTCTTTGGATTTTCTCTTTGAGTCGAGCTTTAAATTGGTTGGGGATGATATTGACTTCATTTTGAGTAAGAGGAAACTTCGTTTTAGCAGATTATAAGGTTGGTTTTATGTGAATTTCAGTTTTGATTGAGTGTAGTTGTCACGCCCCGGCGTCGAAACTGCGACCCGGGCTCGCCAACAGATCCGCCGCCCATGTTGGGTTATGATAAATATGGATCTAAATAGGGGAAAAAATACCTAGAGGGGGGTGAATAGGTGTAAACAATAAACACTCAAAAATCTTTGCGTAATAAAACCCAATGTGGAAATGAAAAATAACACGCAAGATTTTACGTGGAAAAACTCCAAAACCAGGAGTAAAAAACCACGGGACCGATCACACGGTGAAGTCAACTAAGATTAAACACGTACAAAGGTGATATACCGTACTCACACACGACTCAACCTTTTTCCATACGCTCCGAGTTGATCTTCTCCGCTCGCTCCGCAACGCGCCTCGAATCCACGATTTGCGTCCAACGCCGAATCCGCGACGTCCAACGTCGAGTCCACGACGTCTAACCGAATCCACGGTCTCCACCACGTAGTACGTCTCGAATCCACGAATGTACCTCGCTCCGAATCCACGAGAGCGGTAACACCTTGAATCCACAAGGCCACGCGAGTCCACGCGCCGATTTTGGGAAAAATCGTTGTTTTGTGTGGTGGTGAAAATCCGCCGAATACTTAGATCAGAGATAGATCGGAAATGCCATCTAAGTATTCATTAATTTGATTCTACTCAAAATCTGAGTATGAAAACCTAGAATCAAATTAATTAATATAGATGAAGAAACATAGAATTAAATCTAGTTATTTCCTTTCTTCTCTATATGTGGATTTATAAGTTTTTCTCCGTTAATATTTTTCCGTCATTTCCCGGAGTACGAAACTTATTTTTTGGATTTTTTGATTTTTTTTTTTTTGGATTACCCTAAAAGATAGAATTAGGGTTTACTTATAGGTTAGAAACCATTGGAAGTGGATAAGAATCAAAAACTGACTATAACAGAATTTTTCCCGCACGACGGTCCGGACTGGATTAGGCTCGATCCGGACTGTCATTGTTTTTCAGAGAACTCCTGAAAAAACAAGGTTCGGGGTCCGGAACGAAATACCTACGGTCCGGACTATTCATGCGATTTCAGCAAAATCCACGTTCGGGGTCCGGACTGAAACAGGGGTGTTCCGGACTGGATTTGCGCATGAACCAACCTACGTTCGGGGTCCGGACTGTAGTACCCTGATCCGGATCCTGAACATATAACAGTCCAGTTTCTTGATTTTTATGCGATTAAAAATTCATCCAAGTGTTTCTACATTATAAGAAGTATTCAGATCACCAAAATTATTTAGTTAAACGTACATAATCCTTTTGAATTCTTCTTTCTTGAGATTGAGGCATATGATCCAACCATCTTCATCTTCAATCTTCAAGACTTAACCATTTCACGAAATACGCCATGACAAATTCCTTAACAATCTCCCCCTTTGGCGGTTTCGTGACAAAACATAAATCCACTTAAGAAAATTCAAAAAGATATTTTTGTTGTTATCACCATACAACAAAAATTTACATTTGAGATCCAAATAAACTAAATACATGAGATAAACTCCTAAAACAAACTCTAGACTTAGACATCTGTACTCTCTGCAAAAGAAGCAATTCTTGACAAAAGAAATCGTTAGATACCTCAAGAATTTAACATTCAAAAACCAACCAGAGAGATGAAGTTTATACTCACCATGACATTTATGAAAGCAGATATGTATTAAGATACCAATCAAAGATAGACATATCTTCTAAGCAATAAATTCCAAATGTCATAAGTATGTTAATCAACAAACAATTTGTTAGTAATAATACATGTCCAAATAGTTAGTCAAATAGTTAGTCGAGGCATACATTCATCCACAATACAAACCAAAAGTTGTTTTGATACTTGCCTTGTAGGTATCATTCCAAAGTTCAAAGTTCTCACAGAGACCATTGTTTAACCAGCCCATTGTTTAACCAGTTCAAATCTCTCTCCCCCTTTTTGTCACTAAACAAAGCCAAAATTACAAAAATAAAAGGGAGTTAAAAGTTTAAAAATGTAAGAACTAAGATTAAAACCTGCAAAACAAAAAAAATGTTAGAACAACAAAAGGAAGATCATTCTGAATCTTCAGAATTGCTGCAGCCAAGTTTTTGAAATATCCTTTTAAGTATCTTGGCCATAGACAGCTGCTCTTTCTTTAAATCTCCGATGTCTGCCTTCATCGTAACGAATTCGTTAGACATTAATTCGTTCTTGTTCTGAAGAAAGTTGTTGTTGCTCCCTGTAAATAGATGTAACAGAGGCATCATCCTCTGAAGTTGAAGCTGCTGCTAGTGGTGCTGAAGTTGTTGCTACTGGTGCTCTTGCTGCTGCTGTTACTGCTGGTCTTTTTCTGCGAGGAGGTTTTGGAGGCTCATCTTGTCTTGTGAAGAGGGACTTCACAATAGTTGTATCATTAATTGTTCCCAAACTGTGCATGTAAGAGCTTGCACTAGTGTCGATCTTAAACTTGCGAAGAATGCGCATTATGATCATTGGGAAGGGAAGTCGCTCTGTAGGATGAGCATTCTCCACATACCGCGCCATCCTCGACCAAATGAGATATGGAATGTTGAAGTTGGATCCCAAGGTTACTGTGGGGTTTCCAAGAAGGTAAAGGAACAACATTCTATCCCATCTCAGAACTTTTGTGTGCATGTTGGGTAGGATGTTGTAGCAAACAATAAAGTTCAAGAAGCGATACTCCGGTCGAAGTTCTTTAGAAAAGATTGAATTCCTGGTTGACTGAGTATCAGGAAGACAAATCCCAATGATAACCACTCTCCATGTTGTATTGGTAAAAACATGACCCTTTAGATAATGAGCTCCATCAACCCGGGCCTTCATTCCTAACACCTCTCCAATCAACTGAGGTGTGACTTTAATCTTAACATTGCGGACAGATGTTTGAAATTCTCTTGGCCCATCTTCAAGATCTACCAATCTTGATCCATTTTGGTAGAACATCTTGACAAGGTGAAGACAGTAGCCTGTAGATTCTGGAAAGTTGCAAATGGGTGCAAGTCCCACTTGTTCAAAAAGTGTTCCAAATAATGCAGAGCGCTCCTTTAGAGCTTTGACGTTCACATGTCGCTCGCCAATGCATTCTCTTTTCTCAAAGTCTTTAATCCTCTCAGAGCTTACAAACTCTTGTGGAGGAGGCTTGCTTGCAAGTGGCTCTTCGATTGATATTCCTCGAGCACTCCCTCTTTTGCGTGCAATGCTCTTTTTCCTCATTTTTACGGGTGTTGACTCCATGGGGGCTTTTCCTTTTTCTGCGGCTGTAGGCGGTGTCTTTGCCTTCGAGGTTGCTGCAGGGGCTTTCCCCTTTGAGGCAGTAGCTGCAGCATGTGCTACGCCTTCTTCCAAAAGCTCATCCCAGTCAATGGAATCCGTCTCGGATCCTGAATCCGAGTTCTCCTTAGTCTTCTTAGCCCTCTTAGGCTTGTTCGTTGCTCGTGTGTGCACCATGGCAACCAGAAGCACAATGATCCCTTATTGCTAGTTCCCATTGGAGTCGGAAAGTCTTTAGAATTTTCTAATTCGAATTTCTTCACCAACTCCCTTGCATACTTGGATTGACACAGATGGATGCCTTCTTCATTTTGTTTCACATGCAATCCAAGAAAATATGTTAGCTCGCCCATCATGGACATCTCAAATTCGCTTTTCATGGTTTCAGCGAATTTTGAAGCATCATTGTCTCTTGTTGCACCAAATACAATGTCATTGACATAGATTTGTGCCACAATGAAGTTATCCCCAAAATGCTTCACAAAGAGTGTCCGATTCGCTCCCCCTCGAATGTTAGCCCTTTTCCAAAAGGTGCTTTGTCAACCTTTCGTACCATGCTCGCGGTGCTTGTTTTAAACCGTAAAGAGCCTTTTTCAAACGAAAAACATGGTTAGGTTGTTTATGGTCTACGAAACCTTTCGGTTGTGTGACATAAACTTTCTCGTTCAAAAACCCATTTAAAAAGGTGCTCTTAACGTCAAAGAGTTTGATTTTAAAATGACAAGCAATCGCAAAGAGGATGCGAATTGACTCGAGACGAGCTACCGGGGCGAAGGTCTCATCAAAGTCTATACTTTCTATTTGTGAATAGCCCTGAGCAACTAGGCGTGCTTTGTTCCTGATAATGGTATCATCCTCGTTTTTCTTGTTCTTGAAAATCCATTTAGTACCAATCACGTTGTGTTGCTTCGGTGGCTTCGTTAATTCCCAGACTTTGTTTCTTTCGAACTGATGGAGCTCTTCCTGCATTGCTTCAATCCAGTAGTCATCTTGAAGAGCTTCATCGACGTTCTTTGGTTCTACCATGGAGACATAACATGCGACTCCACAAACCAATTGTCTCCGAGTCCTGACTTCTTCTTGTGGGTCTCCAATAATGTTCGATTCTGGATGATCCTTGGAGATACGTAGCGTTTGAGGTAACGGAGTGCTCGGAGGTACGTGTGATGATTTCTGCATATCAGATAAACTAGAAGAACCATTAGATGCATCAACTTTATCGGAAGAATTGTTATGAGAAGATGCATTTACAGGAGTATCATCATCAAGAGACATATCCGGGGTAGATTTATCAGATGCAAAATGAAAAGCTTCATCTACTTTAACATTAATAGATTCTACCATCGTTTTAGATTCGAGGTTAAATACCCGATATGCTCTACTATTTGAAGAATAACCCATGAAAATCCCTTCGTCACTTCGAGAGTCGAATTTTCCTAGATTTTCGCGATCACGCAAAATGTAACAGCGACTCCCAAAGATTCGAAAATATTTGATATTTGGTTTTCTACAAAACCATAGCTCATATGGTGTATTTAAAGTTCCCGGGCGCAAATACACTCGATTAATTACGTAGACGGCGGTGTTCACAGCTTCAGCCTAAAAATGTAACGGTAAATTCCGGCTGTGAAGCATAACACGCGCCATCTCTTGTGCAACCCTATTTTTGCGCTCGACTACACCATTCTGCTGAGAATTCATGTTTTATGCCGTTGGAAGTGCAAAAATCAATGAATTTAGAATTGATGAATTCTCCACCTCTATCACTTCGAACACGGACGATCTTTTCATTTCTCTCAATCATAATACGATGACAAATCTCATGAAAAGAATCGAAAGTATCCCCTTTCTCTTTTTAAAAATGTTACTCATGAATATCTAGAGAAATCATCAACCAAAAGAAAAATGTACCATTTACCTCCCAAGCTTGGTTGACGTGTTGGCCCCATTAAGTCCATGTGCAGTAATTCTAAAGGCCGATTGGTACCCACGTGGTTCAAGTTCTTGTGTGCAGCCCTTGATTGTTTTCTCTTTTGACAACCTCCACACACAATGTTTTGATTAAAAGATAATTTCGGAACCCCCTTGACCACGTCTTTATTAGAAATCCTTGCTAGTTCCTTAAAATTTATGTGACCTAGTCTTTCATGCCAAAGAGTTTTGTTATCTAAAGAAACTATGTTACAATTTTCAGAAATTTTGTTTGGAACTACATAGCAATTATTTTCAGATCTAACCCCTTTCAAAAAGAATAATTGGTCCTTATCAGTTACAATACATTCTGCTGAGGATAAATTAACTGAAAAGCCATTATCACAAAGTTGACTTATGCTAATGAGGTTAGTCTTAAGGCCTTCAACAAATAAGACATTGTTCAAAACCGGGCCTTCTGGAATAGCGATTGTTCCTTTTCCAACAATTTTAGAAGAACGACCGTCTCTGAAAACTACAAGTCCTCCAGAGGTTTTCTCTAAAGTTTGAAAACAATTTTTGTCACCGGTCATGTGACGGGAACATCCACTATCCAGATACCAAGACGAATTGTCATAAGCATGCAAAGAAGTATGAATGACAAGACAAGGGAAGATTTCACCTTTGCGCACCCAAACCTTTTTGGACTGCGCCGGCAATGATTGTGACGTTATTCTTCTTGGTGAAAGCGTCTTGTTTGATTGATCGCTCTTCTTTGATGATGTCGTCTTGTAAGTTGAACTACCAAAGCTCTTTTCCTTTGAAAAATTCTTCTTTGATTTCTGGGGAGTGAACTCATTAGTAGTTGTTGCAAGAGGTGCTTGATTTATTCTGTCACGCCACGAGTCCGCCAATTTGTACGGTTCGAGCACGCCAACAGACCCGCCAATCAGGTATGACTTTTCACCACCTAAAAGGAACGGTAATATCCATAATCACACAACAAGTATATGCGGAAGCTCAATATCAGAGTACTAAAAATCACTACAAATTTAAACTTTCATTTTATAAACAAACAGTTTAAGCGGTAATGAAAGCATACACGAGTGAACCATGAATTAAATTTATTACACTTTACACCTTTGAACTTGCCAATAAAATTATTACAATTCTTTTACATCATTTCCTCACCATAACAAGGTTCACTCAAGAAATATAAAAATGGGATACCTCTGCTAGACCCTCTAGGTCTCTATGCTGCTGGGCGCTTGCCCCTGTCGTATACCTCGTCGTATGCCTCTGAACCGTCGCGATCGCTGCATCCATACCTGAACCTGTGGGGGGGAGTCACCCTAGGGGTGTGAGAACTACGACATAGTTCCCAGTGGGTTCAACCGCCGAGATAAAGTGTCCTACACCACTTGGTCCAATGGAAGCAATAATAATAGTGCTAGGAAATTAAAATCCTCAATATCATAATGCTACTATGTATATACTAGCCACTACACTATCTGTGTATACTCACCAATCCGTCACTACTCTGTCTAGCCACACTAGGCAACTAACCACCAACTCGGCCACTAAGCCGCTGTATAGGGTCACTGCCCAACTCTGACAAGAGTACTCTAAAACCTGTCATATGGGTCGCTGCCCGGGAGAGGGACCCTGTCCAACTCCGACAGTTGTACGTTCGCCCCCGGAGGTACGCCCATTTTATCTTTTTCTTTTCTTTTCTTTCTCTTTTCTTTCTCTTTTCTTTAGCACTTGGCCTCTTTGCTCTTAACACTTGCTTTTCTGTCTTATACGAGCTTGTAGCTCCCTTTTTGCCACTGGCAATCTCTTTCTTTAAGCATTTAGCTCTTTACTTTCACTTTTAGCCTTTCGAAAGTACCTCGTCCGACGGGTCGCTGCCCAGGGAGTCCTGCTCCACAATGACGAGTCTCAAATTCGAAGGCGCCTTTTACATTCTCGATATGCTCTTTTTGCCGCTTTTAGCTTGCTATTAAACTTTACCTTTTGCATTTATTACCTCTTATCCTAGGTCTTGCCATAAGGATAATTAGAGAGTCTCCTGGACTCTTAAACATTCCACCTTCATTTATTTAACTCAAATTGAAGTTAAAGTTATTGTCCATTTGCCCAGACACCCTATGACTTTCCAGGGTTATATTTGATCAACTCTTTAACCTTGGGATCTTATACCACTTTCCTGATTCCTCATTGAATCCTAGAGTTAACTTAACTCTATTTTCCTGTTCCACTATTAACTTAGAGTTACATCGACTCTAATTTCCTGTTTTCCCTTTCATGTCTCCACACTTGATCCATTTTTCGATTCTCTTGATTCCTTACTGAATCCTAGAGTCAACTTGACTCTATTTTTCTGTCTGTGAGTTTAAACTCTTCTAGCTCAACTTAGGTTCCCTTTACCTAAGTTCCATGTCATACTTGTCCTAGAGTTCCTTGACTCTATGCTGACCACTAGTTCACCTTAGGTTCTCTTTACCTAAGTTCCATGTTATACTTGTCCTAGAGTTCCTTGACTCTATGCTGACCACTAGTTCACCTTAGGTTCTCTTTACCTAAGTTCCATGTCATACTTGTCCTAGAGTTCCCTGACTCTATGTTGATCACTAGTTCTCCTTAGATTTCTTTTACCTAAGTTCCATGTCATATACATCCTAGAGTTCTCTGACTCTATGTTGATCACTCTATCCAGTGTCCTTAGGTTGTCACCTAAGACCATGCCACTCGTCCTCCCTAGGATAACTCCAAAGTTGATGTCACTCGTCAAACCCCTATACTAGGTTTTCTCCTAGTCTTACTACCAGCAACTGTTGTTCCCTTATGTCACGTGATTCCTAAGGTTATACCCTAACATACTCATAATCATGAATAGCTAATCATTTTCATGCATACAATTATTTTCATCTCATTCATAAAATAATAATTATCTCTACGCATGCATATTCATCATATATGTTTGGCAACCAACAGTTGCACTTTTCCTCTGTGTCTCTTTGCACATGCACAACTATTCCCCTATCTCTGGCAACCAACAGTTGCTCTTTTTCATCTGAGTCCATCTATACAGGCAATCAATATCATAATTACCTAACGCCTCCAACAGGCTACTATCATGCTTCGAATCGAAAAGCAAATGAGCAAGGGGAGAGGTCACCCAATTTCGGCAGAATTCTCCACCTCGTGGTGTACCCAATTGCTTGTAGACACTTGCAATTGGTCTCCGCGCGATTCCACTTGTCTCCTCGAGCTTGCACGCAAAATGGTGCACTTCCCTCGAGTCCGCACGCAAAACGGTGCACGTCCACCAAACCTGCATGCAAAACGGTGCGCGTCAGTAAAACCCACACGCAAAACGGTGCGTGCCACTTCAGTCGGCACGCAAAACGATGCGCATCAACTCAACCTGCACGCAACATGGTGCACGTACCTCGGGTTTGCACGCAAAACGGAGCATGCTTCTCTTAAGGTTGTACGAAAAACGGTGCACGTCTTTTCTAACCCTGCACGACAAACGATGCATAATATTAGGGTCGGCATGCAAAACGGTGCGCGACAACACGATCGGCGCGCAAAACGGTGCACGTACCTCAAATCTACACGCAAAACGATGCACGCCTTACTGTAGGGTTGCACGCAAAACGGTGCATATTTTTCTATTCCTGCACACAAATCGATGCAAAATATTAGACTTTGCACGTAAAACGGTGCACAACAACTTAATCTGCGCGTAAAACATAGCACATACCTCGGTTTGGCACGCAAAACGGTGCACTTTTCTTTTTCAATGTTGCATGCAAAACGGTGCACGTTTTTCTCGTCCTGCACGCAAAACAATGCAAACATTAGAGTCTGCACGCAAAACGGTGCCCGTTAGTCCAACCTGCACGCAAAACGGAGCACGTACCTCGGGTTGGCAGGCAAAACGGTGCACGTTTCTTTTTTCAACGTTGCACGCAAAACGGTGCACATTTTTCAAGTTTGCGCCCAAAATTGCGCATATTCTCCGAATCCGCACGGAAAACGATGCATTTCTTCCACAACTGGCACGCAAAACGAGACGCGCCAAAATTGCCCCCGACAGTCCGCGCAGCAAAACGACACAGTATAACTCGGTTCCTAACACGCAACACGGTATGGGGTCAAATCCAAACCCAAAGGAGGTCTAAAAACTGTGCCAAAAATATCGTAAAAAAATAACGTGCGGGGCTTATCTCGTACAGTCGCACCGTTCCATCTCACGAAATTTCCTCTCTTTCTCTCTCTCTCTCTCTCTCTCTCTCTCTCTCTCTCTCTCTCTCGATGCTCGATTGGAGAAGAAGAAGAGAACAGAGAGGAGGGAAGGTCTGCGGGGGGGGGGGGGGGGGGAGAAGGAAGAAGAAGAAAAGAAAAAGAAGGAGAAGATAAAGGAGGGTGGTCCGTGGACCGGGTCCACGGGACCGCCCAATGGGGAACCGTCGGGTGGCGGTCCACCACGAAGGGGGCGTGCACCGGGTCCAGGCGGCGGCCCCCACGCCACGCGGCGCGTGTCCCGCACATCTGTGCGCGCCAGCTGTGCGCGGCGCCGCACGTCTTGGGAATCCGTTTTTGTCTCGTTTTCTATCCGTTTTTCGTCCGTTTCCGTCCAAACTTGACAGGCAGCTTCGTTTCAGCTTAATTTACCATAGAAAATTTTAAATTTTCAGTTTGGGCCATTTCTGGACCACCAAAAGCCTCGCTATATCTAGAATCATTGGCGGACCTCGTTCTCGCAATCTGGGTATCCGATCAACACGAAACTTTTACTGTGATCTTAAAACATAATTACGAAGCTCCCCAAATTTTCTCAGAATTTTCTGATACTGTTGACGGAGCCCGTTCTCTCTATCCGGCATCCGATCAACATGAAATGTTTTTCTGTGGTCTTAAAACATATTTACGGGGCTCCCGTAATTTCCTCGGAATTTTCCGACACTGTGAATTTTCCACTAGAAATCTGGGCCCCCTTTCTCAAATAAATTTTTAGATCTCTCCATTTTAACCCGATTTGGGCCCAACTCGCGTCCAAATATTCTTTACTTCCCTAACTTTCATAACAATAGTATTTCATACCGTCTTTATTTACATTTATTTATGTGCCGAAAATCCAGTACCTTACATTCTACCCCCCTTAAAATAAGTTTCGTCCTCGAAACTTGAATCACATCTCGACTCCTACTTGATCGAGAGGGAGGAAATCTTGCCCTTACTACTGGACTCACTGTATATCGTGACTGGCATCAAATTGCCTGCTCGCCGAGACTACACGAGCAACTCATTCATGAATCCCTATCACAATTCAGGGACAAACACAGACCTGGTGTCTGGCCACTTTCACCAAGTAGGTGAAAGACACAGTTGAGCACTTGTTCTCTCAATTGCCACGAATGACCCAGTTTTTACTTGTGAAATTTTTACTTTAATTCCGCCATCATTCTTTTCACAACGAGGTTGCATCTGCAACCAATTACACTTACCGCATTTTTCCGGTCGCTCCGCTGCCTAATGTGGAGGGCAAAGGCCAATCCACAAGTCCTCAGCTATCACGCACGCTGCTAGTGCTCTAAGTCTACGGGTTATCAGTTACCCCGACATCTCGGACTACTAATAGGTTCACAGACCACGGTCCAATAGGGCCTATAGCCCAAAACTAATCCAACACTGTATAATAGCTCTCACTAGCACACAGACCCAATCATCATACGGGTAGATCCTCACTTAGGATTACTACACCCACACTCCCACTAGGAGCTACAGTACCTCAATCACCATTAGCTCTACGGCCTGGTCATATCACACTCTCAGTGTACTAATCTCAGTGTACTAATAGCCTCAATTCTCACACGTGGCATTCCACGTTCCCGGGTCATCGCTCGGACTACCGTCCCGACCAAATCTCTATCATGCCCCGCCATCAGGTCTCGGGCCGCTGTCTCTCACAGCCGACTGCGCCTGCCCACTGGGCTACAGGCCCACAGTCCACAAACATGGTCCAGGTACGGATCGTCCCCAAGCGAACCCACTAATCGTCGCCACGCGACCACTATACTCACTGAGCAAAACCAACTAACCAGTCGTCAATCCACGACCCAAAACTCTCTATCAACTCTGGCCACACTGGGCAAAGGCTACTATGCCACCTAATCAGCTCTCTCTGGCTAAACAATACTTGTGCTCCATGAGCACCCAAACAATTCGGCGTCCTACGCCCCCATGCTAACTCGCAGAAAATCCAGCGTTAAGCGATTCGCTTACGTACCCCTACGGCTCTTGTGCACTCTCCCAACTGGGTCGAGGCACCACAATAACAGTTCACCATCCTGGTGATTAACACCCAAATCCTGCGATGGCAATCCTTGCCATTACACCCATTCATCAAAACGACGCCAGTAAACTCTCGCTCTATCGAGAGATCCACGCATCTTGAAGCCTACTCTAGGCTTGTAAATCTTTCTTGCCCTAACCCTTAGGACATACTTACCTGGTTCTCGCACATAGTGACTACCAGCGTTCCATGAGTCGATCTCTCACTGGACCTTTCCAACCACACTTCGCCAGCAACCTAGCTGACAGAAGCGCAAAACACCTTATGCTGAAGGTGTTGGCTGCGTCGACAAAAGTTCGGCGGCCACTGCCATTCCCTTTTACTGTCGCTCCTACAGGCGGCGACGTCGTATACTCATACGTTGTTTGTGCAGCCTCAGCTTGCTGCGCTATCAGCCACTGGAGCCTTTCTATCTGCTCCGACTGTCACATCGACGCCACACTTAGGCGTTGGAATCAGCCTTCCTGTCGGCGGGAAATTTTCGCCTATCGGCAAGAAGATTCCTTATGTTACTGGACCACACCAATAAGTGCGGTCACCAGCTATCGCAGCTCGTGTACCTCGTTTGACCCCGAGCCCTCTCGTGACTCGAGTTGAAACAGGTGTGTTTCCCTATGTGGTGTCATCGCCAATATGCACACCACAACGAAACAACTAGCCCAAATTTAGCCATTTGAGCAACGCGCAGTCTATATACCGACAAAAAGGCTCGTCGACTCAATCATGCGAAAGTATAGGAGGGTACTCCTTTTCATCTCCAATATTACGTTGTCGGCCGCCAACGTAATATCCGAAGAACGAAAGCTCGTCGCCCTCGATCTGTCCCAATATCCTTTTTGGGAACAACAATAACCAATCAAATACTTTCGCCCAATAATCAACACACTCTCTCGTGCTAATCCCTAGGGTCTCCCTAAGGTTGCTAACCACCTAGGACTATTCCTAGGCTCTTATACCACTCTAATCTGTCACGCCCCGAGTCCGCCAATTTGTACGGTTCGGGCACGCCAACAGACCCGCCAATCAGGTATGACTTTTCACCACCCGAAAGGAACGGTAATATCCATAATCATACAACAAGTATATGCGGAAGCTCAATATCAGAGTACTAAAAATCACTACAAATTTAAACTTTCATTTTATAAACAAACAGTTTAAGCGGTAATGAAAGCATACACGAGTGAACCATGAATTAAATTTATTACACTTTACACCTTTGAACTTGCCAATAAAATTATTACAATTCTTTTACATCATTTCCTCACCATAACAAGGTTCACTCAAGAAATATAAAAATGGGATACCTCTGCTAGACCCTCTAGGTCTCTATGCTGCTGGGGCCTTGCCCCTGTCGTATACCTCGCCGTCTGCCTCTAAACCGTCGCGATCGCTGCATCCATACCTGAACCTGTGGGGGGGAGTCACCCAAGGGGTGTGAGAACTACGACATAGTTCCCAGTGGGTTCAACCGCCGAGATAAAGTGTCCTACACCACTTGGTCCAATGGAAGCAATAATAATAGTGCTAGGAAATTAAAATCCTCAATATCATAATGCTACTATGTATATACTGGCCACTACACTATCTGTGTATACTCACCAATCCGTCACTACTCTGTCTAGCCACACTAGGCAACTAACCACCAACTCGGCCACTAAGCCGCTGTATACTGGGTTACCCTAACCCGGCCACCTTGGCCACTCTCTGTTCTTCTTATTCTTTACCATATGGTGGTTTAATTTAAGTTAACCCTCAAAAATTCTTATCCAACGGGCCCCAGCCCGGTAGTCCTGCTACCATCAGATAAGATTTCTAAGGTTGCCGATAACACTCGCAAGTGTTACCCCGTCCTGCCGGGGGGACTTGTCATACAGGACACTGCCCGATAGGGTCACTGCCCAACTCTGACAAGAGTACTTTAGAACCTGTCATACGGGTCGCTGCCCGGGAGAGGGACCCTGTCCAACTCCGACAGTTGTACGTTCGCCCCCGAAGGTACGCCCATTTTATCTTTTTTCTTTTCTTTTCTTTCTCTTTTCTTTCTCTTTTCTTTAGCACTTGGCCTCTTTGCTCTTAACACTTGCTTTTTTGTCTTATACGAGCTTGTAGCTCCCTTTTTGCCACTGGCAATCTCTTTCTTTAAGCATTTAGCTCTTTACTTTCACTTTTAGCCTTTCGAAAGTACCTCGTCCGACGGGTCGCTGCCCAGGGAGTCCTGCTCCACAATGACGAGTCTCAAATTCGAAGGCGCCTTTTACATTCTCGATATGCTCTTTTTGCCGCTTTTAGCTTGCTATTAAACTTTACCTTTTGCATTTATTACCTCTTATCCTAGGTCTTGCAATAAGGATAATTAGAGAGTCTCCTGGACTCTTAAACATTCCACCTTCATTTATTTAACTCAAATTGAAGTTAAAGTTATTGTCCATTTGCCCAGACACCCTATGACTTTCTAGGGTTATATTTGATCAACTCTTTAACCTTGGGATCTTATCCCACTTTCCTGATTCCTCATTGAATCCTAGAGTTAACTTAACTCTATTTTCCTGTTCCACTATTAACTTAGAGTTACATCGACTCTAATTTCCTGTTTTCCCTTTCATGTCTCCACACTTGATCCATTTTTCGATTCTCTTGATTCCTTACTGAATCCTAGAGTCAACTTGACTCTATTTTTCTGTCTGTGAGTTTAAACTCTTCTAGCTCAACTTAGGTTCCCTTTACCTAAGTTCCATGTCATACTTGTCCTAGAGTTCCTTGACTCTATGCTGACCACTAGTTCACCTTAGGTTCTCTTTACCTAAGTTCCATGTCATACTTGTCCTAGAGTTCCTTGACTCTATGCTGACCACTAGTTCACCTTAGGTTCTCTTTACCTAAGTTCCATGTCATACTTGTCCTAGAGTTCCCTGACTCTATGTTGATCACTAGTTCTCCTTAGATTTCCTTTACCTAAGTTCCATGTCATATACATCCTAGAGTTTTCTGACTCTATGTTGATCACTCTATCCAGTGTCCTTAGGTTGTCACCTAAGACCATGCCACTCATCCTCCCTAGGATAACTCCAAAGTTGATGTCACTCGTCAAACCCCTATACTAGGTTTTCTCCTAGTCTTACTACCAACAACTGTTGTTCCCTTATGTCACGTGATTCCTAGGGTTATACCCTAACATACTCATAATCATGAATAGCTAATCATTTTCATGCATGCAATTATTTTCATCTCATTCATAAAATAATAATTATCTCTACGCATGCATATTCATCATATATGTTTGGCAACCAACAGTTGCACTTTTCCTCTGTGTCTCTTTGCACATGCACAACTATTCCCCTATCTCTGGCAACCAACAGTTGCTCTTTTTCATCTGAATCCATCTATACAGGCAATCAATATCATAATTACCTAACGCCTCCAATAGGCTACTATCATGCTTCGAATCGAAAAGCAAATGAGCAAGGGGAGAGGTCACCCAATTTCGGCAGAATTCCCCACCTCGTGGTGTACCCAATTGCTTGTAGACACTTGCAATTGGTCTCCGCGCGATTCCACTTGTCTCCTCGAGCTTGCACGCAAAACGGTGCACTTCCATCGAGTCCGCACGCAAAACGGTGCACGTCCACCAAACATGCACGCAAAACGGTGCGCGTCAGTAAAACCCACACGCAAAACGATGCGCGTCAACTCAACCTGCACGCAACACGGTGCACGTACCTCGGGTTCGCACGCAAAACGGAGCATGCTTCTCTTAAGGTTGTACGCAAAACGGTGCATGTCTTTTCTAACGCTGCCTGACAAACGATGCATAATATTAGGGTCGGCACGTAAAACGGTGCGCGACAACACGATCGGCGCGCAAAACGGTGCACGTACCTCAAATCTACATGCAAAACGATGCACTTCTTATTGTAGGGTTGCACGCAAAACGGTGCACATTTTTCTAGTCCTGCATGCAAATCGATACAAAATATTAGACTTTGCACGTAAAACGGTGCACAACAACTCAATCTGCGCGTAAAACGGAGCTGATACCTCGATTTGGCACGCAAAACGGTGCACTTTTTTTTCAATGTTGCACGCAAAGCGGTGCATGTTTTTTTCGTCCTGCACGCAAAACAATTCAAACATCAGAGTCTGCACGCAAAACAGTGCCCGTTAGTCCAACCTGCACGCAAAACGGAGCACGTCCCTCGGGTTGGCAGGCAAAACGGTGCACGTTTCTTTTTTCAACGTTGCACGCAAAACAGTGCACGTTTTCCAAGTTTGCGCCTAAAACTGCGCATATTCTCCGAATCCGCACGCAAAACGGTGTATTTCTTCAACAACTGGCACGCAAAACGAGGCGCGCCAAAATTGCCCCCGACAGTCCGCGCAGCAAAACGACACAGTATAATTCGGTTCCTAACACGCAACACGGTATGGGGTCAAATCCAAACCCAAATGAGGCCTAAAAACTATGCCAAAAATATCGTAAAAAAATAACGTGCGGGGCTTATCTCGTACAGTCGTGCCGTTCCATCTCACGAAATTTCCTCTCTTTTCTCTCTCTCTCTCTCTCTCTCTCTCTCTCTCTCTCTCTCTCGATCTCTCGATGCTCGGTTGGAGAAGAAGAAGAGAACAGAGAGGAGGGAAGGTCTGCGGGGGAGAAGGAAGAAGAAGAAAAGAAACAGAAGGAGAAGAGAAAGGAGGGTGGTCCGTGGACCGGGTCCACGGGACCGCCCAATAGGGAACCGTCGGGTGGCGGTCCACCATGAAGGGGGCGCGCACCGGGTCCAGGCGGCGGCCCCCACGCCACGCGGCGCGTATCCCGCACATCTGTGCGCGCCAGCTGTGCGCATTGCGCAGCGCGCCTCGGGAATGTGTTTTTGTCCCGTTTTCTGTCCGTTTTTCGTCCATTTCCGTCCAAATTTGACAGGCGGCTTCATTTCAGCTTAATTTACCACAAAAAATTTTAAATTTTCAGTTTGGGCCATTTCTGGACCACCAAAAGCCTCGCTATATCTAGAATCATTGGCGGACCCCGTTCTCGCAATCTGGGTATCCGATCAACACGAAACTTTTATTGTGACCTTAAAACATAATTACGAAGCTCCCCAAATTTTCTCAGAATTTTCTGACACTGTTGACGGAGCCCGTTCTCTCTATCCGGCATCCGATCAACATGAAATTTTTTTCTGTGGTCTTAAAACATATTTACGGGGCTCACGTAATTTTCTCATAATTTTCCGACACTATGAATTTTCCACTAGAAATCTGGGCCCCCTTTCTCAAATAAATTTTTAGATCTCTCCATTTTAACCCGATTTGGGCCCAACTCGCGTCCAAATATTCTTTACTTCTCTAACTTTCATAACAATAGTATTTCATAGCATCTTTATTTACATTTATTTATGTGCCGAAAATCCGGTACCTTACATATTCGTTTTGCTCCAATCTTGCAATTTTTCCTTATATGCCCTGCAAAACCACACCGAAAACATACCTTTGTACTAGACGAACCCGAAGTAGGTGAAGTAGGTTTGTTGTCGTTGTATGCAGTGAATTCCGTCGTCGGAGGAGGAGATACCGACTGGAGCACAAAAACTGTTCCACTCGAACTAGGACTGTCTCCAGTTCGACTGTATCCAAGGCCCAAACAATTCGTTTGACCAAGACCAAGCATCTTATCCAACTTGCTCCTTCCAGAAGAAAAACGCTTCAAATCAACCTTAAGTTGGAAAATGATCTTCGTCATTTCCATTTTTTTCTGACGAGCCTCGGAGTAGAGCTTCAAGAAGTAACTTGCTTTATCCACCAATTTAACGTGTTCCTTCTCGAAATGCTCATTTTTCTCTTGAAGGGAAACATTTACTTTAATCAAGTTATCCCTTTCCACTTCAAGAGCGTTTGAGAGAGAAGTTGCCCTTTTTGCTTCTTCTTCGAGATCCTGCAATCTCCCTCTCAAACTCTTGTTTTGCTTAGCCAGTTTCTTTGAATCCTTTAAAAGTTTATGGTAGGCAAAAGCAAAGTCTTCACCTTCGGAATTACTCGATTCATCGTCCGTTGCAGTTTGTTCAACCTGGGAGGAGTTGGATAATGAACCGGATGTACTTGCCAAAAAGCACACGAAAGGTGAAGATGTGGACGCGTGGAATGCCGTTGCGTTATTTTCTTCATCACTGGAAGATGACTCATTTGACGTTGAGGTGTCATCCCAAGTAACGGCTTGCATCGCCTTCTTCTTTGACGGATTCTTATTGGGACACTCCGTAGAGATGTGACCGTAGCCTCGGCACTTGAAGAATTGTACTTGTCCCTCCGAGTTTTTCTTATCTTTTGAAAAACTCTCTTGCTTCCTTGACTTAAAGCTTGAATTCCCTTTGCCTTTCTTTGACTTTATGAAGGATGAAGTTTTGCTAGAATTACCCCTTCGAAAGTTTCGGCGAAATTTCCTCGTCAAGAGCGCAAGTTGCTTCTTTAAATCCTTCATTGATAAGTTCTCGTCATCGTCTGAGGAGGATGAATCCGCGTCTTCTTCTTTTGTTGTTTTCAACGCAAAACCTGAAGACTTAGAAGAAGATGCCTTTCCAGAAGAATAGTTAGTAGGAAATGTCATTTTATATGTTTGAAGTGCACCAACTAATTCTTCTACACGGATTTCGTCCGGGTGTTTAACTGTTTCAATGGCCGTAACCTTGGAACGAAATCTTTCAGGAAGAGTCCTTAAAATCTTTCTTACAACTTTAGATTCTGGAATTTTCTCTCCCAAGTTAACACATGTATTCACGATGTCTTGCAATCGTGTATAGTAATCTGTGAACGATTCATTTTCTGCCATGAAAATAGAGTCAAATTTGCTCGTAAGCATTTGCAGTTTTTGAATCTTCACAAGGTTTGTTCCCTCATGTGTAACTTGTAGAACATCCCAGATTTCTTTCGCAGTCTCACATGCCGAGACGCGAGAGAATTCAGTTTGAGGCAAAGCATTAAATAAGGCGTTAATTCCTTTGCCATTGTAAGAAGATGAGTCAATCTCTTCCTTGGTCTATTTCGACCTAGGTTTGATGGTGCGAACATCAGCAATAATTTCAGTTGGATTTGACCATCCTAACTCGATTGATTGCCACACCCGTTCATCGATGGAAATAAAAAATGCTCTCATCCGTACTTTCCAGTAGGCATAGTTTGTTCCATCGAAGAATGGGGGTCTGTTGATGTTTCCACCTTCAACCATTGTTTACAACCCTATTCCCGCTCTGATACCAGTTGTTGGGTTATGATAAATATGGATCTAAATAGGGGAAAAAACACCTAGAGGGGGGTGAATAGGTGTAAACAATAAACACTCAAAAATCTTTGCGTAATAAAACCCAATGTAGAAATGAAAAATAACACGCAAGATTTTACGTGGAAAAACTCCAAAACCATGAGTAAAAAACCACGGGACCGATCACACGGTGAGGTCAACTAAGATTAAACACGCACAAAGGTGATATACCGTACTCACACACGACTCACCCTTTTTCCATACGCTCCGAGTTGATCTTCTCCACTCGCTCCGCAACGCGCCTCGAATCCACGATTTGCGTCCAACGCTGAATCCGCGACGTCCAACGTCGAGTCCACGACGTCTGACCGAATCCACGGTCTCCACCAAGTAGTACGTCTCGAATCCACGAATGTACCTCACTCCGAATCCACGAGAGCGGTAACACCTTGAATCCACAAGGCCACGCGAGTCCACGCGCCGATTTTGGGGAAAATCGTTGTTTTGTTTGGTGGTGAAAATCCGCCGAATACTTAGATCAGATATAGATCGGAAATTCCATCTAAGTATTCATTAATTTGATTCTACTCAAAATCTGAGTATGAAAACCTAGAATCAAATTAATTAATATAGATGAAGAAACATAGAATTAAATCTAGTTATTTCCTTTCTTCTCTATATGTGGATTTATAAGTTTTTCTCCGTTAATATTTTTCCGTCATTTTCCGGAGTACAAAACTTATTTTTTGGATTTTTTGGATTCTTTTTTTTTTTTTTGGATTACCCTAAAAGATAGAATTAGGGTTTAATTATAGGTTAGAAACCATTGGAAGTGGATAAGAATCAAAAACTGACTATAATAGAATTTTTCCCGCACGACGGTCCGGACTGGATTAGACTCGATCCGGACTGTCGTTGTTTTTTAAAGAACTCCTGAAAAGAGAAGGTTCGGGGTCCGGAACGAAATACCTACGGTCCGGACTGTTCATGCGATTTCAACAAAATCCACGTTCGGGGTCCGGACTGAAACAGGGGTGTTCCGGACTGGATTTGCGCATGAACCAACCTACGTTCGGGGTCCGGACTGTAGTACCCTGATCCGGATCCTGAACATATAACAGTCCATTTCCTTGATTTTTATGTGATTAAAAATTCATCCAAATGTTTCTACATTATAAGAAGTATTCGGATCACCAAAATTATTTAGTTAAACATATCTAATCCTTTTGAATTCTTCTTTCTTGAGATTGAGGTATATGATCCAACCATCTTCATCTTCAATCTTCAAGACTTAACCATTTCATGAAATATGCCTGGACAAATTCCTTAACAGCCCATACGGGAAGCCTCGTATAGACGAAGCGACTAACCTGCAAAAGATCAACTACACTATACAGATATCAGAGCTGAAAGTAAACTGCTGAAATAAAATAATACAACTCAAATCCTCACCAAAAATACATAAGTCTCTCAACTAAAAGAAAAGAAAAAGTACAAGTCTGAACCTCACTACAAAGGTCTCTCAAAAATAACACTCTCAAAATATAAAAAGTGGGTACATCTACTCTCTCTGGAAGACGATTGGTAGGGATCTATCTCACGACTCCCTTACCTCGATCAGCGGGATCAGCAACTGGAACAGCAGGAACAGGAGTAGAGGTCCCTGGGGAAAATACACCACGGCGGGTGTGAGAACTACATCCCACAGTAGTCCTCAGTGGGTGCCGCCAACAAGCCCGACGGTCTGCCCACTAAGTCTACTAGAGGCATAAAGTAACAAAGGTAAAACTGAAAGGAAAGAGTTGGAAAAATAACTCTATAGCTACTATGCCTCTATCTAAATGCTCAAGAAGTGGAACAGATGGAAACATGATGCATCTACTAACTCTCAAATATAGTCACCCAATCTACACTGACTGCCCCATAGGGTCCAGTCAAACCTGCGCCCACCTACTGCCGCACATCCACAAGAGGACGGGTCTACCGTAGGGTGTTCGTGACTGCCAAAGCTGGCCCAGCCAGAGGGACTGCGTCGACAAGTCGCGATAGCAAGTAACAGGCCCAACTCCGGAGTGGCACTCGAGGGGCACGACCCCTCCGAGGAAAGTATCCGCGCATCTCTGTCGAGCTCAATATGGCTCATGCAGGCTATAGTCCAAATCCACGATCAACAAGATCGACAGTAACTGACATCACATCTCTAGCTCACTGGCTGGAAATACTCACAGCCGGGACCACTGTTAACCCAACGGCTCCCACAACATAACACCAAACTCATAGATAACACAGAAAGGACCGACACCATAAGGGTTCGAAAACCCCGATAGGTCGGCGCCTAGAACCCCAATCAAACAAGAACAGACTCCAGGCTCCGCCTATCGAGGTTCCCGACCCCCCTACAGTTCGGGAACACGACAACCTCGGTACAACATGCGAAAGACACCAACCAGGGTTCGAAAGTTATGGGAGACCAACACCTACAACCCTATCAAACAAGAACAGGTTCCAGGCACAACCCCCGTAACTTTCGTCCCGAAAAGGAATGGCCCCTAGAACCCAGATCACCCAAACTCTCTCGGGTGAGAAAATTGTAATAAAAAAGGTGACAGTTATTACTGAAAACTATTTTAATCTAAGAAACCCAATTTAATATATTTTAGTTCTTTCAAGAAAATTTGTTTAAATAAGTTTTATTTCCCAAACCCCAAAGGGCTATTGCCTTCACCTAAATCAAACGAGAACAAGCTCCGGCGACCCCTCGAAATTTAGAAGAAAAACATCAGTTTACAGAAATCATGTGTGTCTAAAAACAGTCTGGGTCCTAGGTCCTACTAACACTGGTATACAACTGCCACTAACACAGTGGCGACAAATAAAACAAGGAAACAAGACATCTCGGGACCGCCGTTTACCCAAACGGCTCCCGCCACAGAGAAACGACCAACCACATCTACCAGACTCCACTCTGCTCCCAAGCATGAGTGTAACATGCATCCCACACTAAAAGGAATCCCCCCGACCACTCGGCCCACTACCCGGGCGAGTATAACACTATGTCCAGGAATAGAATAAGAAGTGTGGATGTCTAAAGCATAAATAAACCTAGCCCAAGTTGGAGTTTTCTACTGGTCTGGTTACACATGCAATATATGACGGGTGTCACGCCCCGGGGTCGAAACTGCGACCCGGGCTCGTCAACAGATCCGCCGCCCATACGGGAAGCCCCGTATAGACGTAGCGACCAACCTGCAAAAGAATCATCTACACTAACAGATATCAGAGCTGAAAATGTAAAAGCTGAAATAAAAGATGTAAAAATACAACTACAGCTCCATAATATACAAACCAACCTCACCAAATACAAAAGTCTCTCTCAACTGCAGTAAAAGAAAGGTACAACTTGATACCTCACTACAAGAGTCACTCAACATAAAGCTCTCAAAAAGTGGTAAGGGGTACATCTACTCTCTCTCAGAGGATGACAGGAAGGGATCTATCTCGCGACTCCCTTACCTCGGTCTGAAGGAGCAGGATCAGCTACTGGAGCAGCAGGAACCGGAGCAGAAGTCCCTGGGGAAAAGACACCACAACGGGTGTGAGAACTACTTCCCACAGTAGTTCTCAGTTGGTGCAGCCAACAAGCCCGACTGTCTGCCCACTAAGTCTACTAGAGGCATAAAGTAACATATGCAGTGCTGTAAAGAAAAACTGGAAAAGTAAAGTCTACAGCTACTATGTCTCTATCTAGATGCTCAAAGGGTGGAACAGAAAGAACATGATGCCACAACTAACCCTCAACTTAGATCACCCAATCTAAACTGACTGCCACATCGGGTCCAGTCAAACCTACGCCTACCTACTGCCGTTATATCCTAGAGGACCGGACTTACGTAGGGCGTCCGTGACTGCCAAAACTGGCCCAGCCAGAGGGACAATGCGTCGACAAGTCGCGATAGAAGTGTCAGGCCCAACTCCGGAGTGGCACTCGAGGGGCGCGACCCCACCGAGCAAAGTATCCGCGCATCTCTGTCGAGCTCAAATATGGCTCATGCAGGCTATGATCCAAATCCTCGATCAACAAGATCGGTTGAAACCAACAAAACACTGTTTCACTCACAGGCAGGAAAACTACACTGCCGAGACTCACTGTCACTCTGACAGCTCCCAAGAACCCAGATCTATAACCACTGTCACTCTCCCAAAGAAACCTGATCTACAGACTGCTATCAACTCCACTCGGTCCTCAGACACGAGTGTAAATGCATCCCAGAACCACCCGACCTCCCAGCCCACAACCCGGGTGAGAAAAGCTAAGTCCAGAATGACAAGTATATAATAGTGATGTGGGAAAGTCTAGAGCAACAAAAGAAACCTAGCCCAAGTTGAAGTTTTCTACAGTCTGGCTGAACATGCTGCATATGGCGGGGGTGCTAGGTCAAGTTCCAATATATCAATAATTAACAAATTGTAGGAAGCAATAAGATCACAAGATCATCAAACTGATACCAAGAGTATTAATATTCAATTTCTAACATGCTACCATGTCCAATCACTATCATGCATGATTCTACATAAATAGAATAAGTACACAGTCCATAGATCCTGAAAGCAAAGCCACCCACCTCGAGGTGCTAACTGTTCGGAGTCATACAGCTGAGAATACCCAGAAACAGCTATCTCTACTCACCCAATAAACCAGCAGTACAGGAACACAGATCAACACATCCTGGGTACAAAAATATAATCCAAAGTTACACTTAATTCCATAAAATCCAAGTTTTACAATTCTGCTGGGAACAATCCTCTTAATGCAAAATTTTCACCTGTAAAACAAACTCCAAAAAGTCCAATAAAAATATGATGGCGATCCTCGTGAAGATTAGATGTCGATAGATTCCTTAAACATCGAATTCCGATGTCCGGATGCAGAGATAAAAATCCGACAAGAAGGTGCTGTCCAAAAGTCCACCAGCCGCAAAGGGGGTTAAAAATGTACCCAAAACCCCAATAAAAGCTCAAATCAGGAAAAAGGGGTCAACACGAAATTTGTAGATATACCTCTGGTGAAACCGCCGTCGCAGAAATCGTCCAAAAATATCGTCGGGGTAGCTCTGTAGACCTCCCAGACTGAAGTACGACGAAAATGGGCCTTCAATAGTAAATCGTCGCTCTGCGCTATGATGCCGAAATCGTCGTCGCCGCGGCCTCCAAAAATTCTGAGCTTCCACCGAAAGATGCACAAGAAGATGAGGAAGAACTTTGATGGGGGCACTTAGGCTGAAAAGCTCGGGAAAAGCCTGAAAACGAAGTGCCATTGGCCTATTTATAGGCCTCGACTCGAGAAAAAGCCAAAAATCCTCTCATTGGGCTTTTGGGCCCAACTTTCGGGCGCCCGGTACATTCGGGCTGCTACAGTGTTGGGCCCGGCCCAACACTGTTCACGCCCGAAATCACCCGGTGATGCCACATGGTCCGCTAAACAGCAAACAGCTGTGTGGGCCACTCACAGGCTGCCACGTGTCCCATCCCCGCACAGGATGGCGGTTGGCGTCCGCCAATGAGCGGGTGCCACGTGTCCGGCCCGGTTGACCCGCCGACCGGTCGCCACCTCGCCGGTCGTGCGGCGTGGCTCCCATGTGCGCACGCGTCCCGAGGCGCCGGCCACGTGCCGCGTGCACCGCGCCCGCTACGCCCACGAATCACAAGGCGACACGTGTCCCCTACACCCGGTCCACACATCCCACTTTGGAATTCCGTGGACCGCGCCGCGTGCACCAACCAACCGGAGGCTGCCACGTGTCCCCCGCCTTGGTCCATGCACTGCCGCGCTCGCCCGGTAAACCGCGCGCCTCGAGCCCGCCAATCAGACGGTGCCACGTGTCCCTGCGCCGGGTCTGTACACCCAGCCGCGCTACTCTGTGGACCGCGCGCTAAAAACCGGCCAATGACAGGCCGCCACGTGGCATGCCAGCGGTCTACGGCCCTTCCCATGCACCAAAAACCAATAAAAACTTCCGGGAGTTCGTTTTTGGGCATTCAGACTCAGAATCAAACAAGCAAATAGCCGTTTTCAAGCGTTTTTCTGTGCTGAATCCATTTCCAACCTCTGTTTGGCCTAATTCTTTGCAAAAATTTCGGCAAACCTAGCCGAAGGCCAACACAGCTAATGATATCTCACAGGATCCATCTGTGGCATCCCTTTGATGCACCATGGGCCAGATACACCAACACTAGATGTTCAACAGTGGATTCATCGAAAAAACGTTGCATGGGAACCAGGGCCACTACATCCTCCCCCACTAAAAGAAAGTTTCGTCCCCGAAACAAAGTGGAACAAAACAGGCGTACCTCAACCGGAAGTCTCGAAGAGAAAGGGGTAGGCATCTCTCATCTCTGTCTCCAGCTCCCAAGTAGCCTCTCGCTCCTCGTGATTGCTCCACAAGATCTTCACATACGGAATGACCCGGTTGCGCAATTCCCTCACCTCACGAGCAAGAATTCGCAACGGGCACTCCTCATATACCAGATCCTCGCCGATTTCCAGAGAAGTGAAGTCAACCACGTGCGACGGATCAAACGCATATCTCCTCAGAGCTGAGACGTGGAAAACATCGTGTACTCCGGCCAGGCGTGGAGGAAGAGCAACTCTATAAGCCACGGGGCCTACCCTCTCAAGTACCTCAAAGGGTCCAACAAAGCGGGGACTGAGCTTCCCACGCACTCCAAATCTCCGGACCCCTTTCGAAGGCGAGACCTTCAAGAAGACATGATCACCAATCTGAAACTCTAAGTCTCGCCGTCGAGTATCAGCGTAGCTCCTCTGACGACTCTGGGCTGTCTCAAGGTGTCGGCGAACAACTCTGACTTTCTCCTCAGCCTCCAAAAGTAGATCTGGTCCCAAAGTCCTCCTCTCACCCACGTCACTCCAATACAAGGGCGACCGACACTTGCGTCCATACAACGCCTCAAACGGAGCCATCTGAATGCTCGCCTGATAGCTGTTGTTGTACGCAAACTCAACCAATGGTAAGTGCCGGTACCACCCTCCTCCAAAATCCATAACGCACGCTCTCAACATATCCTCGAGGGTCTGTATGGTGCGCTCGGACTGACCATCAGTCTGTGGGTGGAAAACAGTGCTAAATCTGAGCTGGGTCCCCAAGGCTGACTGTAAACTCCCCCAAAAGCGTGACACAAACCTCGGGTCCCTATCTGATACGATCGACGCTGGTACACTGTGTAGCCTCACTATCTCATCCAAATACAACTGGGCCAGACGCTCCAATGACCAAGTCATCTGAACAGGCAAGAAATGTGCAGACTTGATGAGTCTATCCACAATAACCCAAACCGCGTCGGCTCCACTCTGCGCCCTCGGCAGTCCAGTAACAAAATCCATAGTAATGTGGTCCCACTTCCACTCGGGGATTGGAAGACTCTATAACTTGCCAGCAGGAACCCGGTGCTCTGCTTTCACTTGCTGGCAAGTTAAACAATGAGCCACAAATCTTCCAATGTCCCGCTTCATTCCGGACCACCAAAAATGTGCCTTGAGGTCCTTATACATCTTAGTACCACCAGGACGAATGGTATAAGGTGTATAATGGGCCTCTCTCAAAATCTGGTCTCTGATCACAGGATCCGAAGGCACACACACTCGATCCCTGTACCGCAGTACTCCCGAGCTATCCACTGTAAAATCCCCTATCTGATCTGCCTGAATTTGTGATCTGATCCTCTCCAAGTGGGGGTCCTCACTCTGTGTCTCCCTGATCCTGTCCAACAGAGTGGGCTGCAAGACCATAGACATGAGTCTAGCAGAGTCCCCAGGGGATACCACCTCAATCTGTAGTCGCCTCATCTGCTCAATCAGCGGTGCCTGCTGTGTGATCAACATGCTCAAACTCTGCACTGACCTCTGACTCAAAGCATCTGCTACAATATTGGCCTTGCCCGGATGATAAAGGATGCTCACATCATAGTCCTTTAGTAACTCCAACCACCGGCGTTGCCTCAGATTCAGCTCCTTTTGAGTAAACAAGTACTTTAAGCTCTTATGATCCGTGTAGATCTCGCAGTGCTCACCGTAGAGGTAATGCCGCCACAGCTTCAATGCGAACACCACAGCTGCAAGCTCCAAATCATGAGTAGGGTAATTCTTCTCATAATCCTTTAATTGCCGTGAAGCATAAGCAATTACCCTACCATGCTGCATCAAAACACAACCCAATCCACTGTGAGAGGCGTCACTAAAAATCACGAATCCATCTCCCATCACTGGCAGTGCAAGAACTGGTGCTGAAATCAATCTCCTCTTCAGCTCCTCAAAACTCTGCTGGCACTGCTCAGTCCAAACAAACCTCGTCCCCTTCCGAGTCAAACTGGTCAGGGGAGTAGAGAGCTTCGCAAAGCCCTCTACAAATCGACGGTAGTAGCCTGCCAAGCCCAGAAAGCTCCGAACCTCTGTAACCGTCGTCGGTCTCGGCCAATCCCGAACTGTATCAATCTTCGTCGGGTCAACTGCCACTCCTGCGGCTGATACGATGTGGCCCAAGAATGCAACCTCCCGAAGCCAGAACTCACACTTTTTAAGCTTGGCATACAGAGAAATCACCCGCGACGGCGCGCGACGACGCAAGGCGCCGGGTTCACCCTGGCTTGGTCGTGGCTTCACAGAGGAAGGTTCATATGCACTTGGAGCAATCCAATGCCTCCCAGGTTGCTTCTCACGCCAACAACACCCAAAGCCCGAGATTCCCACTTGGTTTCTTGGGCTTCTCCAGCTTGAGACGGCGGCGGCCGGCGGCGTAACACCCGTGGAGAGAGCAGAGGGAGATGAAGGGATGTGTAGTGCGGCTGGGTGCTAGGGTTTTCTCTAGGTTTAGGGTTGCTAAAAGGAACCCTAATGAAGCTTTAATACTAATGCAATAAAATGCATTCTAGTCCCTCTACTATGCGTATTTGGCTTCAAGTCCTCAACAGAAAATGTTCACCTTACAGTTTACTCCCTCACCATAGAGTGGCACGCTTTACGGAGCACAAAACAAGGGGTTTTCGTGCAATTTAGCGCATCTTTCACCGTATTTCACGCTTTTCGAGGCATTTTAATCGTCAAATCAAGAAATGGACTTCGCCACGACGTCCGGCTCGACGAAAACTATTAGGTAGCGATTTTTGTTTTTCGACGAGATACCCGGATAAATTTCTGGTCCAAAAATACTGTACAATTATACAGTATGGCACGTTTCTCGAAACTATAGGAATGTCAAACGAAAATTTCGTCAGCGCCATTGTGCTCAGAATGTCAACATTAGCTATAATCGTCTACTCATATTGCTAGGTTTGGATTTTGGACAGTGAAATGGCCAACGACCGATCGAAATCAGGGGTTACTATTTATTTTACTAATCACTTAAGTCGTGGGTCCCGCCCGTTTCTTCGCTAATTTCTGGACGATCCGACCATCAGATCGAGAACATATGAATATCAATCTTTCTTGTTTCGAGGAGACGGTCACAATAGTGATCTCGAATTTTTGAGATCAGGCTCCGATCAAAAGTCGGTATTTTCGGGCCATAATTGCACTACTAATAATCCATTTTTGCCATTTAAATAATCCAGAAAATTATTTAAACTTAGATTTTGGATTTCAAAAATCATGGTTACTACAACACCTTAGATTGTTATAAAAGATATACTAAAATTCGATTGTGATTGATATCTAACTGATTTCTTGATAAAATAAAATAAAACTAAGGTGTATTCCCGTCCTTACGTGCGGGATTAACCGAGAACACCACCTGCGGGATTAACCGAGAAAATCACCCCAAGGTACGACCGAAATTCCTCCTTCTGCGAGCACTGGCGGAGGTTGACAGAAATTCTTTCAACACCCAATTGAGAAAGAGATGAAAAGCTGAAAATAATATGGTTAATATGGTTTCTCTGTTTCTTCCTCTGTTTCTTATCCTATATGAACAGAGGAGAAACATACATATAAATATACAAAGAAAATCGAACGTTGGGAATCGAACGTTGAGCAACGTTCGACCCACGTAACTTTCACTTAGGCGCAAGAAACGAAAACCCACATTTCGCCCGTTGGATTTTCTTCCGCGCCAAGTTAAATAAATAAATAAATAAATAAATAATAAATATTAATAATAATAGAAATAAATAAATAATAAAAAGAAATAAATAAATAAATAAATACAATTAATAAATAATGGGTATTTTGAATTTTACCCCAACATAATCAATAATTAATCTCTTCAAGAAGGAGAGGCCTCACTAGCTGTAGAAACTTGCCCGGACTCGGTCCATGTGAACTAAATTTAAACGTAAAAATTTATACTATTGTATATTATTTGTAATGCTTTTGAAAAAAAAATTGATGCGGATATAATACGAATAAAATTTGTATATATAATTTTTCGTATTTGTTTTTTAGATTTATGCTTCAAGTATAAATAGTTATAATATTTTAAAATAGAAAAATAAAAACGTATTAAATAAGAGGAAAAAAAATTTTAGGGCAAGCACATTTTACACAAAAATTATATAAAAAAATTTAGCCTAAATATTTGACCGAATAATTAATATAAATATTCACGTATTTGACTGTTTAATTTAAATTTTTAATAATTCATGAATTAATTAGATACATATAAATATTAACTAAAAATAAATTTTAAAAAAAAAATCAAAATGTAAAACCCACGCATTTAATACCTAACATAATATATATCAATTCAACAAATAATATCAATAGTGAATGAAACTAAAACGAGCTACAATAACAACAATAAAATAATCTTGAAAGAGCTGCATCATCTATCTCTTTTATTTCATGAATGAGAAAAGCATCATACAAGTGTGGGGTAAATGAGCAAAGTAAAAATAGATACATAATAATTAATACAAAGTACAAAAGTTTGATCAAAATGTCTATTTAGACTTCTGCTTCATATAGCAACGATACATCATTTTGCAACTAGGGCAGATGATTCGGATGTCCAAGAAACCACTTCCTTCGAACGTGAAGCGGAGTCCGGAGTTTGCGCCACAGTGCAAGTAGTAGGGCACGACACGCGTGGTGCCGTTGAGGCCGTCAACAGATTCTTCTGATGCTGATGCCGCCGATTGGCCGGGCTGCACTACCGTGCCGCAGTTAGTATTATTCTTGGAGGAGGAGGAGGAGGATGAGGAGCCGATTGATGGCTTTGTGACATCGGGGAATCCCGACCTCGAGTCGGAGCGAGTACTGTCGCGGCGCTATTGGAACCCAGACGACTGGGATTGGCAGGAGGAGCCGGACGTTGAAGGGGAGGAGGAGATGGTGTCCCAGGCACGGACGACGAGTTTGAAGGCGCCGTCGGCTGCCGCGGAGGGATTCTTGTCGGGGTGGGTGAGGAGGCACAGCCGCTTGAACTTCTTCTTGATCGCGTCCATGCTGGAGCTGGGTGGGACGTCGAGGACGGCGTGCCAATCTATCCCGCCAGACGGGAGCTTCCTGGTGGCGGCGGCCAGGTGGACGTTGTATGCCGCGAGGGCCTGCGCGAGGCCGGGGAGGGCGGGGAAGAGCGACTGCGCCTTGAGGGCCTGCACCCTCGCCCCACGCACGTCATTGCTCCCGAACTTCTCTTCGGCCCTCGCCATCGCCTTCTCGGCCATCGCCCTATAGCTTGAGGAACTCATCTCGTAACAGAGGTGTAACGGAGGCGGTAAAATTGATGGTTTGGTGGTTTGGGGTGGCAAAATAATAGCCAAATCTTTTAGCTGTGCTGATTAATTTATATTAATTTTCTTTTCACTTATTCCTATTCCATTAGTATATTCCTATTACTATACTTACTCTGAAACCAAATTCACTAGCTAATTAATTTTTTATATTTTTGTTGTATTATCGAAGTTTTGCTCCTACTCGATTGGACGTAGCATTTTCTAGATCTTTATCTTCTCTTCTTTTCTCTTTTTTTTTTTTTTTTTTTTCTGTTATCACTAAAACTTCTAGGCTACTTAATTTGTCAAGTTTTATAGATTTTATTTTCTATTAATGTAGTAACCATGATTTTTGAAATCCAAAATTTAAGTTTCAATAGTTTTCTGGATTATTTAAATGGCAACAATGGATTATTAGTAGTGCAATTGTGGCCCAAAAATATCGACTTTTGTTCGGTGCCTGATCTCAAAAATTCGAGATCACTATTGCGACCGTCTCGTCGAAACAAGAAAGATTGTTATTCATATGATCTCGATCTGACGGTCGGATCGTCCAGAAATCAACGAAGAGAGAAGTGGGGCCCACAACTTAAGTTGTGAATAGTAGCCCCTGATTTAACTCTCTCGCCGGCCAACGACGACCGATCGACCGTCTGGAGTCCGAATATGACGATCCTGGTAGTCGATTTGAATGGCATCATCGTTCTGAGCACTGTGGCGCTGACGAAATTTACATTTGACGAGCCTAAAGCATCGTAAAGCGTGCCGAACTGTATAATTTACAGTATAAGATGGATTTTAAAAATTATGAAGCTCAATTTTAGCGAACCAAAATTGCTACCTAATAGGTTTCGTCGAGCCGGACGTCGTGGTAGTGTCTGTTTTTCAGTTTGACAACCCAGTTGTCTCGAAAAGCATGAATTATGTGAAAATTTGTTATATTTTGCGAAAAACCCTATATTTTATGTGTCAAATTGCACCAAACTTGTAGAGGGGAGGGGCTTTTTTGTGTTTTTGTTCTACCGTAATGGACTGAGCTAAAAGGGATGCAAGTTGAGGGACTTAATTGCATATTATTGCAATATTAAGTTTAGCACCTAGGGCATCCGGGGGAGAGAACCCTAGCCGCTTCCTTGTTGTAACCGTAGCCTCCACCCCACGACTCCCACGATCCCTCTGCTACCCATCCCGAGCTACTGCGCCGCTGGCCACCACCCCTGGTCGCCGGAAAAGCAAAAGGAATCAAGGAGCTTTCTTGATCCTCGGTTTGTGGGAGAAGAGAAGCACCCAAGCCCCTAGACTTGTGGCCAAGCCTCTCTGCAGTCATTTCCTATATTCAGAGGACAAGCCGGGGTGGCCCTGTGCACTGTCGTGGCCGCGGGACCCCAGGAAGACCACCTTCTTCTTCCTCGTATCCGGCAAGGTAAGCTCTCCCTCTTCCTTGTTTTTCTTGCTACCTAGACACCCTGTGCATCTCCATCACCTCTTGGTGAACCTCCCAGCCGAACCCCAACGTCGGAGATGTTCCCGGTCGCCGGCGGGGAAGTTGCACCCGTTGGAAGGCATGAATGCTCCGCCGCGGCCGTTTGCCGCACCCGATGGCTTAAACTCCGAACCAAAATGGTGGGAATTTTCTGTAGGGCCTGTGGAAACTTCCCATGAAGTTTTAGGGCATTTAGATTAGGGTGCGCTTCGCAGATCCGAGCCCTAGTTTCGGGCTAACCTTGCTCCGGCCGAGCACCTTGCTTCGGCGCCGGCGCCGCTTCTCGTCACCGGCCAAGGCTCCAGTTGTCTTCCTTTGGTGGAGAGGGACCCAAGGAGGCCTCTACATGAGACCCATGCAGCTCGGGTGTGGGTCACCATTGTTAGTGCTTGCTCCGGCTGAGCTTGCTCCGCCGCCGCCGCCTTGTCTCGCCGCTGGCCATGAGGCCAGCGAGCTTCTTAGAGTCAAGATGCACCTACAGGTGCTTGTGCATGAGACCCAAAGCCGCTGTATAGAGATCCACCATTGTTGCCTTCAAGGTTGTGTTGTGTGCTAAGTTGCACATCGGGTGTTCGGGGAAATGCCCGAGAGAGCCCAAATTGATTCAGGCTAGTTTTTTATCATCTTGCAAGTGAGCATTCGACTCCTTTCAACCTCCTGAGCTTGATGCTCACTCTACTGCAGCAATTGACTGGGTAGATGGAGAGATCTTGCAAATCGAGCTCTAAAAGCTTGGGTTTCAAGCCGTTTTGTTCCGGCGATGTCTCCGGTCTCCCCGCGGCACCTAGTTGGTGAGCCTCTGAACATTTGGGAGTCCCTGATCATGATGCTTGCATTTAAAATGCATTTGGTCGAGTGTATGTGTAAAATTTAGCAATTTGAGCCTTTAAATATAGAAATTATTGACCCAAAGTTGTCCTCGGGCTCTGCATTGCTCCCAAATGGTGAGCACGGCATTCTGTGCGTCGAGGCCCACCTACTAGTGGCCTCGGTTCAATTTAAAAGCATTCCGGAATTAAATGCAAGTGAAAAAAGGCAAGAAATTGCATTTTTTTATGTAATTTGGTAAAATCCTGGGGGCCTAAATGCAATTGTGACCATACTAGCTGCTTTGTGCTGTGTACTCATGATCTCTAAAACTTTTGTTGGAGGTCCGATGCTTTTCGTGAGCGGGAATTGGATCCCGAACCGTAAATCGGCAAAATCGTCGATTTAACGGCGATTCGGCGTTAAACACGCAATTCAAGAAATTGCGGGGATCAATTTGTGATGCCAAATATCTCTGGCTGTTCCCGGTGCAGTTCCAAAGAGCCCGGTGATTTTAGTTCTTAGTTTGCAACTTCCGGAGCCAAAATAGGCTTCCCGGAAGTGTTTCAGTGGTTATGATACTGCCGGTGCACAGGATTATCCAGAGTCTGGTGTTAGGGCCTAAATGTCTTAAGTAAGACATTCTTGGGCAGCACGTGAAGTTTCACGAGTTTTGGTTATTGTTCAGCACAGATTGGGTCATAGTGGATCTATCGGAGAATTTCCAAAAATTTCGGAAAAATTTCGGGGCTTCAGCGAAGTTCCCCGTTTAGCTTGTCTGCACACAGTGTGTTAGTGGGTTGGGTATGTGTGTGAGTCTATTTTCTGACCTGCGCATATGATCCAGGTCCCAGCAGTCAGCCGCCAACTTGCGAGCCATCTAGCAGCCACCGTGATCATCTACATTGAGGTGGGTTATCTTCGGTCTGGGCTTTATCTTTTCGGCCCTCTGGTTGCTTTAGTCCAGTCGGACACCTGTTCTTGATTAGTCCTGATGATTTCGCCTATATGTCATATGTTCTTACATGATAGACATTGATTTCCTTGGACATATCCTGTATACATGCTTGTCAGTTCTATATCTTAGTACAGTAGATTCTCATGGTCTGATCATGCCTGTTGATTCCTGCCATTGGTTATATTCTGCATTTATATCCAGAGATATTTGCCTTTATATTTAGATATGCATGATAGACCCTTGATCGATGTATACAGATAGTTGATTCCCTGTTGGGATCTCGGCTTGTTGCCGACTACCCGGTCATTAGACCGCGAGCTTGAGCATAGCATGATGATTGCCACGCACTGTTGTACTTCACGTACACTGACGGTTTGGCCACCGTCATAGTGTTCTTTACCGGTAAAGTGGTCTAGAGATAGGACCCGTGAGCCCCGATTGCATCTGTGAGTGCAGGGTTATGTCAGCGGATGGGGTGCGGATCTGTGGCTTTGCCTGAGGTTCTGTGAGACCAATAGTGGCATATGATTGGGTGCTTGGGTTTCTGTTCTTGACGCATAACTCTTAGCATACTCTGTCATTTGTAACTATTTACCTTGTACCATATCTGCTCAGCTTCTTGCTTGATTATTATAGTTATATCATGATTATCAGCATTTATTGATATCTACAGTTATGCTCCTACCCTTATGCTTGATTATCAGTAGACATTACCTGCTTATTCAGTTTTATTCATTGACGTATTGATTATCAGTAGACATTATCTGCTTATTTCAGCTTTACCCATCGACTTATTACTATCCGCAGATTTTAGTATCCAATAGGTACGATTAGCTATTTCTCGACTCGTCGTGCCCACTGGGATACATGTACAGTGTACCTCACACCCCCTGGGTGACCATTTTTCAGGTCGGTCGGGTGCTGGGATGTCGGGACGTGTTGGTGAGGTTCCGTGTTAGCAATCGACCCATGGCAGCCGTTACTTTTAATTATTCCGCAAATTATGTAAAAGAGTTGTAATCATAACCTGTTGTAATTTAAATGTTTAGATATACGTAGTTTAGTTACTCTGATGTTGTTACAAAAACTTAGCCGTGCATGTATAGAAAAAGCTCAATTCCAATGGGGAATTGAGAATTTTCTATATATGTGGCGGTCTGTCGCGCCCGGGCTGTTTTCAAACTCTGATTTAAAAAAAAAAAAAATAAATAAAATAAAATAAAATAAAATAAAATAAAAATTTAGACATTGTTTTTCGAACTCGGAGCGTGACAATTAACTAATCCTATACGAACTGATATAATATATCCTATTCAATTTAATAATACAGTTTTTTTTTTTAAATTCCATTTTATTGTTATTTTTGATGTCCCAATTGGCAAACAACTTATAATTAGGCAAATTTACTCCAGATTAAATCCTATTTAGATATTTAAATTCCACATGACTTCTAAATCTAATCACATATCTAGTTAAATTTAGGGGTAATATTGTAAAAAACCTTTCGAACTTTAGCTCTTTTCCTAAAATACATTGGAATTATCAATTTTGACAATTAAACCACTTAAACTTTATCAAATGATTTTAAATTTTTTTCTCTTCAATTATACTTTTTAATTAGAGAGAAGGGGTGGAATGTTATTAATAGCAAACAAAAAATTAATGGAGTTTCTAAATTAAAGATCGGTATCGCTGAATATGATCTAAATTATTTAAATTATTAAGAAATTAAATTTTATATTTTTTTGATATTTTTTTCTTGTCCATCGAGTAGACACAAAAATGAACGGTTGAAAATAAATATCTTTTCAAAAATAATAATAGGAATCTTATAATAAAGATCGAGAATATAAATTTTATTTTAAATAGTTTAAAGAATTTTCTGATTAAAATTTAATTAATTTAAATTTTTTTACACCGTAAAACGAGCAAACTGTTTCATATCTATCATTAAAATTATAATTTTTACAATTCTTTAATCATTAAATCAATGATATTAAAAATATTTAAATTTATTTTCTAGTTACTTACAGTGTGATATAGATCGTGTTAAATAATGTCAATTGTCATTTTGGAAACTCCAACATCGAAATAAATGGGTGGCAACAGAGTCCGTTTCTTATCGGTAGCATTCAATATATATCAATATATATAACACTTTAAAATATCAATATAATTATTTTTTGTAATCTAAAATATAAAAAGAAATAATAAAAATTAATATTTATTTCACCCCATTTGGGATGTACATCCTACACCTTAGCCTATCCTAGGGTGGATATTTATCAACTCGCCATTTCAAAGTGATGAGTGAAATTCACCCCATCCTAAAATGGGTGGGGAGTAAGATGTACACCACAAATGAGGTGTACAAAAAGCATTAACCTTTGTTTTAACCTCTAAAATATTGACTTGTATTATATATATATATTTTGAAAACTTACATAATTATGTGCACAACATCTGATTAGAATAATTATATAATTTTTTTTTTTTCCCAACTTCTAAAGTATTTTTAAAAATTTATTTAGTAAATATTAAATATTTTATCAAAAAAATATAAATAAATAATTAATATATATTATTTAGATATTAAGCTGCCAAAAAAATTCATTGGTTTAGATTTTATTAATTTTATATTAAACAGAGGAGGAAAATGTATGGTCTTAATATATGTAATTTTTATTGTGAATTTAAAAGATTTAAATTTAATCCAAAAGATTTAATTTAAGATTTATTTAGTAAATATTAAATAAATTCATTGGTCTTTCCTTTTTTTTTACTTTTATCTTTTTTTTTCTTTTTCTTTTTTTTTTAAAAGTCGACGGCCAAATCCCTTTTATTTAAAAAAAAATAACCGATTCCTTTTTTTTTTTTTTTTTTTTTCTTTCTTTTAACCGGTCGTAATACAAGATAAATATATCTATATATTTATATTAAAGATTAAATATCTACAATTTAAACTATAAAGATATGCATTTAAAATTTAAAATGCTAATGCCATAATATTTAAGTTATAATGCCAAACAGACAATCAAATTATCAATCAAAATTATATTTCATATAAATTTTACGAAGGATTAGCACTTGTTAGAATCTTAATCACAATAAAATCGGGATACATCTTAGATTGTTATAAAAGATATACTAAAATTCGATTGTGATTGATCTCTAACTGATTTCTTGATAAAATAAAATAAAATAAAGGTGTATTCCCGTCCGTACGTCCGAGAAAACCACCCCAAGGTACGACCGGAATTCCTCCTCCTGCGAGCACTGGCGGAGATGAAAAAATGAAAATAATATGGTTAATATGGTTTCTTTGTTTCTTCCTCTGTTTCTTATCCTATATGAACAGAGGAGAAACATACATATAAATATGCAAAGAAAACCGAACGTTGGGAATCGAACGTTGAGCAACGTTCGACCCACATAACTTTCACTTAGGCGCAAGAAACGGAAACCCACGTTTCTCCCGTTGAGTTTTCTTTCACGCCAAGTTAAATAAATAAATAAATAAATAAATAATAAATATTTATAATAATAATAAATAAATAAATAATAAAATAAATAAATAAATAAATAAATAAAATTAATAAATAATGGGTATTTTAAATTTTACGTACCCCAACATAATCAATAACTAATATCTTCAAGAAGGAAACGTAAACATTTATACTATTGTATATTATTTGTAATGCTTTTGAAAAAGATTTGATGCGGATATAATACAAATAAAATTTGTATATAAAATTTTTCTTATTTATTTTTTAGATTTATGCTTCAAGTATAAATAGTTATAATATTTCAAAACAGAAAAATAAAAACGTATTAAATAAGAGGAAAAGAAATTTTAGGGCGAGCAAATTTTACACAAAATTATATAAAATTTTTTTGCCTAAATATTTGACCGAATAATTAATATAAATATTCACGTAGTTGACGGTTTAATTTAAATTTTTAATAATTCACGAATTAACTAGATACAGATAAATATTAACTAAAAATAATTTTTTTAAAAAAATCAAAATGTAAAACCCACACATTTAATACCTAACATAATATATATCAATTCAACAAATAATATCAATAGTGATTGATACTAAAACTAGCAATACTAACAACAATAAAATAATTTTGAAAGAGCTGCATCATCTATCTCTTTTATTTCATGAATAAGAAAAGCATGATACAAGTGTGGCGGTAAATGAGCAAAGTAAAAATAGATACATAATAATTAATACAAAGTACAAAAGTTTGATCAAAATGTCTATTTAGACTTCTGCTTCATATAGCAACGATACATCATTTTGCAATTAGGGCAGATGATTCGGATGTCCAAGAAACCACTTCCTTCGAACGTGAAGCGGAGTCCGGAATTTGCGCCACAGTGCAAGCAGTAGGGCACGACACGCGTGGTGCCGTTGAGGCCGTCAACAGATTCTTCTGATGCTGATGCCGTCGATCGGCCGGGCTGCGGTACCGTGCCACAGTTAGTATTATTCTTGGAGGAGGAGGAGGAGGATGAGGAGCCGGTTGATGGCTTTGTCCCATCGGGGAAACCCGACCCTGAGTCGGAGCGAGTACTGTCGCGACGCGATTGGAACCCGGACGACTGGGATTGGCAGGAGGCGCCGGACGTTGAAGGTGAGGAGGAGATGGCGTCCCAGGCACGGACGACGAGCTTGAAGGCGCCGTCGGCTGCCGCGGAGGGATTCTTGTCGGGGTGGGTGAGGAGGCACAGCCGCTTGAACTTCTTCTTGATCGCGTCCATGCTGGAGCTGGGTGGGACATCGAGGATGGCGTGCCAATCTGTCCCGCCAGACGGGAGCTTCCTGGTGGCGGCGGCCAGGTGGACGTTGTATGCCGCGAGGGCCTGCGCGAGGCCGGGGAGGGCGGGGAAGAGCGACTGCGCCTTGAGGGCCTGCACCCTCGCCCCACGCACGTCGTTGCTCCCGAACTTCTCTTCGGCCCTCGCCTTCGCCTTCTCGGCCATCGCCCTATAGCTTGAGGAACTAATCTCGTAACAGATGTAGTAAAATTGATGGTTCGGTGGTTTGGGGTCGCAAAATAATAGCCAAATCTTTTAGCTGTGCTGATTAATTTATATTAATTTTCTTTTCACCTATTCCTATTCCATGAGTATATTTCTATTACTATACTTACTTTGAAACCAAATTCACTAGCCAATTAATTTTTTATATTTTTGTTGTTTTATCGAAGTTTTGCTCCTACTCGATTGGACGTAGCACTTTCTAGATCTTTATCTTCTCTTCTTTTTTTTTTTTTTTCTTTTTTTTTTTTTTTTTTTTTTTTTCCTTCTGTTATCACTAAAACTTCGAGGCTACTTAATTTGTCAAGTTTTGTTGATTTTATTTTCTATTAACTAATCCTATACGAACTGATATATAATATCCTATTCAATTTAATAATACAGTTTTTTTTAAAAAAAAAAACTTCCATTTTATTGTTATTTTTGATATCCCAATTGGCAAACAACTTATAATTAGGCAAATTTACTCCGGATTAAATCCTATTTAGACATTTAAATTCCGACTGACTTCTAAATCTAATCACATATCTAGTTAAATTTAGGGGTAATATTGTAAAAAACCTTTCGAACTTTAGCTCTTTTCCTAAAATGCATTTGAATTATCAATTTTGACAATTAAACCACTTAAACTTTATCAAATGATTTTAAATTTTTTTCTCTTCAATTATACTTTTTAATTAGAGAGATGGGGTGGAATGTAATTAATAGCAAACAAAAAATTAAAGATGGAATTTCTAAATTAAAGATCGGTATCGCTGAATATGATCTAAATTATTTAAATTATTAAGAAATTAAATTTTATATTTTTTTGATATTTTTTTTCTTGTCCATCTAGTAGACACAAAAATGAACGGTTGAAAATAAATATCTTTTCAAAAATAATAATAGGAATCTTATAATAAAGATCGAGAATATAAATTTTATTTTAAATAGTTTAAAGAATTTTCTGATTAAAATTTAATTAATTTAAATTTTTTTACACCGTAAAACGAGCAAACTGTTTCATATCTATCATTAAAATTATAATTTTTACAATTCTTTAATCATTAAATCAATGATATTGAAAATATTTAAATTTATTTTCTAGTTACTTACAGTGTGATATAGATCGTGTTAAATAATGTCAATTGTCATTTTGGAAACTCCATCATCGAAATAAATGGGTGGCAACAGAGTCCGTTTCTTATCGGTAGCATTCAATATATATCAATATATAAAACATTTTAAAATATCAATATAATTATTTTTTGTAATCTAAAATATAAAAAGAAATAATAAAAATTAATATTTCTTTCACCCCATTTGAGATGTACATCCTACACCTTAGCCTATCCTAGGGTGGATATTTATCAACTCGCCATTTCAAAGTGATGAGTGAAATTCACCCCATCCTAAAATGGGTGGGGAGTAAGATGTACACCTCAAATGAGGTGTACAAAAAGCATTAACCTTTGTTTTAACCTCTAAAATATTGACTTGTATTATATATATATCTTCAAAACTTACATAATTATGTGCACAACATCTGATTAGAATAATTATACAATTTTTTTTTTTTCCAACTTTTAAAGTATTTTTAAAAATTTATTTAGTAAATATTAAATATTTTATCAAAAAAATATAAATAATTAATTAATATATATTATTTAGATATTAAGCTGCCAAAAAATTTTTTATTGTGAATTTAAAAGATTTAAATTTAATCTAAAAGATTTAATTTAAGATTTATCTAGTAAATATTAAATAAATTCATTGGTCTTTCCTTTTTTTTTTACTTTTATCTTTTTTTTCTTTTTTCTTTTTTTTTTCTTTTTTTTTTTAATTAAAAGTCGACGGCAAAATCCGTTTTTTTTAAAAAAAAAATAACCGATTCCCTTTTTTTTTTTTTTTTTTTTCTTTCTTTTAACCGGTCGTAATACAAGATAAATATATCTATATATTTATATTAAAGATTAAATATCTACAATTGAAACTATAAATATATGCATTTAAAATTTAAAATGCTAATGCCATAATATTTAAGTTATAATGCCAAACAGACAATCAAATTATCAATCAAAATTATATTTCATATAAATTTTACGAAGGATTAGCACTTGTTAGAATCTTAATCACAATCAAATCGGGATACACCTTAGATTGTTATAAAAGATATACTAAAATTCGATTGTGATTGATCTCAAACTGATTTCTTGATAAAATAAAATAAAATTAAGGTGTATTCCCGTCCGTACGTGCGAGAAAACCACCCCAAAGTACGACCGGAATTCCTCCTCCTGCGAGCACCGGCGGAGATAAAAAAATGAAAATAATATGATTAATATGGTTTCTTTGTTTCTTCCTCTGTTTCTTATCCTATATGAACAGAGGAGAAACATACATATAAATATGCAAAGAAAACCGAACGTTCTGAATTGAACGTTGAGCAACGTTCGACCCACATAACTTTCACTTAGGCGCAAGAAACGGAAACCCACGTTTCTCCCGTTGAGTTTTCTTCCACGCCAAGTTAAATAAATAAATAAATAAATAAATAATAAATAATAATAATAATAATAAATAAATAAATAAATAAATAAAATTAATAAATAATGGGTATTTTAAATTTTACCCCAACATAATCAATAATTAATATCTTCAAGAAGGAAACGTAAACATTTATACTATTGTATATTATTTGTAATGCTCTTGAAAAAAATTTGATGCGGATATAATACAAATAAAATTTGTATATAAAATTTTTCTTATTTTTTTTTTAGATTTATGCTTCAAGTATAAATAGTTATAATATTTCAAAATAGAAAAATAAAAAGGTATTAAATAAGAGGAAAAAAAATTTTAGGGCGAGCAAATTTTACACAAAAATTATATAAAAAAATTTTGCCTAAATATTTGACCGAATAATTAATATAAATATTCACGTAGTTGACGGTTTAATTTAAATTTTTAATAATTCATGAATTAACTAGATACAGATAAATATTAACTAAAAATAATTTTTTTAAAAAAATCAAAATGTAAAACCCACGCATTTAATACCTAACATAATATATATCAATTCAACAAATAATATCAATAGTGATTGATACTAAAACGAGCTATACTAACAACAATAAAATAATTTTGAAAGAGCTGCATCATCTATCTCTTTTATTTCATGAATGAGAAAAGCATGATACAAGTGTGGCGGTAAATGAGCAAAGTAAAAATAGATACATAATAATTAATACAAAGTACAAAAGTTTGATCAAAATGTCTATTTAGACTTCTGCTTCATATAGCAACGATACATCATTTTGCAATTAGGGCAGATGATTCGGATGTCCAAGAAACCACTTCCTTCGAACGTGAAGCAGAGTCCGGAATTTGCGCTACAGTGCAAGCAGTAGGTTACGATACGCGTGGTGCCGTTGAGGCCGTCAACAGATTCTTCTGATGCTGATGCCGCCGATCGGCCGGGCTGCGGTACCGTGCCACAGTTAGTATTATTCTTGGAGGAGGAGGAGGAGGATGAGAAGCCGGTTGATGGCTTTGTCCCATCGGGGAATCCCGACCTCGAGTCGGAGCGAGTACTGTCGCGGCGCGATTGGAACCCGGACGACTGGGATTGGCAGGAGGCGCCGGACGTTGAAGGTGAGGAGGAGATGGCGTCCCAGGCACGGACGACGAGCTTGAAGGCGCCGACGGCTGCCGCGGAGGGATTCTTGTCAGGGTGGGTGAGGAGGCACAGCCGCTTGAACTTCTTCTTGATCGCGTCCATGCTGGAGCTGGGTGGGACGTCGAGGACGGCGTGCCAATCTGTCCCGCCAGACGGGAGCTTCCTGGTGGCGGCGGCCAGGTGGACGTTGTATGCCACGAGGGCCTGCGCGAGGCAGGGGAGGGCGGGGAAGAGCGACTGCGCCTTGAGGGCCTGCACCCTCGCCCCACGCACGTCGTTGCTCCCGAACTTCTCTTCGGCCCTCGCCTTCGCCTTCTCGGCCATCGCCCTATAGCTTGAGGAACTCATCTCGTAACAGATGTGGTAAAATTGATGGTTCGGTGGTTTGGGGTCGCAAAATAATAGCCAAATCTTTTAGCTGTGCTGATTAATTTATATTAATTTTCTTTTCACTTATTCCTATTCCATTAGTATATTTCTATTACTATATTTACTTCAAAACCAAATTCACTAGCCAATTAATTTTTTATATTTTTGTTGTTTTATGGAAGTTTTGCTCCTGCTCGATTGGACTTAGCACTTTCTAGATCTTTATCTTCTCTTCTTTTCTTATTTTTTTTTCTTTTTTTTTTTTTTTTTTTTTTTCTTCTGTTATCACTAAAACTTTGAGGCTACTTAATTTGTCAAGTTTTATTGATTTTATTTTCTATTAACTAATCCTATTCGAACTGATATAATATATCCTATTCAATTTAATAATACAAATTTTTTTTTTTTAAATTCCATTTTATTGTTATTTTTGATATCCCAATTGGCAAACAACTTATAATTAGACAAATTTACTCCGGATTAAATCCTATTTAGACATTTAAATTCCACGTGACTTCTAAATCTAATCACATATCTAGTTAAATTTAGGGGTAATATTGTAAAAAACCTTTCGAACTTTAGCTCTTTTCCTAAAATGCATTTGAATTATCAATTTTGACAATTAAACCACTTAAACTTTATCGAATGATTTTAAATTTTTTTCTCTTCAATTATACTTTTTAATTAGAGAGATGGGGTGGAATGTTATTAATAGCAAATAAAAAAATTAATGATGGAGTTTCTAAATTAAAGATCGGTATCGCTGAATATGATCTAAATTATTTAAATTATTAAGAAATTAAATTTTATATTTTTTTGATATTTTTTTCTTGTCCATTGAATAGACACAAAAATGACGGTTGAAAATAAATATCTTTTCAAAAATAATAATAGGAATTTTATAATAAAGATCGAGAATATAAATTTTATTTTAAATAGTTAAAAAAATTTTCTGATTAAAATTTAATTAATTTAATTTTTTTTACACCGTAAAACTAGCAAACTGTTTCATATCTATCATTAAAATTATAATTTTTACAATTCTTTAATCATTAAATCAATGATATTGAAAATATTTAAATTTATTTTCTAGTTACTTACAGTGTGATATAGATCGTGTTAAATAATGTCAATTGTCATTTTGGAAACTCCATCATAGAAATAAATAGGTGGCAACAGAGTCCGTTTCTTATCGGTAGCATTCAATATATATCAATATATATAACACTTTAAAATATCAATATAATTATTTTTTGTAATCTAAAATATAAAAAGAAGTAATAAAAATTAATATTTTTTTGACCCCATTTGAGATGTACATCCTACACCTTAGCCTATCCTAGGGTGGATATTTATCAACTCGCCATTTCAAAGTGATGAGTGAAATTCACCCCATCCTAAAATGGGTGGGGAGTAAGATGTACACCTCAAATGAGGTGTACAAAAAGTATTAACCATTGTTTTAACCTCTAAAATATTGACTTGTATTATATATATATTTTGAAAACTTACATAATTATGTGCACAACATCTGATTAGAATAATTATATAATTATTTTTTTTTTCCAACTTCTAAAGTATTTTTAAAAATTTATTTAGTAAATATTAAATATTTTATCAAAAAAATATAAATAAATAATTAATATATATTATTTAGATATTAAGCTGCCAAAAAAATTCATTGGTTTAGATTTTATTAATTTTATATTAAATAGAGGAGGAAAATGTATGGTCTTAATATATGTAATTTTTATTGTGAATTTAAAAGATTTAAATTTAATCTAAAAGATTTAATTTAAGATTTATTTAGTAAATATTAAATAAATTCATTGGTCTTTCGTTTTTTTTTACTTTTATCTTTTTTTTTTCTTTTTTTTTTTCTTTTTTTTTTTAAAGTCGACGGCCAAACCCGTTTTTTTTTTTAAAAAAAATAACCGATTATTTTATTTTATTTTTTTTCTTTCTATTAACCGGTCGTAATACAAGATAAATATATCTATATATTTATATTAAAGATTAAATATCTACAATTTAAACTATAAAGATATGCATTTAAAATTTAAAATGCTAATGCCATAATATTTAAGTTATAATGCCAAACAGACAATCAAATTATCAATCAAAATTATATTCATATAAATTTTACGAAGGATTAGCACTTGTTAGAATCTTAATCACAATCAAATCGGAATACACCTTAGATTGTTATAAAAGATATACTAAAATTCGATTGTGATTGATCTCTAACTGATTTCTTGATAAAATAAAATAAAATTAAGGTGTATTCCCGTCCGTACGTGCGAGAAAACTACCCCAAGTTACGACCGGAATTCCTCCTCCTGCGAGCACCGGCGGAGATGAAAAAATGAAAATAATATGGTTAATGTAGTTTCTTTGTTTCTTCCTCTGTTTCTTATCCTATATGAACAGAGGAAAAAAATCGAACGTTGAGCAACGTTCGACCCACATAACTTTCACTTAGGCGCAAGAAACGGAAACCCACGTTTCACCCGTTGAGTTTTCTTCCACGCCAAGTTAAATAAATAAATAAATAAACAAATAATAAATATTAATAATAATAATAAATAAATAAATAATAAAAAGAAATAAATAAATAAATAAATAAAATTAATAAATAATGGGTATTTTAAATTTTACCCCAACATAATCAATAATTAATATCTTCAAGAAGGAAACGTAAACATTTATTCTATTGTATATTATTTGTAATGCTTTTGAAAAAAAATTGATGCGGATATAATACAAATAAAATTTGTATATAAAATTTTTCTTATTTTTTTTTTAGATTTATGCTTCAAGTGTAAATAGTTATAATATTTCAAAATAGAAAAATAAAAACGTATTAAATAAGAGGAAAAAAAATTTTAGGGCGAGCAAATTTTACACAAAAATTATATAAAAAATTTTTGCCTAAATATTTGACCGAATAATTAATATAAATATTCACGTAGTTGACGGTTTAATTTAAATTTTTAATAATTCACGAATTAACTAGATACTGATAAATATTAACTAAAATTAATTTTGTTTTTAAAAATCAAAATGTAAAACCCACGCATTTAATACCTAACATAATATATATCAATTCAACAAATAATATCAATAGTGATTGATACTAAAACGAGCTATACTAACAACAATAAAATAATTTTGAAAGAGCTGCATTATCTATCTCTTTTATTTCATGAATGAGAAAAGCAAGATACAAGTGTGGCGGTAAATGAGCTAAGTAAAAATAGATACATAATAATTAATACAAAGTACAAAAGTTTGATCAAAATGTCTATTTAGACTTCTGCTTCATATAGCAACGATACATCATTTTGCAATTAGGGCAGATAATTCGGATGTCCAAGAAACCACTTCCTTCGAACGTGAAGCGGAGTCCGGAATTTGCGCCACAGTGCAAGCAGTAGGGCACGACACGCGTGGTGCCGTTGAGGCCGTCAACAGATTCTTCTGATGCTGATGGCGCCGATCGGCCGGGCTGCGGTACCGTGCCACAGTTAGTATTATTCTTGGAGGAGGAGGAGGAGGATGAGGAGCCGGTTGATGGCTTTGTCCCATCGGGGAATCCCGATCCCGAGTCGGAGCGAGTACTGTCGCGGCGCGATTGGAACCCGGACGACTGGGATTGGCAGGAGGCGCCGGACGTTGAAGGTGAGGAGGAGATGGCGTCCCAGGCACGGATGACGAGCTTGAAGGCGCCGTCGGCTGCCGCGGAGGGATTCTTGTCGGGGTGGGTGAGGAGGCACAGCCGCTTGAACTTCTTCTTGATCGCGTCCATGCTGGAGCTGGGTGGGACGTCGAGGACGGCGTGCCAATCTGTCCCGCCAGACGGGAGCTTCCTGGTGGCGGCGGCCAGGTGGACGTTGTATGCCGCGAGGGCCTGCGCGAGGGCGGGAGGGCGGGGAAGAGCGACTGCGCCTTGAGGGCCTGCACCCTCGCCCCACGCACGTCGTTGCTCCCGAACTTCTCTTCGGCCCTCGCCTTCACCTTCTCGGCCATCGCCTTATAGCTTGAGGAACTCATCTCGTAACAGAGGTGGTAAAATTGATGGTTCGGTGGTTTGGGTTCGCAAAATAATAGCTAAATCTTTTAGCTGTGCTGATTAATTTATATTAATTTTCTTTTCACTTATTCCTATTCCATGAGTATATTTCTATTACTATACTTACTTTGAAACCAAATTCACTAGCCAATTAATTTTTTATATTTTTGTTCTTTTATCGAAGTTTTGCTCCTACTCGATTGGACGTAGCACTTTCTAGATCTTTATCTTCTCTTCTTTTCTTCCTCTTTTTTTTTTTTTTTTTTTTTTTTCTTCTTCTTCTGTTATCACTAAAACTTCGAGGCTACTTAATTTGTCAAGTTTTGTTGATTTTATTTTCTATTAACTAATCCTATACGAACTGATATATAATATCCTATTCAATTTAATAATACAGTTATTTTTTTAAAAAAATTCCATTTTATTGTTGTCACGCCCCGAGTTTTAAAAACCGGTCTAATTTTTTTTTTTTTTCTTTTTTTTTAAATCAGAGTTATCAGAAACCGGGCGCAACAGACCGCCACATGCATAGGAAAGTCTCTATCCAACAGACAGAATCTCCCCTATACATGCACGGCTAGGCAAGTACATAATACATTCAGAGTTCAAGTACAGATAACTTAACTAATAATCTATCTAATAACTGAACTAATAAAATACCGTATCTGATCATATCCCAAAATGTCAGATCATCCGGGGAACAGCTCTATCGTGATCACCTCACCAGACCGTCCCGACATCTCACCACCCAACAGTCCTGAAAAACAGTCACCCGAGGGTGTGAGATACACCGGAGTGTATCCCAGTGGGCACGACGAGCCGAGCGTCAGCTAATCGTACCTACTGGGTACTAAAATCTGCGGATAGTAAGAGTCAATAGGAAAAGCTGGAAAGCATAGAGGTCTAATAATCAGAATAAGAACTGCAGGTATATTGATAATCAAGTATAATGATCAGGAGCAGAATAATCAAATAGCAGGTATACTGATAATCAAGTATAATGATCAGGATCAAATAGCGGGTCTACTGATAATCAAGGTATACAGATCAAACTGAATAATCAAATACCAGATCTACTGGTAATCAAGGTATACTGAGCAGTAATATATACCGAAATAAGCATGCTGAATAACTGTATAGACAGGTATCAAACAAATGCTGATAGTAAATGAATGTAATCAAGCAGGAAAAGCAGATAAGAGGTACTGTAAATCAGGAAATACTAGTAATCATTAGTCATAATAGCGGAAAATCATACGGGTAGGAAATAAAAGGTGTCTACGGGAATCATGCTGGAAATAACTGAACAGTCATACAAGTAAGAATAATGCATCAAATGTAGAAACCAAATATCTAATCATACGCCACTATTGGTCCCGGGGACCTCAGGCAAAAGCCACCGATCCGCACCCGATCCGCTGACATACCCCTGTCGAAGGGCTCACGGGTCTATCACCAGACCACTCTACCGGTAAAGAACCAGCTCCACGGGGAGCGACCCCGGCCAGGTTCGTGAAGTACAGCAGTGCATAGCAAGTCATAATGATCAATCTGATGGTCAAGTGACCGAGTAGTCGGCACACGCCGAAATCCCAACAGGGAATCATCTGTCTGTATCTATCCATCGGAGTCAATCAATTATGCATATCATATAGTATCTATCAATCAGGATCAATCAAGATGCATATCGAATAGTATCTATCAATCAGGGTCAATCAATCATGCATATCAACGTATATCAAGAAATATCTCAGTGACGGTAATCAATAGGTGTCATCTAATCATGCAAATCCGTATATCAATCAATCAGGATCAGTCAGGAATAATCCGGGATCATATAGATAATAGTCGGCTGATCGTGAATAACCAATCATAGGTCTGATCAGTAAATGTCAATCAAAGGGTCATGCTATGTCAAACAAGATCAATATAAGTCAGGCTAAATCATATAGGTAAAATCAGCAGGGCAAGTCAAGAACAGGTGTCCGACTGGACTAAAGCAACCAGAGGGCCAAAAAGCTGAGGCCCGGTTCGAAGATAACCCACCTCATTGTAGGCCGATCCCGAACTCCCGCTAGTCTACTGGGAGGCTGGTGCTGAACTGCTGGGACCTGAACATATAGCTGGAATCAATAACTGACTCGCTCAATCCCATCTCGACTAACAATACAGTAAATATAAATACACTAAAACTGACCCGCTGATGGTCTACGACTATCTGTAAACTGTCAACTACATCACATTTTAGATGTTCGGGTAAACTGGGCCTACATACAGATCATTCGTGTCCATTATTACCAAAATGCCCCTGTGACCCCTTTTCAAGTCCAATTTGGACTTCAAGGTTTCCCGATAGTAATGCAACACACTAGCCCAACCAGGACAGTGTCGAGGGTCTCCTGAGACATCAACAACGAACCAAATCCAAAATCTAAATCGGAACGCGAACTCGCGCCGAAATCCGTAAAATCGACGGTTTTGCCGATTTACGAGACTTAATCAGATTTTCACTCAACTAGAGCCTTCAGAACTTCAACAATATGCCTAGTAGATACATTAATACTGTCTAAAGACAGTCAGGAGGTCAAAATTGCAATTTGGTCCAAAATCATTTTAGATTTTCATAAAGTCTCAATTTCATTTACTGTTTTGACCCGTTCTCTAAAACCAGGAGTCCAAAAACTACACGGTCAGTTTCAGTGTGTCCGGGACGACATGGCAAAGCCCGTGCTCATGATCACGGGTCGCCAAGAAGCCCGTACACAAAGTTGGCCCATAATTATACAACCATACAATTTCAATTAAGCTATTACTTAACATACACCCAATAAGATTCGGATTTTAAGTGAGAATCATGCTCAGTAAGGATAAGGAAGTGAGGTGCTCACCTCAGGTACGTCGGAAAACTGCCGGGGAGTTGGCCGGAGCAACACCCACAAGGACACCAACTCGGGTTCAAGGCCAACTTGAAGCAAACTTGTCCAACTCTGGAACAAGGTTGAGCACAGGTTAGAGCAACCTTCCAGAAGCAGCTTGGTCACGGTCAAGCTGGGCACCGACCGCCGGAGGTGGCGGTTGGCCGGAAAAACACTAAATTATCCATAATACCACAAGGTTGGGCCAACTTAATTTACAAAAGTTTTTAGCCCATTCTGAATTTATAGAATTCTAATTTGCAAGGATTAGGACCTACCTGAGGGGTTGGCCGAAGCCCGGAGTCGTCCGCGGCGGCCGGAGAAGGAGCTCGGCCACGAGAAGGGTGCAACCTCCAAAATCAAAAACTACACGTCAACCTTCGCATGCAAAATTATGGGGAGCTCACAACAGGATTATAGAACCCACCTGGGTTGTTTTCCCAGCGCGCAAAGTCCCATGTTGGCTGGAAACCGAGTTCTCCGGAAAATAGAGGCTCTAATGGCGGAATCAGGCCGGCCGAGTTCGGGGCGGTGCAAGTTGGTCTAAGGTGCTCTACAGGTCTCCACGGACCCTCCTGCAGTGGTGGCCGGCGAGGAGGTCGAGCGGCGGCGCCGGAAAAATCTGCTCCGGCGAAGTGAAATGAAGCCCGATTCTAGGGCTTAGCCGCGCGGCACGGATCCTACTCCGATCAACCTCTAACCTTGGAAAACCCTTGCAGTCGACGAGGGAAAGGGAATCAACGGTTTGATCGAGGTTTCAACGGCCAGATTCTTCCCACTGTAGAGCTCGGCCGAAAACCCACTTCCGGCAAAGAAAAGCTACCGCCGGCGACCGGAGGCACGGCGACGGCCTCGGCTTCACAGAGAAAGTCCACTAGACCTCAGGAACCACATACACCCGTTCTAAAGCCATAATCACAAAAACTTTTTCCATCCTTATTACCTCGCCGGAATTAGGAGAAGATGGTGCTCCGCGGCGGCGCGGCGACGGCTGGGGTCAGGGATGCCCAGGCTCGGTCACGGCCACCCCGAAGTCTCTCTAGTTGCAGCTTGAGCCAACTTTGGACTCCCAGGTGTGTGTCCAACTTCAACCCGAGATGAATGATGCTTTCGTGACTCTCTCTCTCTCTCTCTCTCTCTCTCTCTCTCTCTCTCTCTCTCTCTCTCTCTCGGCTGCTCCGGCGACGGGAAGGCGGCGGCGCTCGGGTGACGATTGGAGAGGAGGTGTGGGAGGCGTCGGTTGCCGAAGGAAGATGAAGAGAGGCTCGGGTGACGATTGGATTTCCGAAGAGACACTTCGTGATTTGCATGCATATAATGCATGTAAGCATCATTTGCACCAAACCCCTTCCAACATACAAAATTTCGAGCTAAGACCCTCAATGAAAACTTAGTCTTACATTTAAGTCCTCCCCATACCAGTAGCACACTACTTAAGCATAAAATATAAGGGTTTTTCCGCGAAATCCAGTGTTTTCACGCTTTTCGAGAAGTTTCGCTCGTCCGAACGAAAAACGGATTTCGGCATTGCGTCCAGATCGACGAGACCGATAAAAACGACTACCTGGATCACTGAATTTAGACTCCGAACAGTGAATTAATCCACGTTGCAGTCCCCGGAACCCAGAATTTAGAGGTTACTGTTTATCTACAGTGATAACTTAAGTCACACTGTACACCGCCACCGTTTCATTAAATCGCAAAATTCGCTTCTTCTTCTTTGATTTCTGGAAGATCTGACCGTCGGATCGAAAAGTGCTAAATATGAAAATCGCTTGATTCGACGAGACGATCGCAACGGTCAACTCGGATTTCAAAGATCATGTCCGGATTAGAAGTTAGCCTTTTTATCTCGTAATTCGTGCAACTAGCACACAGGCGTTTGACCAAGTAGGTTAGTTTAGGTCTTTTGAATCCGAACACAGGCTGAAAATTACCTTTAATTTATTTATTAAAAATAAAATATTTTGAATTACTACAATTGTCATTTTTGATATCCCAATTGGTAAACAACTTATAATTAGGCAAATTTACTCCGGATTAAATCCTATTTAGACATTTAAATTCCACCCGACTTCTAAATCTAATCACATATCTAGTTAAATTTAGGGGTAATATTGTAAAAAACCTTTCGAACTTTAGCTCTTTTCCTAAAATGCATTTGAATTATCAATTTTTACAATTAAACCACTTAAACTTTATCAAATGATTTTAAATTTTTTTCTCTTCAATTATACTTTTTAATTAGAGAGATGGGGTGGAATGTAATTAATAGAAAACAAAAAATTAATGATGGATTTTCTAAATTAAAGATCGGTATCGCTGAATATGATCTAAATTATTTAAATTATTAAGAAATTAAATTTTATATTTTTTTGATATTTTTTTCTTGTCCATCGAGTAGACACAAAAATGAACGGTTGAAAATAAATATCTTTTCAAAAATAATAATAGAAATCTTATAATAAAGATCGAGAATATAAATTTTATTTTAAATAGTTTAAAGAATTTTCTGATTAAAATTTAATTAATTTAAATTTTTTTACATCGTAAAACGAGCAAACTGTTTCATATCTATCATTAAAATTATAATTTTTACAATTCTTTAATCATTAAATCAATGATATTGAAAATATTTAAATTTATTTTCTAATTACTTACAGTGTGATATAGATCGTGTTAAATAATATCAATTGTCATTTTGGAAACTCCATCATCGAAATAAATGGGTGGCAACAGAGTCCATTTCTTATCGGTAGCATTCAATATATATCAATATATATAACATTTTAAAATATAAATATAATTATTTTTTGTAATCTAAAATATAAAAAGAAATAATAAAAATTAATATTTCTTTCACCCCATTTGGGATGTACATCCTACACCTTAGCCTATCCTAGGGTGGATATTTATCAACTCGCCATTTCAAAGTGATGAGTGAAATTCACCCCATCCTAAAATGGGTGGGGAGTAAGATGTACTCCTCAAATGAGGTGTACAAAAAGCATTAAACTTTGTTTTAACCTCTAAAATATTGACTTGTATTATATATATATTTTCAAAACTTACATAATTATGTGCACAACATCTGATTAGAATAATTATACAATTTATTTTTTTTTCCAACTTTTAAAGTATTTTTAAAAATTTATTTAGTAAATATTAAATATTTTATCAAAAAAATATAAATAATTAATTAATATATATTATTTAGATATTAAGCTGCCAAAAAAATTCATTAGTTTAGATTTTATTAATTTTATATTAAACAGAGGAGGAAAATGTGTGGTCTTAATATTTGTAATTTTTATTGTGAATTTAAAAGATTTAAATTTAATCTAAAAGATTTAATTTAAGATTTATCTAGTAAATATTAAATAAATTCATTGGTCTTTCCTTTTTTTTTACTTTTATCTTTTTTTTTCTTTTTTCTTTTTTTTTTCTTTTTTTTTTTTAAAAAAGTCGACGGCCAAATCCGTTTTTTTTTTTAAAAAAAATAACCGATTCCTTTTTTTTTTTTTTTTCTTTCTTTTAACCGGTCGTAATACAGGATAAATATATCTATATATTTATATTAAAGATTAAATATCTACAATTTAAACTATAAAGATATGCATTTAAAATTTAAAATGCTAATGCCATAATATTTAAGTTATAATGCCAAACAGACAATCAAATTATCAATCAAAATTATATTTCATACAAATTTTACGAAGGATTAGCACTTGTTAGAATCTTAATCACAATCAAATCGGGATACACCTTAGATTGTTATAAAAGATATACTAAAATTCGATTGTGATTGATCTCTAACTGATTTCTTAATAAAATAAAATAAAATTAAGGTGTATTCCCGTCCGTACGTGCGAGAAAACCACCCCAAGGTACGACCGGAATTCCTCCTCTTGCGAGCACTGGCGGAGATGAAAAAATGAAAATAATATGGTTAATATGATTTCTTTGTTTCTTCCTCTGTTTTTAATCCTATATGAACAGAGGAGAAACATACATATAAATATGCAAAGAAAACCGAACGTTGTGAATCGAACGTTGAGCAACGTTCGACCCACATAACTTTCACATAGGCGCAAGAAACGGAAACCCACGTTTCTCCCGTTGAGTTTTCTTACACGCCAAGTTATATATATAAATAAATAAATAAATAATAAATATTAATAATAATAATAAATAAATAAATAATAAAAAGAAATAAATAAATAAATAAATAAAATTAATAAATAATGGGTATTTTAAATTTTACCCCAACATAATCAATAATTAATATCTTCAAGAAGGAAACTTGAAAAAAATTTGATGCGGATATAATACAAATAAAATTTGTATATAAAATTTTTCTTATTTTTTTTTTAGATTTTTGCTTCAAGTATAAATAGTTATAATAATTCAAAATAGAAAAATAAAAACGTATTAAATTATAAGAGGAAAAAAATTTTAGGGCGAGCAAATTTTACACAAAAATTATATAAAAAATTTTTGCCTAAATATTTGACCGAATAATTAATATAAATATTCACGTAGTTGACGGTTTAATTTAAATTTTTAATAATTCACGAATTAACTAGATACTGATAAATATTAACTAAAAATAATTTTTTAAAAAAAATCAAAATGTAAAACTCACGCATTTAATACCTAACATAATATATATCAATTCAACAAATAATATCAATAGTGATTGATACTAAAACGATCTATACTAACAACAATAAAATAATTTTGAAAGAGCTGCATCATCTATCTCTTTTATTTCACGAATGAGAAAAGCATGATACAAGTGTGGCGGTAAATGAGCAAAGTAAAAATAGATACATAATAATTAATACAAAGTACGAAAGTTTGATCAAAATGTCTATTTAGACTTCTGCTTCATATAGCAACGATACATCATTTTGCAATTAGGGCAGATGATTCGGATGTCCAAGAAACCACTTCCTTCGAACGTGAAGCGGAGTCCGGAATTTGCGCTACAGTGCAAGCAGTAGGTTACGACACGCGTGGTGCCGTTGAGGCCGTCAACAGATTCTTCTGATGCTTATGCCGCTGATCGGCCGGGCTGCGGTACCGTGCCACAGTTAGTATTATTCTTGGAGGAGGAGGAGGAGGATGAGGAGCCGGTTGATGGCTTTGTCCCATCGGGGAATCCCGACCTCGAGTCGGAGCGAGTACTGTCGCAGCGCGATTTGAACCCGGACGACTGGGATTGGCAGGAGGCGCCGGACGTTGAAGGTGAGGAGGAGATGGCGTCCCAGGCACGGACGACGAGCTTGAAGGCGCCGTCGGCTGCCGCGGAGGGATTCTTGTCGGGGTGGGTGAGGAGGCACAGCCGCTTGAACTTCTTCTTGATCGCGTCCATGCTGGAGCTGGGTGGGACGTCGAGGACGGCGTGCCAATCTGTCCCGCCAGACGGGAGCTTCCTGGTGGCGGCGGCAAGGTGGACGTTGTATGCCGCGAGGGCCTGCGCGAGGCCGGGGAGGGCGGGGAAGAGCGACTGCGCCTTGAGGGCCTGCACCCTCGCCCCACGCACGTCGTTGCTCCCAAACTTCTCTTCGGCCCTCGCCTTCGCCTTCTCGGCCATCGCCCTATAGCTTGAGGAACTCATCTCGTAACAGAGGTGGTAAAATTGATGGTTCGGTGGTATGGGGTCGCAAAATAATAGCCAAATCTTTTAGCTGTGCTGATTAATTTATATTAATTTTCTTTTCACTTATTCCTATTCCATTATTATATTCCTATTACTATATTTACTTTGAAACAAAATTCACTAGCTAATTAATTTTTTATATTTTTGTTGTTTTATGGAAGTTTTGCTCCTACTCGATTGGACGTAGCACTTTCTAGATCTTTCTCTTCTCTTCTTTTCATATTTTTTTTTTTTTTTTTTTTTTTTTTTTTTTTTTTTTTTTTTTTTTTTTTTTTTTTTTTTTTTTTCTTCTTCTGTTATCACAAAAACTTCGAGGCTATTTAATTTGTCAAGTTTTATTGATTTTATTTTCTATTAACTAATCATATTCGAACTGATATAATATATCCTATTCAATTTAATAATACATTTTTTTTTTTTTTAAATTCCATTTTATTGTTATTTTTGATATCCCAATTGGCAAACAACTTATAATTAGGCAAATTTACTCCGGATTAAATCCTATTTAGACATTTAAATTCCGACTGACTTCTAAATCTAATCACATATCTAGTTAAATTTAGGGGTAATATTGTAAAAAACCTTTGGAACTTTAGCTCTTTTCCTAAAATGCATTTGAATTATCAATTTTGACAATTAAACCACTTAAACTTCATCAAATGATTTTAAATTTTTTTCTCTTCAATTATACTTTTTAATTAGAGAGATGGGGTGGAATGTTATTAATAGCAAATAAAAAAATTAATGATGGAGTTTCTAAATTAAAGATCGGTATCGCTGAATATGATCTAAATTTTTTAAATTATTAAGAAATTAAATTTTATATTTTTTTGATATTTTTTTCTTGTCCATTGAGTAGACACAAAAATGAACGGTTGAAAATAAATATCTTTTCAAAAATAATAATAGAAATCTTATAATAAAGATCGAGAATATAAATTTTATTTTAAATAGTTTAAAAAATTTTCTGATTAAAATTTAATTAATTTAATTTTTTTACACCGTAAAACGAACAAACTGTTTCATATCTATCATTAAAATTATAATTTTTACAATTCTTTAATCATTAAATCAATGATATTGAAAATATTTAAATTTATTTTCTAGTTACTTACAGTGTGATATAGATCGTGTTAAATAATGTCAATTGTCATTTTGGAAACTCCATCATCGAAATAAATGGGTGGCAACAGAGTCCGTTTCTTATCGGTAGCATTCTATATATATCAAGAGAAGTGCTAGGTGTACACCCCCAAATGGGGTGTACATCCTACACCCACCCATCCTAGGGTGGGTATTCATTCACTCGTCACTCGATGTGACGAGTGGAATTCACCCACCCCTAGGATGGGGTGGGTGTAAGAAGTACACCCCATTTGGGGTGTACATCTAGCATTTTCCAAAAAAATTAATATTTGTTTCACCTCATTTGAGATGTACATCCTACACCTTAGCCTATCATAGGATGGATATTTATCAACTCGCCATTTCAAAGTGATGAGTGAAATTCACCCCATCCTAAAATGGGTGGGGAGTAAGATGTACACCTCAAATGAGGTGTACAAAAAGCATTAACCATTGTTTTAACCTCTAAAATATTGACTTGTATTATATATATATTTTGAAAACTTACATAATTATGTGCACAACATCTAATTAGAATAATTATATAATTATTTTTTTTTCCAACTTCTAAAGTATTTTTAAAAATTTATTTAGTAAATATTAAATATTTTATTAAAAAATATAAATAAATAATTAATATATATTATTTAGATATTAAGCTGCCAAAAAAATTCATTGGTTTAGATTTTATTAATTTTATATTAAATAGAGGAGGAAAATGTATGGTCTTAATATATGTAATTTTTATTGTGAATTTAAAAGATTTAAATTTAATCTAAAAGATTTAATTTAAGATTTATTTAGTAAATATTAAATAAATTCATTGGTCTTTCGTTTTTTTTTACTTTTATCTTTTTTTTTTTTTTTTTTTTTTTTTCTTTGTAAGTCGACGGCCAAATCCGTTTTTTTTTAAAAAAAAATAACCGATTTTTTTTTTTTCTTTCTTTTAACCGGTCGTAATACAAGATAAATATATCTATATATTTATATTAAAGATTAAATATCTACAATTTAAACTATAAAGATATGCATTTAAAATTTAAAATGCTAATGCCATAATATTTAAGTTATAATGCCAAACAGACAATCAAATTATCAATCAAAATTATATTTCATATAAATTTTACGAAGGATTAGCACTTGTTAGAATCTTAATCACAATCAAATCGGGATACATCTTAGATTGTTATAAAAGATATACGAAAATTCGATTGTGATTGATCTCTAACTGATTTCTTGATAAAATGAAATAAAATTAAGGTGTATTCCCGTCCGTACGTGCGAGAAAACCACCCCAAGTTACGACCGGAATTCCTCCTCCTGCGAGCACCGACGGAGATGAAAAAATGAAAATAATATGGTTAATGTGGTTTCTTTGTTTCTTCCTCTGTTTCTTATCCTATATGAACAGAGGAAAAACATACATATAAATATGCAAAGAAAACCGAACGTTGGGAATCGAACGTTGAGCAACGTTCGACCCACATAACTTTCACTTAGGCGGAAGAAACGGAAACCCACGTTTCACCCGTTGAGTTTTCTTCCACGCCAAGTTAAATAAATAAATAAATAAAAAAATAATAAATATTAATAATAATAATAATAAATAAATAAATAATAAAAAGAAATAAATAAATAAATTAATAAATTAATAAATAATGGGTATTTTAAATTTTACCCCAACATAATCAATAATTAATATCTTCAAGAAGGAAACGTAAACATTTATACTATTGTATATTATTTGTAATGCTTTTGAAAAAAAATTGATGCGGATATGATACAAATAAAATTTGTATATAAAATTTTTCTTATTTTTTTTTTAGATTTATGCTTCAAGTATAAATAGTTATAATATTTCAAAATAGAAAAATAAAAAACGTATTAAATAAGAGGAAAAAAAAATTTAGGGCGAGCAAATTTTACACAAAAATTATATAAAATTTTTTTGCCTAAATATTTGACTGAATAATTAATATAAATATTCACGTAGTTGACGGTTTAATTTAAATTTTTAATAATTCACGAATTAACTAGATGCAGATAAATATTAACTAAAATTAATTTTGTTTTTAAAAATCAAAATGTAAAACCCACGCATTTAATACCTAACATAATATATATCAATTCAACAAATAGTATCAATAGTGATTGATACTAAAACGAGCTATACTAACAACAATAAAATAATTTTGAAAGAGCTGCATCATCTATCTCTTTTATTTCATGAATGAGAAAAGCAAGATACAAGTGTGGCGGTAAATGAGCAAAGTAAAAATAGATACATAATAATTAATACAAAGTACAAAAGTTTGATCAAAATGTCTATTTAGACTTCTGCTTCATATAGCAACGATACATCATTTTGCAATTAGGGCAGATGATTCGGATGTCCAAGAAACCACTTCCTTCGAACGTGAAGCGGAGTCCGGAATTTGTGCCACAGTGCAAGCAGTAGGGCACGACACGCGTGGTGTCGTTGAGGCCGTCAACAGATTCTTCTGATGCTGATGCCGCCGATCGGCCGGGCTGCGGTACCGTGCCACAGTTAGTATTATTCTTGGAGGAGGAGGAGGAGGATGAGGAGCCGGTTGATGGCTTTGTCCCATCGGGGAATCCCGATCCCGAGTCGGAGCGAGTACTGTCGCGGCGCGATTGGAACCCGGACGACTGGGATTGGCAGGAGGCGTCGGACGTTGAAGGTGAGGACGAGATGGCGTCCCAGGCACGGACGACGAGCTTGAAGGCGCCGTCGGCTGCCGCGGAGGGATTCTTGTCGGGGTGGGTGAGGAGGCACAGCCGCTTGAACTTCTTCTTGATCGCGTCCATGCTGGATCTGGGTGGGACGTCGAGGACGGCGTGCCAATCTGTCCCTCCAGACGGGAGCTTCCTGGTGGCGGCGGCCAGGTGGACGTTGTATGCCGCGAGGGCCTGCGCGAGGCCGGGGAGGGCGGGGAAGAGCGACTGCCCCTTGAGGGCCTGCACCCTCGCCCCACGCACGTCGTTGCTCCCGAACTTCTCTTCGGCCCTCGCCTTCGCCTTCTCGGCCATCGCCCTATAGCTTGAGGAACTCATCTCGTAATAGAGGTGGTAAAATTGATCGTTCGGTTGTTATCACATATAGCTTGTTACCACATAAAGCTCATATTTAATTTGTATAGTTTATTAGTTTCCATATTCATTGTAATTGCATATTTCCATATTCATTGTATTTCTTTAATTAGATTGCACGGCTGTAAAAGGAAAGAGATGAGCATTGTATATGTACCTATAAATTGAATAAGAAGTAAAGAAGAGACGATCATCTTTTTCAATCAATATTTTATCATGGTATCAGAGCCCTGGTTTTAGAAGTTTTTTTTGGTTTGTTTGGATTGTTCTGCTACTCTCTTTGGATCAGAGATTCTGAAACAAACAGTGAGCCGCAGCGAAGTGGTGGCGGATCTGTGCAAAGGTGCAGTACCTTTACGTTTTGGAATTTGGCGTGGAAAGGTAGCTCACGATTTCTGTAAAATTTCAGCTTTTTTTGGTGATTTTTTTTCTTGGTGCGAACTATTCTTATTTCTTTGCAATGGCGAGTAGCACTCATGAATTTTGTGTTAAGTTTACCGGAAAAAAGTATACCGCATGGGAGTTTCAATTTCAATTGTTTGTCACTGGAAAGGAGTTATGGGGACATATTGATGGCACTGTTCCAGCTCCTACGGATGCCACACAATTGTCTCAATGGAAAGTCAAAGATGCTAGGGTGATGTCTTGGATTATTGGGTCATGTGATTCTCAAATTATTCTTAATTTACGTCCATATAAAACTGCTAAAGACATGTGAGCATATTTAAAAAAAGTTTACAATCAAACACATTCTGCAAGAAGGTTTCAATTGGAGTGCGAGATTGCAAATTACACTCAGGGAGGATTATCTATTCAAGATTATTTTTCCGGTTTTCAACAATTATGGATTGAATTTTCTGATATTATTTGTGTTACCGTGTCGAAAGATTCTCTCCATGATGTAATGGTTGTTTATGAGGTTAGCAAGCGCGATCAATTTTTGATGAAATTGCGATCAGATTTTGAGAACGTTCGTTCTAATCTGATGAGTCGTCATCCTCCTCCTTCATTGGATATATGTTTTGGTGAATTACTTCGTGAAGAACAACGTCTTTTTACCCAAGCCACTCTGGAACAAGAAAGGTTGACTACAACACCTATGGCATTTGTGGCTCAAGGAAAAGGCAAAGGCAGGGATATGAGTAAAGTTCAGTGCTTTAGTTGCAAGAATTATGGTCACATTGCTGCAAACTGTGCTAAGAAATTTTGCAATTACTGTAAAAAGTCTGGACATATCATCAAAGATTGTTCAATTCGGCCCCAAAATCGTCAGACTGCATTTCAAGTTTCTACTACTAATCCTTTTACAGGTCAAATTTCAGCTGGAACCTCAACAGCAGTCAATCACAATGCTGAGCAAACAGTCCTCACTCCTGAAATGGTGCAACAAATGATTATTTCGGCTTTTTCAGCTCTAGGACTTCACGGTAATGGTAATTCTCCATCTAAATCTTGGCTTATTGATTCTGCCGCATCAAATCATATGACTGGCTCGGTGGCTTTGCTTAAAAATGTCCGCGCATATCGTGGTTCAGAACATGTCCAGGTTGCTAATGGACACACCTTACCTATTACTGCTGTAGGAGATATTACTCCAACTCTCAACAATGCTTTTGTATCACCTGGACTCTCTAATAATCTTCTATCAGTTGGACAATTAGTAGAAAATAACTATGATGTACATTTTTCTCGTGGTGGTTGTTGTGTGCAGGATCAGGTGTCGGGGACGGTGATTGCGAAGGGGCCTAAAGTAGGACGACTGTTTCCACTCAAACTTTCCATTCCTAATCATGTTGCTTTGACTTCTTCTACTATTATCAATAAAAGTGAAAGGTGGCATAAACGTTTGGGACACCCCAATTCTGATATTTTGTCTTATTTATTGACTTCTGGTTTATTGGGCAATAAAGATAAATTTTGTTCTTCTCGTGCTTCCTTTGATTGTTCTACTTGTCACATATAGCTTGTTACCACATAAAGCTCATATTTAATTTGTATAGTTTATTAGTTTCCATATTCATTGTAATTGCATATTTCCATATTCATTGTATTTCTTTAATTAGATTGCACGGCTGTAAAAGAAAAGAGATGAGCATTGTATATGTACCTATAAATTGAATAAGAAGTAAAGAAGAGACGATCATCTTTTTCAATCAATATTCTATCATCGGTGGTTTGAGGTCGCAAAATAATAGCCAAATCTTTTAGCTGTGCTGATTAATTTATATTAATTTTTTTTTCACTTATTCCTATTCCATGAGTATATTTCTATTACTATACTTACTTTGAAACCAAATTCACTAGCCAATTAATTTTTTATATTTTTGTTGTTTTATCGAAGTTTTGCTCCTACTCGATTGGACGTAGCACTTTCTAGATCTTTATCTTCTCTTCTTTTTTTTTTTTTTTTTTTTTTTTTTTTTTTTTTTTTTTTTTTTTTTTTTTTCCTTCTGTTATCACTAAAACTTCGAGGCTACTTAATTTGTCAAGTTTTGTTGATTTTATTTTCTATTAACTAATCCTATACGAACTGATATATAATATCCTATTCAATTTAATAATACAGTTATTTTTTTAAAAAAATTCCATTTTATTGTTATTTTTGATATCCCAATTGGTAAACAACTTATAATTAGGCAAATTTACTCCGGATTAAATCCTATTTAGACATTTAAATTCCACCTGACTTCTAAATCTAATCACATATCTAGTTAAATTTAGGGGTAATATTGTAAAAAACCTTTCGAACTTTAGCTCTTTTCCTAAAATGCATTTGAATTATCAATTTTGACAATTAAACCACTTAAACTTTATCAAATGATTTTAAATTTTTTTCTCTTCAATTATACTTTTTAATTAGAAAGATGGGGTGGAATGTAATTAATAGCAAACAAAAAATTAATGATGGAATTTCTAAATTAAAGATCGGTATCGCTGAATATGATCTAAATTATTTAAATTATTAAGAAATTAAATTTTATATTTTTTTGATATTTTTTTCTTGTCCATCGAGTAGACACAAAAATGAACGGTTGAAAATAAATATCTTTTCAAAAATAATAATAGGAATCTTATAATAAAGATCGAGAATATAAATTTTATTTTAAATAGTTTAAAGAATTTTCTGATTAAAATTTAATTAATTTAAATTTTTTTACACCGTAAAACGAGCAAACTGTTTCATATCTATCATTAAAATTATAATTTTTACAATTCTTTAATCATTAAATCAATGATATTGAAAATATTTAAATTTATTTTCTAGTTACTTACAGTGTGATATAGATCGTGTTAAATAATGACAATTGTCATTTTGGAAACTCCATCATCGAAATAAATGGGTGGCAACAGAGTCCGTTTCTTAACGGTAGCATTCAATATATATCAATATATATAACATTTTAAAATATCAATATAATTATTTTTTGTAATCTAAAATATAAAAAGAAATAATAAAAATTAATATTTCTTTCACCCCATTTGGGATGTACATCCTACACCTTAGCCTATCCTAGGGTGGATATTTATCAACTCGCCATTTCAAAGTGATGAGTGAAATTCACCCCATCCTAAAATAGGTGGGGAGTAAGATGTACACCTCAAATGAGGTGTACAAAAAGCATTAACCATTGTTTTAACCTCTAAAATATTGACTTGCATTATATATATATTTTGAAAACTTACATAATTATGTGCACAACATCTGATTAGAATAATTATATAATTATTTTTTTTTCCAACTTCTAAAGTATTTTTAAAAATTTATTTAGTAAATATTAAATATTTTATCAAAAAAATATAAATAAATAATTAATATATATTATTTAGATATTAAGCTGCCAAAAAAATTCATTGGTTTAGATTTTATTAATTTTATATTAAATAGAGGAGGAAAATGTATGGTCTTAATATATGTAATTTTTATTGTGAATTTAAAAGATTTAAATTTAATCTAAAAGATTTAATTTAAGATTTATTTAGTAAATATTAAATAAATTCATTGGTCTTTCGTTTTTTTTACTTTTATCTTTTTTTTTTTTTTTTTTTTTTTTTTTTTTTTTTTTTTTAAAGTCGACGGCCAAATCCGTTTTTTTTTTTAAAAAAAATAACCGATTTTTTTTTTTTTTTCTTTCTTTTAACCGGTCGTAATACAAGATAAATATATCTATATATTTATATTAAAGATTAAATATCTACAATTTAAACTATAAAGATATGCATTTAAAATTTAAAATGTTAATGCCATAATATTTAAGTTATAATGCCAAACAGACAATCAAATTATCAATCAAAATTATATTTCATATAAATTTTATGAAGGATTAGCACTTGTTAGAATCTTAATCACAATCAAATCGGGATACACCTTAGATTGTTATAAAAGATATACTAAAATTCGATTGTGATTGATCTCTAACTGATTTCTTGATAAAATAAAATAAAATTAAGGTGTATTCCTGTCCGTACGTGCGAGAAAACCACCCAAGTTACGACCGGAATTCCTCCTCCTGCGAGCACCGGCGGAGATGAAAAAATGCGAGCACCGGCGGAGATGAAAAAATGAAAATAATATGGTTAATGTGGTTTCTTTGTTTCTTCCGTTTCTTGTTGGGAATCGAACGTTGAGCAACATTCGACCCACATAACTTTCACTTAGGCGCAAGAAACGGAAACCCACGTTTCTCCCGTTGAGTTTTCTTCCACGCCAAGTTAAATAAATAAATAAATATACAAATAATAAATATTAATAATAATAATAAATAAATAAATAATAAAAATAAATAAATAAATAAATAAAATTAATAAATAATGGGTATTTTAAATTTTACCCCCAACATAATCAATAATTAATATATTCAAGAAGGAAACGTAAACATCTATACTATTGTATATTATTTGTAATGCTTTTGAAAAATAATTGATGCGGATATAATACAAATAAAATTTGTATATAAAATTTTTCTTATTTTTTTTTTAGATTTATGTTAAGTATAAATAGTTATAATATTTCAAAATAGAAAAATAAAAACGTATTAAATAAGAGGAAAAAAAATTTTAGGGCGAGCAAATTTTACACAAAAATTATATAAAAAATTTTTGCCTAAATATTTGACCGAATAATTAATATAAATATTCACGTAGTTGACGGTTTAATTTAAATTTTTAATAATTCACGAATTAACTAGATACAGATAAATATTAACTAAAATTAATTTTGTTTTTAAAAATCAAAATGTAAAACCCACGCATTTAATACCTAACATAATATATATCAATTCAACAAATAATATCAATAGTGATTGATACTAAAACGAGCTATACTAACAACAATAAAATAATTTTGAAAGAGCTGCATCATCTATCTCTTTTATTTCATGAATGAGAAAAGCATGATACAAAGTGCGGCGGTAAATGAGCAAAGTAAAAATAGATACATAATAATTAATACAAAGTACAAAAGTTTGATCAAAATGTCTATTTAGACTTCTGCTTCATATAGCAACGATACATCATTTTGCAATTAGGGCAGATGATTCGGATGTCCAAGAAACCACTTCCTTCGAACGTGAAGCGGAGTCCGGAATTTGCGCCACAGTGCAAGCGCTAGGGCACGACACGCGTGGTGCCGTTGAGGCCGTCAACAGATTCTTCTGATGCTGATGCCGCCGATCGGCCGGGCTGCGGTACCGTGCCACAGTTAGTATTATTCTTGGAGGAGGAGGAGGAGGATGAGGAGCCGGTTGATGGCTTTGTCCCATCGGGGAATCCCGATCCCGAGTCGGAGCGAGTACTGTCGCGGCGCGATTGGAACCCGGACGACTGGGATTGGCAGGAGGCGCCGGACGTTGAAGGTGAGGAGGAGATGGCGTCCCAGGCACGGACGACGAGCTTGAAGGCGCCGTCGGCTGCCGCGGAGGGATTCTTGTCGGGGTGGGTGAGGAGGGACAGCCGCTTGAACTTCTTCTTGATCGCGTCCATGCTGGAGCTGGGTGGGACGTCGAGGACGGCGTGCCAATCTGTCCCGCCAGACGGGAGCTTCCTGGTGGCGGCGGCCAGGTGGACGTTGTATGCCGCGAGGGCCTGCGCGAGGCCGGGAGGGCGGGGAAGAGCGACTGCGCCTTGAGGGCCTGCACCCTCGCCCCACGCACGTCGTTGCTCCTGAACTTCTCTTCGGCCCTCGCCTTCGCCTTCTCGGCCATCGCCCTATAGCTTGAGGAACTCATCTCGTAACAGAGGTGGTAAAATTGATAGTTCGGTGGTTTGGGGTCGCAAAATAATAGCCAAATCTTTTAGCTGTGCTGATTAATTTATATTAATTTTCTTTTCACTTATTCCTATTCCATTAGTATATTCCTATTACTATACTTACTTTGAAACCAAATTCACTAGCCAATTAATTTTTTATATTTTTATTATTTTATCGAAGTTTTGCTCCTACTCGATTGGACGTAGCACTTTCTAGATCTTTATCTTCTCTTCTTTTCCTTTTTTTTTTTTTTTTTTTTTTTTTTTTCTTTTCTCTTCTCTTCTGTTATCACTAAAACTTCGAGGCTACTTAATTTGTCAAGTTTTATTGATTTTATTTTCTATTAACTAATCCTATACGAACTGATATAATATATCCTATTCAATTTAATAATACAATTTTTTTTTTTTTCTAAATTCCATTTTATTTTTATTTTTGATATCCCAATTGGCAAACAACTTATAATTAGGCAAATTTACTCCGGATTAAATCCTATTTAGACATTTAAATTCCACGTGACTTCTAAATCTAATCACATATCTAGTTAAATTTAGGGGTAATATTGTAAAAAACCTTTTAAACTTTAGCTCTTTTCCTAAAATACATTCGAATTATCAATTTTGACAATTAAACCACTTAAACTTTATCAAATGATTTAAAATTTTTTTCTCTTCAATTATACTTTTTAACTAGAGAGATTGGGTGGAATGTTATTAATAGCAAACAAAAAATTAATGATGGAGTTTCTAAATTGAAGTTCGGTATCGCTGAATATGATCTAAATTATTTAAATTATTAAGAAATTAAATTTTTTATTTTTTCGATATTTTTTTCTTGTCCATCGAGTAGACACAAAAATGGACGTTTGAAAATAAATATCTTTTCAAAAATAATGTTAGAAATATTATAATAAAGATCGAAAATATAAATTTTATTTTAAATAGTTTAAAATTTTTACTGATTAAAATTTAATTAATTTAAATTTTTTTACACCGTAAAACTAGCAAACTGTTTCATATCTATCTTTAAAATTATCATTTTTACAATTCTTTAATCATTAAATCAATGATATTGAAAATATTTAAATTTATTTTCTAGTTAGTTACAGTGTGATATAGATCATGTTAAATAATGCCAATTGTCATTTTGGAAACTGCATCATCGAAATAAATGGGTGGCAACAGAGTCCGTTTCTTACCATCCTAGGGTGGGTATTCATCCACTTGTCACTCGATGTGACGAGTGGAATTCACCCACCCCTAGGATGGGGTGGGTGTAAGATGTACACCCCATTTGGGGTGTACATCTAGCATTTTCCAAAAATTAATATTTGTTTCACCTCATTTGGGATGTACATCCTACACCTTAGCCTATCCTAGGGTGGATATTTATCAACTCGTCATTTCAAAGTGATGAGTGAAATTCACCCCATCCTAAAATGGGTGGGGAATAAGATGTACACCTCAAATGAGGTGTACAAAAAGCATTAACCATTATTTTAACCTCTAAAATATTGACTTGCATTATATATATATTTTGAAAACTTACATAATTATGTGCACAACATCTTATTAGAATAATTATATAATTATTTTTTTTTCCAACTTCTAAAGTATTTTTAAAAATTTATTTAGTAAATATTAAATATTTTATCAAAAAAATATAAATAAATAATTAATATATATTATTTAGATATTAAGCTGCCAAAAAAATTCATTGGTTTAGATTTTATTAATTTTATATTAAATAGAGGAGGAAAATGTATGGTCTTAATATATGTAATTTTTATTGTGAATTTAAAAGATTTAAATTTAATCTAAAAGATTTAATTTAAGATTTATTTAGTAAATATTAAATAAATTCATTGGTCTTTCGTTTTTTTTACTTTTATCTTTTTTTTTTTTTTTTTTTTTTTTTTTTTTTTTTTTTTGTAAGTCGACGGCCAAATCCGTTTTTTTTTAAAAAAAATAACCGATTTTTTTTTTTTCTTTCTTTTAACCGGTCGTAATACAAGATAAATATATCTATATATTTATATTAAAGATTAAATATCTACAATTTAAACTATAAAGATATGCATTTAAAATTTAAAATGCTAATGCCATAATATTTAAGTTATAATGCCAAACAGACAATCAAATTATCAATCAAAATTATATTTCATATAAATTTTACGAAGGATTAGCACTTGTTAGAATCTTAATCACAATCAAATCGGGATACACCTTAGATTGTTATAAAAGATATACTAAAATTTGATTGTGATTGATCTCTAACTGATTTCTTGATAAAATAAAATAAAATTAAGGTGTATTCACGTCCGTACGTGCGAGAAAACCACCCCAAGTTACGACCTGAATTTCTCCTCCTGCGTTTCTCCTCCTGCGAGCACCGGCGGAGATGAAAAAATGCGAGCACCGGCGGAGATGAAAAAATGAAAATAATATGGTTAATGTGGTTTCTTTGTTTCTTTTTGTTTCTTCCTCTGTTTCTGGTTGGGAATCGAACGTTGAGCAACATTCGACCCACATAACTTTCACTTAGGCGCAAGAAACGGAAACCCACGTTTCTCCCGTTGAGTTTTCTTCCACGCCAAGTTAAATAAATAAATAAATATACAAATAATAAATATTAATAATAATAATAAATAAATAAATAATAAAAAGAAATAAATAAATAAATAAATAAAATTAATAAATAATGGGTATTTTAAATTTTACCCCAACATAATCAATAATTAATATCTTCAAGAAGGAAACGTAAACATTTAAACTATTGTATATTATTTGTAATGCTTTTGAAAAAAAATTGATGCGGATATAATACAAATAAAATTTGTATATAAAATTTTTCTTATTTTTTTTTTAGATTTATGTTTCAAGTATAAATAGTTATAATATTTCAAAATAGAAAAATAAAAACGTATTAAATAAGAGGAAAAAAAATTTTAGGGCGAGCAAATTTTACACAAAAATTATATAAAAAATTTTTGCCTAAATATTTGACCGAATAATTAATATAAATATTCACGTAGTTGACGATTTAATTTAAATTTTTAATAATTCACGAATTAACTAGATATAGATAAATATTAACTAAAATTAATTTTATTTTTAAAAATCAAAATGTAAAACCCACGCATTTAATACCTAACATAATATATATCAATTCAACAAATAATATCAATAGTGATTGATACTAAAACGAGCTATACTAACAACAATAAAATAATTTTGAAAGAGCTGCATCATCTATCTCTTTTATTTCATGAATGAGAAAAGCAAGATACAAGTGTGGCGGTAAATGAGCAAAGTAAAAATAGATACATAATAATTAATACAAAGTACAAAAGTTTGATCAAAGTGTCTATTTAGACTTCTGCTTCATATAGCAACGATACATCATTTTGCAATTACGGCAGATGATTCGGATGTCCAAGAAACCACTTCCTTCGAACGTGAAGCGGAGTCCGGAATTTGCGCCACAGTGCAAGCAGTAGGGCACGACACGCGTGGTGCCGTTGAGGCCGTCAACAGATTCTTCTGATGCTGACGCCGCCGATCGGCCGGGCTGCGGTACCGTGCCACAGTTAGTATTATTCTTGGAGGAGGAGGAGGAGGATGAGGAGCCGGTTGATGGCTTTGTCCCATCGGGGAATCCCGATCCCGAGTCGGAGCGAGTACTGTCGCGGCGCGATTGGAACCCGGACGACTGGGATTGGCAGGAGGCGCCGGACGTTGAAGGTGAGGAGGAGATGGCGTCCCAGGCACGGACGACGAGCTTGAAGGCGCCGCCGGCTGCCGCGGAGGGATTCTTGTCGGGGTGGGTGAGGAGGCACAGCCGCTTGAACTTCTTCTTGATCGCGTCCATGCTGGAGCTGGGTGGGACGTCGAGGACGGCGTGCCAATTTGTCCCGCCAGACGGGAGCTTCCTGGTGGCGGCGGCCAGGTGGACGTTGTATGCCGCGAGGGCCTGCGCGAGGCCGGGAGGGCGGGGAAGAGCGACTGCGCCTTGAGGGCCTGCACCCTCGCCCCACGCACGTCGTTGCTCCCGAACTTCTCTTCGGCCCTCGCCTTCGCCTTCTCGGCCATCGCCCTATAGCTTGAGGAACTCATCTCGTAACAGAGGTGGTAAAATTGATAGTTCGGTGGTTTGGGGTCGCAAAATAATAGCCAAATCTTTTAGCTTTGCTGATTAATTTATATTAATTTTCTTTTCACTTATTCCTATTCCATTAGTATATTCCTATTACTATACTTACTTTGAAACCAAATTCACTAGCCAATTAATTTTTTATATTTTTATTGTTTTATCGAAGTTTTGCTCCTACTCGATTGGACGTAGCACTTTCTAGATCTTTATCTTCTCTTCTTTTCCTTTTTTTTTGTTTTTTTTTTTTTTTTTTTTTTTTTTTTTTTTTTTTCTTCTGTTATCAGTAAAACTTCGAGGCTACTTAATTTGTCAAGTTTTATTGATTTTATTTTCTATTAACTAATCCTATACGAACTGATATAATATATCCTATTCAATTTAATAATACAATTTTTTTTTTTCTAAATTCCATTTTATTTTTATTTTTGATATCGCAATTGGCAAACAACTTATAATTTGGCAAATTTACTCCAGATTAAATCCTATTTAGACATTTAAATTCCACGTGACTTCTAAATCTAATCACATATCTAGTTAAATTTAGGGGTAATATTGTAAAAAACCTTTTGAACTTTAGCTCTTTTCCTAAAATGCATTCGAATTATCAATTTTGACAATTAAACCACTTAAACTTTATCAAATGATTTAAAATTTTTTTCTCTTCAATTATACTTTTTAACTAGAGAGATTGGGTGGAATGTTATTAATAGCAAATAAAAAATTAATGATGGAGTTTCTAAATTGAAGTTCGGTATCGCTGAATATGATCTAAATTATTTAAATTATTAAGAAATTAAATTTTTTATTTTTTCGATATTTTTTTCTTGTCCATCGAGTAGACACAAAAATGGACGTTTGAAAATAAATATCTTTTCAAAAATAATGTTAGAAATATTATAATAAAGATCGAAAGTATAAATTTTATTTTAAATAGTTTAAAAATTTAACTGATTAAAATTTAATTAATTTAAATTTTTTTACACCGTAAAACTAGCAAACTGTTTCATATCTATCTTTAAAATTATCATTTTTACAATTCTTTAATCATTAAATCAATGATATTGAAAATATTTAAATTTATTTTCTAGTTAGTTACAGTGTGATATAGATCATGTTAAATAATGCCAATTGTTATTTTGGAAACTGCATCATCGAAATAAATGGGTGGCAACAGAGTCCGTTTCTTACCATCCTAGGATGGGTATTCATCCACTTGTCACTCGATGTGACGAGTGGAATTCACCCACCCCTAGGATGGGGTGGGTGTAAGATGTACACCCCATTTGGGGTGTACATCTAGCATTTTCCAAAAATTAATATTTGTTTCACCCCATTTGGGATGTACATTCTACACCTTAGCCTATCCTAGAGTGGATATTTATCAACTCGCCACTTCAAAGTGATGAGTGAAATTTACCCCATCCTAGAATGGGTGGGGAATAAGATGTACACCTCAAATGAGGTGTACAAAAAGCATTAACCTTTGTTTTAACCTCTAAAATATAGACTTTTATTATATATATATTTTGAAAACTAACATAATTATGTGCACAACATCTGATTAGAATAATTATATAATTATTTTTTTTTCAAACTTCTAAAGTATTTTTTAAAATTTATTTAGTAAATATTAAATATTTTATCAAAAAAATATAAATAAATAATTAATATATATTATTTAGATATTAAGCTGCCGAAAAAATTCATTGGTTTAGATTTTATTAATTTTATATTAAATAGAGGAGGAAAATGTATAGTCTTAATATATGTAATTTTTGTTGTGAATTTAAAAGATTTAAATTTAATCTAAAAGATTTAATTTAAGATTTATTTAGTAAATATTAAATAAATTCATTGGTTTTTCCCTTTTTTTTTTCTTTTGTTTTTGTTTTTGTTTTGTTTTTTTTTTTTTTTTTTTTTTTTTTTTTTTTTTTAAGTCGACGGCAAAATCCCTTTTTTTTTTTAAAAAAAACCGATTCCTTTTTTTTTTCCATTTATTTTTTCTTTTAACCGGTCGTAATACAAGATAAATATATCTATATATTTATATTAAAGATTAAATTTCTACAATTTAAACTATAAAGATATGCATTTAAAATTTAAAATGCTAAACCCATAATATTTAAGTTATAATGCCAAACAGACAATCAAATTATCAATCAAAATTATATTCCATATAAATTTTACGAAGTATTAGCACTTGTTAGAATCTTAATCACAATCAAATCGGGATACACCTTAGATTGTTATAAAAGATATACTAAAATTCGATTGTGATTGATATCTAACTGATTTTTTGATAAAATAAAATAAAACTAAGGTGTATTCCCGTCCTTACGTGCGGGATTAACCGAGAACACCACCTGCGGGATTAACCGAGAAAACCACCCCAAGGTACGACCGGAATTCCTCCTCCTGCGAGCACTGGCGGAGGTTGAGGGAAATTCTTTCAACACCCAATTGAGAAAGAGATGAAAAGATGAAAATAATATGGTTAATATGGTTTTCTTTACGTAACTTTCACTTAGGCGCAAGAAACGGAAACCCACGTTTTGCCCGTTGGATTTTCTTCCGCGCCAAGTTAAATAAATAAATAAATAAAAAATATTAATAATAATAATAATAAAAAATAAATAATAAAAAGAAATAAATAAATAAGTAAATAAAATTAATAAATAATGGGTATTTTGAATTTTACCCCAACATAATCAATAACTAGTGATGGCCCGCGCTGCGCCGCGGGTATAATTTCTTCAATAAATATTATTTTTTTATTTCATTTTTTTCGATAAATATTACCTAGCCTACAAAATAACCTTGCAGAAAGGTCCATCGTAATAAGGAACATAAGTAAATTAAGCAGAAATGTCCATCGTAATAAGGAACATAAGTAAACTAAGCAGAAAGGTCCATCGTAATAAGGAACTAAACTTACAAATTAATATCACGTTGCAAAACTCAGCCAACTTCAACCAATGCCAATAGCTGATGTAGTAGTCAAGCAACTCCAGTGTCAATATCCAGCATAATAATCTACTAACAGGCGACGCAAACTTCACACATTGTCAAAAGGCAACGCAATAGTCTACCGCGTTCACCCAGAGCTAACAGGCTGCGATGATTGGTATAAAACCGGTGAGTCACCACGCCTCAGGAAAAATAATAAATGTTTACCAAACTCAAAAGATACACTCCTTCGCAAAGAAACCTTGCAGCAGAGCATTTATGTTGCATCATTGCCCAGTACCAAAACATGAAATATAGCTAAGGAAATATTAAGCAAAAAAGAAAGCTGAGAAGAGAAGAAGAGCAAAACGCAGCTTAGAAAGAAAAGAAGAGTAAATTTTAGATACACAAACAACAAATAGAATGGACACATTCCATGAGAGGAACGCAGCCTGCAGAGAAGAGAAGAACAGGAAAAAACAACGCAGAAAGAAAAGAAGATTAAGTTTTAGATACAGAAACAACAAAGAGAATAAACACATATCAACACAAACTGCCACGACAACCCCAGCTATCTACACCAAAGGCTGCGACTTGCGGCAGTTCGGCGAGTTGCAGGTAGTAATTTGGAACTACAGTAAAATTTGAAAACTTACAAACTTACAAAAGGAAATAAACTTATAAATTGGCAATAGAATTCACTTTGCATTTGGGAAACCACAACAACATTTACACATGATTAGCAAAGTGCGGTAGCATTCACATTCGAAAACTGCACTAAATGGAGGTTGGACAATATATTTTAGGATTAAATAAAATTTTTTAGGATCAAATGTAGGTTGTGCAACATATTTCTTTTGTATTCCTCAACCAGGAACAGCTTAGCAGAATCAGAATCAATAGTAGCTGGGAGAAGAAGCAGCATCAGTAGTTAGAAGCACTAGTAGTTGCAGCAGTTGGTTTTTGATCAATTCTTCAACTCTATCATCATCTTCTTTTTGTTCTCCTCGTCCTTGTATTCTGTTACCAGCAGCAGTTAGAGAAGCACCCTGCAAACTAAGTTCAAATTAATTTCAGTGATTTCATCTAAAGTAATTTTGCAAATATAAGGATCAAATTTCAACATATTTGGAGATAACAGTTTTTTGTTTAGGAGGTGATGCACTCAAAAGAATATGAAGTTTAGCAGGTTATTAAAAATTGTTTAGTTTCTTGTTTAGCAGGTGATGCACAAAGAGGACCAGTTCTGTTTTTTGTTTCGGGGTAGTTGTTGAAGCAGTCCACTTTATATGCAATAGAACATCAAGAAAGTTTTATTAGCATATAGTAAAGGGAACCTACATCAGTTCGAAATGTGATTAAAATACCAAATAACTTATAAGGTGCAGACAAAAGTGGGCACATAAAACAATAGTACAGCAAACTATACATGAGGAAATACTTCTATTAAACATTACAATGTAAATTGCCTTTTTTTCCTTAATTAGTAAAGTCAGTTCGTGTGTCATGTAGGAGCAGTTTAATCTTCAAAGTTTAAATAAAAGTTGCAGTAGGCATATATTGCATGGGATAATATATTTTGCATGCATTAAGGAGAGAGAGGTTAGCATTCTGCCATCACCTGCTCGAATCATCATCGCGTCATTAGGAACAAACTTGATCTAACCAATAAATTCTGGATACATACATATATCAATGCATGCATGCACGGACATTCAGTTACAATCCATCCATACGTGTATGCGTACGTACTTGTGTGTGTTGTGTATGAGAGAGAGAGAGAGAGAGAGAGAGAGAGAGGAGAGAGAGAGAGAGAGAGAGAGAGAGAGAGCTTTCCCTCTCTGCCAAAAGCCTGAAAATAAAGAGAGTATTAAAGCAATTTCTAACTACCTCGATTAGAGAGGATCTTAGATGAGCACAGTTTGGGAGAAAGGAAAGGCCAGGTGCCAGTTTCTGCAGTAAAGAGAGCGGTTGAATATAACATAATAAAAACATCATTCTCCATTAGCTAAGTGTTTCAAGGGTTGTTTGGTTCCACATATTTACTACTGCTGTACAGGCATCGGCGCATTTGAGCCCCAAGTGTTTTTAACCATATGAGGTATTTCAAAATATAAAAATACGCTCAAAATAATTATAACATAATTTTTTTCATAAAATATTTCTTAACAATTATATTTATAAATTTTTTTTTTTATTTATTTTTTTGAAAAAAAATTGAATTCAATATTGTTCATAATTCTAATAAGTTAATTAATGATTGTTTTTACAAAAGAGTTATCCCCACCACTCTTTCTATCCCTACTCTTTCCATCCCTACATTCATGATCAGCATCCAAGCTTGAACCTCAACGGGCTCACCCACACCTTTTTGCTTCAACTAAAATTATCCAAAATAACTGATATTTCATATTCGGTCCGATCATATCTTAGCCGGACCGATCCGATAAAAAATAAATAGTATATAAATATAAAAATTTATCTATTAAAATTTTGAATATGAATTCAAATATTTTATATCCATACCTGAACTTGGACCCGATTCGAGTCCGATTTTTTAGTGAGGAGGGTCGACCGAAATAATTTTTAAATCTGAATCCGGACGTGATAAAATACTCAATAGTAATACTCGGTGGAGTATGATAGTTTTATCATAACTTTTGTGTTTGTAAAAAATAGCGTATCTTTTTTATATTAAAATATTTTTTTAAAAAATAAATTTTATTGGACTTGATGTAGCTTACTAAAACACGAATTTTTATATTAAGAAGATTATAATCTGTACATAAGCTATTTAATAAAATTTATAAAAAAGAAATATGTATATGCGGATATTCGTATCTGATCTTAAGTGGATAGTATACAGATAATCACTATCCAAATTTACTCAAATAGATCTGATGGGATCATTTATAATTTAAGTATTCAAATCCGGACCGATCCGAAGTTAACTATTCAAATCCGATCTGATTCACGGACACCTTTGGCTCCAACTACATACTCTTCATCATTGTTTGGTTGGAATATAAAAAAGGAAAATAATTAGTTCTTATTTCCCATATTGTACCCCAACATTATTTTGAAGTAAAAGGAATAGTAGTCTTTTTTTTTTTTTTTTTTTTTTTTTTGGAGAATATGCTGATATGATTTTGAAACAACTGTTTAAAACTTAAATCTAATTTTAACTTTTGTATTAACTTATTAATTAATTTAATTAATATATCTAGTCATTATTTATTACTTAAATAGTTAATTAATTAATTATGGTTAATTAGCTTATTAAAACTTAATTATTTATTGTGTTTATTTAATAATTAATATTTATATTAGCCAATGAGTAATAAAATAAATTTTTTAACTAATCATCCAACTAATTTGAAAATTTACTAATTAATTAAAAAGATAAATTATATTTTATAATTAATTAATAAATATATTTTTTATTATCGTACATATATTCTTAGCTAATAAATTTATTAATTTATTAGAGGGAAGTAGAAAAAGATTGAAGAAATGCTGGCGAAAAGAGTATCCTACCTGAAAATAAGAAAAGAGACTATCATCATAGGTAAAAAGCAAATTCAAGTATTCAGGGGAAACATAGACTTGAATAAATGCAAACAGCAAGCAAATATATTGAGAAGCAGGGTACAAGGAGTTGCCAAGTAAGAAACCATGTGCAGGAATTTGTAACAAAAAAGAGTAGCAAGAGCCACTGATGTGATTAATTCCTAGTAGAAGAATATGATTAGGCTCCTATGAAGTTCTTAAGTATTACCAAGTTGGGTCAAAAAAGCAATCCTGCAATTTTATATTGAGAAGAAAAATTATCTTTCAGTACACTATTACCATCCAATATTACATCCCTGAAATTTGAGCCTTCTCAAGAAATTAGTGTAGAAGCTCCACCAACACAAAATTTGCTTGTCAACCTCAACAACAGCTTACTCTCCTCATCCATCAGGACATCGTCCTCCTCTATACGTTCGGCAACTATTAGAGGCATCTTACAAGCTTCTGCATATGTTCGAAGCAATGAGTAGAGGCATCTTACAAGCTTCTGCATATGTTCGAAGCAATGAGTTATAAATCTCAGTGGTTACATACCCAGCACCCCGAAGCATAACCAAGAGCTTCTCTGCACCTTCAACATCACCCATCTTCTCAAGCTCTGCAAAAACTGCTCTTACAAGTTGGACATTAGGTTCCCATTTCTCTAAGCTTGAAAACGCCTTTTCCAAACAATCTAAGGCCTTGTCCATATGCTTCCTGCCCAAATGACCCAAAGCTAACAATTCCCATGTAGAGTAGCTAGACTTAATTCCAATTTGTACAGTATGCTTATGAAAACTTTCCGCTTTGCTTATCATATTATTATTAATGTAAAAGGAAAGGATAATGTTTGGTACCCTTGAATCACGCGTGCCCGATACTGACTCCCATTCACTGTAAACATTTTCCGCTTCCTCAATACAACCTAACTTTGTGAGCGATGAAAGCATGCATTTGTACTCAACATCACTCAACTTTCTGAAGATCAATCTCATTTTGCTCCATATCATATCTACACTATCTTTATCAAGAGATCAAAGAGCAAGCTACGATCCATTTTACATACCAAACTAAATTGGCGTTTTACCAAAATTGATGCACACAACAGTAATTCTTGCAGATTAATGAGATTTTCCTTCTTCAAGATTGTGCAGGACTCACTACTAGAAATTTGACATACAGCGGCACTATTCGTTGCAATATTGAAGTAAATGTTGCTAAATACAAAATATACTGGCATTTATTAAAAATTGTTGCTAAATATATCATTTATCGATATTTACAAATTATTGTTGGTGAATAAGAATATTTAGCAATATTTATTTTTAAATGCCGGTAAAAGATAGTTTAAATACCGGCAGTTACTTTTAATGCCACTAAGAAACTTTAATTACTAGCATTTAAAAGTAAATGTTGATAAAAGATCTTAAATTCTTATTTAAGATATAAATAATTAATAAGTTGAGGGACCTAACTGAGATTATTCATCAATTTTCCATATCCCGCCTACTTCTTCCTTCCTCTTGTGCCGTACGACTCCTAGTCTTCCTCGCCTTGTATGCAAAGCTTCTTTCTAGGGTTTTTTTTCTCTCTTTTTTATTTTTTTATTATCTTCTCTCCAAGTAAAAAAAGAAAAAGAAATTACTCTTTCTACCTTCCAATCGCATGGTGTAAGAAAAGGATTTTCTTCATTGTCTTCTACCAAGAAGGAGCCCCACAAGCAGGACTCTACCAAGAAAAAGGTAAGTTAATTTAGAATTTTTTTTTGTAAAATTATTTGCTTTCTTTTATTACCTTGGAATAGATGGGTTGATTTAATTTTTTTAAAAAAAAATTATTGTTTTTATTTTAAAATTATTATTTGATAATAGATTTAATTATTTTTAGGTTGTATGATTATGCAACAAAGTAAATGATATATAATAGAAGACTAAATAAAAAATATAGTTGAAACCCACATTTATTTATGTGTTTAAGTATAAAAGAGGATGAACATGACTTCATCCCATTATAATTTTTTATTACTAAATATAATTAGAGAATGTGCAAAAGAGTCAATTAAAATAAAATCAATAAACTTTTTAAACAAGTTAATTTAAAAATTCATCGACATTTACTGTGAAAAAAAAGGAAAGTGTAAGCATGTACATATATATATATATATATATATATATATATATATATATATATATATATATATATATATATATATAAAAGACCTATATTTTTTTTCCTTTCGTCAATTTTATTATTTAATATATAGACTTTTAACGTGTTCTTTTTTTAACAGGTTCAACGCAAGTACCTTTGGAATTCAAGAAAATTTAAATAATTTTAAGCTGTTTTGTTATATTCGCAAACAACTTTATGTCGTGTGACCTATTTGGATGCGTTATTTATATACGTATTAATACTTTTGTATTTAGAAAATTTTGTGATCGTTTGTTATTTTTTTGGATGTTGAATGGACTAAAGATTTTTAACTTATTATTTGTTTAATTAAAAATGAGCTTAGTAAATTATTTTTGTTATTTTGTTATGTACGATTTATGTCACTTGTCATATGAAAATATTGAAATATCATATTATCCATTGAAATTGTATTTTTTAAAATTGATAAGATTTAATTATTTTATGATATTGCAAATTATAATTTATATTATTTTTATTTATTTAAAAATATAATTTAAAAATGTTTAGAATTAACAGCATTTATTAATACCGGAATTAACAATAGATTACCAACATTTGTATAATATTGCAAATAAACTAATAATTACCGGCATTTATTAGTGTTGTAGATAATTAAAAAATACTGGCATTTAATAATATCGCTAATAACCACATCTATAACGGCATTTATTTAATGTTACTAATTACTTAATTTTAACGGCAATTTAATTAAATGCCGGTAGAAGATTCACCAACACGAGTATAAGCGGCACTAATTGCTAAATGCCACTAATAATTTTTACGGCACTTTTTGAACTTTAGGCGGCAATTACAGGATGCCGCTAAATCACAATTTTTTTGTAGTGACTGGACAATATGGAGCACAACCATTTCTTCTGCAGATTCACATAAAGTTGTCATATGATGAATCAACTCACGAAGAATGCAAGCCAAAACAAAGTAATGGGTCTAAAAGCATGCTAAACATCTTTATATTAATAAAAAAAACTTACTGAATTGGATCTGGAAGAATAAGCTCCCTCTTTCTCGATCTTGTGCCCTTTTCCAGGAGAGTCTGAACCTTGGACATTGCCACCGGTCTTTTTCTCATCCCTGGCTTTGTTGAATATGACAGTGAATCTCTCCGCAGAAGCAGGGTCATTGACATCCCATTCTCCAAACTTGGGTAAAGGTCGTCCTGTATCTTGCTAGAAATCCACAACAAACCTAATTTATAGGGTCTAGCATTTATGCCTTTCGAAATATTTCGCCTAATATGTTGGCCACAAAAATTTCAAAGCTGCTTGGGAAAACGAAGTTATTGGAAAGTAACAACTTAAGCATACCAACCTTAGCAAAACCTTTCCATAATCTCGTCACAAGTTCACCGATAAACAATATTTAGCTCCTCTGTATTTTTAGATCTATAAGGTATAGGCGAATGAACCGTCACTACAGGTTAATTCTGGTAATGATAGAGTTTAGGAACAAAATATGACAGGAAAATGCTCAAATTCCACATGATTTGCCGCAAAATCAATCTAAAGGCCAAAAGATTACTTGAAGCATGAACTCAAATTTGTTTCAATGCAGTAACCAGTAGATTGAAAAACTTTCTTGGTAGGATATCGATGTATAAGTTACTCTTTTTTCTTCTTCTTTTTTCTGTCTGATGGGTCAAAACTTGGTTCTATTTAAGTTTAATGTTGATCTTGTCTTGTCGTATGTGTGTGAATACATGTTGAAGATAAAGAAATTGCAGAATAAAGGAATATATTCAATGCTAACTACAAAACATGCTATGGATAAATAAAGGTCTACATATCTATGGTACTCAAAACAAAATACCAGAAAGTAAAAAAAATCATTAAACTTTTAGAAGTAAAAATAGTTATTTGTTGACCATCCACATGGAATCAAGAACAGGAACAAATCACCAAGTTGAAGCAACATATCTCAATAGCATGATTTCATTCTAAGGCGCAACCATATTTTAAATAATATAATACCACTGTAAGTTGGAACAATGCTAGATTATTAATGCAGTATAAGCAAAGACGTGATAGCGAATCGTATCAATTGCTTGATGCTGGTATCCAATACTGAAGAATAATCGATTAAATATTCACTGTAAATTGTAATATTTGTCATTTGGTAAAATTGCAGCAAATTGCTAAAAGCATTGGAGAAAAATAGGAAGCACACTCATAATTTGAAAGCATAACATAGCATGGGTAATAGCAAGCTAAAACTAAAAGATTTATAGCGAATAAAAATTAAAACCAATTGTGTACATACACTTGGTGCCGCATTCTTCGTCATGGTTGCGACTGCCTCGATGCGTATGTACCCGCAATCGTCTCCAATCGGATTTTCATGCAAAAGTTTATTGAATTTTTTTTGAACTCCAATAAAATTGCAAGCAATCACTCACATGGCATTCAACTTGCTAGCTAGTTTATTCTTACAATAGTGAAAGTCCATGCTATCTAATTTTCAAAAGACTACGTTGATGCTCTGTGAATGACTGAATGCATTATAGGTAAGAAAATTAATTTCTAGAGAGAGAGAGGGAGAGGGAGGAAGGCGACCATGCTTCTTCCAACACGGGGGAATGCATCGGAGAAGCAGAAGCAACTTGTTGGTCTCGGGGAGGCGCCCTCGACGTACAAGCATCGCAATTGCAGCAAGCTATCGAACCCTTCTCCCACCGGCGACATCTCTCCCCGCGCCAGCCGGGTTCCTCAGCTTCGGGGGACCGGGGGGGCCTGCACACGGATGTCTTACAAGGAAGCAGTGCTCTTGCCACCCGCGACAGCTTCAGATACCATCCCACCCAAGCCCAACTCTCGGCGGACGCCGGCTTTTCTGATGAACGCTGCCTTGCCTGCGCAACCACCTAGATACCTTCTCAACCCTTCGCTGCGCGGGAGGTGTTTCCGGTGCTTCGCGAGAGGCCACCGCGCGGCGGAGTGCAGGGACCCGAAACGGTGTCTCCTCTGTATGAGAACTGGACACCAGGCGGCTCGCTGCGGCTTTCACGGCCGCGCCCAACCTGCGGTGGCCGCCAGGAAGCCCGGCCGTCCTTCGCACGTGGCGGCGTTTCTCCCCCCCCTAGGTTCTCACCCACGGCGGGGCTCCCTTTCTTGCCGGGTTGCGTGGCAAAGCTGGCTGCAGCGGGGTTCGAGGTGGACACCTTGAGGGAAACTTTACCCGGTAAGCTTGCCGGCCATTTTGGAGGAGCGGAAGGGGACTACAAGTTGGCGACTTTTCACAATGACTTCCTAGCGGTCATCTTCCTGAGCTGGGCCATCAGGGAATCGGCGATTGGGAGAAGCCCGATTCGGTTGGGGGAGGCCTCCTACTCCTTTTCCAACTGGACGGAACGGGGGGAAGGGGAACGGGGCCACTTACGGCACATGGCCTGGATTCGCCTCATCAACTGGCCCTTACTCTGCTGGTGTGAGGACGCTGTGAAGGCAGCAGTCAGCGGATTCGGGGAACTTTGGGAGGTTGACGAGGAAAGCTCGGGTGCGGGGAACTTCGCTTTCTTTAGGGCCCGGGTCCGTTGCCAAGACGCTGCGCTCATCCCTGAATCTATCGCTCTCATGGTGGAAGACCGGCGGTTCAGCATACCTATAGAGATAGAGGGTTGGGAAGAGGCGGCACCCATCTTGCTTGGTGAAGAGCTAGACCAGCGACTCGGTCTCACCACTCTGGAGGATCAGATCGCTTTCGCCAAAACTTCTGGTTTCTCGTCGGTGACGGCGCCTGCGGCGGCGGGGTATCGCCGGTCAACGGTGGAGGGCCGTGGGGCGGCCGACCGGCGGAGACCGCAGGATAGGGACGGCGCGGCGGCTGGCCGGCGGGATCTCGACGGCGGAATGGCAAACAAGACGACGGTGGTGGCTTCTTTCCCCCCGTTGTACGGGCGCTCGTCCCGAAGCACACCCCCCCTTTCCAGGGAAACAAACCCTGGTTCGGATTCTGACGGCCGGCAGAATTTGCCACTTCAGTGCTCCGAGGTTGGTCGGGGGGGTTTTCCGCTTTCTTGTCACTCGGGTCGTCAGGAGGGAGGAACTCGTCTGCTGAACTTGCCACTTGTGGCCGTGACATCACAAGAGGGTGGACCAGAGTCCAACTCTTCGGAGATCGGGGTTATCGTGGACCACATTATTCAAGAGGCGGGCCTTCAAGGCACGGGCCTGTGCGGGTCGGGCCGCCCCCCTACCGCTTCTACCTCTTCGGGCCTTGTTTTCGACGCGGCTTGGGGGCCCTCTTCTGGGCCTAGAAGGGGGCCCAAGGAGGGCTTCGATTACAAGGCCCAGAATTCGCTGCCACTAGAAGACTGTGGTAGTCCAGGCCCAGAGAGGAATACCTGCACAAGAAGGAGTCTGAGGCTCGCCAAGAAACACAAGGGCCTTCACATTTCCCCTCTGCTTCGGGCCCAAGCACTGACGAGCAGGAGAAACGCGGAGGGGAGGTCTTCAAGTGGAAATAGGGCTCCGATCGCCCTCGACTTGGACACGCCCCCGACTTCTCTCGAGACTTCGTGGGCGGAGACCACGCTCGCGGCTCACGTCGACTCTGCGAAGACGAGGGATGACGAGTCGCCTGGCAACAAGGATCGGAGATCGCCGCTCACGTCTGAAGAGATTATCAGAATCAAGGCTTGTTGCGGGATTCTGGAGGACGGGAGGGAGCACTTCGCCAACCGGGAACCCCACCTCCCGGCAGGGACAACGACAGGGGAACCCTCGGGGGAGCGAGCGAGTGGACTCTAGCGGAGTATGTTGGTTGTCTTGGCTGATGTAGATTGAGTCTGTCCTTCTTTAATGCCTCGCAACAGAACATTCCGCTTTCTCTCTTGGAACGTGAGGGGACTTAATGGGAGGGATAAATGCACCCTTGTGCGTGCATTTATTAGAAGATGCAAGTGCGGAGTGGTTTGCCTCCAGGAAACTAAATTGGCGACCACCTCCGCTACCAAATTTCTCTCTTTCTGCGGCTTCCACCTCAGAGATTACCGGACACTCGACGCGGTGGGCACCAAGGGGGGCCTGTTGACAGCTTGGAATCCGGCGCTCTTTGATTGCACCTTTGAATGGGTCGGGAGTTTTTCGCTCAACACAGTGTTGAGAAGAAGGGTCGACGGAGCGACTTTTACGATTTCCAATATTTACGGACCCACTGTTCTGTCTCTCAAGAGGTGTTTCTTTCGTGAGCTTATTACGCTGGGTTCGAATTCCGTGGGGGCGTGGGGTCTACTGGGGGATTTTAACCTTTTGCTCTCGGTTGAGGATAGGAATGGCCCGTCAACACACGTCGCCGAAATGTTGGAATTCAGGAACGTCATCGACCAGCTTGGGCTCTTAGACCTTCCCATCGCCAACAAAGCTTACACCTGGACGAACGGGAGGCGCACCCCAACTTTAGAGCGCCTTGATAGGGCGTTTATCTCTCCAGCTTGGCAGGCTTCCTTTCCCAGATCGGTGCTTCGAGCACTCCCGAGACCGAGGTCAGATCATACTCCTCTTGTGCTTTCGGCTTACTCTTTCATCCCAGCACCGCATCTATTTAGGTTCGAGAACTATTGGTTACGCTACCCGACGATTGGGGATGTTATTGCCTTGGCATGGAATGAGGGTCCCGCGGGAGGCGGGCAAGGGGGGGGTTTCGTTTCGAAGATCAGGCGGGTTACCTCGGCTCTCAAAGAGTGGAGTGCTGGGCTGGTTCCTACCCTAAAGAGGCAAGCTGAGAAGTGCTACTCCTGGATCAGTTGGATCAATAGGGCAGAAGAGGTCAGGGCGATTACGACGGGGGAGTTTTTGTTGAGAAACAGACTCAAAGAGAGAATCGGGGAAATTTCGCTTCAGGAAGAGATCAAATGGAAGCAAAGATCTAGGATCCAATGGTTGAGGGCGGGGGATGCAAACACCAAATTTTTTCACCAATGCGCGAACGATCGTAGGAGCAAGAATTTTATAACCCGTTTGTCCGATGGGCTCTCCTCATATTCTAGCCACGCGGAAATGGCCGATCTTCTGTTCTCCTTCTTCTCCGCACAACTTGGCACGGAGGCTCACATCCTTTCGCGACTACATCTACCCTCTCTTTTTGCATCTGAGTCTGCTGACCTTCGGTGTCTGCAGGCTCCCTTTTCAGAGCAGGAAATTAAATGTGCAGTTTTCTCTTGCGGGCCTGATAAGGCGCCGGGACCCGATGGGTTGCCACTTATCTTCTATCAGCGTTTCTGGGAGGTACTCAAGACTGATTTGGTGGAGGCCTTTCAGAAACTATACCATGGTGTTCTAGACCTGCGAGAGATCAACAAAGGCTGGATTTGCCTCATTCCGAAAAAGGCGGGAGCTGAGGATGTGCGGGAATTTCGACCTATTTGTTTGGTAAACGGCTTATCCAAAATTATTTCCAAGGTGCTAGCGACAAGGTTGCAAGTTTTCTTGGAGGATCTCATTAACCCTTTTCAAACTGCATTCGTCAAGGGTCGCTCGATCCTCGATAACTTCTACACGGCACACATCCTGACGCATCATCTTCATTCCTCCTACCATCAAGCTGCTTTATTCAAGATTGATTTTGAGAGGGCTTTTGACCACATTAATTGGTCTTTCTTGGTCGAGCTACTGCATACGAGAGGCTTTGGGGACAAATGGATCAATTGGATTCAAGCAATCCTACAGTCTGCCACTAATGCGGTTTTACTCAACGGTATCCCGGGCGAATTCTTCCATTGTAAACGGGGGATTCGACAGGGTGACCCTTTATCCCCTTTGCTTTTCATACTTTGTATCGATGTCCTGTTCAGGATGCTGCAAGCGGCGGTCTCTAACTCACTGCTACAGCCGGTGGGTGCGGGTGGTGTCGCTATCCATACCCTTCAATTCGCCGACGACCTGCTTCTATTCTTTGACGGCAGCCTGAAATCAGCTGAGGTGATAAAGACTGTCATTGAGGCTTTCTCGAAGGCCTCTGGATTAAAGATTAACTTTTCCAAGAGCCGCATTATCCCGGTGAATCTGGAGTCGGGGCAGGCCATCAGACTGGCCAACTTGTTCGGTTGTTCCGTGGAAGGGTTTCCGGTTACTTATTTGGGCCTCCCTCTCTCACCAAGGCCACTGAGAAAACGGGACTTCTTACCTCTGATCGAGAAGGTCGGTACCCGCCTGGCGGGTTGGAAAGGCCGGCTTCTGTCTAGAGCGGGACGCTTGATTCTTGTAAATGCGGTACTCTCGAGCGTCCCTTCGTTCTTCTGTTCTGCTTTCAAGATCCCGCCTTGGGCGATTAAAGAAATCGACAGAATGCGACGTGCCTTCTTTTGGAAAGGCAAGGATGCCATCAGCGGATTCCACAGCTTGGTTAATTGGAAACAGGTTTGTCGTCCTAAGGCAATTGGTGGTCTCGGAATCCGTAACCTCGTCGCGGCTAATCGTGCGCTACTCATGAAGGGTCTATGGAAATTCTACAACGACAAAGAGCGACCTTGGGTAAGACTACTACGTGGTAAGCACTACAAGCGTAAACTGCCTTGTGCGGGAGGGGCTGCACCCAGGAAATGCGCGCCCGTGTGGAAGGGTATACTCACCACCTCGGGGCCATTTCACACTTCCGTTTCCTACAGACTGGGAGACGGGGCGAATACCCCTTTTTGGCATGTTCACTGGACGGGGGACAAAAGGCTGCGGGAGAGCTGCCCGACATTGTTCGCGTTATCTTCGCTCAGGCACATTTCGGTGAAAAACTGGATGCTGAGATTCGCGGACAGGGAGAATTTTGGTTTGTGCGATCTGCGGGCAAACGACTTTGTAGGACAAAACGAAATAGTGAGCCTTCGCAATGAGATAAGGAACATCTTCTTGAAAGATGAAGCGGACGCCATGGTCTCGAGATGGAACAAGAATGGAAAATTCAGCGCGTCGAGTGCATACAGATTTCTGGTTAGCGACGGTCTCGATGAACGCCGGATACTTCATCTCTGGAATATCAAGGCACCCCTACGCATCCTTATTTTCCTTTGGTTGGCTGCTAGGAATAGATTGCTGACAGCCGATCGACTGATCAAGCGAGGATGGCACGGACCTAATTTCTGCGCCTGCTGTTATGCCGATGAAGAGACACTGGACCATCTTTTATTTAATTGCCCCTTCGCACGTTCGGTTTGGAGTCGGATCCTTCCAGGCAACCATACAAGACTATCAATGCTGATAAGTGGCACAGGGGACCTAGCGGACAAATGGAAGAGACTCAAACTGATGACAGCACAGAGGGAGCAGGATCAACTCGATGCATGTGTCGCAGCTACATGCTGGGAATTGTGGATGGAGCGAAATAACAGGATCTTCGAAAACCAGACATCCAGTCCGGGAGAGTGCACAAAGAGGATTTGCAACAATGTGATACTATGGAGAAGGGCTCGGGTACTGGGAGGGTAGTTAATTGAGGAGACGCAGCGCTACGAGGGAAGGCAGCAAGAACTGTCGCGGTAATTGTCCCTTGCATCTATCCTCAGATGTCCGGTCTTAACCCAGCTTATTTTGGGCACTGCACAGTAAACGCGACGGGATTGGACGCTCTGGATCCGCGAGTGGAGCAGACTTAACAAGAGAGTTTATTTCACTGGGCTGAGTTCCAGAGACACCACTAATGGATTTTCTCTGGGTATTTTGTCAGCTAGGATGGACGCTGAGGTTGTGGCAGCCACCGTGGCCGTTGTCTTCTTTGCGGATTGGGAGGTTGATCTTTGGACTGGTTTGGCTGTGCTGAACCTGTCAAGCGAGAGAGGGAAGTAGGAACTGGGGCGGTAATTGATCCTGGAAACGGTCTCTAGTTTTACGGCATCAAAGTCATCACTCAAGGGTTCGGCCCTATATAGGAGATCGATTCTGGGTTCAAGTTTTGAGCTACTAAGGAAGCTGGATGATTCCGTTTTATGTCGGGCAAGTTGGAGGAATGGAAAAGGGTATCAACGACGACAATCCTTGACAACTACTGCGCCACCGGGTAGACGGAAGCTGTCTCTCTCTTTGCTTGTACTGTGACTGCCTTTCTAATTTTCTCAATAGTCTGCTGGATTTTAGAGTCGGTCAGTGCGCTTGTGACTATAAGCTTAGGACTGTGTTCTTTCACTGTGAAGTTTATTTCATTTTTTCTTGGGTTCGTCTAAATGTGAGCTCGTTCCGTTTGTTGGGGCGGGAGTGGACAATCTTTTGACTGTTTTGTTTTGTCTGGGGTTTTGTAACGTGTGAGTCTTCTTCTAGTTTCACCTTACAGTCCTAGTCTGTACCGTTCAAATAGGGTATACCCCTGTTTAATCAAAAAAATGACTGAATGCATTCTCAAATCTATTTAGGATTCTTGAAACCAAACTTGATAATAGGATAAGTAGGCTTGATTGAAGTTTTGATTCTCTTGATAAATGAGTAAATTATCAAGATTTACTGAAGCCATATTGTTTCTCAAATGAATTCTTTCCTTCAATCACAGTTTGAGCACGAAATTTTGAAATGAAGGTTCAAGAGTAGCAGGAGTTATTCCAGATGAAAAGTTGGTGCTTTTTGCTGACAATTTATGCAAGTGGCTGGTTATTTAGGCATCAAGTCAAAATAAAAAAAAGGAACAACAAAGAAATGAACAGCTCCAAGTTCAAAGATCATATATATAGCTTGAACATGTGAGAAATTCCATATGGAAGATTAATAGATATGAACATCAAACTGATTTTTTGATGGCTAAAAGAAATAGTTAAAATAATCTTCACCTGCTTAGAAGTTAATTGTGATGGAGAATCATGATAAGGATCCACCAATGCAACCCGATCGCCATATTTTTCTGCTAATGGCCTCCAGATATCTGGAGCTGCTTTCCACTCGCATGAGACCAGATCATTCACACCAGGCAATAGAGCGCTATCTAAGAACGGGGAGTGCCTTCTCCTTAATTGCAATTCTACCTATAATTCCCAAAAGCATTTTGCTTTGATAGGAAGCTGAAATTTAACAAAAACAGGATCACAGTCAAAAAAATGAAATTCTGAACATACAAGAGATTTTCTAAACATCAGATTGTTATTAAAATAAAAAACAATAAAATAAAAAACAAGCCGCTATGTAAATGGCGAAAGATTACCACCAGCCACAAGTTGTAAATACTCTTACACAATAGCCTTTACCAAAAGGATATTTTCGCAAGACTGAAGCAAAAACCTCGCAGCTACAAGAAAAATCTCCTCCGGCTCGTATCCATCTCAGGCTAAACAAAAAAGAAAATAAAAAGTTAGAAGAATATGCTATCTTTAGAAGGGCTATTAATTGTTTTAGAAACTAAGATCAATACCTTATGGACCCATTCAAGCTCTCCACCTTTCGAATCAAATGTTCCATGCTGCAAACTGATTAACTTCAATGTAAATCGAGGTCAACACTCCTGCATCAATTGAATGTAAGACAGTAAGCACACAAAAAAATGGCAACATGAAATTAAGATCCCTGCGAACCCGTAGCTTGGTTCTCAGTTACCTCGTTATACTTGGAGAAGTGGGATAACCTAGAGAAAAAAATTTACACCAAAAGAACTACACTGTAGCATGAGAGGAAGAATTGTGCTGTTTTATTATGAATTTGCAGCACATTCTGAAATATATATATATATATATATATATATATATATATATATATATATATATATATATATTGTAAGAACTTGAATTTTGAAAATAAATAAATAAATGAAATTGATCGAAGTCAGGTTGAATTTGGATCATAAATGGCTCAGATAGCGACAGTGCCCCTTTTCTGCAGTGTAATTTGCACAATTAGTGGGCCAGAAATATCACTTTTCAACCCGAGCCTGATCTCGAAGATCCGAGACCACGAGTGCGACCGTCTCATCAAACTGAGCGAAAACCATATTAAGCTTGTTCAGATCTGACGGTCGGATCTTCCAGAAATCAGCGTTGAAGCCGGCGGGACCCGCGACTTAAGTCGCGGGTACAAGTGAACAGTAAACCCTATTTTCGAGTCCCCTTCGCGCCAACGATGACCAATCTACTATCTGGACTCCTAATATAGTGATTCGAGTAGTCAATTCTAGCTATTTTCGATATTCTGAACGCAATGGCGCAGTCGAAAATTCTGTTTGACGACTCTGGAATCTCGAAAAGCGCGAAAACGGTATTTTGACATAGTTATTATGGACCGAGATTTTATCCGGGCAGTTTCGCGAAAATCAGAGATCGCTACCTGATAGGTCTCGTCGAGCCGGACGTCATGGCGCAGTCCATTTTCTGTTTCGACGACCGGATCGCCTCGAAATGCGTGAAATAAGGCAAAAAAGTGGATAATTTCACATAAAACCCCATTGAAGTTGCCTCGATTTGCGTGCCAGTTCTTAGATAAGGACTTAAGTGCAAAGTATAGCTACTGTAGAGGACCTAATAGCTAATGGCAAGACTTGAAGGGCTTAATCGCAATTGTTACTAAACACTATATAAGCCTATACCACTAGGGTTCCCTGTATACGAACCCTAGACCCCCGAGCTTTTACCCTAGCCGCACTCCCAACCTCCCTCCTCCTCTCTGCCGAGTTTCCCGGAGCTCCCCGCACCGGTCGCCGCCTCCCTTTGCCGGAAAAGGGATATCAAGGAGCACTTGATCTCGGATCTTGGAGAGGAAGGTGTGGGGAGGGATTAAAGTGGATTAAATCCCTTCTGAGGAGTCCCTCGTGGTGCTGCAACCGAGCTGGGGCGGATCCGACGTCGACCGCCGCCGCGGGACAACACCCTCTCCCTCGGTTTTTCCGGCGAAGGTGAGTTATGGAACTTTTTAATTAGTTGGGGTTTTTGGTCATGTCCAGTGTGCTCCTGACATCTTGACGATCCATCTGGTGAAGGCCGAGCCTAGGCCGCCGTCCCGATCGCCGGCGGGAGCCGCCCTGCCGGAATTATCACTTTTCTGATCAATCACGGGCGCGGGCTACATCCGGCCGTTGTACTCCAGATCAGAACCGTTGGTTTTGTTCCCCCTGGCGACTGCACGCTTCACCCAAGGTCTGGGGTTGATCAGACAAGGATCCGCGCCGCACCACGATGCCCTAGAACCGGGCCTTGTTGCACTTCGCCGGATTTCCTCCGTCCGGCGCCGCCACTACCTCCCACTGCCGGCCAACCCCACCAGAAAACTTCTGGCACCGAGAGGGACGCTTTGGTCCATCTTGTGCCGGGTCTGGGGCCGCCGACCGGATTCCGCCATTAGAGGACGCATTTTCCGGCGAACTCCTCTTCCAGCGATTCCCGGGGCTCCGTCAAGTGGGAAGCAACTCAGGTGAGTTCTTTGGGTCATGTTGGAGCTTCCCATAACCTTGCATGGGATTTGTAACGTGTAGGTTTTAACCTCTGTGGTTGCACCAGGGTGGAACCCGAGCCTCCACCGACGGCCGCCGTCGCTGTCTCCGGGCTCCGGCCAACCATGCAGGTACGTTGTATGGACCCAGTGCTTGTTTCCTGTCAAGATATAAAGGATTGAACAAGGGTTACTCCAAGTTGGTTGAACCCGAGATCATTGTTGGAGTGGGTGTTGCTCCGGCAAGCTTTCCGGCCGGCCTCCGACGCACCCAAGGGCCCAGTTGTTAAGCACCAGCCTCCCAGTAGCTGTGCGGGAGTTCGAGGGTCTGCCTTCATCCAGGTGGGTTAGCTTCGGTCCGGGCATGATCTATTCGGCCCTCTGGTTGCTTTAGTCCAGTCGGACACCTTTTTTTTTGACCAGCCTGCGAATTATACCGATACGACCTATGATGACTGCATATATATCACATGATCCCCTGATAGACATTGATTCTTTTAGACTCATCATATATACCTGCTGATTTTATCTAGATTAGCCTTGATGATTTTATTGACATGCCCTATGATTAGTCCTGATAGATCTTGATCTACGTGAGACATATCTTACGTACCTGTTTATCAGTTTTTATATTTCTGATAGACCTTGATCTTCATGAGACATACCATATACATATCTGTTCATCAGCTTTTTCAGTATATAGATCTGCATGATTTGATGGCACTTGTTGATTCCTGTCAGCCGATTTATTGTTGATATTCCGATATGCATGATTGATTGATCCTGATTGTTGGATACTATTCGATATTCCGATATGCATGATTGATAGATACTACTTGATGTTCCGATATGCATGATAGATTCTGATCGGCACGATAGATGATTCCCTGTTGGGATCTCGGCATGTTGCCGACTACCCGGTCACTAGACCGTGAGATTGATCATTATGATTCGCCCGCACCGTTGTACTTCACGAACATATCCGAGGTCGCTCCTCGTGCGCTTTGTTCTTTACCGGTAAAGTGGTTAGCAGTTGCAACCCGTGACCCTCAGTGGAGGGAATGTCAACCAGGTGGTGCCAGGTGGGCAGTTTTGCCTGAGGTCTTGTGGGACCAATATGGTGGCTTATGATTGGGTACTTGATATTCTTGTGATTGATGCATAGCTTTTATACTTCCATGTTCTAGCATGCTTTACTTCAGTTAGACTTGATTACCACCCTGATTGATTCTGATATTCTCTATACTCGTTATATACAGTATTATGATTATGCTTCCTGCCAGTTGTTTTACGTATCTACTATTTGATTGTTAGTAGACCTGTTATTGATCACTCAGTTGTCTGCTCGATTTTATACAGTTATTGGTTTCCAGCATTTACTACTTGCGGTTTCATTACCCTTGATTACCTGCCTATTCAGTTATCTGTGGATTTTTGTTGATTATCAGTAGATCTTAGTTGTTTTCAGCTTTACCCTATGATTTTTACTATCCGCAGATTTTAGTACCCAGTAGGTACGATTAGCTACTTCCCGGCTCGTCGTGCCCACTGGGATACACTCCGGTGTGTCTCACACCCTCGGGTGACTGTTGCAGGTCTGTCGGGTGGTGAGATGTCGGGACGATCCAGTGAGCCTGTCGCGATAGAGCTGTCCCCCCCCGCTGATGACATAGATCGGTGATTGAGATCCCCGATTATCTGTAGTTGACTTTCATTTATGTTATTTCAGTTTGATGATAGTATGATGTTTGGATTATCCCTGATGATTAGTACTGTAGCAGTTGAGATATTCCTTGCTCTCTGATGGATGATTGGATTAGCCTAGCCGTGCATGTATAGGAGAGACCCTATCCTTTCGGATAGGGGATTCCCTATATGTGTGGCGGTCTGTTACGCCCGTTTTGCAAACTCTGACTTATTCAAAAAAAAAAAAAAAATTTCAGACCTGATTTTTAAACTCGGGGCGTGACAGATTAGACCGACAGACCTGCAACAGTCACCCGAGGGTGTGAGACACACCGGAGTGTATCCCAGTGGGCACGACGAGCCGAGAAGTAGCTAATCGTACCTACTGGGTACTAAAATCTGCGGATAGTAAAGATCATAGGGTAAAGCTGAATAAAAATAAGATCTACTGATACTCAACATAAATCCACAGATAACTGAATAGGCAGATAATCAAGGGTAATGAAACTACAGGTAAGTAATACAAGAAATCTGGATATAAATGCGATAATCATTCATAAACTGAGCAGTAAGGGTACAGAGTAAGATATCTATCAATAACAGTGCAAGATAAGAATAATGCGTCAACAAAAGAACTAAAGTACCCAATCAATGCCAATATTGGTCACGAGGACCTCAGGCTCATACCACTGATCTGGCACCTATCTGGCTGACATAGATCGGTGATTGAGATCCCCGATTATCTGTAGTTGACTTTCATTTATGTTATTTCAGTTTGATGATAGTATGATGTTTGGATTATCCCTGATGATTAGTACTGTAGCAGTTGAGATATTCCTTGCTCTCTGATGGATGATTGGATTAGCCTAGCCGTGCATGTATAGGAGAGACCCTATCCTTTCGGATAGGGGATTCCCTATATGTGTGGCGGTCTGTTACGCCCGTTTTGCAAACTCTGACTTATTCAAAAAAAAAAAAAAAATTTCAGACCTGATTTTTAAACTCGGGGCGTGACATATATATACACACACACACACACACGAAAGCACCTCTATTTTCTTTAGGCAAGCCGTGGCCTTCTCCACCTGGTCGCTCTCCCAGCCGTTGGCAACCTCGGCAGTCTGCCAGGCCGATATCTTCGACTCGACCTCCTCCTTCTTCACCTGCACCGCAGAAACCTCCTCCAGCGCGGCCGCCCCTGCAGCCACAGCTTCGGGAGGCGGGGCGCGTCACGGGGACGGGATAGGGTTGGTGTCGGGGACGATGGCGAGCGGGTTCGTCTCCTCGAGGCGGTCCTCCTCGCCGATCCTCACGAGGGCGGTTTCGTTGTCGACGTTGCTGGCGGCATCACCCAGCTGCATGGCGGAGCCCGCGACGACCATCGCGCTGAACTCCCTGCTCATCGTCGTGAACTGCTCGATGAGGGCAGCGTCGCTCCCCGCGGAGAGCGCCGCGGATGAGCGGGAGGCGCGGGGAGTCTCATTCAGGGAGGGAGAGAGAGAAAAACAGAAAACCGTGAAGCCAAAACCGCAAGCGGAGAAAGAGAAACCCAAACCTCTGTAGAGGGAAGGATGGGAGAGGGAGAAGCCATGCGCAGAGGGAGGGGAGAATTCAGCAACAAGAAAGGATCGATGGGGGGGGGGAGGGGAAGCAAAACCTTGGAGGAGGAGATGGCGAGGGGAGGAGTGGAGCCCCCGAAGTGCTCGACCGCGAGGACTCCGCAGCCGCGACCGCCGTGGTCGGAGGAGAGGTTGGCGAGGTAAGGTAGGTTCGGGGCTGGAGATTAGAGGATCGTGAAGATCGTTAAAAGCGACGGATCGAGACGACGGAGGGCAAAGGAAGGTGAGGGAGAAGAGATTGTGTACCTTTCGAGGCGCCGAGTTCTCGAGCTCGGAGATCTCCGAAGAAGGTAGAAGAAGAAGAGGAATGGATTCGCCTCGCTATTGTTGATAGGAAGAGAGAGAGAGAGAGAGAGAGAGAGAGAGAGAGAGAGAGAGAGAGCTCTGCCCACACCCCATGTGCACATCAATAGAAAATGAGCAATGCTACATGTACACCCCGAAGGGGTGTACATCTTACATCTCTACCTCTTTAATGGTGGCGATGTTTTTTACGGGTCACATCAAGTGACCCCTCATCACACCCCCACCCTTAGATGGGTGGGAGTGTGAGATGTACACCCCTTACGGGTGTACAAGTAGCATTTTCCATAGAAAATAGAGGGAAGGGACCCATGTGCAAATAAATGGAGAGAGGAAAGTCTGGAGAAAAGAGAGGAGAGAGAGAGAGTGAGAGGGGGTATGGAGAAAACTTCATGTGCAAGCACATGAATAGAAGCTAATAGAAGATAGTAGAAAAAAGGAAATCATCAAGAAGAAGAGAGCAAGTCCAAAGCACACGCACGAAGCACGGAACGCACGCCACATCGGTTCGGGACGCCTGAGAAGCCTCCACGGAGGCTCGAAAAAACTGAGAATTTATAATCTTTATTGATTAATCTCTTCAAGAAGGAGAGGCCTCACTAGCTGTAGAAACTTGCCCGGACTCGGTCCATGTGAACTAAATTTAAACGTAAAAATTTATACTATTGTATATTATTTGTAATGCTTTTGAAAAAAAAAAATTGATGCGGATATAATACGAATAAAATTTGTATATAAAATTTTTCTTATTTTTTTTTTAGATTTATGCTTCAAGTATAAATGGTAATAATATTTTAAAATAGAAAAATAAAAACGTATTAAATAAGAGGGAAAAAAATTTTAGGGCGAGCAAATTTTACACAAAAATTATATAAAAAAATTTTGCCTAAATATTTGACCGAATAATTAATATAAATATTCACGTATTTGACTGTTTAATTTAAATTTTTAATAATTCATAAATTAACTAGATATAGATAAATATTAACTAAAAATAAATTTTAAAAAAAAATCAAAATGTAAAACCCACGCATTTAATACCTAACATAATATATATCAATTCAACAAATAATATCAATAGTGATTGAAACTAAAACGAGCTATAATAACAACAATAAAATAATCTTGAAAGAGCTGCATCATCTATCTCTTTTATTTCATTAATGAGAAAAGCATGATACAAGTATGGCGGTAAATGAGGAAAGTAAAAATAGATACATAATAATTAATACAAAGTACAAATGTTTGATCAAAATGTCTATTTAGACTTCTGCTTCATATAGCAACGATACATCATTTTGCAACTAGGGCAGATGATTCGGATGTCCAAGAAACCACTTCCTTCGAACGTGAAGCGGAGTCCGGAGTTTGCGCCACAGTGCAAGCAGTAGGGCACGACACGCGTGGTGCCGTTGAGGCCGTCAACAGATTCTTCTGATGCTGATGCCGCCGATCGGCCGGGCTGCGGTACCGTGCCACAGTTAGTATTATTCTTGGAGGAGGAGGAGGATGATGAGGAGCCGGTTGATGGCTTTGTGCCATCAGGGAATCCCAACCCCGAGTCGGAGCGAGTACTGTCGCGGCGCGATTGGAACCCGGACGACTGGGATTGGCAAGAGGCGCCGGACGTTGAAGGGGAGGAGAAGATGGCGTCCCAGGCACGGACGACGAGCTTGAAGGCAACGTCGGCTGCTGCGGAGGGATTCTTGTCGGGGTGGGTGAGGAGGCACAGCCGCTTGAACTTCTTCTTGATCGCGTCCATGCTGGAGCTGGGTGGGACGTCGAGGACGGCGTGCCAATCTGTCCCGCCAAATGGGAGCTTCCTGGTGGCGGCGGCTAGGTGGACGTTGTATGCCGCGAGGGCCTGCGCGAGGCCGGGGAGGGCGGAGAAGAGCGACTGCGCCTTGAGGGCCTGCACCCTCGCCCCACGCACGTCGTTGCTCCCAAACTTCTCTTCGGCCCTGGCCTTCGCCTTCTCGGCCATCGACCTATAGCTTGAGGAACTCATCTCGTAACGAAGGTGGTAAATTTGATGGTTTGGTGGTTTGGGGTGGCAAAATAATAGCCAAATCTTTTAGCTGTGCTGATTAATTTATATTAATTTTCTTTTCACTTATTCCTATTCCATTAGTATATTTCTATTACTATACTTACTCTGAAACCAAATTCACTAGCCAATTAATTTTTTATATTTTTGTTGTTTTATCGAAGTTTTGCTCCTACTCGATTGGACGTAGTATTTTCTAGATCTTTATCTTCTCTTCTTTTCTCTTTTTTTTTTTCTTTTTTTTTTTCTGTTAAAACTTCTAGACTACTTGATTTGTAAAGTTTTATAAATTTTATTTTCTATTAACTAATCCTATACGAACTAATATAATATATCCTATTCAATTTAATAATACAATTTTTTTTTTTAATTCCATTTTATTGTTATTTTTGATGTTCCAATTGGCAAACAACTTATAATTAGGCAAATTTACTACAGATTAAATCCTATTTAGATATTTAAACTCCACGTGACTTCTAAATTTAATCACATATCTAGTTAAATTTATGGGTAATATTGTAAAAAACCTTTCGAACTTTAGCTCTTTTCCTAAAATGCATTCGAATTATCAATTTTGACAATTAAACCACTTAAACTTTATTAAATGATTCAAAATTTTTTTCTCTTCAATTATACTTTTTAACTAGAGAGATGGGGTGGAATGTTATTAATAGCAAACAAAAAATTAATGATGGAGTTTCTAAATTGAAGATCGGTATCGCTTAATATGATCTAAGTTATTTAAATTATTAAGAAATTAAATTTTATATTTTTTCGATATTTTTTTCTTGTCCATCGAGTAGACACAAAAATGAACGGTTGAAAATAAATATCTTTTCAAAAATAATGATAGGAATCTTATAATAAAGATCGAGAATATAAATTTTATTTTAAATAGTTTAAAATTTTTTTTGATTAAAATTTAATTAATTTAACTTTTTTTATATCGTAAAACGAGCAAACTGTTTCATATCTATCATTAAAATTATAATTTTTACAATTCTTTAATCATTAAATCAATGATATTGAAAATATTTAAATTTATTTTCTAGTTACTTACAGTGTGATATAGATCGTGTTAAATAATGTCAATTGTCATTTTAGAAACTCCATCATCGAAGTAAATGGGTGGCAACAGAGTCCGTTTCTTATCGACAGCATTCAATATATATCAATATATATAACACTTTAAAATATCAATATAATTATTTTTTGTATTCTAAAATATAAAAAGAAATAATAAAAATTAATGTTTGTTTCACCCCATTTGGGATGTACATTTTACACCTTAGCCTATTCTAGGGTGGATATTTATCAACTCGCCACTTCAAAGTGATGAGTGGAATTCACTCCATCCTAGAATGGGTGGGGAGTAAGATGTACACCTTAAATGAGGTGTACAAAAAGCATTAACATTTCTTTTAACCTCTAAAATATATATTTTTATTATATATATATTTTGAAAACTTAATTACATAATTATGTGCACAACATCTGATTAGAATAATTATATAATTATTTTTTTTTCCAACTTCTAAAGTATTTTTTAAAATTTATTTAGTAAATATTAAATATTTTATCAAAAAAATATAAATAAATAATTAATATATATTATTTAGATATTAAGCTGCCAAAAAAATTCATTGGTTTAGATTTTATTAATTTTATATTAAATAGAGGAGGAAAATGTATGGTCTAAATCTATGTAATTTTTGTTGTGAATTTAAAAGATTTAAATTTAATCTAAAAGATTTAATTTAAGATTTATTTAGTAAGTATTAAATAAATTCATTGGTTTTTCCCTTTTTTTTCTTTATGTTTATTTCCTTTTTTTTTATTTCTTTTTTTTTTAAATCGACGGCAAAATCCATTTTTTTTTAAAAAAAATAACCGATTCCCTTTTTTTTTCCATTTTTTTTTTTTTTAACCGGTCGTAATACAAGATAAATATATCTATATATTTATATTAAAGATTAAATTTCTACAATTTAAACTATAAAGATATGTATTTAAAATTTAAAATGCTAATCCCATACTATTTAAGTTATAACGCCAAACAGACAATCAAATTATCAATCAAAATTATATTCCAAATAAATTTTACGAAGGATTAGCACTTGTTTAAATCTTAATCACAATCAAATCGGGATACACCTTAGATTGTTATAAAAGATTGTTATAAAAGATATACTAAAATTCGATTGTGATTGATATCTAACTGATTTCTTGATAAAATAAAATAAAACTAAGGTGTATTCCCGTCCTTACGTGCGGGATTAACCGAGAACACCACCTGCGGGATTAACCGAGAAAACCACCCCAAAGTACAACCGGAATTCCTCCTCCTGTGAGCACTGGCGGAGGTTGTCAACACCCAATTGAGAAAGAGATGAAAAGATGAAAATAATATGGTTAATATGGTTTCTCTGTTTCTTATCCTATATTAACAGAGGAGAAATATACATATAAATATATAAAGAAAACCGAACGTTGGGAATCGAAAGTTGAGCAACGTTCGACCCACGTAACTTTCACTTAGGCGCAAGAAACGGAAACCCACGTTTCGCCCGTTGGGTTTTCCTCCGCGCCAAGTTAAATAAATAAATAAATAAATAAATAATAAATATTAATAATAATAATAAATAAATAAATAATAAAAAGAAATAAATAAATAAATAAATAAAATTAATAAATAATGGGTATTTTTAATTTTACCCCAACATAATCAATAATTAATCTCTTTAAGAAGGAGAGGCCTCACTAGCTGTAGAAACTTGTCCGGACTCGGTCCATGTGAACTAAATTTAAACGTAAAAATTTATACTGTTGTATATTATTTGTAATATTTTTGAAAATAAATTGATGTGGATATAATACGAATAAAATTTTATATAAAATTTTTCTTATTTTTTTTTTAGATTTATGCTTCAAGTATAAATAGTTATAATATTTTAAAATAGAAAAATAAAAATGTATTAAATAAGAGGAAAAACATTTTTAGGGCGAGCAAATTTTACACAAAAATTATATAAAAAAATTTTGCCTAAATATTTGACCGAATAATTAATATAAATATTCATGTATTTGACCGTTTAATTTAAATTTTTAATAATTCATGAATTAACTAGATACAGATAAATATTAACTAAAAATAAATTTTTTTAAAAAATCAAAATGTAAAACCTACGCATTTAATACCTAACATAATATATATCAATTCAACAAATAATATCAATAGTGATTGAAACTAAAACGAGCTACAATAACAACAATAAAATAATCTTGAAAGAGCTGCATCATCTATCTCTTTTATTTCATTCAATAAAATAATCTTGAAAGAGCTGCATCATCTATCTCTTTTATTTCATGAATGAGAAAAGCATGATACAAGTGTGGCCGTAAATGAGCAAAGTAAAAATATATATATAATAATTAATACAAAGTACAAAAGTTTGATCAAAATGTCTATTTAGACTTCTGCTTCATATAGCAACGATACATCATTTTGCAACTAGGGCAGATGATTCGGATGTCCAAGAAACCACTTCCTTCGAACGTGAAGCAGAGTCCGGAGTTTGCGCCACAGTGCAAGCAGTAGGGCACGACACACGTGGTGCCGTTGAGGCCGTCAACAGATTCTTCTGATGCTGATGCCGCCGATCGGCCGGGCTGCGGTATCGTGCCATAGTTAGTATTATTCTTGGAGGAGGAGGAGGAGGCTAAGGAGCCGGTTGATGGCTTTGTGCCATAGGGGAATCCCGACCCCGAGTCGGAGCGAGTACTGTCGCGGCGCGATTGGAACCCGGACGACTGGGATTGGCAGGAGGCGCCGGACATTGAAGGGGAGGAGGAGATGGCGTCCCAGGCACGGACGACGAGCTTGAAGGCATCGTCGGCTGCCGCGGAGGGATTCTTGTCGGGGTGGGTGAGGAGGCACAACCGCTTGAACTTCTTCTTGATCGCGTCCATGCTGGAGCTGGGTGGGACGTCGAGGACGGCATGCCAATCTGTCCCGCCAGACAGGAGCTTCCTGGTGGCGGCGGCCAGGTGGACGTTGTATGCCGCGAGGGCCTGCGCGAGGCCGAGGAGGGCGGGGAAGAGCGACTGCGCCTTGAGGGCCTGCACCCTCGCGCCACGCACGTCGTTGCTCTCGAACTTCTCTTCGGCCCTCGCCTTCGCCTTCTCAGCCATCGCCCTATAGCTTGAGGAACTCATCTCGTAACGGAGGTGTAACGGAGGTAGTAAAATTGATGGTTTGGTGGTTTGGGGTGGCAAAATAATAGCCAAATCTTTTAGCTGTGTTGATTAATTTATATTAATTTTCTTCTCACTTATTCCTATTCCATTAATATATTCCTATTACTATACTTACTCCGAAACCAAATTCACTAGCCAATTAATTTTTTATATTTTTGTTGTTTTATCGAAGTTTTGCTCCTACTCGATTGGACGTAGCATTTTCTAGATCTTTATCTTATCTTCTTTTTTTTTTTTTTTTTTTTCCTCCTCCTGTTATCACTAAAACTTCTAGGCTACTTAATTTGCCAAGTTTTATAGATTTTATTTTCTATTAACTAATCCTATACGAACTGATATAATATATCGTATTCAATTTAATAATACAGTTTTTTTTTTAAAAATTCCATTTTATTGTTATTTTTGATGTCCCAATTGGCAAACAACTTATAATTTGGCAAATTTACTCCTGATTAAATCCTATTTAGACATTTAAATTCCACGTGACTTCTAAATCTAATCACATATCTAGTTAAATTTAGGGCTAATATTGTAAAAAAGCTCTTTTCCTAAAATGCATTCGAATTATCAATTTTGACAATTAAACCACTTAAACTTTATCAAATGATTTAAATTTTTTTTCTCTTCAATTATACTTTTTAACTAGAGAGATGGGGTGAAATGTTATTAATAGCAAACAAATAATTAATGATGTAGTTTCTAAATTGAAGATCGGTATCGCTGAATATGATCTAAATTATTTAAATTATTATGAAATTAAATTTTATATTTTTTCGATATTTTTTTCTTGGCCATCGAGTAGACACAAAAATGAACGGTTGAAAATAAATATCTTTTCAAAAATAATGATAGAAATCTTATAATAAAGATCGAGAATATAAATTTTATTTTAAATAGTTTAAAAAAATTTCTGATTAAAATTTAATTAATTTAAATTTTTTTACACCGTAAAACGAGCAAACTGTTTCATATCTATCATTAAAATTATAATTTTTATAATTCTTTAATCATTAAATCAATGATATTGAAAATATTTAAATTTATTTTCTAGTTACTTACAGTGTGATATAGTTCGTGTTAAATAATACCAATTGTCATTTTGGAAACTCCATTGAAATAAATGGATGGCAACAGAGTCCGTTTCTTATCGGTAGCATTCAATATATATCAATATATATAACACTTTAAAATATCAATATAATTATTTTTTGTATTCTAAAATATAAATAGAAATTATAAAAATTAATGTTTGTTTCACCCTATTTGGGATGTACATCCTACACCTTAGCCTATCCTAGGGTGGATATTTATCAAGGGAAATGCTACATGTACACCCCCAAGTGGGGTGTACATCCTACACCCCACCCATCCAAGGGTGGGGTGAATTTCACCGGTCACTTCGAAGTGACCGGTAGGTTGTCCCCACCCTTGGATGGGTGGGTGTAGGATGTACACCCCACTTGGGGGTGTACAAGTAGCATTGCCCATTTATCAACTCGCCACTTCAAAGTGATGAGTGGAATTCACCCAATCCTAGAATGGGTGAGGTCAACCTCCCGACAGGCTCGCTCTAGGGGCCGACCGTCCGCGTGTGGGGTTGAAGCCACGAGTCTCATACCACGGAGGCAACAAGCTGGGGGCAACCCCCTCTACACCTGACTTCGAGTTCCCATGGCTCGTCGTCGGGAAGGTGGGGACCCACGTAAAGTTCAACCCAGTGGTTGGAAACCCGTGGATGAGGCCGAAACCCTGAGTCTGGTTACGTGAAGATAACAGAGTAGGAGGAAGAACTACTCCCTTCACGCCAGACATAGAATTTCATTGGCTGACGACTAGAGAGGTAGATGCCCTAGTGCGACGTCTGGCAGCACAGCGCCAAATCCTACCCAGCCCGAAGCCGGCACAGATACTAGAGATCCTTAGGGAGCACCTGAGAAAAGTAGGGGCACTGGCCGATGACGCGGCCGAACCACAGCCCATCGCGCGAAAATCGCACTGGTGGTACGAATCGGCCATGGCAAGAAAATGGTACGGATCAGCCATGAAGAAAACACAAAGGCGTCGGCAGCAATGAGTTCGAACCGAGGCAATGAAGGAGGCTACGACGGCTCAAGGGCCGCGGCCAAGCCTAAATAGAGCGCGGACCCTACTTCATACGTCGGTCCAACCAACCCGGAGCGGGTGCGAAGTCAAAGAGTCAGAGACATCGCCACAAGGCAAGCCCGTCACGCCGCGGGTAACGGAAGGTGGACCGGCAAGTGTTTGCTAGGAGCTCAACGCCTGGTGTAGAGTCCTCGAAGCAAGGGCTCAGTGCGACCCCAACGTTGAGGAAAATCACGATGAACGACCTCCGGAAGGAGGAAATACGGAGGTCGAGCTTGTTTCTTCGGTTAAAAAAGCCGAGGATGTGAAGGGAAAGAAATGCTGGGCCGATGAAGATTCGGCCAAGACGGGCTGTTCGGGGTCACATCAAAACGATTACCAACCCAGGCCGAACGTTCGAATTGAAAAGGACGGCCAGGAGAGGGTTTCAGCTATCAAAATCAAAGCCGAAGAAGGTAAAGGTGAGGTACCCTGATGGTTGGAAGGCATCGGGTATGATGTGCTAGATTCGACTAGAAACGCTCGGTTATGCGTGGGGCCTATCAGAGCCGAGTCAAGCACATAGGGGATAAACGAATCGGAAAATAATCAGTCGATTAACAATTGAAACACTACATACATCAGTTTGGGGAAAGATGCAGAGCCAAAATATAGCGAAGCCTCGCATTTAATAAGCCGATACTTCTTAAAGCTAAGAAAAGCAAATACAAAAGTGTTTCAGAAAAAGAAAAGTTATGGTCGATGGAGAAGGATAGAGAAGCACAAAACCGCCACCAAGTCAGACCAGGAGGGAGGCTAAAGGCAGAGGATTAAGCGTTGCCCCTATGAAAATCTAGATACCCGACCATCATGACGATGACTAGCCTCGAATCCCCTGAACTCCCATGATAAACTTGTATCAGGCACGATGCCCTCCCTCGGGACGATGGAGACCAAGCTCAAAGGAGGGTCGGCCAAAGCGTGATGGTGCGCCGCCCCGGTAAGGGAAATCAGATGCCAAACGACTCAAAAGCCTCCAACTCTCGGAGATGGAGACGCCAGTAGACTGGGCCATCGTGCATAAGATCCCAAACCAGACGATCATGCCCAAGGGTCTTCCCGAGAGAATCTCCTTCGAAATGCCAAGGAGTGAAAACACTTTCACGGCTGGCGTTGAAACGCCGCCAAGGTCAAATTGAGAGACTGCCTCAGAAACACTCTCAAGGATAAAAAGCTACGACCAGATCATTGCTATAGCATTGGCATGAGAATCGTCATGAGAAAAGTAAGGAGATGCAAAGAAAGCTGCAAGCAGCGGCCCCTTTTTATAGGCCATTGAAGAAGGAGGGAATGATAATCTTCCTGGAAAATAGCAGCGAGGAAAACGGCGGAGGATAACCTCGTCGAAAATCAAGAAAGATTGACGCTTGTTCGCGAATCCCTCGGGCAGTGAACAAAATCTCTTGCCAATATATGAGGATGATCGCTGGACGTCATCACCTGTACCAAAGTTTGACTTACTTTCGACAATCACCCGAACGACGTGTCAACCGATTGCCGATGGGGCATTGTTGAGATCAGATTTTTCTGCTATAGAAGGAGGTGACACGTGGCGTCCACCATCAGTTAAAGACCTCAGCCGAGGGAAGAACGAGTCAACAAAGAAGGATCCGCGTCCTAATCTGAACCGATACCAGTCGCATGAGAATGCAGCACGCGATGCATATCAACGGCTGGAGGCATCAGCCGATAGAAGAAGCAGCCAACGAAGAGGACCAATGCCTCGTCCATAACTATCTTCGGTTGCCACCTGACATCGAACCGCCCCGATCACACGACGAAGCGGGCGGAGTCGGTATCAACTCTTGGTTGATTAAGCCGAAGAAGGAAAGACCCACGTCATGTTTCAGACCGGTCTTGGGCGCGTGATAGTAAAGGCACAAGACGCGACGAACACCATCGGCTGAATGTGCCAACTGATAGGGGACTCAGCCGACAAGAGAAGCGGTCAGCAGGAAGATCATCATCTCATCCAAGATCATCTCTCAGCCGACGACAGAAACAAGACCGCCTCAGTCAAGCGACGGAAGAGGAGAAATCAAGGTCAATCCTCAGATGCTCAAAGCTGCAGAAGGAAGGATCTTGAATGAAATAATGCGAGATTAGGGCGCAAATCTCGTAGCTAACCCGGAAAGGCAAGCAATGCCCAGCGCCGGAAAGCGCCGACAATCATGCTCTGGTGCAACAAATGAGGGGATGAACTTAGACGAAAAATGGTAGCTATCCTATTAAGGATAATCGACTCAAAAGGAAGCCATTGAGGATTTTACGATAATTCTCCCCGAATCACGCCCATAATTCAAATCGGTGCCTAATTGTTAGGATTTTGCGCAAAATAAACACAGCGAAAAAAGAAATCAAATAAATAAATATTTGAAAATTTTGAGATCCGATCTCAAGAACCACGCAAAATAGGATTCCTCATGTATTTAAGATTAAATGAAAAACGAAGATCAAATCTTCATCTTTGCGCGGGGAGATCTACACCGCAGTTTGATGATCGTGGAATTTGGTTCTCTTGAAGCCGCACACGTATCCGGCCTCTATAGGTATCCACACGAGGTTGTCGATCTGATCAAAATTCTCACCAGGGTGCTAGCTCCCTTGCAGAGAACGTCTTTCTTTGAATGTGGATATTTTAGAAAAGAGGAAAACGAGGAAAGAGATGACGACTAGGATTTTCTCTTATCTTTTCTTTCTCTTAAAGAAAACTCATACGTATAAAGAGGTATATTGTGATGACCCGGATCTCCGCAGAGCTTTTGTAGTGTGATCAACGACTTCTAGAGGCTTTTTCGGTGTGTTGGAGGTGCTTGTGCACAATTCGGACCTCAGGATTGGACCCAGCGCGAAATTTGGATTAAGAATACCTTTTCGGATGCCTTTGACAAATTTTAGAAGCGAAATTTGGCAAAATGGACTTTGAATTTGGACTCAGCGTGCGAAAACGATGAAAATGGACTATTTACTTATATTTTTCGGAGCCCGAATGCGCAAACACGGTTTTCGAGGCTAAAGTTACTGTTCCGGTGGCTGGCGCAGCGCCGGCGGCGGCGGGCAAGCGGCGGAGTGCGGGCGGCGCGGGCGGGCGCGGTGTTCAGAGTTGGTGTGCCACGTGGCGACTCCCCATTGGACGCGCTGGGGACACGTGGCGGCTACTGGTTCGGCGGGTGCATCGAGTGCATGCACCAGGCGCTGCGAGAGGAGGCGGTGACACGTGGAGCGCAGGGATTGGCCGGTCAACGCACGCGCGACAGGTGAGTGGGCGCGGCGCACGATGGACCGCCCGGGCCACGTGTCGCCCGCTCATTAGCGGGCGCAGTGACCCGGCGGATCCGGCGTGAACTGCGGCCCATGGTTCCCGCCGTGCACCGCGTCGCCACGCGGCGCGCCGCGATTGGTGGGCGCGCATGCGCCGGGCGCGCGGGGCGTGGACCGGGTGACGTGGCGCGCCCAGGGACTTTCGGGCGCGCACAGTAACAGGCCGTGGGTCGGATTCGGGCGCCCGAATCCGGATCCATGTGTGTGTGTGGCTTGGGCTATAAATAGGCCCCCTTGGCTGGTTTTTCTCTTTTTCTGGGCTTCTTCTCTATAGGCTTCCTACAAAGAAGTTCTTCCCCTCTCTCTCCTCCACCCTTTGATGGAGTTCTAGGATTTTTGGAGGTTGATACATCGGCGTTTTCTGCGACGCGGCGCAGTTCGACGCTCCTTCGATTTTGGCTTCTACCATCGCATTTCAGTGCGCGAGACCCCCTGAGCTACCCCGATGGACTTTTGAGCTGATTTTTGCGACAGCACGTTCACGAGAGGTACGCCTTTGATTTCCGTGTTGATCACTTTGCCTCATTTTGGGTTTTTGGCATGGTTCCCGAGGTATCTTTTGACCCCTTGTACCGCTGTGAGGATTTGGACAGCGGAGGAGTATTGTTGTGATTTCTCGGTCTACGGGCATCGGAATGAGACGTATGAGGACTCGATCGACATCTACGCTTCGTTAGGAATGCACCCGTATTTTTATCGGAATTTTTGGAGGACTCTTCGAAGGTAATAATTAAGCTTCTTTGGGACTGAGTTTCTGCAGGCTTGTGTTCGTGAAGGTTTTGGCATACGACAATGTTCTAATTGTTTCTTGACCTACAGGTGTCGGATTTGGACGTGCTAGTACTCGTTTCGATCGGCTCACCACAAGTATCGCAATGGTTATTTTTTTGGAATTTTTCGAGTTTATCTCGCAGGTGAAAATTATCCATTTTCGGGGCTGGTTGTATGGACAACGGCATATTGTGCATTTCTTGGATTAATTGTACGCCGTTTGGGTTACTTTTGCAATGTTTGCGGCGTGCCGTGTTTACCTAGAGTATGGGTGTATGTGGATCCGTGCTTCGCGATCGAGGTGGGTGGTTGTTGTTTACCTCTATTTTCGATATGCCAACTAGAATTATTAGAGTGATTCCCCTATATTAGGATGGTTGAATATCATGCATATTTAATTACCCCAATTAAACTTCTAGCCTATCAATGTGAGATTGGAACCTTATAGTTGGGACTTATTGATTAATCATGCTAGTGGTTGGAATTATGCATGCTTGTGTGGAGATATGGTTTGCTATGTTAGCATTTAACCTTGCATGTAGAATTGAATATTAAATTGGGACAAAGTAATTTATCTTGATGGTGGGTACCACTTGGGGATATTTTTGGACATGCATAGGTGGATGTTTCATGTGAAGGTGATATGTGGTTATGCGAGAAACATGATTGTTGCTACTCTTTACTTTCCTTTCCAAATGAGAACACTTGCATGCTTGTATGGACATCTAGATAGGCCATCTTTTATTGCTACACTATCATGTTGGAATTTGACATAGGAGAAATCATGTTTGTTCTTTTCTCCTTTCCTTCTAGACTCTAGATATAAGCTGCTCGGGTTCGAGCAGGGTTTCGGGATAGTGTAGCCGGGGCTTGGATTGAGGATTGTGGGATTTTGCGACAACCGCGGACGTTGGGCGGTTGACCGGATGTTGGTTGTGGGACATGATTATGGATTATGGGGTATTACGGCGACTGCAGATATTGGGCGGTTAGCCGGGTGTCGGTTGTTGTACCGGATTTTAGATGGTAGGGTATTGCGGCGACCGCGGACGTTGGGCGGTTGACCGAATGTTTATCTTTGCATCAGATTGGGGATCGGGGTTTCATTAGTGGATGGATTTTTTCCCACTTTGATCATAGTCGTGATCCAATCCTGCTATAGTGAGATATTGAGACATGGTTACTGTACTTGTGAGATATGGTTACTTTACTCGTGTGGGTCGCTCCCCTTGAGTGCCACTCCGGAGTAGGCGATTTATACGTCGGCCAGTGAGTGCCAGACTGTGTGTGTCGGCCAGTGAGTGCCAGACTGTGAGTATCGGTCAGTGAGTACCGATTTGTGAGCAGATACTTGAGACAGTTTGAGCAGGCAGTACCAGTTTTTACTGGTGGATAGATTGGGTGTCTTTGGGACGGTTGGTTACTGATGCATACATTCGGTTATTCCATTTTAGGATTGCATTTAGAGGCATAGTTATGGTAGCTTCATTTTGTTAAGGAATTTGTGTTGGCGTATTTCGTGAAAGTGTTTAAGTCTTGAAGATTGAAGATGAAGATGTTTGGATCATATACCTCAATCTCAAGAAAGAAGAATTCAAAAGGATCAGGTATGCTTAACTAAATAATATTGGTGATCCGAATACTTCTTATAGTGTAGAAACACTTGGATGGATTTTTAATTGCATAAAAATCAAAAACTGGACATGTAATATGTTCAGGATCCGGATCAGGGCATTCCAGTCCGGACCCCGAACATAGTTTAGTTCATGCGGAATTTCAGTCCGGACCTTCCCTGGTTCAGTCCGGACCCCAAACATGGATTCTGTAGAAATCGCATGAACAGTCCGGACCGTTCACATTTCAGTCCGGACCCCGAACATGTTTTCTGGAAAAGTTCTGTTTAATGACGACAGTCCGGACCCAACTTATTCCAGTCCGGACCGTCGACCCAAAAAATTCCAGATAAGTCAGTTTTTGATTCTTATCTTCTTCCAAAGGTTTCTAATCTATAAATAAACCCTAATTTCATCTTTTAGGGTAATCCAAAAAAATTAACGGAGAAAACCAAAAAAAACATAGAAAAATCCACATATAGAGAAGAAATGAAATAACTAGATCTATTCTATGTTTCTTCATCTATATTGATTAATTTGATTCTAGGATTTCAAACTCAGATTTTGAGTAGAATCAAATTAATGAATACTTAGATGGTATTTCCGATCTATCTTTGATCTAAGTATTCGGCGGATTTTCACCACCAACAAACAACGATTTTGCCAAAAATCGGCGCACGGATTCGCGTGGCCTTGTGGACTCAAGGTGCTACCGTTTTGTGGATTCAAAATGAGGTGCGTTCGTGGATTCAAGACGTACTACTTGGTGGAGACCGTGGATTCGGTTGGATGTCGTGGACTCGACGTTGGACGCCGTGGATTCGACATTGGACGAAAATCGTGGATTCGAGGCGCGTTGCGGAGCGAGCGGAGAAGATCTACTAGGAGCGTATGGAAAAAGGTTGAGTCGTGTGTGAGTACGTTATATCACCTTTGTACGTGTTTAATTCTAGTGGATTTCACCGTGTGATCGGTCCCGTGGTTTTTTACTCCTGGATTGGAGTTTTCCACGTAAAATCTCTGCGTGTTATTTACTTTTCCGCATTGGATTATTTTTATGCAAAGATTTTGGTGTGTTTATTGTTTACACCTTTTCACCCCCCTCTAGGTATTTTTTTCCCCTATTCAGATCCATATTTAACATAACCCACAAGTGGTATCGGAGCGGGAATAGGGTTGTAAACAATGGTTGAAGGTGGAAACATCAATAGGCCACCGTTCTTCGGTGGAACAAACTATGCTTATTGGAAAGTACGCATGAGAGCGTTTTTAATTTCCATCGATGAACAGGTGTGGCAATCAGTCGAGTTTGGATGGACAAATCCTACTGAAATTATTGCCGATGTTCGCCCATCAAACCTAGGTCGAAATGGACCAAGGAAGAAATTGATGCATCTTCTTACAACGGAAAAGGAATTAACGCTTTATTTAATGCTTTGTCGCAAACCGAATTCTCTCGCGTCTCGGCATGTGAGACTGCGAAAGAAATCTGGGATGTTCTAAAAGTTACACATGAGGGAACAAGCCTTGTGAAGATTCAAAAACTGCAAATGCTTACGAGCAAATTTGACTCAATTTTTATGGCAGAAAATGAATCTTTTACAGATTATTATACACGATTGCAAGATATCGTTAATACATGTGCTAACTTGGGAGAGAAAATTCCATAATCTAAAGTTGTAAAAAAGATTTTAAGGACTCTTCCTGAAAGATTTCGCCCTAAGGTTGCGGCCGTTGAAACAGTAAAACACCCGGACGAAATCCGTGTAGAAGAATTAGTTGGTGCACTTCAAGCTTATGAAATGACTTTTCCTACTAACTATTCTTCTGGAAAGCCATCTTCTTCTAAGTCTTCAGGTTTTGCATTGAAACCAACAAAGGAAGAAGACGCGGATTCATCCTCCTCAGATGGTGATGAGAATCTATCAATGGAGGATTTCGAGAAGCAACTTGCACTCTTGACGAAAAAATTTCGCCGAAGCTTTCAAATGGGTAATTCAAGCAAAACCTCATCCTTCGTAAAGTCCAAGAAAGGCAAAGGATCTTCAAGTTTTAAGTCAAGAAAGCAAAAGAGTTCGTCAAAGGACAAGAAGAACTCGGAGGGACAAATCCAATGCTTCAAGTGCCGAGGCTACGGTCACATCTCAACGGAGTGTCCCCCAATAAGAATCCGTCAAAGAAGAAGGCGATGCAAGCCGTCACTTGGGATGACACCTCAACTTCCAATGAGTCATCTTCCAGTGATGAGGATAACAACGCAACGGTATTCCACGCGTCCACAACTTCACCTTACGTGTGCTTTATGGCAAGTACATCCGGTTCATTATCCAACTCCTCCCAGGATGAAAAGAATGCAACGGACAATGAACCGAGTGATTCCGAAGGTGAAGACTTTGCTTTTGCCTATCATAAACTATTGAAGGATTTAAAAAGGGTGGCAAAGCAAAACAAGAGTTTGAGAAGAAGGTTACGAGATCTTGAAGAAGAAGCTAAAAAGGCAACTTCTGTCTCAAACGCTCTTGAAGTGGAAAGGGACAATTTGATCAAAGTAAATGTTTCCCTTCAAGAGAAGAACGAGCATTTCGAGAAGGAACACATCAAATTGGTGGATAAAGCTAATTACTTCTTGAAGCTCTACACCGAGGCTCGACAAGAGAAGATGGAGATGACGAAGACCATATTCCAACTTAAGGAAGATTTGAAGCGATTCTCTTCCGGAAGGAGCAAGTTGGATAAGATGCTTGGTCTTGGTCAAACGAATCATTTGGGCCTTGGATACGATCGAACTGGAAACAGTCCTAGTTCGAGTGAAACAATTTTTGTGCCTCAGTCGGTTGCTCCTCCTCCTCCTCCACCGACGAAAATCATTAAATCCAACGACAACAAGCCTACTTCACCTACTTCGGGTTCAACATGTGCAAAGGTATGTTTTTGTTGTGGTTTTGCAGGGCACATAAGAAGAAATTGCAAGAATGGAGTGAAGTGATCAAATCAAGCGCCTCTTGCAACAACTACCAACAAGTTCATCCCCCAGAAATCAAAGAAAAATCTTTCAAAAGAAAAGAACATGGGTAGTACACCTAACAAGACGACGTCATCAAAGAAAAGCGATCAATCAAACAAGACGCATTCACCAAGGAGAATAACTTCGCAATCATTATCGACGTACTCCAAAACTCAAAAGGTTTGGGTGCGCAAAGGTGAAATCTTCCCTTATCTTGTCATTCATACTTCAATGAAACAATCATTACCGACGTATTCCAAAACTCGTCTTGGTATCTGGATAGTGGATGTTCCCGTCACATGACCGGTGACAAAAATTATTTTCAAACTTTAGAGAAAATCTCCGGAGGACTTGTTGTTTTCGGAGACGGTCGTTCTTCAAAAATTGTTGGAAAAGGGACAATTACTATTCCAGATGGCTCAATTTTGAACAATGTTTTATTTGTTGAAGGCCTTAAGACTAACCTCATAAGCATTAGTCAATTATGTGATAATGGCTTTTCAGTTAATTTTCCTTCTGCAGAATGCATTGTAACTGTAGCAACCGTGGGTTTATTTGCCTTTCGGGACTTTCTTTCGAATGTTCTTGAACCGTTTTTCGAATAAGGGATCCGGTGGGGACTTGTGTGTTTCATGTTTTCTGAGTAGACCGTCGGGGCTCGCGGGTATTTTTTAATCAATAAAGCTCGCGAAACGGAGAACGTCGGCGAAATCGGTTTTGGATTCCGACTCCGGAATCTCCCAGAATAAATTCCGGAAGTTTTAGTACGGTTCAGGCGACTATCACGGTTACCGAGGCAGACCGGACCCAGGTTCGCACCCAGATCGACTCCTTTTTTCTATTTTGGGGTTCAGTCCGATGGCGCCTAAACAGCTAATTAATTTGGTTGGGAATTTAGGTTTTGGGAAAACCCCCTTCGTACTCTTTCCTCCTTGCCCTGACGCACGACACCCGAACGCGGAACCAACTCCTCAATCTCACCCCCTTCCTAGCGATCGTTTGGAGAACCAAGGCGGCGCGACCAAGGAGGGAGGAGATCGACGGGATACCCTTGGATAGCAAGCACGCAAGACGGACGATCCCTCCCTCGATCAACCCTAGCCGACGAATCCGAGGTGAGCTTAATTTTGGGGTTTTCGTTAATTCTTGGTTCTTTCTTGGAAATGGGAGGAGGTTGGTCGGCGCCGTCACCGGAGCCGGCGCGCGCGGAGCCCCGCGTGCGGGCAGCCCCGCATGCGGACGGCTCAACCCCGCGGGCGGTACGGGGCCGGGCGCGCGCCCCGCATGCGGGCGGCGCCGCATGCGCCCGCATGCGGGCGGCGCCGCATGCGGGCGGCGCCGCATGCGCCCGCATGCTGGCAGCACCGCATGCGGGCGGCGCCGCATGCACGTGGGCGGCGCCGCGTGCGCCCGCATGCGGGCGGCGCCGCATGCGGGCGGCGCCGCATGCGGGCGGCGCCGCATGCGGGCGGCGCCGCAAACGGGCGGCACACCGCCCAGCCGCGCAGGGCCGGGCGCGTTCGCGCGGGTAGTGCGCGAGGGGTAGGGGTCGGGTGTTCCAGTCCTTTTTAGCTTTGCGGAGTCGTGAGTTACTGACTCCTGTATGACAGGTTCGTGTAGGTGCGGGCGGGCACCCCGAGACGCGGGAGAACCTAGCATCGGTCAGGAGCGCGACAACGAAAAGGTGGGTTGTCTTTTGAGGCTTAGTATAGTGTTACTACTCCGGAAAGGATGATTAATTACATGTTAATCGGTACTAACGCTGACGGTTTCTATGATTTACTATATTACCCCGTGTCTTGGTTACTATGCTCGAGTTGCGACACGCGCACCCGCGGTCTGGCCACCGCAAAGGGTGCTCTTTTCCGGAAAGGCGGTCTTTGACCGGTGTTTACCCACGAGGTGACGTAGTGGGGGCCCCCGTAGGTGTGGGGTTCGAGGCACCAAGGTGTGAGCGGTGCGACCTGTCGGGATTGGTGCCCGACGAGGTCAGGTGTGCGACCTGTCGGGAGTGGTGCCCGACGAGGTCAGGTGTGGGACCTGCCGGGATTGGTGCCCGATGAGGTCAGGTGTTACAGGTGTTACCGGGGTTACAGGTGTCACAGGTGGTACAGGTGGTTGCGAGTTACCTTCATGAGTAGAGTGGTTGCTCCGGCTAGTCTTACTGTTGTGGCTTGGTATTACTTTACTGCTTTAGTATTTTCATCATGATAGTGTCACTGACTACCCACTCTGTGACAGGTACCTCCAGGGGTGAGAGGTAGGCGACGGTGAGGCCGAGGTGGGAGCAGTCGGGCTGTGGGAGCCCCAGTCTGCCGTTTCCTTTACTTTACGTGCATTTCATTTGGTATTGTAGGTTACTGTGTGGTTCTCGATACCCTTGTGGGGTCGTGTGGATGTTGATTACTTTTGTTTGGATATGCACTACTGTTTCCTTTATTATCACCGTTTGGCCGTTTTCCAAACAACCAACTAGAAAACAAAATAAAAAGGACTTCGAAAACTGCTTTCAAAATTCTAGGGTCGTGTGGGCCCGTTTTCCAAACCATGTGGATTTATGTGGATTTCAAAACCGTTTTCAAAACCTTGGGTCGTGTGGGCCCGTTCTACAAACCCTGTGGATTTATGGCGTTTTCCAAACTATTTTCGAAACCTGAGGCCGTGTGGGCCTGCTTTCAAAACTGTGAGTTTATCCTTTCAACTTGACTGGTCACGGGCATTGTTTTAGTCTTCATGCATAGTTAGACTCCGAGCTGTTGTGATTAAATGGAAAATGGTTGCTTGTGTTTGACTGTTGTAATAGCCGCGACGCCGTGCATATACAGAGGAGACTCTGCCCGATTTTTGAGTAAATCTGTATATGTGGCGGGTCTGGACACGCGCCGTCTGGACACGCACCGGGTTTGTAACAAAAAAATTTTGTACGCGCTAGACGCTTACTTTTGTGCATCGTTTCCGTTAAAATAAAACCCCCGGGGCGTGACAGATTAAGATGGTATCAGAGCCTTTGCTTTAATCACAACAGTGACTGCCCAACATCCACCGAGATACCACACTTAACTACGGATAAATGAAATGTGCAGGGTTTAAGGGTTAGGACGTGAGAGATCGGGGAGGGGATTTTGTAGATAATGTTTTCTTTTTCCTCTCGATATTATGGTGGTTCTTTCTAGCGGAGTTGAGTGCTAAGCTTTTGTTGGTGTGTCTGTACAGACAATGGTCCGAACCAGAGCGTCGGCCGAGGATGTAGGGGCGGATGTGACGACATCAGCAGCTGCAGAGAACTAGCTCCTGCGGCAACAATTGAGGGAGATGGCGGGGCAGCTGGCGACCCTTACGGAACATGTGCGTCAACTGACGCAGCAGCAACCGGTCGCTCCTGCCCCTCCACAGGGGCCAACTGCACCGGCCGCAGCACCGCAAGCGACAGGGGCTGAGGTAGGGGCAGCCCCTCCACCGGCAGCAACGGCCGGGCTAGCATCCACCCAGACCAAGGCGCCGACGGCAGCACCTGCATCAGCGCCCGCGGGGCCGGCGCCTGGGGCCCTCGGCGGGAGTACCTCCGCGGCCGCCGCCGCCGCTGGGGAAGGGACAGTTACACTGACGGAGCGAGAACGAGTGCGGGCCAACCTGGCGGATTTCATGAAGTTCGAACCACCCACGTTCGAGGGGGAGATGACTGATCCCTGGGTCGTCGAAAAGTGGGTGGGATCGATGGAAAAGTTGTTCGAGGACTTACTCATCGAGGACCCCGAGCGCGTCCCCCTGGCGGTTCACTTTTTGGAGGGAAACGCTCGTTTATGGTGGAAGACGGTGCGTCCTAACCCCACCAAGGGCACCGTGCTTCCATCGTGGACGACGTTCAAGCAGGAATTGTTTGGGGCCTTCTTCACAAATAGCGTCAAGAAGAAACTGGAGGACGACCTGAACCACATTTAGCAAGGGAGCAAGACGGTTATGGAATATCAGCGCGAATTCGTGCGCTTGGCAAATTGCGTCCCTTTCGTCATAAGGGACGAACCCCACAAGGCGCAACTGTTCGTGGATGGGTTGCGAAGTAATATTTTCGAGGTGGTTCAGGCCGCTGACTTGCATACGTTCCAGAAAGTGGCCGACCGGGCCACTGTCGTAGAGCGCGGGTTCGCCGTTACCCGCGCTAGAAGGGAGGCCCCGGCACAGCATGAAGATAGGAAGCGGCAACAGCAGAGCTACGGGGGGGGTCATCCGCTGGGAGCCGACCCCCCAAGCGGTGGAGGTCACAGTCGGGAGCACGGAGCGCACCTACGGGAGGGTCGAGGCCAAGGGACAGGCCTTGTGTGATCTGCGAGGGAGCGCACGGGGTGTTGGATTGCCCCCAGAGAGTCGATCATTGCTTCCGCTGCGGCAAGCAGGGGCACTTCCGCCGCAACTGCCCCCTTGCCGTGGGACCAGCCTCCTCTGCCGCTTCCACGCCTTCACCACAACTGTCGGGGCGGGGGAAAGCTCCTATGGGGTCGACCTCTAGGCCCCCGGCTTCGCGACGCGAAGAGGAAAGGCAGCCGCAACCGGGCGGGCGAATTTATTCCATGACCCGCCGGGAATCGGACCCGCCGGAGGACGTACTCGCAGGTATAACTTCTGTTTCAAATTCCCGTTCTAGAACCCTCTTTGATACTGGAGCAACACACTCGTTCATTTCTCGCGATTACGTGTTTTCGCATGACCTCGAGGAGACACCTCTCCAAAGCCGTATGACGGTCCAGACAGCGGGTGGGACACTGGAGGCGACCAGTTTGGTGACCACCTGCCCGATTAAGCTAGGGCGACTGCTTTGCCCTTGGGATTTGGTGGTGATTCCCCTGAAGGAGTACGACGTTGTTTTGGGCATGGACTGGCTTTCAAGGTACCAAGTGCTTATCGACTGTGAGAAGCGGATGGTGCAACTACAAGAACCAAGCTTCCCTAAGAATGCGTACCTAGCGTGCAAAAGTACCTCCTTCCCGGCAGTCATCTCAGCGGCTCGAGCCAGGAGACTGGTAGAGGGTGGGTGTGTGGCCTACTTGGCATCGGTGGATCTGGTTACCCGACCCTCGACGACACCTTCAGACATCCCAGTGGTGAGGGACTTCCCCGACGTCTTTCTGATGGAGCTGCCCGGGATACCCCCTGAACGAGAGGTGGTGTTCCCTATTGAACTCTTGCCAGGTACTCAACCTATCACGAAGGCGCCCTACCGAATGGCCTTCGCGGAGTTGAAGGAGTTAAAGGCGCAACTGGAGGACCTCTTGGACAAAGGGTTTATCAGGCCGAGTGTGTCACCCTGGGGCGCACCGGTACTCTTCGTACGGAAGAAGGATGGAAGCCTGCGACTCTGCATCGACTACAGAGGAATAAACAAGGTCACGGTGAAAAACAAGTACCCCCTGCCCAGAATCGACGACCTCTTCGACCAGCTACGAGGAGCGACGGTCTTTTCAAAGATTGATCTGCAGTCGGGCTACCACCAGCTCCGGGTTCGGAACGAGGACATTCCAAAGACCGCCTTCCGGACCCGGTATGGCCATTACGAGTTTACGGTCATGCCGTTCGGGCTTACGAACGCCCCCGCGGTCTTTATGGATATGATGAACCGGATCTTCAGACCATTCCTAGACCGGTTCGTGGTGGTCTTCATCGACGACATACTGATCTATTCACCTACCGACGAGGAGCACGAGGACCATTTACGAACGATTCTCCAAACCCTCAGGGAGCAGAAGCTGTTCGCTAAGCTCAAAAAGTGTGAATTCTGGCTACGCGAAGTGGGATTCCTGGGGCATGTGATCTCGGCGAAGGGAATCGCCGTGGACCCCAAGAAGGTGGAGTCGGTGATCGACTGGCAGCCGCCCACGACGGTGACGGAGATCCGCAGTTTCTTGGGGCTGGCGGGGTATTACAGACGCTTTGTCGAGGGTTTCTCGAAGATTGCGGCCCCTTTAAACCTGTTGACCAAGAAAGGAGAAAAGTTTGTATGGACGGCCAAATGCCAGGAAAGCTTTGAAGAACTCAAAAGAAGGCTAACCAGGGCACCAATTCTTGTACTACCAACACCCGGAGAGGATTATGAGGTGTACTGCGACGCTTCGAGGATCGGCCTTGGGGGTGTTCTAATGCAGCAGGGGAAGGTAATAGCCTATGCGTCTAGGCAACTAAAGGACTACGAGAGAAACTACCTAATACACGACTTGGAGCTGGCTGCGGTGGTCTTCGTCCTGAAGTTATGGAGACACTATCTCTTTGGTGTCCACTGTAACATCTTCTCAGATCACCAGAGTCTTAAATACCTGTTCACCTAAAAGGAACAACCTGCGGCAGAGGCGGTGGCTTGAGTTACTGAAGGATTACGACCTAACAATCCAATACCACCCCGGGAAGGCAAACGTGGTAGCGGACGCTCTGAACAGGAAAGGGCGATTGGAAGGGGGATCAGTAGGTGCGATAACTGAGCAGAGCAACTTGATCGCGGAATTCTCACGACTAGGGTTGGAAGTAGTGCCAGCAGGCACGGTTGCGCAACTTCTAACTTTGGTGGTCAAGCCAATACTGCTCGAGAAGATTCGAGAGGGACAGCAGGCGGACTCGCACTTACAACTCGTAAGAGACAAGATCTCACCGGATCAGGAAGGTGACTTTTCAGTGGAAGGCGACGGCACTCTACGGTTCCGCGGGCGGATTTGCGTGCCGGATACCCCGGAATTGAAGAAGGAAATCCTAACTGAGGCACACAGCGCCCCTTATGCGGCGCATCCAGGAGGCACAAAGATGTACAGGGACCTCAAGCAGACCTTCTGGTGGCCCAAGCTGAAGAGGGATGTGACTCATCATGTTGCGCACTGCCTGGTTTGTCAGCAAATAAAGGCAGAGCATCAGCGGCCGGCGGGAAAGCTACAGCCCTTACCGGTACCGGAGTGGAAGTGGGATCAAATCACCATGGACTTCGTCACTGGTTTCCCACGTTCACAGCAGGGGCACGACGCAATCTGGGTCATTGTGGACCGGCTAACCAAGTCTGCGCACTTCCTACCCATTCACACAACCTGGACCAGAGAGCGGTTGGCTCAAGTCTACCTCAGCGAGATTGTGAGACTGCATGGAGTGCCGGCATCGATCACATCGGATAGAGACACACGCTTCGTTTCGAAGTTTTGGCAGAGCCTACAGCAGGCCTTGGGGACCAGACTACAGTTCAGCACGGCCTTCCACCCGCAGACGGACGGACAGTAGGAGCGGGTGATACAGACGCTAGAGGACCTGCTTCGGGCCTGTGTACTCGATTGGGGGGTCGGTTGGGAGCGTTACCTGCCACTTATAGAATTCGCTTACAACAACAGTCACCAGGCCAGCATCCAAATGGCACCCTACGAAGCCTTATACGGGAGACGCTGCCGATCCCCGATCTGTTGGGATGACTTGGGAGAACGGAAGTTCTTGGGACCCGACTTGGTGGAAGAGACTGAAGAGAAGGTGCGCCTCATCAGACAGCGCTTACTGACCGCCCAAAGTCGACAAAAGAGCTACGCGGATCGGAGACGCCGCGACTTAGAGTTCCAGGTGGGAGAACACGTGTTTTTGCGGGTCTCGCCGTCCAGGGGAATCAAGCGGTTCGGGTTGAAGGGCAAGCTGAGCCCGCAGTTTGTGGGGCCATTCGAGATCCTGGAGCGCATTGGCCCAGTGGCTTACCGCCTTGCCCTACCACCGAACCTCAACCGGATCCACGACGTGTTCCACGTTTCGATGCTCAAGAAATACCTCCCCGACCCATCGCATGTCCTGGACGTCTCGACACTCGAACTGAAGGAGGACCTAAGCTTCGAGGAAACCCCGGTGCGTATCCTAGCAAGAGAGAGCAAGACGCTTCGAAACCGAGTCATCCCCTACATGAAGGTGCTCTGGAGCAACCACGAGGAACGGGAGGCGACGCGGGAACTGGAGTCGAAGATGCGGGAGGCCTACCCCCATCTTTTCACCACGGACGAGGATTGAGTTTCGGGGACGAAACTCGTTTTTAAAGGTGAGTGGTGTAGCAACCGTGGGTTTATTTGCCTTTCGGGACTTTCTTTCGAATGTTCTTGAACCGTTTTTTGAATAAGGGATCGGGGGTGACTTGTGTTTTTCATGTTTTCTGAGCAGCCCGTCGGGGCTCGCGGGTATTTTTTAATCAATAAAGCTCGCGAAACGGAGAACGTCGGCGAAATCGGTTTTGGATTCCGATTCCGGAATCTCCCAGAATAAATTTCGGAAGTTTTAGTACGGTTCAGGTGACTATCACGGTTACCGAGGCAGACCGGACCCAGGTTCGCACCCAGATCGACTCCTTTTTTCTATTTTGGGGTTCAGTCCGATGGCGCCTAAACAGCTAATTAATTTGGTTGGGAATTTAGGTTTTGGGAAAAGCCCCTTCGTACTCTTTCCTCATTGCCCTGACGCACGACACCCGAACGCGGAACCAACTCCTCAATCTCACCCCCTTCCTAGCGATCGTTTGGAGAACCAAGGCGGCGCGACCGAGGAGGGAGGAGATCGACGGGATACCCTTGGATAGCAAGCACGCAAGACGGACGATCCCTCCCTTGATCAACCCTAGCCGACGAATCCGAGGTGAGCTTAATTTTGGGGTTTTCGTTAATTCTTGGTTCTTTCTTGGAAACGGGAGGAGGTTGGTCGGCGCCGTCACCGGAGCCGGCGCGCGCGGAGCCGCGCGTGCGGGCAGCCCCGCATGCGGACGGCTCAACCCCGCGGGCGGTACGGGGCCGGGCGCGCGCCCCGCATGCGGGCGGCGCCGCATGCGGGCGGCGCCGCATGCGCCCGCATGCGGGCGGCGCCGCATGCGAGCGGCGCCGCGTGCGCCCGCATGCGGGCAGCGCCGCATGCGGGCGGCGCGGCAAACGGGCGGCACACCGCCCAGCCGCGCAGGGCCGGGCGCGTTCGCGCGGGTAGTGCGCGAGGGGTAGGGGTCGGGTGTTCCAGTCCTTTTTAGCTTTGCGGAGTTGTGAGTTACTGACTCCTGTATGACAGGTTCGTGTAGGTGCGGGCGGGCACCCCGAGACGCGGGAGAACCTAGCATCGGTCAGGAGCGCGACAACGAAAAGGTGGGTTGTCTTTTGAGGCTTAGTATAGTGTTACTACTCCGGAAAGGATGATTAATTACATGTTAATCGGTACTAACGCTGACGGTTTCTATGATTTACTATATTACCCCGTGTCTTGGTTACTATGCTCGAGTTGCGACACGCGCACCCGCGGTCTGGCCACCGCAAAGGGTGCTCTTTTCCGGAAAGGCGGTCTTTGACCCATGTTTACCCACGAGGTGACGTAGTGGGGGCCCCCGTAGGTGTGGGGTTCGAGGCACCAAGGTGTGAGCGGTGCGACCTGTCGGGATTGGTGCCCGACGAGGTCAGGTGTGCGACCTGTCGGGAGTGGTGCCCGACGAGGTCAGGTGTGGGACCTGCCGGGATTGGTGCCCGACGAGGTCAGGTGTTACAGGTGTTACCAGGGTTACAGGTGTCACAGGTGGTACAGGTGGTTGCGAGTTACCTTCATGAGTAGAGTGGTTGCTCCGGCTAGTCTTACTGTTGTGGCTTGGTATTACTTTACTGCTTTAGTATTTTCATCATGATAGTGTCACTGACTACCCACTCTGTGACAGGTACCTCCAGGGGTGAGAGGTAGGCGACGGTGAGGCCGAGGTGGGAGCAGTCGGGCTGTGGGAGCCCCAGTCTGCCGTTTCCTTTACTTTACGTGCATTTCATTTGGTATTGTAGGTTACTGTGTGGTTCTCGATACCCTTGTGGGGTCGTGTGGATGTTGATTACTTTTGTTTGGATATACACTACTATTTCCTTTATTATCACCGTTTGGCCGTTTTCCAAACAACCAACTAGAAAACAAAATAAAAAGGACTTCGAAAACCGCTTTCAAAATTCTAGGGTCGTGTGGGCCCGTTTTCCAAACCATGTGGATTTATGTGGATTTCAAAACCGTTTTCAAAACCTTGGGTCGTGTGGGCCCGTTCTACAAACCCTGTGGATTTATGGCGTTTTCCAAACTGTTTTCGAAACCTGAGGCCGTGTGGGCCTGCTTTCAAAACTGTGAGTTTATCCTTTCAACTTGACTGGCCACGAGCATTGTTTTAGTCTTCATGCATAGTTAGACTCCGAGCTGTTGTGATTAAATGGAAAATGGTTGCTTGTGTTTGACTGTTGTAATAGCCGCGACGCCGTGCATATACAGAGGAGACTCTGCCCGATTTTTGAGTAAATCTGTATATGCGGCGGGTCTGGACACGCGCCGGGGAGGGAGGTTTGTAACAAAAAAATTTTGTACGCGCCAGACGCTTACTTTTGTGCATCGTTTCCGCTAAAATAAAACCCCCGGGGCGTGACAGTAACTGATAAGGACCATTTATTCTTTTTGAAAGGGGTTTGGTCTGAAAACAATTGCTATGTAGTTCCTACCAAAATTTCTGAACATTGTAACCTAGTTTCTCTAGATAATGAAACTCTTTGGCATGAAAGACTAGGTCACATTAATTTTAAGGAACTAGCTAGAATATCTAATAAAGACGTGGGTAAGGGTGTTCCTAAACTATCTTTTAAAGAAAACATTGTGTGTGGAGGTTGTCAAAAGGGAAAACAATCAAGGGCCACGCACAAGAACTTGAACCACGTGGGAACCAAACGGCCATTAGAATTATTGCACATGGACTTAATGGGGCCGACTCGTCAACCAAGTCTGGGAGGTAAAAGGTACATTTTTCTTTTAGTTGATGATTTCTCTAGATATTCATGGGTAATATTTTTAAAAGAGAAAGCGGAAACTATCGATTCTTTTCATGAGATATGTCATCGTGTTATGATTGAGAAAAATGAAAAGATCGTTCGTGTTCGAAGTGATAGAGGTGGAGAATTTATAAATTCTAAATTCATTGATTTTTGCACTTCCAATGGCATAAAACATGAATTCTCTGCACCCTATACACCTCAACAGAATGGTGTAGTCGAGCGCAAAAACAGAGTTGTACAAGAGATGGCGCGTGTTATGCTTCACAGCCGGAAACTCCCGTTACATTTTTGGGCTGAAACAGTTAGCACTGCGGTCTATGTAATTAATCGAGTTTATTTGCGCCCGGGTACTTTGAATACACCATATGAGCTATGGTTTTGTAGAAAACCAAATATCAAGTATTTTCAAATCTTTGGGAGTCGCTGTTACATTTTACGTGATGGCGAAAATTTTGGAAAATTCGACTCTCGAAGTGACGAAGGAATTTTCATGGGTTATTCTACAAATAGTAGAGCATATCGGGTATTTAATCTCGAATCTAAAACGATGGTAGAATCTTTTAATATTAAAGTAGATGAAGCTTTTCATTTTTCATCTGATAAATCTGCTCCTGATATGTCTCTTGATGATGATACTCCTGTAAATGATATTGCATCTTCTCATGATAATTCTTCCAATAATGTTGATGCATCTCATGGTTCTTCTAGTTTATCTGATGTGAAGGAATCATCACACATACCTTCGAGCACTCCGTTACTGCAAACGCTACGTATCTCCAAGGACCATCCAGAGTCAAATATCATTGGAGATCCACAAGAATGAGTCAGGACTCGGAGATAATTGGTTTGTGGAGTTGCGTGTTACGTCTCCATGTTAGAACCAAAGAATGTCGATGAAGCTCTTCAAGACGATTATTGGATTGAAGCAATGCAAGAAGAGCTCCATCAATTCGAAAGGAACAAAATCTGGGAACTAACGAAGCCCCCGAAGCAACAAAATATCATCGGTACAAAGTGGATTTTCAAGAACAAGAAAAGCGAGGATGGTACTGCCATTCGGAACAAAGCACGCCTAGTTGCTCAGGGCTATTCACAAATTGAAGGTATAGACTTTGATGAGACGTTCGCCCCGGTAGCTCGTCTCGAGTCAATTCGTATCCTTTTCGCAATTGCTTGTCATTTTAAATTAAACTTTTTCAAATGGACGTTAAGAGCGCATTTCTAAATGGTTTTCTAAATGAGAAAGTTTATGTGGCTCAACCGAAAAGTTTCATTGATCATAAACTACCTAACTATGTGTTTCGACTGAAAAAGGCTCTTTACGGTCTAAAACAAGCACCGCGAGCATGGTACGAAAGGTTGACAAAGCACCTTTTGGAAAAGGGCTACACTCGAGGGGGAGCGGATCGGACACTCTTTGTGAAGCATTTTCAGGATAACTTCATTGTGGCACAAATCTATGTCGATGACATTGTATTCGGTGCAACAAGGAACAACGATGCTTCAAAATTCGCTGAAACCATGGAAAGCGAATTTGAGATGTCCATGATGGGCGAGCTAACATATTTTCTTGGATTGCAAGTCAAACAAAGTGAAGAAGGCATTCATCTGTGCCAATCCAAGTATGCAAGGGAGTTGGTGAAGAAATTCGAATTAGAAGAAGAAATTCGAATTAGAAAACTCTAAAGACTTTCCGACTCCAATGGGAACTAGCAATAAGGGATTAGGAAGTGAATCTCACAGTGAAAGTGTTGACGAGAAGCTTTATCGCAGCATGATTGGAAGTCTACTTTATCTCACGGCTAGTCGCCCGGACATATCCTTCAGTGTTGGGATTTGCGCGAGATATCAATCTGCACCGAAGGAGATTCACCTGAAAGCGGTGAAATGAATCATCCGGTACGTCAAAGGTACGCTAAATTTCAGAATTTGGTATCCTATGGGCACATCTCTCGACATTATAGGATACTCGGATGCCGATTGGGCTGGATCAGTGGATGATCGGAAACGCACGAGTGGTGCATGTTTTTATCTTGGCCATTGTCTTGTTGCATGGCATAGTAAAAAGCAAAACTGCATTGCACTCTCGACTGCCGAAGCGGAATATATTTCAGCGGGTAGTCGTTCAACTCAATTGATTTGGATGAAAAGCGTGTTGAGCGACTTCCGAATTTCTGCGACTTCGGTAACTATTCTTTGTGACAACACTAGTGGTATAAATATTTCTAAAAACCCTGTGTTGCACTCAAGAACAAAACACATTGAACTTAGATATCATTTTCTAAGAGAGCTAGTTGAATCAAGTATTCTTCAAATTTCTTATGTTTCAACTGAAGATCAATTAGCCAATATTTTTACAAAACCTTTGGATCAAAAACGTTTTATTCATTTGCGTAAATTAATTGAAATTCTTTCTTTGAAATAACACTTTTTGAAACCATTGCTTAGGTTAGGTTTTGTTGTGTGTTTTTGTTCTTTATCTATGCTTGTACATAGAACATTGACTGAGCTTTAGTTAATTGACTTTAATTGCATTCTTTTATGTTTTAAGAAATTTATTATGATTTGGATATCATGATAATTCATTTGATGCAATGATTATTTATATCAATTAGTTCATTTTTAATTGATCAAAGTTAATTTCTCTCTCAAATGATCTCCTAATATAGTTTTTATCATATTTAAAAATTGAGTTAAGTATGAACACGAGATCAATTTTTGGTTGAATACTTCATATCTTAAATAATTGATAGCCAATTGAGGGGGAGCTTAATTATTAAGTTTCATGCTCAAAAGATGTGGAAAGAGTTACATCCCAATGAGGAGTGTGAAAACTACCACCACATGGAGGAAAGAGCTACCACCTCGGTCGTCCGAGTACTGTGTGCAGCTACCACATGTATACCAAGCATGATTTTTTCTTATTGATTAGATAAAATGCTTTTTGGGATACTTGACTCTGTCAAATTCCAAGGTTGGTATAAGGTGGGATTTTTGTTGAAAGATACTCAAAGAGCCACTCCCTACAATAAATTGACTAGATACATTATCTAACTTATTTGGGATTTCAAACATCTATCGATCTCTGTATTTCATTTTCTTTACTAAATTGATGATTTGATAAATGCATTACTCATTAGATCGTGATTGATGTTTTGAACTTGATCAACTTTAAAGGATTTAATTTTTATAAATTTTCGTTTCATTACTTGGATATTATTGATAGATTTAGCATAATCTATTTCTTTTGATATGAAACGATGATTTTTGTTTAAAGTTGATATACAAAAATTGTTTACATACTTTTTCTAGATTTTCTGGAATTTTTGTAAATTTTTCTGGAGAAAAAGTTGAAGCTGATCCGGACTGTAAGAATCTGATCTGGATCCCGAACGGTGGAAATTCACTACGTGTAGCCGATCCGGACTGGATTCTTGATCTGATCCGGACCGCGGCTAGGTTTTAATTGAAACGAAGGGTTATTCGATTTCTTTTTACCTCTAAACTTTGTTTCAAGCATCCTAGAGTTTCTCTCTCTAAACTCCAGCAGATTTGGACTCTTCCAAACTCAAGTTCTTCCGATTTCAAATAAGTTCTTTGATCAAAACTCGAATTTTTCACTGTTTTTGCCATGTTCTTCAAAACGTGAATGAAATTCATGTCTCTTTTTCGATTTTAAATGGTTTTTGGTCAGATTTCTTTTAAAATAAGAACTCTGGGTATATTAGTTTTGGTTCTATGCCTTGTATTCATTTGATTAACGGATTTTTGAGCTTCGATTTCAAAAAATTTGGTTTTATGGCATATTATGAGAATTTTTGAAAATCATGGAATTGATCTATTTTTAAAATTCTGTTTGCAAAACTAACTTGATTCCTAGTATCTGTACACGATAATGATTGTTTGGGTACAATTTTTCAAATTTTTGAAAATTAAACAATTTTTCATGTTCTTGCGTTGTTGCTCGCAGGTTCTTCATTTTCTAACGCACTGTAGAGTCCTGGCGTCCCCTTGCCCTGGTATACCTCCCTTTTATTTCTGACGGGACTGTTAGGAAAACTTTTCACTGTGTTTTCTGCAATGGACTGGCCTGGACCGCGAGTATTTTTTCTGCGATTGAGCTCGAAAAACGGAGGACGGCAAAGCGAACGGATTCGGTTTCCGATTTACGGACCTCCCGGAATGGGGGTCAAAGCGTTTGCTTTGAGTGATGCATCGAAACCCGTGCTAAGTGGCTGGCACGCTTTTCGAGGCGATCGGACGGGATCCTGCTATGATCGGACCTTTCATCTTTTTATGTCAGTGGATTATTTTATTTACTGGGTGGTACCTCGACCTTACGGTTTCCGTTTTGGATCCTAATTGAATACTGTTTAGTTGATCAAAGAGGGGCTGAAATTCGAGAATTTCTGGGCAGACCGTCGGGACGTGCGGGTATTTTTAGGTGTTAGAGCTCGCGAAACGGTGAACGGTGGCGCGATCGGATTTGAATTCTGACCCCGGGATCTCCCAGAAATAATTTTTGAAGTTTTCTACCAGCTTGGGTGCATCAGAATGCTTGCCGGCGATCGGCACGTCTTCCGAGGTGATCTGGACCCCCCGTTTAAATTTCGAATGGCTAGGTTGGGTAACAGGGGGTTTAATTTGTTTTACCTCTTCGTATCTTTTATTCTTTTATTCCCGGTCGGGGGTGCGGGGAAAAAAAAAGAAACCCCCAAATCCCTTTTCCCTCTTTTCAAAAAGCGGCGTGGGAAACGAGACGGGGAGATGGGGAGAGGCCTTTCTGCGAGATTGATCGAGCGAGGAACGGGCGATCCTCCTTCTTCCTCCTCCTCCAGTGAAATCAAGGGTGGGAGTGTTTTAGCGAGAGTTCCGCACACTTTATTCTTCGCGTTTCAGGTGGGTACCCCTTAGAACCCCTTTGTGCATATTCTCGTTATCATTTATCATTTGCCGTACCGGGGTTGTAGCGACCAAGTGTCGCGGTGTCCTTTATTATGTACACATATGTGAGTTTTCATTTTGAGACTTGGCGTCGGGTTTCCGACGGTTGCGACTACTCCTGGTTTTACGCTTAACTGTGCTAACGTGGATAGTATTTATGGTCCTCGCTATTGAGTTATATTTTGTATATTTGGTGATCTTTATGGTTCATTACTATCGGTTTCATCTTGTGTACTTGGTTACTATGCTCGAGGCTGCAGCACGCGCACCCGCGGTTTGGCCACCGCAAAGGGTGCGCTTTTCCGGAAAAATGGTCGATGACCCGTGTATACCCACGAGGTGACGTAGTGGGGGCCCCCGTAGGTGGGGGGTTTTGAGTCGCCAAGGTGTGAGCGGTGCGACCCGTCGGGGTAGGTGCCCGGCGTGGTTTACCGAGGTAGGTGCTCGGTCTGGTTTCCCGAGGTTGGTGCTCGGTTTGGTTTTTCTTTTCCGAGGTTGTTACTCGGTTGGGCTTTCTTTCTTGAGGTTGGTGCTCGGTTTGGTTTTTCTTTTCCGAGGTTGTTACTCGGTTGGGCTTTCTTTCTTGAGGTTGGTGCTCGGTTTGGTTTTTCTTTTCCGAGGTTGTTACTCGGTTGGGCTTTCTTTCTTGAGGTTGGTGCTCGGTTTGGTTTTTCTTTTCCGAGGTTGTTGCTCGGTTGGGCTTTCTTTCTTGAGGTTGGTTCTCGGTTTGGTTTACTTTCCCTCTTGGGAGGGTGGTCAGATTTTACAGGTGTTTTGGTTTACTTTCCCTCTTGGGAGGGTGGTCAGATTTTACAGGGGTTCGTGGTTTGCTTTCCCTCTTGGGAGGGTGGTCAGGTTTTACAGGTGTTCGTGGTTTACTTTCCCTCTTGGGAGGGTGGTCAGGTTATGCAGTTGTTCATGTTTTATTCTACGGTTGCTCCGGATAGTCTGGTTTGCCGGGGCAGGTGCCCGGTCCAGGTTAGGCAGGGGGAGGGGATACTGACGATTGCACGACAAGGGGGCGGTGGCCCTGGTTTTCTGCGGTTTGCTTTATTTATAGCCCTAGTTGCTTTCGTGCTTTATTTTCTGGTCACTGACTTCCCACTCTGTGACAGGTTCTCGGGGATGAGAGCTAGGGCGACGGTGAGGCCATGGCAGGAGCACTTTTGGATCCTTCGAGGCCATAGTTTGTATTTACTTCTTATACTGCGCATTTCATTACTTGTGAGTTGCTTACTATGTGGATCGCGATACCCTTGTGGGGTCGAGGTGGATGTTGGAATGTCTTTTATTTACCCTTGTGGGTAGTTGCATTACTTGTCCCGATTGGCCGCTTTCAAACTACAAAAGAAAAGAAAAGGAAAATATTTCGAAAACAGTTTTAAAAATGTGGGTGTCGTGTGGGCACCATTTTTAAAACCCTGTGGATTTATGGATTGCGAAGACCGTTTTGAAAACCTCGGTGTCGTGTGGGCACCATTTTTAAAACCCTGTGGATTTCTGGATTTCGAAAACCGTTTGAAAACCTGGGTGCCGTGTGGGCACCGTTTCTAAAAACTTGTGGATTTATCTTTTCAAAACTAGCCGGCCTCTTTAATACTTATGGAAAATGATTGTACGTATCCGACTGTTGAACTAGTGTGGTTAAAGTGATAGTTGCATGGTTTGTATTCGGGACGCCGTGCATATACAAAGGAGACTCTGCCCGTTCGCAGAGTGAATTTGTATATGCGGCGGGTCTGGGCACGCACCGGGGAGTTTGGTTTCAAAAATAATAATAATAATAATAATATGTGCCAATTCAAATCTTTTTAGTGGTCGTCTTCCGCTTAATGAAACCCCCGGGGCGTGACACGCACTAGCAAAAGATGGTTTTCGGATGGATACTAGTGTTCATTGCAGCCTTGGTAGGGACACGAGCAACGAACAAACTGAAAAGAATGAAGAAGCCTCAAGAGGAAGGGGACTATATTCCTGTGGATGACTCAGATATGGAATCTGAGGATTGGGACAAGATCTTGGAAGAAACAGCAGCATTGGCTGCAGCGGCAGAGAAGAGAAAAGCACCTGCTTCTACAAAGGCGAAAACTCCGCCTACTGCTGCCGAGAAAGGGAAAGCTCCCATGCAACCAACATCCATGAAAAGAAAGGGTGTTGCTCGAAAGAGGGGTAGATCTCGTGGAATTGAGATCGAAGAGCCACTTGCAAGTGAGCCCCCTCCACAGGAATTTGTACACATCAGCTCTGAGAGAATCAAGGACTTTGAGAAGAGAGAATGCATCGGGGAGAGGCATGTCAATGTCAAAGCCCTTAAGGAGCATTCTGAGCTGTTTGGGATTTTGTTTGAACAAGCAGGACTTGCACCTATTTGCAACTTCCCGGAATCAACTGGCTATTGTCTTCACATGGTGAGGACATTCTATCAAAATGCTTCAAGATTGGTAGATCTTGAAGACGGACCGAGAGAATTTCAAACAACGATTCGAAATGTCAAGCTGAGGATCACACCTCAGTTGATTGGAGAGGTGCTGGGAATGAATGCCCGGGTAGATGGGATTCATTACCTAAAAGGTCATGTTTTCACCAACACAACCTGGAGAGTGGTTGTAGATGGAATTTGTCTACCAGATACTTAGTCAGCGGGGAATTCAATTCTTTCTAAAGAACTTCGACCTGAGTACCGTTACTTGAACTTCATTGTTTGCTACAACATCATGCCTAACATGCAAACAAAAGTTCTTCGCTGGGATAGAATGCTGTTTTTGTATCTTCTTGGACATCCTACAGCATCCTTGGGCTCTAACTACAACATTCCTTACCTCATTTGGTCAAGGATGGCGCGATATGTTGAAAGTGCCCATCCTACAGAGCGACTACCGTTCCCGATGATCATTATGTGCATCTTCAGAAAGTTCAAGATCGACACCAGTTCGACCGCATACATGCATAGTTTGGGAACTATTAATGATACAACAATTGTGAAGTCCCTCTGCACGAGACAGGATGAGCCTCCCATGCCTCCTCGCAGCAAGAGACCAACAGCACCAGCAGCACCTTCAGCACCAGCAGCAACAGCAGCAGCAGCAGCTTCTACGTCAGAGGATGATGCATCTGTTACGTCAATTTACCGAGAATAACAACGTCTATCATCGGAGCAAGAACGAATGTCTACTGAATTCGTCAAGATGACCTCAGACATCGGAGAATTAAAGAAAAAAATAAAAATCTCTGGCCAAGTTGGTAAAGAAGATTTTTCAAAAGCTTGGTTGCAGCAGCTCCGAGGATTCCGACTGATATCTTATTTTGTGTTGTTCTTATGTTCTAACAATCTGTTTGTTTTGCAGGTTTTTTAGTTTTAATTCTTACTCTTTTTGAACTTTTCACTCCCTTGATTTTTGTAATTTTGGCTAACTTCAGTGTTTCTTATAGTGTAGAAACACTTGGATGGATTTTTAATTGCATAAAAATCAAAAACTGGACATGTAATATGTTCAGGATCCAGATCAGGGCATTCCAGTCCGGACCCCGAACATAGTTTAGCTCATGCGGAATTTCAGTCCGGACCTTCCCTGGTTCAGTCCGGACCCCGAACATGGATTCTGTAGAAATCGCATGAACAGTCCGGACCGTTCACATTTCAGTCCGGACCCCGAACATGTTTTTCTGGAAAAGTTCTGTTTAATGACGACAGTCCGGACCCAACTTATTCCAGTCCGGACCGTCGACCCGAAAAATTCCAGATAAGTCAGTTTTTGATTCTTATCTTCTTCCAAAGGTTTCTAACCTATAAATAAACCCTAATTTCATCTTTTAGGGTAATCCAAAAAAATTAACGGAGAAAACCGGAAAAAACTTAGAAAAATTCACATATAGAGAAGAAATGAAATAACTAGATCTATTCTATGTTTCTTCATCTATATTGATTAATTTGATTCTAGGATTTCAAACTCAGATTTTGAGTAGAATCAAATTAATGAATACTTAGATGGTATTTCCGATCTATCTTTGATCTAAGTATTCGGCGGATTTTCACCACCAACAAACAACGATTTTGCCAAAAATCGGCGCGCGGATTCGCGTGGCCTTGTGGACTCAAGGTGCTACCGTTTCGTGGATTCGAAACGAGGTGCTTTCGTGGATTCGAGATGTACTACTTGGTGGAGACCGTGGATTCGGTTGGATGTCGTGGACTCGACGTTGGACGCCGTGGATTCGGCGTTGGATTTAAATCGTGGATTCGAGGCGCGTTGCGGAGCGAGCGAAGAAGATCAACTAGGAGCGTATGGAAAAAGGTTGAGTCGTATGTGAGTACGTTATATCACCTTTGTACGTGTTTAATTCTTGTGGATTTCACCGTGTGATCGGTCCCGTGGTTTTTTACTCCTGGATTGGAGTTTTCCACGTAAAATCTCTGCGTGTTATTTACTTTTCCGCATTGGGTTATTTTTACGCAAAGATTTTAGTGTGTTTATTGTTTACACCTATTCACCGCACTCTAGGTGTTTTTTTTCCCCGTTCAGATCCATATTTAACATAACCCACACATTTTTCCTCATCTGTTCTGTTATAGTTTACCACTTCTTCTTTCTCCTTTTTTGCCTCTGGTAGACCTAGTGGGGGCGTCGGAGTTCGAGGCTTTACCCACTTGGGGAGGCTACTAGTTTATCTGTAGTTCTCACCCCCATTTGTCTTTTCCTTTTTTCTTCCTCTTGTTTTGTAGTGTCTTCCGCAGGAGCTGTTGGGCTTCCAGCGGCTGATCGAGGAGAGAGGACGACTGAGTAGATAGATCAGACGGCAGGATGAGAGAGTTAGCTAGACTGTTGATGTACCCTTTTTCCTCAGGCAGTGTACCTTACTTTTGGGTCTGGCTTTAGCCAGCTGATTGTATTTCTTTTTTTTTGGTGAGCTGGGAGAGACAGATATATTATTTTTACGGATTTACTGTATTTTATTTCCAGCTTCAGTCTGAGATGTATTAGTTTATAGTTCAGCTCTGTTTTATGCTCTTTATTATTATCTCTTATATCTGAGCAGGTTGCTGGCGCTTCGTGTATGCGGAAAATTCCGTGTGCACGGCGGATCTGTAGACGTGCCCGGGTTCTGGTTTACACCCGGGGCGTGACAGATATAATACCTTTTATAATCATTAAGACAAACATTATGATAAATTTAAAATTAGATTTAAGTTTATCTTATCCCTAATCGGTTCAATCAATTAAATCCTAATTTAAATCTACTTGAACTCAATCCTAATTTGATCAAATCAAATCATTAATGCAACATTTGCACTTAAGTCCTCTCACAACTTACAACTATTAGTAAGTCCTCTCTTGTAACATTTGCACTTTAATATCCTTAATTTGTAACAATTATAAATTAGTCCAATTATCAACATATTGACAATTAAGTCCTCAGGCGATTCAAAAATTACGATCCAACTATCCGATCAGTCATAACCTCTTATGTGTGTGACCCCATAGGTTCTATTCTATCTGGTAGTGAGATATATTGTGATCACCATCAACAATATCGCTGAAATTCTTTTCAGTGGGTTAGAATAATTCAAACTCTGCCCAATAAGAATTATCGATCATCCGGATAATTCTCGTGAGTCCCACAATCCACCAGTGACGCCTAGCAACATATAGTGGCATTCCAGTAGAATGGAATACTGAACCTCTAGGTGCAGTTAACGTGTGATACAATCCTTCTATTAAGAGTCCCGACTAGACGAAGGTCATGAAATTGCTCGTCAAACCCTACCGTCTGTCATATGTCAAATTTATTCAACTCGAGTTTCTAATATCAGAAAGCCTTTCCGTTATTTACTCTGCCTTGGCCAAGGTCTTCTAAACTCGATCTCATAAATCACATAGGATTAACTCCTTTATCTACTAAGGGCGATAGATTCCATATAGGTGTACACCCTATTCCTACAACGAACCTACTGTAGCCAACATGCACTGCAAGGACCCGAATGGCTAGGGACCAAGTGTATATACAGTCAAACTACAATAACCCCATTGTGAATAGCCGAGACACCGCAGGTCAAAGGATCAATCACACTACTACAATATCGAGTAAGTCACTGACGAGTGAGTAGACATCCAAGTGACTTTTCGTGATGGTCACGCTCGGTATCCTTGTTCTCCAACAACCACCTGCACATTCGCTCCAGTGTCCCCACACTGTTGACTCGAGACTCGTCTACCCTAAAAGGGAAGCGACCTGTGCACCAATCTCACCGGATCAATCACTGTCCCCGTGATGATCCATCAATCGAGAGCATTTAGGAATTAATCTTTAATGATACATGTCTCAAATTCTCAACTCTTGAGAATACGTATGTGAGGTCCCGGAATCCCCCGCGTAGGGTTGCTGGATGTTGGGCAGCTTTCGGTCGTCGTTGGGGGTGTTGGTGCGCGTGTTGGGGGCCCAGAAATGGATTTGTGATGCAATTTGGGATTTGCTTGCATCACTGGAGGCCTGCGTGGGTTGCGCGCAATTTGGACACAAGTGGTGGACTTCGGGCTTAATTTGAGACCCCGTGGGAAGTTGGGGGACCCGTCGGGTGTTTAGAAGTGATTTCGCGCGATTCAGATGTCAAATTAGACTCCGGGTGAAGTCCGGATAAAAGTTTACCTCTCCGGTCGCCTTCGGGAATTTTTAGAGTTGGAATTTGGCAAATCGGACTTTAAAAATGGTCCCGGCGCGAAAATCGGATCGAGTGGGCATTCGGCAAATTTTCGGGTGAGAATTTGGAGAAATGGACATCGTTTTTGGATTCAGCGCGCGAAATCGCTAAGAATGGACTATTTACTTGTTGGTTTTGGAGTCCGGTAGGCGTGCGCGCTTTTCGAGGCAAAGCGGCACGCAAATCGAGGCGTCGCGGCACGCGGATCGAGACACGCGTGGCACGGATCCCGAGGAGGCCGCGGCGCGTCTGGCGGGGCGTGGCTGACGCGACAGGGCGTGGCTGACGCGACAGGGCGCGCCTCTGCGCGCGTCAGGTGCACAGGCGCACCCATGCGCGGGCCACGTGGGGGCCGCCACGTGGCGGACCCCAGTTGGCGCCCGCGCGGGCGCTGGGGCGCACGCCCGTGTCACGGGCGCGTGTCCCGCGCCTGTGGGCGGCCCGGTGTCACGCGCCCGTGTGGCGCGTGAGCTGCGCGGCCGCGTGGCGCGCAGGGACGCGGCCACGTGGCCGCCCTTCCTCTTGCGTGGGCCGGGTGCACCCGGGTGGGTGTGGTGCACCGGCCGGTGCACGGTGCACCGTGCACCGTGGACCGCCCCCTCCCCTTTTCCTCTTTTTCTTCTTCTTTCTTCTCCCCCGCAAGCCAAATCTCCTCCATTTTCTTTTCTTCCTTCTTCACCCGAGCGAGAGAGGGAGTGAGGAGGAGATTTTGGGTGGTGCGGTGGCGCGTCGTGAACCTCGTGGAGCGTGCGCGGGGTTTCGTTGGGGGGCGTTTCGGCGACGGCGGCGCAGTCGGGTAGGTCCCGTGTGTTGGTTTTACTGTATTTTTGTACAGTTTTTGGGGCGATCTTTTAGACTGTAACTGACCCTCTTGCTCTTTTCTGTGTTGGGCACCGTGCACCGTTTTGCGTGCGGACTCCGTTTTGCGTGCGGATCCTGGCACCGTGCACCGTTTTGCGTGCGGACTCCGGCACCGTGCACCGTTTTGCGTGCGGACTCCGTTTTGCGTGCGGATCCTGGCACCGTGCACCGTTTTGCGTGCGGACTCCGGCAGCGGACATCGTTTTGCGTGCGGACTCCGTTTTGCGTGCGGATCCTGGCACCGTGCACCGTTTTGCGTGCGGACTCCGGCAGCGGACATCGTTTTTCGTGCGGACTCCGTTTGGCGTGCGGATTCCGGCACCGTGCTCCGTTTTGCGTGCGGACTCCGGCAGCGGACATCGTTTTGCGTGCGGATCCTGGCACCGTGCACCGTTTTGCGTGCGGACTCCGGCAGCGGACATCGTTTTGCATGCGGACTCCGTTTGGCGTGCGGATTCCGGCACCGTGCTCCGTTTTGCGTGCGGACTCCGGCAGCGGACATCGTTTTGCGTGCGGATCGCGTGGAGGCCAATTGCAAGTGTCTACGAGCAATTGGTGGCAAATCGAGGTGGGTGGCCTTATCTCCAAGTTTTATGGAATGTACATTAATTCTATTAATGTAGGACTATGCATGATAGTTTATTTCCTTGTGTAGCATGCTAGATTGTTGGAATGGCTATCCCTTTATTATCGGTTAATGTGGTTATCTTGGAACTTGACCTAGCACCCCCGTCATATGTTGTATGTGTAACCAGACTAGTAGAAAACCCTCACTTGGGCTAGGGTTATTTATGCTTAGACATCCACACTGTTCCTTCATCCCTGGACATAGTGTTTTCTCGCCCGGGTAGTGGGCCGAGAGGTCGGGACTTGCTTTTAGTGTGGGATGCTTTTGCACTCTTGCTTGGGAGCAGAGTGGAGTCTGGTAGTTGTAGCTGGGTTGCTTATCTGTGCCGGGAGCCGTTTGGGTAAACGGTAGTCCCGGGAGGTCTTGTTTCCCTGTTGTGCCGTCGTAGAGGGAGCCGTTGCGCAGACGGCAGTCCCGGGCCGTCGAGTATCTTCCGGTCCGCCTTGTTGGGAACCGTTGGGGTTGACGGTGGTCCCAGGTCGTTGAGTGTTGTCCGACCTATTTTGTTACCCTGAGTTGTGGGTCGTTCCTGGCTGTGGAGTATCTCCAGCCAGTGAGCCTTGTGCTGCGAGCCGTTGGCGAGGCTAGTGTCTCGTGTTTCGAGTTAGCCGAGCAGCTGAGTCGTCGAGAGTTCTCCGACTGTTGTGCGAGGTATTTGGGGATCCTGAGTCCTATCGTTCTGAGAGTGAGCGTGGATTTTGACTAGCCTGCTTATGCCAATTTGTGATAGTCTATGCCGCGCCGTTTTCCTCAGTTGGAGTCGCGTCCCTGAGATGCCGCTGTGGATACGATGGGCCTGTTGAGGCAGTTTTGCGCGAGGGGTGAGTTAGTCGGGCAGGACGCCCCACGTAAATCCCGTCCTCTTGGGGATGCGTGGTAGTGGGCAGGCGCGTTCCTAGTCGACAGGCGCAGGCTTGACTGGACCCTATGAGGCAGTCAGTTCGATTGGGTCTTTTGAGCACCTTGGGTGCGAGTGGTCTCTTTTACTTTCATCTGTTCCACTTTTTGAGTATCTAGATAGAGGTATGGCAGCTGTAGAGTAGCTCCAGCTTTTCTTGTTCAGATTTCATTGCTCTGTTATCTTTTACCTCTAGCAAACTTGGTGGGCAGACCGTTGGGCTTGTTGACGGCACCCACTGAGAACTACTGTGGGAAGTAGTTCTCACACCCGTCGTGGTGTCTTTTTTCCCAGGAACTTCTTCTCCTGTTCCTGTTGCTCCAGTTGCTGATCCTTCTGACCGAGGCGAGGGAGTCGCGAGCTAGTTCCCTACCCGTCGTTGGAGTGTAGCGGTACCCCTTCAGAGGAGAGCTTCAGTAGATTAGTTACTTCTTTTCCTCTGTTGAGAGACCTTTGTTGTGAGGTATAGAGTTGTACTTTATTTTACAGTTTGAGAGACTGATGTAGTGAGGATATTTTTTGTAGTAAGAGCCTGTACACTGATGTACTTTATTGGAGATATCTCCCTTTTGAGTTTTGTATCAGAGGACTTGGTATACGATCGTATTTGGGAGATGGATATTGTATTATCTTCAGTTGTACAGTGTTTGGTTTCCAGTTCTTACTAGTTTACTTTCAGCTCTGATATCTGTATCTCTGTAGTTGATTCTTTCTGCAGGTTAGACGCTTCGTCTGTACGGCAGTTTCCGTACAGATGGCGGATCTGTTAGTGAGCCCGGGTCGCAGTTTCAACCCCGGGGCGTGACAACGTATCATCATCTTATTAATTCCTTGGACAATTCATAGACACATACACAACATGAATGAAAATAAAAACCCAATAGCATTCATAATGTAAAATGTCAAATACAAATTTATATCCTAGAAAGAATACATGTCGGCCAGGTTGGCTTCTAGGGCATACATCTAACAATCTCCCACTTGCACTAAAGCCAATTAGCTATATACCTAAGCCCCATCTTCTCAAGGTAGGCTTCAGTCTTCTGCTGGCTTAGTTGCTTAGTCAGTGGGTCTGCCACGTTATCCGCGGAGTCTACTCTCTGCACCTCAATAAATTTCTTCTCAAGATATTTGCGTATAATATGAAACCGTCGCTCTATATGCTTGGACCTTTGATGAGACCTTGGCTCCTTAGTTAGGGCTATGGCGCCATTATTGTCGCAGTAAAGTGGAATGGCATCACACCTAGTTCCGCAACAAATTTCTTGAACCGAAAGGCTTTCTTTGCAGCCTCAGATGCAGCGATATACTCTACTTCCATAGTAAAGTCAGCGATGATTGGTTGTTTGGAACTCTTCCAACACACCGAACCACCATTACATAAGAACACATATCCCGACGTAGACTTTCTATCGTCAACATCAGATATGAAGTCTGAATCAGTGTATCCTTGTACTTTCAGCTCTCTTCCTCCAAAGACCAAAAATATATCTTTAGTCCTTCTTAAGTACTTAAGTATGTTTTTCACAGTAGTCCAGTGCTCCTCACCTGGATTGGACTGATATCTGCTTGTGACACTCACAGCAAGTGCGATATCAGGTCGTGTACATAGCATGGCATACATGAGGCTCCCTATAGCTGAAGCATAAGGGATTTGGCTCATTCGTTGAATCTCTTCAGATGTATTGGGGCACATTTTCTGTCATGCCCCGGGGGTTTAAAATAAGCGAAAAAACGTGTATTATTTTTTTTTGAAACATCTCCACCCTCCGGCACGTGCCCAGACCCGCCACACATACAAAGTTACTCCACAAATGGACAGAGTCTCCTTTGTATATATACGGCGTCACAAACACGATTTATACTTTAACCACACCAGTCAAGGAGATAAAAGGAGGAATACAACAATATGCACCATATCCGGTAAGGCCACCCCATTTTGAAAGGATAAATCCACGGGTTGTAAAACGGTGCCCACACGACACCTGAATTTTATTAAACATTTTCGCAATCTTTTTACTTGATTTGAAAAGAGTGGACGAAACAACAACTAGTAAGGAAAAAACATTCATCCACGAGAAAACAAAGTTCAAACCCAACATCCACAATCATGTATCACACGCACAAGCTAACTAACCGAAATAATCAAAACGTAAGTAAAAGAAAGGTCACCAGCCCTTAATCGGGGGCTAAGAACCACGAGTCGCGGTCTCACCGTCGTCCCGGATCCCATCCCTGACCGAACTTGTCACAGTGTGGGAAGTCAGTGACCAAAGAGTAAGAGGTAGATGTAGAACATATAAGATGCTATAAGTACTGAAAGGAAAGCAAACCGATAAACCAGAGCATCCAAAACTTTCCCTCATGAATCCACAATATCCCTGTAAGTCAGAACGGAACACCTGCCAAAAGGTCTAAGGACCCCCAGCGAAACGAAACACCTGCCAAAAGGTCTAAGGACCCCCAGCGAATCGAAACACCTGCCAAAAGGTCTAAGGACCCCCAGCGAAACGAAACACCTGCCAAAAGGTCTAAAGGACTTTCAGCGAAACGAAACACCTACGAAAAGGTCTAAGGACCGGCAACGAAATGAAACACCTACTAAAAGGTCTAAGGACCTCCAGCGAAACGAAACACCTGCCAAAAGGTCTAAGGACCCCCAACGAAACGAAACACCTGCTAAAAGGTCTAAGGACCCCCAGCGAAACGAAACACCTTGCTCTCACCTTGTTACCTCCAGCCCCTCCACGGCACTTGTGCAGCACCTTAAGTAAGCGCGAGGGGTCCCCACTATGTCACCTTGTGGGGTACACGGGTCAACGTACCACCTCTCCGAAAAAGTACACCGATGCGGTGGCCAAACCGCTGGTGTGCGCGTAAGCAACCATGAGCATAATGACTGAAATCCATGTGTGATATAGAGCACCGCGACATCAATCGCAACAGATAGTAATCAAAGGGATACTCACGCGGAAGGGGTTAGTTGAAAACCATTAGCACGTCTACTTTACTCTTACATAGAACATGATGAGACCTCACTTTAAAAAGGATGCATGATAAGGGTACCCACCTTCCGACTTTCGAAAAGCCGCCACAATCACTCACAATATCTCTTAATATGGTGCAACATAATAGTAAAGAAATAAGCAACAAAGGGGTTCTAAGAGTGCACCCACCTTAGAAAGCGTCAACCGAAACACCTGAAATCGTCCTGTGCCTTCGTACGATTTTCGGACCTAAAAAGAGTCTCCCAAAAAGAACAAGCTAAGACTAGAATTGCCCATGAAGAACCAAGGTTCCAAACACGTAAAAGTAAAGCAGAAACCGAGCGGCGGTGGCGGCGGCTCCGTGCGATACCAGCCCGCGCGGTGCCACAAACGGCGCGGCCCCGCGCGGCACCAACCCGCGCGGTGCCACGAACGGCGCTGCCCCGCGCGGCACCAACCCACGTGGGCGCCACCAGCGGTGCGGCGCCGCGCGGCACCAGCCCGCGCGGGCGCTGCCTGCGGTGCGGCCCCGCGCGGCACCAGCCCGCGCATCGCCGCAAGCGGTGTCTAACGGCGGCGGCGGCGCATCCGTACACCGCGGCGGCAGCGGCGGCGCTCTAGGGCATTGCGGCGGCGGCGTTCTAGGGCATCACGGCGGCGGCCCTCTAGGGCATCGCGGTGGTGGTGCGACGAACGGCACAAGCGACCTGGACCAAAAAAGCGGCACAACCCAAAACCAAAAACAACGAAAACACGCGAATAAACGCCGCTTACCTTGATCTAACGGAGAAGACGATCTATTCTCGTTCCTCGCGATGGTGAGGATTCGGATCCGCTCCCCGTTGACGGTAACGTCTCGTTCCTGGCTTTCGGCGCATCGATCGAAGAGATCGGAGATCCGCTTTCTTTTTTTTCTCTTCGAACTAGGGTTTTCGTTTTCTAGAAAAGTCTTAATTAAATAAAATCTATTTCTCTCGTACATACAAAATAAAAACCCTTATTCGATATATAACAGTAACATTTCCATCTCCTCGAAAAGCGTGCCGATCACGTGGCACGGATTCCGGTGTATCCTACGAGTACCGAAACCCTTAAAATCCCATTCCGGGAGATCCGCAAATCGGATTTCAGATCCGATCGCTTTGCCGTTTCCTATTTTTCGAGCTTTAACACCGAAAAATATCCGCACGCACCGACGCTGTACCCAAGAAATCCCGCTAATTAATCTCTTAAACAGCCAATTTATTCAAAAGAGATTAAAAGAAACACAAAACAGTTCGTGATATTACATCATACACCGCTTAAAAGAAGTTTCGTCCTCGAAACTTAACTTCAACCCACGCTAAACAAGTCTGGATAATACTCTCTCATCTTCGACTCAAATTCCCAAGTCGCTTCGCGCTCTTCATGATTACTCCACAGCACCTTCATATTGGGAAAAATTCAGTTGCGCAACTTTTTGTCTTCACGTGCCAAGATTCGGACCAGTGTTTCAACAAAACTCACGTCCTCTCGAAGCTCAATAGCAGAAAAAAAAAATCGAGAACATGCGACGGATCAGGGAGGTATTTCCGAAGCATCGAAACATGAAATACGTTGTGCACGCGATCGAGATTTGGTGGCAAGGCTAAACGATAAGTTACTGGGCCAATGCGCTCCAAGATCTCAAAAGGTCCAACGAACCGCGGGCTCAACTTGCTTCTTATACCGAACCGTTTAATCCCCTTGGATGGCAAAACCTGGAGCAACACGTGTTCCCCTACTTGAAACTCCCAATCATGTCGTTTCCGGTCTGCATAGCTTTTCTGCCGACTCTAGGCGGTCAACAACCGCTGTCTGGTAAGGCGCACCTTTGTCTCGGTCTCCTCCACTAAGTCAGGATCCACAAACTTCCGCTCCCCCAAATTATCCCAACAAATAGGCGATCGACATCGACGCCCATACAAAGCTTCATACGGCGCCATCTGAATGCTAGCCTGGTAACTGTTGTTGTAGGCGAATTCCACGAGGGGTAAATAACATGACCATCCTTCACCCAAGCCAAGTACGCACGCCCAGAGCATGTCCTCGAGAATCTGGATCACCCGTTCTGGTTGTCCGTTGGTCTGGGAGTGAAAAGCCGTGCTGAACTGTAGTTTGGTCCCCAAAGCCCGCTGCAAACTCTGCCAAAAGTTCGACACAAATCGAGTGTTCCTGCCCGAAGTAATCGATGCCGACACCCCATGTAATCTCACAACCTCGTTGATTTAGACTTGTGCCAAACGGTCTCAAGTCCACGTCAAATGAATGGGTAGGAAATGAGCCGACTTCGTCAATCGATCCATTATGACCCAGACCGCGTCGCGTCCTTGTTGTGATCGTGGAAAACCAGTGTCGAAGTCCATGGTGATCCGCTCCCATTTCCACTCTGGCACTGGTAGAGGTTGTAGTTCCCCCCGCCGGCGCTGATGTTCGGCTTTTACCTGTTGACAAATCAAACAGTGTGCCACGAACCGCGTTACATCCCCATTCAGTTTTGACCACCAAAAAGTCTGCTTAAGGTCCCTGTATATTTTCGTGCCACCAGGATGCGCCGCATAGGGAGCACAGTGCACCTTTGACAATATTTCTTCCTTCAGATCAGGCAGATCGGGCACACAAATACGTCCTCGGAACCGCATTATATCGTCCGCACCAACCGAAAAGTCGCCCTCTTGGTCCGAAGAAAGCTTGTCCCGCAAGAGCTGTAGTTCAGCATCTGTCTTTTGACCTTCCAGGATTTTCTCAAACAGGGTAGGCTTGACTACTAAGGACAAAAGTCGCGTAACCGTACCCGCCGGTACAACCTCCAATCTCATTTGCAAGAAATCCGCGATTAATTTGTCCTGCTGAGTAATCGCGCTCACCGCTAACTCCTCATTTTGACCCTTCCTGCTCAAGGCATCGGCTACTACATTTGCCTTTCCGGGTGATATTGAATGGACAAAAGGTAGTCCTTCAGCAACTCCAACCATCTTCTCTACCGCAAGTTCAAATCCTTCTGCGTGAATAAATATTTAAGGCTCTGGTGATCCGAAAACACATTGCAATGAGCTCCATAAAGGTAAAGTCTCAAAAGTTTTAAAGCGAACACGACTGCTGCGAGTTCCAGATCGTGTGTAGGGTAGTTTCGCTCATAATCCTTGAGTTGTCTTGATGCGTAGGCTATAACTTTCCCCTGTTGCATCAGCACACATCCAAGACCGTTCCGTGATGCATCACACTAAACCTCAAATTCCTCACCGAGTGTCGGTAGTGTGAGGACCCGAATCCCCGCGGTAGGATTACTGTTCGGTCAGCAGCTTCTGGAGGCTTATGTTGAGTGTTGGAGGTGTTTTTGTGCAAATTAGACACAAGTGGTGGACTCAGTGTGAAAAATGGATCACGAGTGTATTTGGATGCCCCACAGAATTTTAGGAGTGGAATTGGGCAAAATGGACATCGGATATGGACTCAGTGCGCGAAAATGATGGAAATCGACTACTTGCTTGTATTTTTATGAGTCCAGTCGGCCGAAAACGGACACCCGAAAGTTTTCTTCTGTTTTGGGTGCACGGTGGACCGGTGGATCGAGGAGCGTGCCACATGGCGGCTTCCGATTGGCGCCGTACGCCACGTGGCAGTGCAGGAGTCGCGGCGCAGTGGGCCCGGCCCACGGGAGCAGGCGCGGGCAGCGCACAGGCGCGGGCAGGCGCGCGGTGCTGCGGGAGGAGTGTGCCACGTGGTGTTTTTCTACTGGTTCGCACTGGACACGTGGCAGCAAGGCAGTGGCTGGCGCAGCAGGCGCGGTCCATGGAGCAGTGCAGCAGGCCTCGGGAAGCGTGCGCGGCAGGTGGGCGCAGGCGGCGCTGGCGCGCACGTGGGCGCGGCGACCAACGCGTTGAAGCGCGGTTCCCGCGCGTGGGCGCGCCACGCGTTAGCCTCTGCGCGGGCCACGCGGTGCATGGCGGTTGGCGGTCTTGGCTGTCGCCTGTTCAGGGGTGACGTGGCGCATCCTGGTGGATTTGGGCGCGGTCGGTTGGGCTCCATCCGACCCGGTTTTCGGCGCCCGAATGTTTCGGGCGCCCAAAACCGGGGACACCCCAGTCATTTCTGGATTTGTTTTCCCAGCCTATAAATAGGCCCTTCCCTCATCTGTTTCTCGGTTTTCTAGTTTTCTGAGGCTTTTCTTTGCGCGATTTCTTCAGTGAGGTTCCTCCCCTCCCTCTTCAGCACTCTTTGATAGATTCCCGAGATTTTTGGAGGCCTCGATATCGGCATTTTCTGCGACGCGGCGTGCTTCGACGCTCCTTCGTTTTTGGGCTTCTACCGTCACTTTTCAAATGGAATTTTTGGGAGGGGCATTTTGGTAATTATACCAACACTTAAATAAAAAGGTTGAGTTTAGCAATGTTTATGATTCAGGTTGCCACGGTTTGGCTCTAGTCTTCGAGCATTCTGTTGGAATTGTCAGATCACCTGCAGACAGCTGGGTTTATCTTCGGTCCGGGCTTTATCATTTCGGCCCTCTGGGGTATCGTAATTGGTCGGACCCCTGTTCTTGTTATTACCTAGATTTCTTATTGAGCCTGCCTTTTTATTGATCAGCATTTGCCTCATATTGCTAGATTTGCCTTACTTATGATCTTGATCAGATACCAGTTTATATTATGCCCTGCATGATTGATTCCTTAGCCTGCTTCCAGATATTACGATTTTATTCCTGGACATTTGCCATGCTTGATTTGTCATTAGCTAGCTTGCACACTTTTACTTGATTATCAGTATATCCCGATCCATGTTATAGTAGTGGTTGATTATATTCTGCACATGAGTTGAGATTCAGTTGGCTATTCTGCATTGCATCGCCGTTGGGATTTCCCGGCTTGTTGCCGATTACCCGGTCGATGGACCGTGAGCTTGAGCATTAGCATTTTGATCTACACAGAACCAGCTGTTCTTTCACGTACACTAGCGGAATTGCTACCCGCAGCGGTGTACTTTACCGGTAAAGTGGTCAGCAGTGGCGACCCGTGAGCCTGGTGGGGTTATGATAGCATGCTGGGTGTCCAAAAGTGGCATTAGCTTGAGGCCCCAATGACCAACAGTGGCATTTGCCTGAGGTCCTAGTGCTCTATGGCAGCTTAGCCTGAGGCCCTTGTGGCCAACAGTGGCATTAGATTGGGTATTTTGTTATTCTACCATTGATGCATTGATTACCTGCTTAGTATGCTTAGTCATTATACTCTTATGATTTCTCAGTTCTTGATTCAGTATCTATATCAGCATGATTTTACTTCAGTAGTTCAGTACCTATTTATACTTCCTGCCAGTATCTATTTATGATATCTGCCTTACCTAATGACTCTTACTATCCGCTAGTTATTGTATGCCAGTAGGTACGATTTGTAATTTCTCGGCTCGTCGTGCCCACTGGGATACACTGTCGATGTATCTCACACCCCCTGGGTGACCATTTTTCAGGTCGATCGAGTGTTGGGATATCGGGACGTTTTGGTGAGATGTCGCGATAGATTTGACCCTGGACAGCCGTTTATCATGTTTATCAGTTTGTTAATTGTAATTCAATTTGTAATAGGTTGTTGTAATATTTTATTTGTTTATTTGTTTAGTTGTACGTAGTTCGACTACTCTGGTATTGCTGTAAAGGCTTAGCCGTGCATATATAGAAAATGCTCAATTCCAAGGGGAATTGGGAATTTTATATATATGTGGCGGTCTGTCGCGCTCTGGCTGGTTTTAAACTCTGATTTAAAAAAAAAAAATTAATTAGACAGCTATTTTTCGAACTCGGGGCGTGACAGATTAAATGGTATCAGAGAATAGGAATACGATGCCTAGGTTTGGCTAGGAACGAATCCTAAGATGACTTGTGTTCACGTGAGAGCGCTGGGTAGTTGTCTAAATCCTTACAGTCAAAAAAAAAAAAAAAATTTGTGGGTCGGTTATGCTGATTCTATTCTGGTGATTGCAGTTATGGCCCGCACAAGGCGTGGCGTTGGTGGCAGGCGCGGGGCTGGCACAGGTCGGGGTATAACCCGAACATCTGCTGAGAGTCGGGCCCTGAAAATCCTGACAGAATGCAACTTATGGAGGAACAGCTTGCTGCATTGGCTGGGATGGTCCAACAGTTAGTCCAGCAGCAGGTGTGAAGACCCGAAATTTCCACCATTAGACTACTGTGGCATCTACAGCTTCTGGAGGCCTATGTGGCGTGTCGGTGTGATTTGTGCACCAATTGGACATTAGGGATGGACTCGGTGTGTTAAATGGATCACGAGAGTAGTCTGATGACCCCGTCGGAAGTTTAGAAGTGGTTTCGCGCGCAATGGATATTAAAAATGGACTCAGCGCGAAGTTTGGACCAAGGAACACCTTTCCGGATGCCTTCGGCAATTTTTAGAGTTGGAATTTAGCAAAACGGACAGCAAATTTGGATTCAGCGCGCGAAAACGATGAAAATGGACTACCTACTTGCATTTTTCGGAGCTCGGATGACCCGGCACGGATTTCGAGGCACCTTGGCACTGTTCCGGCGGCCGACGGGCGGCGGCGGCGGCGGGCAGCGGCGGAGCGCGGAGGTGCAGGCGCGGGCAGGTGCGCGGTCCACCACGGAGGCGTGCACCGGGCGCGGACCACGTGGCGGATCCCGGTTGGCCGGCGCAGCGGGCGCGGTCCACGGGAAAAGCGCGGTGTACGGTGGACCGAAGGGTGACACGTGGCGGCGTGTGGTTGGTGCGGTGTAGCACGCTCGGTCCACGGAGCAGGCTGGGGAGCGCCTCGGGAAGCGTGCGTGCAGAGGCGCAGGCGGCGTGCGCAGGGCGCACGTGGGCGCGTTGACGCGCTGTTCCCGCGCGTGGGCGGCCACGTGTCGGCGTCTGGGGGCGCCACGTGTCGCGTTGTGAGCAGCGGGCGTTGCTGTCGCCTGTTCGGCGGGCTACGTGGAGGCCCGTGGAGGATTCGGGCCTGCACAGTGTTGGGCCGGGCCCAACACTGTAGCAGCCCGGATTTTTTGGGCGCCCGGAAGTGGGGACACAGCCGTCATTTCTTCATTTCTTTCTGGAGCCTATAAAACGGATCCGAGCTTCTTCTTCTTCCCTTCTTTTCACATTTCTGAGCTTCAAACTGACAGGAGGTGTTCAGCAAAGTTGCTCCCCTACATATTGCGCACCCTCTGGAGGATTTCTAGGATTTTTGGTGGCACGCTTATCGAGGTTTCTATTTTTACGGCGCGGCGCGACGCTCGTCCATTTGGGTTCCTCTTCGTCGCGTTTCGGTGCGCATGGCCAAGGGATAATGAGACTGATGCCAGCGCCAATGCTAGTGTTTCCAGTGTTGGGAGATGGATTTGTGTGTTTTAGTGATGCCTCCCATTGTGGCTGTAGAGTTACCGTGGGTTGATTTTCGGTCCATACTTCATTAGTCCAACCCTATGGCCCCGTTTGGTAACGGGGATAAGGGGGGAATAACCCCCTTATCCCCGTTTCCATACCCAAACGGGAACCGGAAAAGCAGGAATTAGGATTCCTGCTTTTCCGGTTTAAGGGGGATGGGGGTGGGAATCCGTATTCCCACCCCCACATGGAATTGGGGCAAGGATCCCTTCATGCACGGGGATCGAGACATTGCTTCTTTGCAATGACAAATTTACTGCTCATCTTCCCCTTCCTCCGTCGCCCATGGCGCGGCTCCTCACTCGCGCTCTTGTCCTCGCTGCGCGGCGATCGCCTCCTCCTCCGCCGCCGCCGCCACCGATCCCCTCCGCTCTCCTGCGCCGGCCGCGGTGGCTTCTGGGCTCCGTCGCGTCCCCTCTCTCCTCTTCGCTTCTTCTCCCGAGCCGCATCAATGAAGGGGGAGTCCTCCCGTCGCCTTGAGATTCGTGCTTCACGGGGGCGTTGGGGATGCTCCTTGTGAGCCCTAGTAGGAGGTGGTATCGGAAGGTGAGGCGGAGCCCACGGGTGAGGCCGCGGAGAACGAAGGAGAAGCCTTTGGAGCTCGACGTTGAGATCTGCATCGAATAAGAGCTCCCAGAGGACCCGCAGCTTTTGGTAAATTTTTATTTCTGTTTTGGGGACAAAAATAAAATTGTATGGAATCCCCTTCAACTATAGACCATTTTGATTTAAGATGGAATAGTAGTAGTTAATTATGTTAAATACTTCTATCATTTTTAAGTAATTTTAATTATTAATTATTTATTTTTTAATATTTTTTATAATTTTAAATAATATTTTAAATTTATTATTAGGTTGATTAATATCATAAATTATTTTATTTATAAATTATATGGCAAAATAGTCAATACACAAATTTATCACTTCTCAATTTTTCTTATTCCTAATACTCAACCAAACACAATTTTTTTCTATTCATCTTATTCTCCTTATTACTATATAATTTACCAAACACAATTTTCTTTAATCCCGGTATAACTCATAAAACCAACCAAACGCAAATTTACACCAATTCCTGCTAATACCAGAATCTATACCTATCCCCGGTATAACAAAATTTTCCTATTCCCCTTACCAAACGCTACCTATGAGTATTGAGGCAGGATGAACCGCTCTTTTACAGGCAGCTTGGATCCCACAGTTGAGCCTTTCAGTACGTCTATTACTTCCAGCTTTGATTGATATACCTGGGCGTAGGCCATGCCTGCTTGGCTATCAGTCCTGATTAGTCAGCATTTATGTTCTATACTATATGATAGATTAAGATTTCAGCTTCAGTTTACAGTTTCTACCATGCGGCATCAGTGGAGCCTACAGCTTTCAGCATCTTGGGTGGGATTTACGTGGATTGTCGTTGCTGGTTCAGATTTTTGACCGCGAGTTTGGGCATCAGCATTATGATCGCCTTTTGAGCCAGTTTTCAGTCCCGTTTACTGACGGTTTGGTCCCCGTCAGGGTGTCCTTTATTAGTTGAGAGATCGACTTCGACCCGTGGGTCTGTTGGGGTTATGTTGGCATGTTGAGTGACCAACTGTGGCATGAGACTGTGCCTCTTGAGGATCCCTTTTGAGGGTAGCCCGCAGTTGAGTAGTCCACTCGGGTGATTTTGGATCGGGAAGTAACCGAGTGAAGACCCCAGCTTATTGGACGAATGTGTGGGTATGCTTCGGGTCGCCTTGTTGAGATTGGCACCAGGATGTGGTTTGGTGCGTGTTGCACTGGTGGTTATTTTGTTTCCCCCAGCTTTTGATGGAGCCCCTGTATTGTTTCACGTCTCAGCTCAGGAGTGTTTTGCTTTTGGATCCCTCGCCCGTGATTGACTCGCACCATTTGAGCGCTAAGAGTGTTTGGAGTACGAGGGACGCCCGTTGCGAATTCTGGCTCGAGAGATGAGGGAACTGCACAATTAGGCCATGCCGTACTGGGTATTATTGTTTTTGGGAAGTGATCACGGGGAGTGAGTGGTGTTTGGGGAGCTGGAGGCATTATTAATGGAAAACCTACCCGTGGTATTTGTGACACCTGGTGGATTTGAGCTAGTTTCGAGGATGAAACTTTCTTTTAGTGGGGGAGGATGTGAAGACCCGAAATTTCCACCATTAGACTACTGTGGCATCTACAGCTTCTGGAGGCCTATGTGGCGTGTCGGTCGGATTTGTGCACCAATTGGACATTAGGGATAGACTCGGTGTGTTAAATGGATCACGAGAGTAGTCTGATGACCCCATCGGAAGTTTAGAAGTGGTTTCGCGCGCAATGGATATTAAAAATTGACTCAGCGCGAAGTTTGGACCAAGGAACACCTTTTCGGATGCCTTCGGCAATTTTTAGAGTTGGAATTTAGCAAAACGGACAGCAAATTTGGATTCAGCGCGCGAAAACGATGAAAATGGACTACCTACTTGCATTTTTCGGAGCTCGGATGACCCGGCACGGATTTCGAGGCACCTTGGCACTGTTCCGGCGGGCGGCGGGCGGCGGCGGGCGGCGGCGGCGGCGGGCAGCGGCGGCAGCGGCGGAGCGCGGCGGTGCAGGCGCGGGCAGGTGTGCGGTCCACCGCGGAGGCGTGCACCGGGCGCGGGCCATGTGGCGGATCCCGGTTGGCCGGCGCAGCGGGCGCGGTCCACGGGAAAAGCGCGGTGTACGTTGGACCGGAGGGTGACACGTGGCGGCGAGTGGTTGGTGCGGTGTAGCACGCTCGGTCCACGGAGCAGGCTGGGGAGCGCCTCGGGAAGCGTGCGTGCAGAGGCGCAGGCGGAGGGAGCAGGGCGCACGTCGGCACGTTGACGCGCTGTTCCCGCGCGTGGGCGGCCACGTGTCGGCGTCGGGGGGCGCCACGTGTCGCGTTGTGAGCAGCGGGCGTTGCTGTCGCCTGTTCGGCGGGCTACGTGGAGGCCCGTGGAGGATTCGGGCCTGCACAGTGTTGGGCCGGGCCCAACACTGTAGCAGCCCGGATTTTTTGGGCGCCCGGAAGTGGGGACACAGCCGTCATTTCTTCATTTCTTTCTGGAGCCTATAAAACGGATCCGAGCTTCTTCTTCTTCCCTTCTTTTCGCATTTCTGAGCTTCAAACCGACTGGAGGTCTTCAGCAAAGTTGCTCCCCTACATATTGCGCACCCTCTGGAGGATTTCTAGGATTTTTGGTGGCACGCTTATCGAGGTTTCCATTTTTACGGCGCGGCGCGACGCTCGTCCATTTGGCTTCCTCTTCGTCGCGTTTCGGTGCGCGATCTCCCCCGGCCTACTCCGACCTTCGTTTTAGGCGATTCTTGGTATTTTCTGCTTCCCCTAGTTTCGCGCTTTTCGAGAGGTTTTTCCATGCTTACTGGGACCTCATTTTCTGTGAGGAATTCTGGACAGCGACACCTTGCCGGATTTTTATCGCCGCAACCGGGCATCGGATGGCGACGTGCTTGTACACTTTTTTCATCTACTCGACGCGAGGATTGTCACAGTATTTTTATTGGATTTTTCTAAGGCTTGCCCGAAGGTATATTTTTCGCCCTTTATCTGTGCATGGAAATACAGATGTGTGGTTGTGTGTTTGTGAGCGCCCTGTATTGTGGAATTTGTAACTCGGCCTACAGGGCTCGGAATTTGACATGCAGGTACTCGTTTCGAAGGTATAGACGCGAGGAACGTGACAGTAATTTTGTTGGATTTTTCAGAATCCGTTCTGCAGGTGAAAACTGCACATCTTCGGGGCTGTTTTCTAATGTTGTGTATACTTGGAATATTTTGGATTAAGTGTAATGTTGGACCTTATTGTTGTACCCAGGGGTGTTTGCAAGTGTTGCTGGACCTGTTGGAACTGGAGAAAATTAGACATAGTGGATTCTGGGTGTTTTCAGTTGTTTTGGGCCAAGGCTTGCGCGACATGTACCGAGGGTGCAATTTTGGCAGATTTTGGACTGTGAGCGTCTACACACTTCACCGACTTCGGCTTTGCCTGCGGAAAGCGCTTCAGGTGGGTGCTTTGTTTCCAGAACCGGTGGACGGTTCTCTAATTCTGTATGTTAGGATGCATGCATGTTTAGGGTACATGGCTTATGTTTGTAAGGTAGGTAAGCTTGATAATGAAAATGGTATAAATGATTGCAGGAATAATATTCATGTTGTATATTGAGGACTTGCATGATTTGGGTGTTTATGTCGGTGAATAGTGTAAGCTTACCTAGGTTAATGTTACCCTATGAGATCATGTAACATGCCATGTTAGCGCATAGCCTTTCATGTGGTTGGTTTATGCTTTGGGACAGGATTTTGTAGCTATGTGCGGATTTTTACTCTGAGGAGTTATTATGATCGAGGATTATGATCAGGTGTAGACATGTGGTTTACTTTCTTATATCATTCTTGAGGACAAATGCATGCTTGTATGGACATATAGTTAGGCCACCTTTTATTGCTACACTACTTATTGGAACTTGACTTAGGAGAAACCATGCTTTTCCTTTCTCCTTCTTGTTAGTCAGGTGGTCAGTGTTGCTCGGGTTAGAGCAGAGGTCTGGGTAGTGTAGTCGGGACTTTGTGTCTGGGACAGGTTGGATTAGTTGTGGGGCTTTGCGGCAACCGCGGATATTGGGCGGTTGACCGGATGCTTATCTATGCACCAGATTGGGTATCAGTTTTCTCTAGTGGATGGAGTTTCCCACTTATCGTTTAGTTGCATCTGATTGAGGTCGGGTCTTTCTTTTGTGGTTGAGTTTTCCGACTTTGATCAGATTTGTGATCAAAGTCCTGCTATACAGAGATACTTGTTACTGAGATACTTTACTCGTGTGGGTCGCTCCCTCGAGTGCCACTCCGGAGGTAGGCTTTTCGGACCCAGCCTTGTGTGCCGGTCTGATACTTATTTTGGGATGCGAGCCGTGCGGGCCGGTCCCGCGGTTTCGAGCCATGTGTGCAGATTCCGCTGAGCAGGCAATGCCAGTTTTACTGGTGGCACCAGATTGGGTTATTACCGGCATTTACTTTCTTGTTTCACTCGTGCCGGGGGGACCGAGTGGAGTCTAGTAGCTGTGTTTAGACCAGTGCTAGTGTTGTTGGGATCCATTTGGGGACGGTGGTCCCGAGGTCTTTGTGAGTTGTTCACCGTTGTGCGAGAGGCTTGGTGATCTTGAGTTTATCCGTTCTGAGAGAGAGCGTGAATTTTGACTATAGCCTGCATGAGCCACTACTCGATAGCGAGTTAGTCCGTTTGGACGCCCTACGTAATTCCTGCCCGTCAGCGGGAGGTGGTTGTAGATGGGCGCAGGTTTGACTGGACCCGATGTGGCAGTCAGCTTGATTGGGTCGATTGAGCACCTCGTGTGCGTGTGTTGCATATCTTTATCAGAGTTTTCCCCATTTGAGCATTTAGATAGAGGCATGGTAGCTGTTGAGAGTCTCCAGCTTTCCTATTTCAGTCTTTACTGCTTTGGTTATCTTATGCCTCCAGTGGACTTAGTGGGCAGATCGTCGGGCCTGGTGGCGGTACCCACTGAGGACTCCCTTTTTAGGTGTAGTTCTCACACCCGTTGGGGGTTTTCCCCCTCCCCTTATTTTCTCTCCTTTGTTTTGCATAGTCTTAGCGGGTGTTGCGGATTCTGCGGTTGTTGTTCGAGGCGAGGGAGTCGCGTGCTAGATCCCTACCCGTCGTTGGAGAGTAGCGGTACCCCTTCAGAGGAGATCTTCAGCAGATTAGTTGTTTTATTTTCCTCTTTTGAGAGACTGATGTAGTGAGGATATATTATGTATTGAGAGACTCACACTGATGTATTTATTGGAGTTACCTCCCGGTTGGGTTCAGAGCTTGTATTTGAGGATATTGCATTTTTTTTTTTTGGGAGGCAGACATTGTTGTATTATTTCCAGTTGTACAGTGATTGATTTTAGTTATACAGCAGGTTTTTATTTATAGCTCTGATATCTGTTTAGCTGTAGTACTTTTCTTGCGGGTAGGACACTTTGCCTATGCAGGTTGGCTTAGGTGGCGGATCTGTTGGCGAGCCCGGGTCGCAGTTTCGACCCCGGGGCGTGACAGATTAGGTTGGTATCAGAGCCTAGGTTGTAGGTCATGGTGGACTTAGAAACCCTAGGCTTATGGTTTGACCCTTGGTTGACTTCGTGAGAGTCGTGACTTTTAGCGAGAGTCCTGATTGAGTTTTATACCTCTCCCAAGGGACGGGAGAAGTGATTGGCATGTTTATTCTCCTAAGTGATTATGTTGGCTGCAGACAACATAATGCTGTGGAACTGGTGACATGCTTTAGACTTTCGCTGGATTGGGTCGAGTGGTTTTGCGTGCTATTTTGTGGTTTCGTCGTGGCGAGCGGTGCCTCCCCGACTCTGGGTTTTGACCCGTGTGCATCCTGTCATAGCAGTTGAGCTTGAGCAGTTCGTTTTGGGCCGGATACCCGGATTGAGGTCAGAGAACTCCGGACCCAGATGACAGGATTGTCAGAGGCTTATCAGCGGCAGAGTGAGCAGCTGATTTTAGTGACACAGTTGTCGGAGCACTGAGTAACCCCCTCCGTGCAAACGTTTAGTGCCGAGGCACCGAGGCAGGGTGGATAGTTGACAGCAGAGGAGCTGTGGGACATGATCGATCTATTGAGACAGATTTGGCAGATGAACCACCCTGACTCGTAAGATTGAGTTTGGAGCCTTTGGAGGCAGAGTGGTGGTTGGTGGTGATGGAGTGATCAATTGAGAGCCTCCCTGTGCCAGAGAGTTTATGCAGTTGTTGAACTGCGCGCTTCAGGTTTCGAGGGACGAGGCACATAGGATATGTGAGGCTGGGAGTGGATTGCGCCAGAACACCTTTCAGTTTATTCAGTCCCTCCGTTATAGGTTTTGACGCCTCGTTGGAATAGGCGTTGTGTTTGGAGCGTGGCGCTGCAGTTCCTTTGGATAGGGATCTGCCGCCAGAGGCGAGTTCTGGATTTTGGCGCTTGGCGCCGGGTGATGGAGGACAGATCGGCCGGCAGAGGCATTTCTGATTTCCTTTTTCCAGGATAACGAGTTCCCGAGATGCCGGAGATCGGGTGGACCCCAATGGCAGCATCAGTATCTATGTCAGAGTGGCGCAGCGGTAGCGTGGATTTGTTATCTGCGGAGGACCTTATTCGTCGCCTCAATGTGATCAGAGACAGAGGTCGTGCTCCCTTGTGGATAGTCCTGATTTTCAGGCAGATTGAGCGACAACCACTTGCTTTGAGCGGATGAATCTGTGCCGCCCGGTTGGAGGGCGCCACGGTAGTGGATCGAGTGTCGCAGGTGGGATTTCACCATAGCAGTCGGAGTTAGAGCATGTTTCATTCTTGCCTGGACTAGAGGCAGATTTGTTACCACGTGCACTAGAGGTACAGGTTCCTGTTGTTGTTGTGCATGTGGAGGAGGCTTTTGGATCATGTCCAGTGCGGCCGAGACCGCGAGTTACTGGCAGAATTATTGGAAATTGTAGCAATTCGGTGTTTCGACCCTGTGCTTGAGATTGATTGGCACAATGCCACAGAATGTTTGACTGCGGCGAGAGAGGACTTTGATCTTCGGCAAGGCGGACAAGAGGAGGCTTGCTTGTTGAGATTGTTAGAGCACACAGGTTTTAGCGACAGTGTGAGAGGTGCTTACGGCGGCACCGGGACTCAGGGATATCCTTGTTGCTCATGAGATCCCGGGTGTGATTTCACCTGAGCTGTTGATAATGCCGCCGGTTAGGGAGATAGAGATTGCTTTGGACGTGGTTCGGGGAACCGCGCCACCCTCGACAGCACCTTATTGGATATCGCCTGTAGAGCTGAGAGAGCTGATGGCGCAGTTGCAGGATCTGATGGATCGAGGGGTCAGTTTGACCTAGTGCCACGCCGTTGGTATACGGTGGTGATGCCACGCCGTTGGTATACGGCGGTGATGCCACGCCGTTGGTATACGGTGGTGATGCCACGTCGTTGATACACGACAGTGAGGGTCCTTTTATGGTTCGAGTGTAGACAGGTCCGGGTGGTATCTAGGACCTTTTGATGGAGTTATACTCCGACAGTTAGTGTATGATGCGAGTACCTACTTGGAATTAGACAGCCGAGGACTTCGCCTAGATGGCGTTCAGGATACGGTAGGGGCATTATGAGTTTATAGCGAGGCCCAATGGAATGACGAATACCCTGTTGACTTCAAGATCTGAGGAATTGTATGTCCTAGTTGTGCTTGTACGGACTGGGAGTAGTGTTTCCCGAGGATATTTTGATTTACTCCCAGAGCGACTTGGAGTACGAGGAGTGCTTGTGGATGTGCTACCATGCCTGTGTGGATAAAGCTGTATGCCAAGTTATTGAGGTACAAGTTTAGCTCCAAGTGCATGCCTTCTTGGGTCACCTTATTCTGGCCATTGGAGTGGCGGTGGAATCCGACCAAATGGATGTTATTCGAGTTTGGCTGAAACCAACATTTATCCTTGAGGTGAGGAGCTTCTTAGACTTGGCAGTGCCGGGAGAGCATGGCCAATGGATAATAAGACTGATGCCAGCGCCAATGCTAGTGTTTCCAGTGTTGGGAGATGGATTTGTGTGTTTTAGTGATGCCTCCCATTGTGGTTGTAGAGTTACCGTGGGTTGATTTTCGGTCCGCACTTCATTAGTCCAACCCTATGAGTATTGAGGCAGGACGAACCGCTGTTTTACAGGCAGCTTGGATCCCACAGTTGAGCCTTTCAGTACGTCTATTACTTCCAGCTTTGATTGATATACCTGGGCGTAGGCCATGCCTGCTTGGCTATCAGTCCTGATTACTCAGCATTTCTGTTCTATAATATATGATAGATTAAGATTTCAGCTTCAGTTTACAGTTTCTACCATGCGGCATCAGTGGAGCCTACAGCTTTCAGCATCTTGGGTGGGATTTACGTGGATTGTCGTTGCTGGTTCGGATTTTTGACCGCGAGTTTAGGCATCAGCATTATGATCGCCTTTTGAGCCAGTTTTCAGTACCGTTTACTGACGGTTTGGTCCCCGTCAGGGTGTCCTTTATTAGTTGAGAGATCGACTTCGACCCGTGGGTCTGTTGGGGTTATGTTGGCATGTTGAGTGACCAACTGTGGCATGAGACTGTGCCTCTTGAGGATCCCTTTTGAGGGTAGCCCGCAGTTGAGTAGTCCACTCGGGTGATTTTGGATCGGGAAGTAACCGAGTGAAGACCCCAGCTTATTGGACGAATGTGTGGGTATGCTTCGGGTCGCCTTGTTGAGATTGGCACCATGATGTGGTTTGGTGCGTGTTGTACTGGTGGTTATTTTGTTTCCCCCAGCATTTGATGGAGCCCCTGTATTGTTTCACGTCTCAGCTCAGGAGTGTTTTGCTTTTGGATCCCTCGCCCGTGATTGACTCGCACCATTTGAGCGCTAAGAGTGTTTGGAGTACGAGGGACGCCCGTTGCGAATTCTGGCTTGAGAGATGAGGGAACTGCACAATCAGGCCATGCCGTACTGGGTATTATTGTTTTTGGGAAGTGATCACGGGGAGTGAGTGGTGTTTGGGGAGCTGGAGGCATTATTGATGGATACCTACCCGTGGTATTTGTGACTCCTAGTGGATTTGAGCTAGTTTCAAGGACGAAACTTTCTTTTAGTGGGGGAGGATGTGAAGACCCGAAATTTCCACCATTAGACTACTGTGGCATCTACAGCTTCTGGAGGCCTATGTGGCGTGTCGGTCGGATTTGTGCACCAATTGGACATTAGGGATAGACTCGGTGTGTTAAATGGATCACGAGAGTAGTCTGATGACCCCGTCGGAAGTTTAGAAGTGGTTTCGCGCGCAATGGATATTAAAAATGGACTCAGCGCGAAGTTTGGACCAAGGAACACCTTTCCGGATGCCTTCGGCAATTTTTAGAGTTGGAATTTAGCAAAACGGACAGCAAATTTGGCCAGTCCCGCGGTTTCGAGCCATGTGTGCAGATTCCGCTGAGCAGGCAATGCCAGTTTTACTGGTGGCACCAGATTGGGTTATTACCGGCATTTACTTTCTTGTTTCACTCGTGTCGGGGGGACCGAGTGGAGTCTAGTAGCTGTGTTTAGACCAGTGCTAGTGTTGTTGGGATCCATTTGGGGACGGTGGTCCCGAGGTCTTTGTGAGTTGTTCACCGTTGTGCGAGAGGCTTGGTGATCTTGAGTTTATCCGTTCTGAGAGAGAACGTGGATTTTGACTATAGCCTGCATGAGCCACTACTCGATAGCGAGTTAGTCCGTTTGGACGCCCTACGTAATTCCTGCCCGTCAGCGGGAGGTGGTTGTAGATGGGCGCAGGTTTGACTGGACCCGATGTGGCAGTCAGCTCGATTGGGTCGATTGAGCACCTCGTGTGCGTGTCTTGCATATCTTTATCAGAGTTTTTCCCACCTGAGCATTTAGATAGAGGCATGGTAGCTGTTGAGAGTCTACAGCTTTCCTATTTCAGTCTTTACTGCTTTGGTTATCTTATGCCTCCAGTGGACTTAGTGGGCAGATCGTCGGGCCTGGTGGCGGTACCCACTGAGGACTCCCTTTCTAGGTGTAGTTCTCACACCCATTGGGGGTTTTCCCCCTCCCCTTCTTTTCTCTCCTTTGTTTTGCAGAGTCTTAGCGGGTGTTGCGGATTCTGCAGTTGTTGTTCGAGGCGATGGAGTCGCGTGCTAGATCCCTACCCGTCGTTGGAGAGTAGCGGTACCCCTTCAGAGGAGATCTTCAGCAGATTATTTGTTTTATTTTCCTCTTTTGAGAGACTGATGTAGTGAGGATATATTATGTATTGAGAGACTCTACACTGATGTATTTATTGGAGTTACCTCCCGGTTGGGTTCAGAGCTTGTATTTGAGGATATTGTATTATTTTTTTTTTTTTTGGGAGGCGGACATTGTTGTATTATTTCCAGTTGTACAGTGATTAATTTTAGTTATACAGCAGGTTTTTATTTATAACTCTGATATCTGTTTAGCTGTAGTACTTTTCTTGCATGTAGGAAGCTTCGCCTATGCAGGTTGGCTTAGGTGGCGGATCTGTTGGCGAGCCCGGGTCGCAATTTCGACCCCGGGGCGTGACAGCAGGCTGTTCTCCCAAGGATTGCGACCCGAGATTCATCGACAGCTGTCCTCTCACCGAATTGTCAACTATGACGACTGCATTGAGCGTTGCCTCTCAATTGAGGCAGACGTGGTGATCTCCCGTGCGGAACGGGCAGCTATGGATAAGGGGAAAGGAAAGAAGCGGTCTTTCCCAGGAAATGGGGAGAGATCGTCTGGGTCTAACTAGAAACCACCTAGGCATCCGAGAGGCCAAAGCCAGGCGGCGAGTTCTCGAGGAAGCAATCGGCAGCAAAGGATAAGGCCTTGTATCTTCTGTGGGGCTGATCATCGACCCTCTGTCTGCGATCTACGCCATGGAAGATGCTACCAGTGTGGCCAGGCTGGGCATGTCTCTTCCAACTGCCCACAGAGATCTGCCCCGACACCATCAGTGTTATCTGTACCGGCCATTGCTGCCAGGCCATATGCTTCTACTCAGAGTATGGCTGCATCTGGTCGTCCCCCACCTCCTAGTCAACCTGAAAGGTCGCGCCAAGTCTCTGGTGGTCGGGTCTTCGCCTTGACCCAGCAGGAGGATGCGTCGGCGGGAGGCCCGTCTGGTGTCTAAGTTATTGACAATTAAAGGGTTGTGATAATCTATGTTTTGGGGTTGTATCAACGAACTTTTTAGTAGTGCTTTGATAAGTTTCGGGGACAAAACTTCTTATAAGTGGTGGGTGATGTAGTAACCATGATTTTTGAAACTAAATATTTAAAGTTTAAATAGTTTCTGGATTATTTAAATGGCAAAAATGGATTATTAGTAGTGCAATTGTGGCCCGAAAATACCGACTTTTGGTTGAAGCCTGATCTCAAAAATTTGAGATCACTATTGCGACTGTCTCGTCGAAACAAGAAAGATTGATATTCACATGTTTTCGATCCGACGGTCGGATCTTTCGCAAATCAGCGAAGAAGTTGCGGGCCCCACAACTTAAGTTGTGAATAGTAACCCCTGATTTAATTCCCCTCTCGACCATCGTCGGCCGTTTCACCGTCTGGACCCCATGCATAGCAGTACGAGTAGTCGTTTCTAGCTAATTTCGACATTCTGAACGCAATGGCACTGACAGAATTCGCGTTTGGCGACTCTGGTGCATCGGAATGCGTGCCAAATGGTGCAAATTGCAGTATTTCATGGCCCGAGAATTCATTCGAGCATCAAATCAAGAAAGAAAATATGTTACTTGAAAGGTCTCGACAAGCCGGACGTCGTGGCAAAATCCGTTTTTCATTTCGACGATCCATTTTTCTCAAAATGCGTGAAAAACATTGAAAAATTAAGTATTTTTGTGAAAACCTAGACTTTTCTTGGACCAAATAAATTAAGGCTTATTGTTGGAGGTCCTTATAGTAATTAGGACCTTCAGCAGTGGACTGGGGTGTTAGAACACGAGGTATAGGGACCTAATGGCATATTGTTACATTATTAGATATTTTTGAAGATGTCTTTTGGGCTATCCATGCGGGCGTTACAAGCTGCATATGGAATGTTTTAAAGGCTCTCTGGCACGTTGGGGAAGCAAAACGCCATTTTCCTTTAGCTCGGATTCACTCCCATAAGCCTCAACCCTAGAGAGAAAGAGAGAAAGTGAGAAAGAGAGAAGAGGGAAGTTTGGAGCAAAATCCTCCAAATTGCTCTCTGGAGTTTCTGAGGTGTTCCTCTGCTTCTAGGACTTAAGCCGAGCTTGCTGAAGGCTGCGCGTTGCTGTGGAGAGGAACCGGCTTCTTCCCTATCTTCTCCAACTCCGAGAAGGTAAGGACCCTCTTCTCTCTGGTTTGTAGCACCTTGGACCTTTGGAAGTGGACTCTTTAGAGTCAGACGATGCTTCCCATAAAGTCGTAGCCCTTGTGGTGGCCCCGGTTGCCGGCGAGAGAAAAATCTCGCCGGAAACCTAACCTAGCTCCGCGTCGGTCGTGTGACACAACGACTCGACTAAATGGGAAAATAAAATGATGGAAATAAACTGTAGGAAGAGAGCATCATCTCCACCAAATTTGGTGGAGTTTGATCAAGTAACCGTGTAGAAAACTCAAACCCTAGTTTTGCGGGTTTCTTGCACCATGGCCGAGCCCTCACTCCGGCGCCGGCGTCGCTCCTCGCCGCCGGGCTCATGGTTGGGAAGCTTTCTGGGAGTGAGAGAAGTGCAACCATGCCTTTGCATGGCATCCATGCAGCCCCAATCAAGAGATGCCATGGATGACCCGAGCTTAAGCTCAAGTCGCGGTGGTCGGCTTTTCGGCCGTCTTCGATGGGGATGACATGCCGAGAAATGTTCCTTGGATCATTTAGATCCCAACCATGCTATTGCATGAGCCCCATGCTGCCCCGAAGGAAATCCATCATTGTTGTTGGTGAAGCTCAAAACCGAGCTTGCTCCGCCGCGCCGCCGCCGTGTCCTGTCGCCGGGCATGGGTTCAGGTAAGTTCGTGGGGTGATGTAGCACATTTTGGTGCAAGTGGTTGAGGCCCAGAACTTACAGAACAATGGTCACCATTTTCGAGGTTGAACTTCATCTTCTTCCTCGGGATTTCGGCAAACCGAGAGAAGTAGTTGGCCCAAGTTTGCGTGAAATTGATCCTGCAACCTTGGGAAGAAGTTATTGCCATCTTAGAACCTCCCAGGTTCTGTTTCTGCAGAGATTAAGCTTGGGCCAAGCTTAGTTTATTGTTACTGAAAAATGCACACCATATGTTCGATGAAATGCCTCAATGAAAATTAGTATAGATTTAAGCTTCGAGCAGAATATGAAAGTTGTTCCATACCTTCCCCTGAGCTTAATGCTCATTTCAGATCAAAGGTTGTCTGTGTGGATGTGTGTGTGGGGCAGTGTCGAAAAGTTAGAAAGCAAGGTGTTTGGATCCCTGTGATCCAGCAGTTCTGGGCTGCACCAAGGCAAGCCCTCAAGTCTCTGTGATGTCCTGAGCATAATGCTCAACTTATTTTGTGGTTGGCACAAGCAGAAAATAAAGTTATAGTAAATGGAAGCTCTGAGTTTAGATAAGTGGCTATGGACTGTTTTGAGCATTATGAAACTTCGCGACAATGAGCTTTTGACTATTTTGAGGTCACTGAACGCGATGCTCGCCTCAGAAATCAGTTTGGTCGAGCCGAAGAAATAAAAATGCTATAAGCCTATGTTAGTATAGTAAGTCATGGCCCGAAGTTTTTCTCGGGTTCCGTGCTGCTACAAATTGGTGAGCACGGTGTTCCGTGGGTCGAGGGTCACCTACTGGAGGTGACGGTTCATAAAAATAATGTCCCGATTAAGAGAACGAGCAAAAACGGCTCTCAAATTGCTATAAAAGTGCGATTTCTGAAAACCCTAGGGGTCTAAACACAATTGTAGCCTCATGTACTGTCTTGGGCAGTGTGTATTTAATCTCTAAGCTCTTTGCTAGTGATCAGTTGGCTCTCGTTGAGCGGAAATTGGTAATCGGTCCGTAAATCGGCAAAATCGTCGATTTAACGGCACCCCGGTGGCAATCGCGCAATTCGGGAAATTGCGGCGGTTTCGCCTAGCCGTCTGTTGAGTCCTAGTAGAATCTGGTTGAGCCAGCGGCAAAGGGTCAAAGCCCGTGTCTCCCGAAAATTCAAATGGAATTTTTGGGAGGGGCATTTTGGTAATTATACCAACACTTAAATAAAAAGGTAGAGTTTAGCAATGTTTATGATTCAGGTTGCCACGGTTTGGCTCTAGTCTTCGAATATTCTGTTGGAATTGTCAGATCACCTGCGGACAGGTGGGTTTATCTTCGGTTCGGGCTTTATCATTTCGGCCCTCTGGGGTATCGTAATTGGTCGGACCCCTGTTCTTGTTATTGCCTAGATTTCTTATTGAGCCTGCCTTTTTATTGATCAGTATTTACCTCATATTGCTAGATTTGCGTTACTTATGATCTTGATCAGATATCAGTTTATATTATGCCCTGCATGATTGATTCCTTAGCCTGCTTCCAGATATTATGATTTTATTCCTGGACATTTGCCATGCTTGATTGGTCATTAGCTAGCTTGCACACTTTTACTTGATTATCAGTATATCCCAATCCATGTTATAGTAGTGGTTGATTATATTCTGCACATGAGTTGAGATTCAGTTGGCTATTCTGCATTGCATCCCTGTTGGGATTTCCCGGCTTGTTGCCGATTACCCGGTCGATGGACCGTGAGCTTGAGCATTAGCATTTTGATCTACACAGAGCCAGCTGTTCTTTCACGTACACTAGCGGAATTGCTACCCGCAGCGGTGTACTTTACCGGTAAAGTGGTCAGCAGTGGCGACCCATGAGCCCGGTGGGGTTATGATAGCATGCTGGGTGTCCAAAAGTGGCATTAGCCTGAGGCCCCAATGACCAACAGTGGCATTTGCCTGAGGTCCTAGTGCTCTATGGCAGCTTAGCCTGAGGCCCTTGTGGCCAACAGTGGCATTAGATTGGGTATTTTGTTATTCTACCATTGATGCATTGATTACCTGCTTAGTATGCTTAGTCATTATACTCTTATGATTTCTCAGTTCTTGATTCAGTATCTATATCAGCATGATTTTACTTCAGTAGTTCAGTACCTATTTATGCTTCCTGCCAGTATCTATTTATGATATCTGCCTTACCTAATGACTCTTACTATCCGCTAGTTATTGTATGCCAGTAGGTACGATTTGCTATTTCTCGGCTCGTCGTGCCACTGGGATACACTGTCAATGTATCTCACACCCCCTGGGTGACCATTTTTCAGGTCGATCGAGTGTTGGGATATCGGGACGTGTTGGTGAGATGCCGCGATAGATTTGACCCTGGACAGCCGTTTATCATGTTTATCAGTTTGTTAATTGTAATTCAATTTGTAATAGGTTGTTGTAATATTTTATTTGTTTATTTGTTTAGTTGTACGTAGTTAGACTACTCTGGTATTGCTGTAAAGGCTTAGCCGTGCATATATAGAAAAGGCTCAATTCCAAGGGGAATTGGGAATTTTATATATATGTGGCGGTCTGTCGCGCTCTGGCTGGTTTTAAACTTTGATTTTTTTTTAAAAAAAAAAAAAATTTAGACAGCTGTTTTTCGAACTCGGGGCATGACAGTGTGAGACTACGCACTTCATCGACTTCGGCTTTGCCTGCGGAAAGTGTTTCAGGTGGGTTGTTTCATCTCCAGAACCGGCGGACGGTTCTCTAATTCTTTATGATAGAATGCATATACGTTAGTGTACCTATGTATGTGATTGAAAGGTAAGCTTAGTAACGGTATTTGTTTGAGGATTGCATGAGTATTATCCATCTATGTTTATGAGAATTGTGATAGTGGATGTTCATGATGAGGATTGATAGAAGCTTACCTAAGGTAATATTACCCACTGTGATTGATAGCATGCATGATTAAATGTACAATCTCTAGGTTGAGATGTAAGCATAAGGAATGGCCTATATTATGTGGATTGATGCTTACTTGTTTTATTGTACATGTCTGGTGGATTTTATACCTCGCATGATGATAAAAGGATTGTTCATTCCATGCTAGAGGAGATAGGAAGCATGTTGTGAGATATGAGATATTCTATTTTTGTGTTATGTTTAATTTCATCCTATTATTGGAACTTGACCTAGCACCCTGCCATATGATGCATGTCAAACCAGACTAGTAGAGAACCTTCACTTGGGCTATGTTCTTTTATGCTTAGACATCCCACAATTCGGTTATTTTCTGGACGTAGTGTTTCCTCGCCCGGGTAGTGGGCCGAGAGGTCAGGTTACTGTGGGACGTATGTTGCACTCGTGCCTGGGGGCTGAGTGGAGTCTGGTGTCATGCCCCGAGCCCGCCAATTTGTACGGTTCGGGCACGCCAACAGACCCGCCAATGGGGTATGACCCTTCACTACCCGAAAGGAATGGTAACATCCATAATAATACAACAAGTGTATGCGGGAGCTCAATATCAGAGTATTAAAAATCACTACTAATTTAAAACTTTCATGCAATAACAACAGTTAAGCGGAAATGAAAGCATAAAGGAGTGATCCATAAATTAAATTTATTACACTTTACATTTCTGAACTTACAAATAAAATTATTACAATTCTTTTACATCATTTCCTCACCATACAAGGTTCACTCAAGAAATATATAAAAGGGGTACCTCTGCTAGACCCTCTAGGTCTCTATGCTGCTGGGCACTTGCCCTTGCCGTATGCCTCGCCGTCTGCATCTAAACCTGGAAAAATGGTCACCCGAGGGTGTGAGAACTACTTAAAGTTCCCAGTGGGTTCAACCACCGAGAAAAAGTGTCCTACACCACTTGGTCCAATGGAAGCAATAATAATAGAATGCTAGGAAACTATAACCTCAATATTAATATGCTGCTATGCAATATAATATATAACTGCACTATACTATCTGTGTCTAATCATCATCCATCACTACTCTGTCCAGCCATGTCAGGCTAGTAGCGAACCGGTTCACTGTAGCAGTCCGGTCCAGTCAGTTGAGCGCCCGAAAGTTACTGTAGCGGCACGGATCCCGAGGCAATGGCACGGATCCCGAGGCAGTTGGCACGGATCCCGAGGCAGTGGGCGCGAAATAACCGATCAAATACTTTCGGCCAATAATCCACACACTCTCTCGTGCTAATCCCTAGGGTCTCCCTAAGGTTTGCTAACCACCTGGGACTATTCCTAGGCTCTGATACTACTCTAATCTGTCACGCCCCGAGCCCGCCAATTTGTACGGTTCGGGCACGCCAACAGACCCGCCAATCGGGTATGACCCTTCACTACCCGAAAGGAACGGTAACATCCATAATAATACAACAAGTGTATGCGGGAGCTCAATATCAGAGTATTAAAAATCACTACTAATTTAAAACTTTCATGCAATAACAACAGTTAAGCGGAAATGAAAGCATAAAGGAGTGAACCATAAATTAAATTTATTACACTTTACATTTCTGAACTTGCAAATAAAATTATTACAATTCTTTTACATCATTTCCTCACCATACAAGGTTCATGCTCAAAGGAAAGAGAAAAGGATTTGCCAGTGGCAAAAAGGGAGCTATAAGCTCGAATAAGAAAGAAAAGCAAGTGTTTAAGTGCAAAGAGGCTAAGAACTAAAGTAAAAAGAGAAAGAAAAAGAAAATAAAAGAAAGAAAAACCTAAAGATAAAACGGGCGTACCTACGGGGTGAAACGCGGCCCATGTTGGAGTTGTAGGCAGTGCCCCTCTCCCGGGCAGAGACCCGTTCGGGACGTTTCTCCCGTAGGACGGGGTAACACTTGAGGTGTTATCGGCAACCTTAGAAATCTTATCTTGTGGTAGCATGACTACAGGGCTGGGGCCCGTTGGATAAGAATTTCTGAGGGTTAACTTGAACTAAAGCACCAGAATTTAAAGAATAAAGAGAAATTAGAGCGGCCAAGGTGGCCGGGTTAGTTTAACCCTGTGTACAGCGGCATAGTGGCCGAGTTGGTGCAGAGTAGCCTGACATGGCTGGACAAAGTAGTGATAGATGATGATTAGACACATGGCGTTTTTCTACTGGTTCGCATTGGACACGTGGCAGCAAGGCAGTGGCTGGCGCAGCAGGCGCGGTCCACGGAGCAGGGCAGCAGGCCTCAGGAAGCGTGTGCGGCAGGTGGGCACAGGCGGCGCTCGCACGCACGTGGGCGCGGCGACCAACGTGTTGACGCGCGGTTCCTGCGCATGGGCGTGCCACGCGTCAGCCTCCGCGCGGGCCACGTGGCGCATGGCGGTTGGCGGTCTTGGCTGTCGCCTGTTCGGGGGTGACGTGGCGCATCCTGGTGGATTCGGGCGCGGTTGGTTGGGCTCCATCCGACCCGGTTTTCGGCGCCCGAAACCGAGGACAACCCGGTCATTTCTGGATTTGTTTTTCCAGCCTATAAATAGGCCCTTCCCTCCTCCGTTTCTCGGTTTTCTAGTTTTCCGAGGCTTTTCTCCGCGCGATTTCTTCAGTGAGGTTCCTTCCCTCCCTCTTCTCCACTCTTTGATGGATTCCCGAGATTTTTGGAGGCCCCGGTATCGGCATTTTCTGCGACGCGACGCACTTCGACGCTCCTTCATTTTTGGGCTTCTACCGTCGTTTTTCAGTCCGAGAGACCCCCTAGACTACCTCGATGGACTTTTGAGCCAATTTTTACAGCAGCGCGTTCACGAGAGGTACACCTTCGATTTTTGTGTTGATCACTTCGCCTCATTTTAGGGTTTTCGTACGGTTCCCAGGCTTTTCTGTGACCCTTTGTACTGCTACGAGGTACGGGACAGCGGTAGAGTATTATTGGATTTTCTCGGTCTACGAGCATCGGAATGAGGCGTTTAAGGACTCGATTGATATCTACGCTTCGAGAGGAGCGTACCCGTTTTTTTATCGGAATTTTTGGAGGACTCTTCGAAGGTGATAATTATGCTTCTTGCGGACTGATTTCCTACAGGATTTTGTTGGTGGATACTTTGACATACCCGCGTTGTTATATTTTTATCTTGGACTACAGGTGTCGGAACGGGGTGTTTAAATAATCGTTTTGGATCTACTCGTCGCGAGGATCGCAACCATGATTTTTCTGGGATTTTTGGAGGACTGTACGTAGGTGATAATCCCCCCTCTTCTCTACTGGTTGGTGAAAACAGCATGTGCTGTTTGGGTGTTGTGGGGTTTTGATTGTTGTGTTGTATTTGCGTTGTTGGTTGGAGCAGAGGCTTGTGCGACTGAGTGCCGAGGGTGCAGTTTCAGTGGATTTTGGACAGCGTGAGACTACGCACTTCACCGACTTCGGCTTTGCCTGCGGAAAGCGTTTCAGGTGGGTTGTTTCATCTCCAGAACCGGCGGACGGTTCTCTAATTCTTTATGATAGAATGCATACATGTTAGTGTACCTATGTATGTGATTAAAAGGTAAGCTTAGTAACGGTATTTGTTGGAGGATTGCATGAGTATTATCCATCTATGTTTATGAGAATTGTGATAGTGGATGTTCATGATGAGGATTAATAGAAGCTTACCTAAGGTAATATTACCCACTGTGATTGATAGCATGCATGATTAAATGTACAATCTCTAGGTTGAGATGTAAGCTTAAGGAATGGCCTATATTATGTGGATTGATGCTTACTTGTTTTATTATACATGTCTGGTGGATTTGATACCTCGCATGATGATAAAAGGATATGTTCATTCCATGCTAGAGGAGATAGGAAGCATGTTGTGAGATATGAGATATTCTATTTTTGTGTTATGTTTAATTTCATCCTATTATTGGACTTGACCTAGCACCCTGCCATATGATGCATGTCAAACCAGACTATTAGAGAACCTTCACTTGGGCTAGGTTCTTTTATGCTTAAACATCCCACACTTCGGTTATTTTCTGGACTTAGTGTTTCCTCGCCCGGGTAGTGGGCCGAGAGATCGGGTTACTGTGGGACGTATGTTGCACTCGTGGCTGGGGGCTGAGTGGAGTCTGGTAGCTGAGTTTAGACCTGCGCTAGTGTTGTTGGGAACCGTTAGGGTTGACGGTGGTGCCGGGTCGTTGAGTGTCGTCCGACCAGTTTTGTTAGCCCTGAGTTGTGGGTCGATCCCGGCTGTGGAGTACCTCCAGCCTGTGTGTTTAGCGTGGAGAGTTGGATGTTTCATCTTGAGAGCCGTTTGGGTCGACGGTGGTCTCGGCTGTGGAGCATCTCTAGCCAGTGTGTTCTGTGCCACGAGTTGGTTGAGTTCGTTAGTGTCTCGAGATTCGTGAGAGCTAGTTAGCTGAGTTGTCGAGAGTACTCCAACCGACGTGCGAGATGTTTGGGGATCTTGAGTCCTTCCGTTTTGAGAGTGAGCGTGGATTTTGACTATAGCCTGCAGGTGCCATTTCTCGAGCAGCCTTTCGAAGTTTTTGGCCCGTTCACGAGCCTCGGCATAAACGTGAAAAAGGGAGAGAATTGTTGAAGCTATTCCTGCTGTGGCTGCACAAATGAAGGCTAAAATCTCACCGCGACCCCTAGGGACACAACCTCTAGCCGTAATCGTCTCAACTGCTCCAGTAGCGACGGCTGTCGCGCGATCATCAAGCTCCACCACTGCACTGCCATGCTGTCTATGGCATCTGCACACATCCAAGGCCGCTGTGGGGGCGTCACTGCAAGTCAACCTCTGCTGGCACCGTCGAGTACAAGAAGTTCTTCGCCTCAACAATCAATGTCGGTCTCGGCCAATCTCGTATAACATCCATTTTGGCCGGATTTCCCCAGCCGCTCCTACGGCTAGAATAAGGTGGCCCAAGAAGGTATGTTCCCGAAGCTAAAACTTGTACCATAACAATACGGCATATAGCTTCTTCCTCACAGACATTGTAGCACCATCCATAAGTGCTCCACATGCTCCCAGTCACTCGGGAAGTAAATCAAAATGTCCCTAGGAGAATACCGCTACCAATCCGTCCAAGTACAGCTGGAACCCACAATTCCTCAAATCATAAAGGCGGCAGGACATTAGTCAATCCACTTGGCCTCACAATGAGCTCACAATGCCCCTACTGTGTCCTGAACTCTGTCTTGGGAAAGTACTCAGCTGTATGATCCCAAATAGATACTTGCATCATAGAAGAACAACTGCCAGAGTATAACTGTGGTGACCTGGATCTCTGCAGGGCTTCTATAGTGTGACCAACAGCTTCTGGAGGCCTTTGTGGAGTGTCGGTGGTGCTTGTGCACCAATTGGACACTAGTGATGGACTCAATGTGTTAAATGGATCACGAGAGTAGTCAGAGGACCCCGTCGGATGTTTAGAAGTGGTTTCGTGAGGAACATATATTAAAATTGGACTCCGCGCGAAATTTGGGTTAAGAACACCTTTCCGGATGCCTTCGGCAATTTTTAGAGTTGGAATTTGGCAAAACGGACAGCGGATTTGGATTCAGCGCGTGAAAACGATGAAAATGGACTATCTACTTGTATTTTTCGGAGTCCGGATGCCGCGCACGGATTTCGAGGCAAGGGGGCACTGTTCCGGCGGCCGGGGGCAGCGTCGGCAGCGGTGGAGCGCGGCGGCGCGGGCTCGGGCAGGCGGCGGGGCAGGCGCGGGCAGGCGTGCGATGCACGGGAGCGTGTGCCACGTGTCACTTTTCCATTGGTTGCCTTGGGACACGTGGCTGTGTAGGATAGGCCGGTGCAGTGGACCGGGTCCACAGAGCAGGAGCGGTTGGCCTCGGGGCGCGTGCGTGCAGAGGGCGCAGGCGCGCACGTGGGCCGCGTTGACGCGCTTTCCCGCGTTCGGGCGCGCCACGCGTCGGGTGTTCGATGGGCCACGTGGCGCAAGGGTAGCGGCGGAGCTGGCTGTTGCCTGTTCCGGGCTGACGTGGCGGAACCGGATACATCCGGGCGCTCCGCGGGTGCAGCAGAACGGAACACTGTAGCGCCCGAATTGATTCGGGCGCCCGAAACATAGGACACAAGCGTCATTTCCTGATTTGTTTTCCCAGCCTATAAATAGGCCGAGAACAAGCGGCTGTATCTTTTTCCCTGCTTGGATTCTCACAGAGCAACCTTCAGCAAGATTTCTCCTCTTTCAGAGCTGGTTCCAACTGTTGATTCCCGGATTTTCCGTGGCACGCACTTCGAGGTTTCCATTTTTACGGCGCGGCGCGACGCTCGTTCATTTGTGACCCCCTTCGTCGCGTTTTGGTGCGAGGACTCCCCCGGCTTGCTCCGACCTCCGTTTTCGGCGATTCTTGCGCCATTAGAACGGCAACAGACAGAGCTACGATCTTGGTATTTCCTTCTTCCCCTCATTTCGCGCTTTTCGAGGGGTTTTTCCCAGTTTTCTGTGACCTTTTTTGCTGTGGTTGAGTTTTGGATAGCGGCTCAGTTTCTTGGCGATATCTCCGCGCTCGGACATCGGATGGAGACGTGGCTGTACACTTTTTGCATCTACGCGTCGCAAGGATTCTCGTCATATTTTTCTGGAATTTTTCTGAGATTTGCCCGAAGGTATACTTTTCCCTTTCTTCTGTGCAATGTGATACAGTTGTGTATGTTGTGGAGTTTCGCGCTCACGGCGTTGTGGAATTTGTAACTCGGCCTCCGGGACTCGGATTTTGACGTGCAGGTACTCGTTTCGAAGGGCTCGACACGACGATCGCGACTGTATTTTTGTCGGATTTTTTTGACTTCTTGCTACAGGCGAAAAATCAGCATCTTTGGGACTGTTCCAACAGACTTGTTTGTACTTGGGTATTTTGGAATAAAAGTGTAACTATGGACCTTATTGTCGTATCCAGGGGTATTCGCGAGTGTTTTTGGAACACTGCTAGGAGCCGAGGTTTGCGCGACATGTACCGTGGATACGGGTTCAGCAGATGTTATTAGCAAGTGGCCACGCTCTTCACCGACCTCAGGTTTGCCTTGGTTTAAGCACTTCAGGTGGGTAAACTTAGTAATGGTAACTGTTTAAGGGAATGGCAAGGTTTATATGCATGTTATGCCTTATGGGAGGTGTAATAGTGGATGTTCATGTATGGTTAAGATAAGCTTACCTGTGGGAATGTCACCCTCTATGATTGATAGCATGCCTAATTTAATGTACAACCAATATGAGCGAGAGGTAAGCATGGAAACGGCCAAGATCATGTGGATTGATGCTTACCTGATAATTATACATGTTTGTTGAACTAGAGGCTTAGCATGTGGTAGACAGGTTATATTTATCCCACACTAGATGACATAGAGATCTTACATGTTTATTCATTGGCCTACTTGTGTGAGATTGGTATATCATAGTAGAAATACTTTAGCATGCTGTGTTACTTTATGTTTCACTCTCTTTCATCATTTTTGAGGACAAAAGCATGCTTGTATGGACACGTAGTTAGGCCATCTTTTACTGCTGCACTACATATTGGAACTTGACTTAGGAGAAACCATGTTATTCCTTTTCTCCTTCTTGTTAGTCAGGCGGTCTGTGTTGCTCGGGTGCGAGCAGGGGTCTGGGGTAGTGTAGCAGGGGCATTGGTGTCGGGGACGGGTTGTGCTGGATTGCGGCTGGCAGGATTTTGCGGTGACCGCGGACTTTGGGTGGTTGACCGGAGGTCGGTTATAGTACTTGATTATAGACGGCAGGGTATTGCGGCAACCGCGGATATTGGGCGGTTGACCGGATATTTATTTATGCACCAGATTGGGTATCAGATTTCCCTTGTGGGCGGAGTTTCCCACTTATCGAGTACTTTTGCATCTGATTGAGGACCGAGGCTTTCTTTAGTGGTTGAGCTTTCCCACTTTGATCAGAGTCGTGATCCAGTCCTGCTATATTATGATACTGGTTGTTACGGAATTTGAGTTGGCGTAATTTCGTGAAAGGTTCAAGTCTTGAAGATTGAAGGTGAAGAAGGTTGGATCATTTAACTCAATCTCAAGAAAGAAGAATTCAAAAGGATCAGGTATGTTTAACTAAAGATTTTTGGTGATCCGAATACTTCTTGTAGTGTAGAAACACCTGGAAGAATTTTTCATTGCATAAAAATCAAAAACTGGACATGGGACATGTTCAGGATCCGGATCAGACATTCCAATCCGGATCCCGAAGGGTGTTCGTTCATACACTGGTTCAATCCGGATCGCAGCATCTCATGATCCGGATCCCGAACACTAGTTTTATCTTTTTACTTGCACGATCCGGATCAGGATTTGCAATCCGGATCCCGAACGTTGATGTTTGGTGAAACTGTATGAACGATCCGGATCAGCCATTTCGATCCGGATCCCGAACCATCGTTTTTCTGGAAACCGTCTTTCTTGCTACTGCAATCCGGATCGCCGAAATCCGATCCGGATCGCCATCCGTAAAATTTCCAGAAATGGTAGGTTTTTGATTCTTATCTCCCTCCTAGGGTTTCTAACCTATAAATAGACCCTATGATTCATTTTTCTAGGAGAAGCCGATAAAAAGAAAAATAGCCGTCATATTCAAATATCATCTTATACGGCCTAAGATCCACATATAGAGAAGAAAGGAAATCTTTAGATATTACTCTATGTTTCTTCATATATATTGATTAGTTTGATTCTAGGTTTTCATACTCACATCTTGAGTTGAATCAAACTAATGAATACTTAGATGGTATTTCCTATCTATCTTTGATCTAAGTATTCGGCGGATCATCACCACCCAAAAACAACGATTTCTCCAAAATCGGCGCGTGGACTCGCGTATCCTTGTGGATTCAAGGTTCAACCGCTCTCGTGGATTCGGAGCGAGGTACGTTCGTGGATTCGAAGCGTGCTACTGGGTGAAGACCGTGGATTCGGTCGGACGTCGTGGACTCGACGTTGGACGCCGTGGATTCGGCGTTGGACGCAGATCGTGGATTCGAGACGCGTTGCGGAACGAGCGGAGAAGATCAACTAGGAGCGTATGGTAAAAGGTTGAGTCGTCTGTGAGTACGTTAAATCACCTTGTACGTGTTTCAATTCTAGTGGATTTCACCGTGTTATCGGTCCCGTGGTTTTTTACTCCGGTTTGGAGTTTTTCCACGTAAAAATCTTGCGTGTTCATTTTTATTTCCGCATTGGGTTTTATTGCGCAACGATTTTTTGAGTGTTTATTGTTTACACCTATTCACCCCCCTCTAGGTGTTTTTTTCCCTATTTAGATCTATATTTCATATAACCCAACAAGTGGTATCAGAGCGGGAATAGGGTTGTAAACAATGGTTGAAGGTGGAAACATCAATCGACCCCCTTTCTTTGATGGAACAAATTATGCGTACTGGAAAGTACGGATGAAAACCTTTTTAATTTCCATCGACGAAAGGGTGTGGCTATCAATTGAATTAGGATGGTCTAATCCAACTGAATTTATTGGTGATGTTCGCACCATCAAACCTAGGTCGAAATGGACCAAGGAAGAGTTAGATTCATCTTCTTACAATGGCAAGGGAATTAATGCTATTTTTAATGCCTTATCTCAAACTGAATTCTCTCGCGTCTCGGCATGTGAGACTGTGAAAGAAATCTGGGATGTTCTTCAGGTTACACATGAGGGAACTAACCTCGTGAAGATTCAAAAGCTGCAAATGCTTATGAGCAGATTTGACTCCATTTTTATGGCAGAAAATGAATCTTTCACGGACTACTATACACGATTGCAAGATATCGTAAATTCATGTGCTAACCTGGGAGAGAAGATTCCAGAATTTAAAGTTGTAAGAAAGATCTTAAGAACTCTTCCTGAACGATTTCGCCCAAAGGTTACAGCCATTGAAACTATTAAACACCCGGACGAAATGCGTGTAGAAGAATTAGTTGGTTCATTACAAACTTATGAAATGACATTTACTACTAACTATTCTTCTGGAAAAGCATCCTCTTCTAAGTCTTCAGGTTATGCATTGAAAACAACTAAGGAAGAAGACGCGGATACATCCTCCTCAGACGATGACGAGAACCTTTCTATGGAGGACTTTGATAAGCAACTCGCTCTCTTGACAAGGAGGTTTCGCCGCAACTTTCGAAGGGGTAATTCAAGTAAATCTTCATCCTTCGGAAAGTCGAAGAAAGGCAAGGGTACTTCAAGTTACAAGTCAAGAAAGCAAGAGAACTTTTCAAAGGATAAGAAAAGTTCAGACGGACAAGACCAATGCTTCAAGTGCCGAGGATACGGCCATATCTCAATGGAGTGTCCAGCTAAGAATCCATCAAAGAAGAAAGTGATGCAAGCCGTCACTTGGGATGACAACTCAACGTCAAATGAGTCGTCTTCAAGTGATGAAGAAGAAAGCGCAACGGCATTCCATGCGTCCACATCTTCACCATTCATGTGCTTAATGGCAAGTACATCCGAGTCATTGTCCAATTCCACTGTTGAAAAGAATGCAACGGACAATGAATCGGATGATTCGGAAGGTGAAGATTTTGCTTTAGCCTACCACAGACTTTTACGGGATTCAAAGAAACCGGCTAAGCAAAATAAGGGGTTGAGAGGGAGATTGCAGGATCTCGAAGAAGAAGTAAAAAGGGTAACTTCTCTCTCGACCGATCTTGAAGTGGAAAGGGATAATCTGATAAAAGCAAATGTTTCCCTTCAAGAGTCCAATGAGCAACTCGAGAAGAATTATATAGATATGGTGAACAAAGCGAATTACTTCTTGAAGCTCTACGGCGAGGCCCGACGGGAAAAATTGGAAATGACAGAGACCATTTTCCAACTCAAGGATGACTTACAGTAATTCTCTTCTGGAAGGAGTAAGTTGGATAAACTTCTTGGTCTTGGTCAAACAAACAAGTTCGGCCTCGGATACAATCGAACTGAAGACAATTTTAGTTCGGTTGGGACAGTCTTTGTGCCTCAGTCGGTATCTCCTCCTCCGACACCGGAATTCACGACAACCAACGACAACAAGCCTACTTCACCCTCTTCGGAATCGTCAAGCACAAAGGTATGTTTTCGTTGTAATTTTGCAGGGCACATTGAAAGAAATTGCAAGATTGGAGCTCAAAGATCAATTCAACCACATCTTGCAACTGCTACCAATAAGTTCACTCCCCGGAATTCAAAGAAGGACTTTTCAAAAGAAAAGAACATTGGTAGTACTTCAAATAAGACGATGACAAAAGAAAAAGATCAATCATACAAGACGTCTTCATCAAGGAAAATTTCTCAACCATTGCCAACATACTCCAAAACTCAAAAGGTTTGGGTATGCAAAGGTGAAATCCTTCCTTGTCTTTAATCGTTCTACGATTAAATGTTGTGTAGTTTATGTAGACTATTTTTCTTTCTTTTGGCCAACCCGTCAACCATCTTTGGGAGGTAAATGGTATATTTTCTTATTGGTTGATGATTTCTCTCGGTATTCTTGGGTAGCATTTTTAAAAAGAGAAAGCTGATACTTTTAATACTTTTCACGAGATTTGCCATCGTATTATGATTGAAAAGAATGAAAAGATCATTCGTGTTAGAAGTGATAGAGGTGGAGAATTCGTCAACTCTAAATTCATTGACTTTTGCACTTCAAACGGTATTAAGCATGAATTCTCAGCACCCTATACACCTCAACAGAATGGTGTTGTCGAGCGCAAAAACAGGGTTGTTCAAGAGATGGCACGTGTTATGCTTCACAGCCGGAATTTACCGCTACATTTTTGGGCTGAAGCTGTGAACACTGCAATCTATGTAATTAATCGAGTTTATTTGCGCCCGGATACGTTAAATACACCATATGAACTATGGTGCGGTAGAAAACCCAACATCAAATATTTTCGCATCTTCGGGAGTCGGTGTTACATTTTACGTGACCGTGAAAATCTTGGAAAGTTTGACTCTCGAAGTGACGAAGGGATTTTCTTGGGGTATTCTACAAACAGTAGAGCATATCGAGTATTTAACTTGGAATCTAAGACGATCGTAGAATCGATAAATGTTAAAATAGATGAAGCTTTTCACTTTGCATCTGAAAAATCTACCCTCGATATCTCTCTAGATGATGATACACCTGCCACTGCATCTTCTCATGATAATACTTCCAATATTAATGATGCATCTAATGGTTCTTCAAGTTTATCTGATGTGCAGGAATCGTCTCATGTACCTCCGAGTACTCCGTTACCTCAAACTTTACGCATCTCCAAGGATCATCCTGAATCAAACATCATTGGAGACCCACAAGAAGGAGTTAGAACTCGGAGGCAGTTGGTTTGTGGATTCGCTTGCTACGTATCTTTAATCGAACCAAAGAATATAGATGAAGCTCTTCAGGATGACTACTGGATTAAAGCAATGCAGGAAGAGCTCCATCAATTTGAGCGAAACAAAGTCTGGGAATTAACGAAGCCTCCACAGCAACACAATGTGATAGGTACCAAATGGATTTTCAAGAATAAGAAAAATGAGGATGGTACTATCATCAGGAACAAGGCACGATTAGTTGCTCAAGGCTACTCTCAAGTAGAAGGTATAGACTTTGATGAAACTTTCGCCCCTGTAGCTAGACTCGAGTCCATTCGTATACTATTTGCTATTGCTTGTCATTTTAAAATCAAATTATTTCAAATGGACGTTAAGAGCGCGTTTCTAAATGGGTTTTTAAATGAGGAAGTTTATGTGGCTCAACCGAAAGGTTTTGTAGACCATAAACAACCTAATCATGTTTTTCGTTTGAAAAAGGCTCTTTACGGTCTGAAACAAGCACCGCGAGCATGGTACGAAAGGTTGACAAAGCACCTTTTGGAGAAGGGCTATACTCGAGGGGGAGCTGACAGGACTCTCTTTGTGAAGCATTATCAAAACAATTTCATTGTAGCACAAATCTATGTCGATGACATTGTATTTGGCGCAATAAGAGATAATGATGCTTCTAAATTCGCGGAGACCATGGAAAGCGAATTTGAGATGTCCATGATGGGCGAATTGACTTATTTTCTTGGATTGCAAATTAAACAAAATGATGAAGGTATTCACTTGTGTCAATCCAAGTATGCAATGGAGTTGGTTAAAAAGTTTGACTTAGAAAATTCGAAGGATTTTCCGACTCCAATGGGAACTAGCCACAAGGGACTTGGAAGTGAATCACATAGTGAGAATGTAGACGAGAAACTGTATCGAAGTATGATTGGAAGTCTACTTTACCTCACGGCTAGTCGCCCGGATATATCCTTTAGTGTTGGGATTTGCGCGAGATATCAATCAGCACCAAAGGAGGTTCACCTGAAAGCGGTGAAAAGGATCATCCGGTACATCAAAGGATCAATTAATTTCGAAATTGGTATCCTATGGGAACTAGTTTGGATATTGTTGGATACTCAGATGCCGATTGGGCAGGATCAGTGGATGATCGGAAAAGCACGAGTGGTGCATGCTTCTATCTTGGCCATTGCCTTGTTGCATGACACAGTAAAAAGCAGAATTGCATAGCACTCTCGACTGCCGAAGCGGAATACATTTCAGCGGGTAGTTGTTCAACCCAACTCATTTGGATGAAAAGTGTGTTGAGCGACTTCCGGATTTCAGCAACTTCGGTAACAATTCTTTGTGACAACACTAGTGCTATAAACATTTCCAAAAACCCTGTGTTGCACTCTAGAACAAAACACATTGAACTTAGATATCATTTTCTTAGAGAGCTAGTTGAATCAAATACTCTTCAACTTTCATATATTTCAACTGAAGATCAATTAGCTGACATTTTAACAAAACCTTTGGATCAAAAACGTTTTATTCATTTGCGTAAAGCAATTGGAATGCTTTCCTTGAAATAAACTTCTTTTTGAAACTTTTGCTTAGGTTAGGTTTTATTTTTGTGTTTTTGTTCTTTATCTATGTTTATACATAGTACATTAATTGAGCATGTGTATTATTGACTTTACTTGCATCCTTTCATATAATTAGAAATTTATTATGCTTTGGATATCATAATAATTCAGTTGATGCATTGATCATTTATTTAAATTAAACCATTTTTAATTGATCAAAGTCAATTTCTCTCTCAATGATCTCTTGGTATTGTTTTTATCTTATTTGACTATTTAGTTGAGTATGAATTCGAGATCAATCCTTGGTTGAATACTTTATATTTTAAATTAATTGATAGCCAATTAAGGGGGAGTCAAAGAAAAGTAAAATGCTCAAAAGATGTGGAAAGAGTTACATCCCAATGAGGAGTGTGAAAACTACCACCACATGGAGGAAAGAGCTACCACCTCGGTCGTCCGAGTACTGTGTGCAGCTACCACATGTATACCAAGCATGGTTGTTCAATTTTTTGATTAAATAAAATGCATGATTGAGATACTTGACTCTGTCAAATTTCAAGGTTGGTATAAGGTGGGATTTTAAAGAAAGATGCTCAAAGAGCCACTCTCTTCAACAGATTGACTAGATACATTATATAATTTATTTGGGATTTCAAACATCTATTGATCTTGGTAATTCATTTTCTTTACCATTTTAATGATTTGATAAACGCCGTACTCATAAGATCATGATGGATGTGTTTGATCTTGATCAACTTTAAAAGTTTTAATTTCTATAAATTGTCTTGTCATTATTTGAATGTTATTGATAGATTTAACATAATTTATTTCTCTTGACATGAAACGATGATGGACGTCGAGAATTTCACACTTTGGTTAAAAATATCAAAATCAAAGTCACACCCCAGCTGATTGGAGATGTTCTAGGTATGACAGCCAGAGCTGATGGACTCCATTACCTAAAAACTCAAAGCTTCAACGACAACTCCTGGAGAGTTGTAGTCAATGGAATTTGTGTTCCGGATACTTTGTCAACCGGAAATTCTGTTTTCTCTAAAGAGCTTCGACCAGAGTATCGGTATATAAACTTCATTGTCTGCTACAACATTCTTCCCAACATGAATACGAAGGTTCTTCGATGGGACAGGATGTTATTCCTTTATCTTCTTGGAAACCCGGCCGCATTGATGGGAGCAAACTTGAATATTCCTTATCTCATTTGGTCAAGGATGGCGCGGTATGTGGAACACTCTCACCCCACAGAGAGACTACCCTACCCAATGATAATCATGCGCATCCTCAGAAAGTTTAAAGTCGATACAAGTGCTAGCTCATACATGTACAGTTTGGGCACCATTAATGAGACAACAATTGTGAAGTCTCTATCGACAAAACAAGATGATCCTCCATCTCCTCCAATTCGACAAAGAGCTCGACCACAAGCAACTACTTCTACAGCTCCTGTTCCACCAGCACAGCAGGCACCTCCATCCACCTCTGATGATGATGCTTCTGTCAGCTCAATCTTTAAAGAACAACAGCGACTCTCCAACGAACAAGAACGCATGTCTGTTGAGTTCGCTGAAATGAAGGAAGATCTCAAAGAAGTCAAGAAAGAACAAGCTGTGATGATCCAAGATCTCAAAGAAGTGAAGAAGGAGCAAGCTTCCATGAATAAACGGATCAAGAAAATGTTTCAGAAGCTTGGGTGTATCAGCTCTGACGATTCTTCATGAAGTTTCCTTCTAATCCTCTCTTTTGCAGGGTCTTACGTACTTGGTTTGCTTCCTTCAACTCTCAAGTTTTTTTATTTGTATTTAAACTTTTTAACTCTCCTTGTCTTGTATTTTTGGCTAACGTTTGTGACAAAAAGGGGGAGAGAGTTTAGAGAGACCTTGAACAATGAATTTGAACAATGAACAATGATGATGTGAAAACTGTGTGAATGTGTGAACATCAAGGTAAGTATCACTTCAACTTCAACTTTGGTTTTTTATCTTGTGATTTGTTGCATGTTCCTACTAACTATTCGACTAACTATTTGGGCATGTAATATGACTAACAAGTTGATGTTGGACTAACACTTTGTGACATTTGGTTTTTGAATGCATAGAAGATATGTTGGTTTTTGACTATGATTCTCTTACATATCTGAATTCTCAAATGTCATGATGATCAGATAAACTCTATCTCTGTACTTGGTTTTGTATGTTTCAATTCTTGAGGTATCTAACGATTCTTTTTGTCAAGAATGATTTCTTTGTGCAGAGAGTACAGTTGTCTAAGTCTAGAGTCTGTTTTAGGAGTTTATCTCATGTTTTTAAAATTTTTGGATCTCCATTGTAAATTTTTGTTGTATGGTGATAGCAACAAAAATATCTTTTTGAATTTTCTTTAGTAGATCTGTGTTTTGTCACGAAACCGCCAAAGGGGGAGATTGTTACGGAATTTGAGTTGGCGTAATTTCGTGAAAGGTTCAAGTCTTGAAGATTGAAGGTGAAGAAGGTTGGATCATTTAACTCAATCTCAAAAAAGAAGAATTCAAAAGGATCAGGTATGTTTAACTAAAGATTTTTGGTGATCCGAATACTTCTTGTAGTGTAGAAACACCTGGAAGAATTTTTCATTACATAAAAATCAAAAACTGGACATGGGACATGTTCAGGATCCGGATCAGACATTCCAATCCGGATCCCGAAGGGTGTTCGTTCATACACTGGTTCAATCCGGATCGCAGCATCTCATGATCCGGATCCCGAACACTAGTTTTATCTTTTTACTTGCACGATCCGGATCAGGATTTGCAATCCGGATCCCGAACGTTGATGTTTGGTGAAACTGTATGAATGATCCGGATCAGCCATTTCGATCCGGATCCCGAACCATCATTTTTCTGGAAACCGTCTCTCTTGCTACTGCAATCCGGATCGCCGAAATCCGATCCGGATCGTCGTCCGTAAAATTTCCAGAAATGGTAGGTTTTTGATTCTTATCTCCTTCCTAGGGTTTATAAATAGACCCTATGATTCATTTTTCTAGGAGAAGCCGATAAAAAGAAAAATAGCCGTCATATTCAAATATCATCTTATACGGCCTAAGATCCACATATAGAGAAGAAAGGAAATCTTTAGATATTACTCTATGTTTCTTCATCTATATTGATTAGTTTGATTCTAGGTTTTCATACTCACATCTTGAGTTGAATCAAACTAATGAATACTTAGATGGTATTTCCTATCTATCTTTGATCTAAGTATTCGGCGGATCATCACCACCCAAAAACAACGATTTCCCCAAAATCGGCGCGTGGACTCGCGTATCCTTGTGGATTCAAGGTTCAACCGCTCTCGTGGATTCGGAGCGAGGTACGTTCGTGGATTCGAAGCGTGCTACTGGGTGAAGACCGTGGATTCGGTCGAACGTCGTGGACTCGACGTTGGACGCCGTGGATTCGGCGTTGGACGCAGATCGTGGATTCGAGACGCGTTGCGGAACGAGCGGAGAAGATCAACTAGGAGCGTATGGTAAAAGGTTGAGTCGTCTGTGAGTACGTTAAATCACCTTGTACGTGTTTCAATTCTAGTGGATTTTACCGTGTTATCGGTCCCGTGGTTTTTTACTCCGGTTTGGAGTTTTTCCACGTAAAAATCTTGCGTGTTCATTTTTATTTCCGCATTGGGTTTTATTGCGCAATGATTTTTTGAGTGTTTATTGTTTACACCTATTCACCCCCCTCTAGGTGTTTTTTCCCCTATTTAGATCTATATTTCATATAACCCAACACTGGTTACTGAGAGATTTTACTCGTGTGGGTCGCTCCCCTCGAGTGCCACTCCGGAGTATGTGTGACCGTGCCGGTCAGGAGCCGGTCTGTTGCCTTTCGGGATGCGACCGTGCCGGTCAGGTGCCGGTCTGCCTCCCGTGGCTGTGTTTTGAGTTCGACAGCAGAGCAGGCAGTACCAGTTTTACTGGTGGCACTAGATTGGGGTTATTACAGGCATGTACTTATTGTTACACTCGTGTCAGGGGGACTGAGTGGAGTCTAGTAGCTGTGTTTAGAACAGTGCTAGTGTTGTTGGGAGCCGTTTGGTTTGACGGTGGTCCCATGTCGTTGCGAGTATTTTGACCATTGTGTGAGAGGTTGAGCATCTTGAGTCTATCCGTTCTGGGAGGGAGCGTGGATTTTGACTATAGCCTGCATGAGCCACTGCTCGATAGCGAGTTAGTCCGTTTGGACACCCTACGTAATTCCTGCCCGGCAGTGGGAGGTGGTTGTAGGTGAGCGCAGGTTTGACTGGACCAGATGTGGCAGTCAGCTCGATTGGGTCGATTGTGCACTTCATGTGCTAGTGGTGGCATACCATACTTGGATTCTCCCCTCTTGAGCATTTAGATGGAGGCAGGGTAGCTGTAGAGTATCTTCAGCCTTTCTAGTTCAGTTTTTACTGCTTGGTTATTTATTGCCTCTAGTGGTCTTAGTGGGCTAATCGTCGGGCCTGGCGATGGTACCCACTGAGAACTTCCTTTTTGGTGTAGTTCTCACACCCGCTGGGGGTTTTCCCCCACTTTTCCCCTTTCTCTCCTTGTTGATCGAGGCGAGGGAGTCGCGAGCTAGATCCCTACCCATCGTTGGAGAGTAGCGGTACCCTTCAGAGGATATCTTCAGTAGATTAGGTATTTTATTTCCTTTTTTGAGAGACTGATGTAGTGAGAATATGATATGTATTGAGAGCCTGTACACTGATGTATTTATTGTAGAAACCTCCCTGTTGAGCTATGAGTTTTTGTATCTGAGGATATTGTACGATTATCATTTTTGGGAGGTGAACATTGTTGTATTATTTTCCAGTTGTACGATGGTTGATTTTATTTTTACAGCAGTTTTATCTTATAGCTCTGATATTTGTTTAGCTGTAGCACCTTTCTTGCAGGTAGGACGCTTCGCCTATGCGGGGTTTGGCATAGGTGGCGGATCTGTTGGCGAGCCCGGGTCGCAGTTTCGACCCCGGGGCGTGATAATAACTCCATCAAAAGGTCCTAAATAATACCCGGACCTGCCTATGCTCAAACCACAAAGAACCCTCACCGTCGTGTATCAACGGCGTGGCATCACCACCGTGTATCAACGGCGTGGCACTGGGTCAAACAGATCCCTCTATCCATCAAATCCTGCAACTGCACTATCAGCTTTCTCAGCTTTACTGGTGATATCCAATGAGGTGCTGTCGAGGTTGGCGCGGTTCCCAGAACCACGTCAATCGCAATCTCAATCTCCCTAACCGGCGGCATCATCATTAGCTCAGGTGGACTCACACCCGGGATCTCACTGGCAATAGGGATATCCTTGAGTCCCGATGCCGCCGTAGGCACCTCGCACACTATCGCTGTAACCTGTGTGCTCTAATAGTCTCTACCGCAAACCAACTCCTCTAGCCTGCCTCTAGTCCATGTAGGAATGAAAATCGCTCTAACTCCGACTACTGTGATGAAATCACACCTGCGACAACTTGATCCACTGCCGTGGCGTCCTCCAACCAGGCGGCACAGACTCAACCGCTCGATGCAAGTGGTCGTCGCTCAGTCTGCCTGAAAATATTTTGACTAACCACATAGGGAACACGACCTCTACCTCTGCTCACACTGGGGTGACGAATCGGTCCTCCGCAGATAACACATCCATGCTACCGCCGCTGCTGATACTAATGCTGATGCTACCATCGGTGTGATGATCCAGACTCCCGCAGGAACTGTGCAACATTAAACAGTGACTGTGGGGAGCTTATTCGGTGAAACAAAGCTTGTAGAATCGAAATTGGACATTTAATATAGACTCTGCACGAAAATCGGAGCAAATGGAATTTTCCGGGAGCTTTCGGCAAAATTTCGGATGAGAATTTGGCGAAACGGATGGCGTATTTGGACTCAGCGCGCGAAAACGGTCAAAATGGTATATTCACTTTATTTTTTTCAGCACATTGGTACTGTTTACCGGAACAGTAAACCGGCCGGCCGGAATTACTGGCCGGCGGCGGCCGGCGCCGACCGGCGGGCGGCGGCGCGGCGGCGGAGCGCGGCGGAGCACGGCGGAGCAAGGCAGAGGGCGGCGGCGCGCGGCGCGGGCAGCGCGGGCAGGCACGGGCAGGCGCGCGGGTGCGCAGTCCACGGCATGGCGTGCACCGGGTGCACCGAAAACCCCCCCCCCCTTGCCACGTGGCGCTTCCCCATTGGTTGGCCGGCTTCTAGAAGCACGTGGGAAGGTGACACGTGGCGCTCCCCTATTGGCTGACAGGATCCGGAAAACCCAGAGCGCGGAGCAACCACGTGCACCACGTGGACACGTGGCGAATTCTGATTGGCCCTTGCACCGCTGTTTCCTGTTTTGTGGACACATGGCGCGTTTTGGTTGGCCCGTTTCGGTGTTTCCTGTTCGGATCCGATCCTGTGTGGAGCCCCAGCCCATTATAAATAGCATCCCCCTCACCCCCTCTCATTCCACCTCGGGTTGCGGGCTGTAGAGAGAGAAACAGAGAAAGTGCCCTATACAAAAGTTGTTCCTCTCTCTCTCTTCTCTCTCTCCTCAAAATTCCAGAATTTCTGGATTTACAGTTAGTGAGTTATCTGTGACGCGGCGCACTGCGACGGTTTTCTTTTTCGGCCCATTTCCCGTCGCAGTTCAGTCAAAATTTCCCTGTGGGCTAACCAGGAGGAATTTTTGGACGATTTTTGCGGCAGCGCGTTCCTAAGAGGTAAGGCTTCGATTTTTGTGTTGATCACTTCGCTCCATTTCATACTTTTGTTATGTTTCCCGAGGCCTCTTTGACCCCCCTTTTTGCTGTGGAAATTTCTGGACAGCGTCGACTTCTCCGATTTTTATCTTGGCGTAGGAGTATCTGATCGAGGCGTTTAAAGAGTCGATTTTGATCTACTCTTCGCGAGGAACGCAACCTTGATTTTTCTAGGATTTTTGGAGCACAGTTTAGAGGTGAAAAACTGCTCTTTTCCCGTGCTATTTGATAAACAGCAAATATTATACTTTTTGGGATTTGTATTTATACCAGGAGCGTTGTGCACTGATTTGCAGGATCTAAGGACTGTGGACAGCCAGGAGACTACCTGGGGTGTAATTTGAGCTACTCGAGGTGGGCGGTTGTTGCTTACCTCATTTTTGACAAGCTCACTGGGATTACTAGAAATCCCCTAAAATTTAATGAGATCCATTGGGACGAACTAATATGACAATTGATGAGAACCATTGGGACAAACTAATATGACAATTGATGAGAACTATTGGGACGAACTAATTGATGAGAACCGCTGGGACGAACTCTCCTAAAATTTAATATGACCCCACAGATTATATGATGACTTATATTGGGACACTGTGATTGGGACAAAGGCTATAATCTCGCATGCAAATAATTTTTCCAATAAATCAATCTTCTTTTAAAATAAATATTTAACACCTTTCTATAGCTTTTGAAAAGTACAATTGCATGCTGGCTTGGACATCTAGTTAGCCCTATTTATTG
>CM055061.1:10719528-10727028 GCA_029204045.2 Tillandsia leiboldiana
ATTATTGTACTTATTACAGCTTTATTGTAGTTCCAGTCTGAGATATTATGTGGTTCTTCTACTTCAGCTCTGTATTATGCTCTTTTATTGTTCATATTATATCGGAGCAGGTTACCAGCGCTTCGTGTACTCGGAAATCCCGTGGGCACGGCGGATCTGTTGGCGAGCCCGGGTTCCGGGGCGTGACAGATTAAGTTGGTATCAGAGCTTAGGGATAAGTTAGTTGGGACTTAGGGAAACCCTAGGCTTCTGGCAGACCCTAGGATGATAGGGCGTGAGAGACGTGACATTTTGCGAAAGTCGTTAATTTATTTGTTTGACTCTTCCAAGTAAGTGAAGAGCGACCGACATACCCAATTTCTGGTGAACAGTTATGTTGGCTGCAGACAACAAAAGTCACAGAAATAGGGGAAGTTCTTTGACTTTCGCTAGATTGGGTCGTGTGGGGTTTTGTTTCCTGATTTGTGGCTTCTGGTGACAGTATGTCGCCCCTTCGTCGTATTTCCGCCGGGGGTATTCCCACCCCTTCTGAGGAGCCTGAGCAGGCAGTGTCTGCCGAACTAGGAGAACTGCGGGCCTTGGTGACCCAGTTGGTGGCGAGGAGCTTTCGACAGGACCAGCGCTTGGAGCAGCTATTGGCGCAGAGGAGTGATCCGGCAGTCGAGAAGAGGGCTAGGGCTCCTAAACGGCGTTTTAAGAGAAATGCCCAGCCCCGGGTGTTGATGGACAGGCCAGTTCTCGGAGACGGCCACGGCTTCGCGGCAAGTGTATTTTCTGCCAGGGACAGCATGCTTATGATACTTGTGATCTGAGGTTTGGCCGCTGTTATCGGTGTGGACAGTCCGGCCACGTCCGAGCTACTTGCCCTTATGCGCCATCGACGGCTCCTTCTTCAGCATCTACTCCTTCTTCATCTCACCAGCAGTCACGGCAGTTGCGAGTTCCTGGCAGTTGTATCTTTTGTGAAGGTCGTCATTTTCCTAGTACTTGTAATCAACGGTGGGGACGTTGCTACCTGTGTGGACAGCCTGGGCACCTACGAGTTACATGCCCTTCGAGGATAACTATGGCACCTACTTCGGCGTTTGTCCCTACCACTTCCCAGCTACGACCGGGAGCTTCACCGACAAACCTTCAAGTAGATCAAGTTTCATTCCCCCGCCCTTCTGGAGAGAGACAGCCGTTGTCGAGCAGTCAGGATGACTTAGCGCTGGAGGAGGATTCTATTATAGCTGACCGAGAAGAAGCAGGTATGATTTACTTTCTGGCATTAGGACTCGTACTTTATTTGATACGGGAGCATCACATTCTTTTATTAGTAAATCATTTGCATCATTACATGGGTTAGAGGTAGGACTTTTGCCACGTGCACGAAAGGTTCAGATTCCCGATCACACCTTGCACGTGGAGGAGTGTTGTTGGTCCTGCCCGATGCAAATCGAGTCCTGGATTATGCCAGCAGACCTGTTGGTCCTGAGACAATTGAAGGACTTCGATGTGGTCCTCGGGATGGACTGGCTGGCTCGGTATTTTGGCGATTATTGACTGTGCCGCAAGGACTGTCACGTTTAGAGAGCCAGGCCAGGAGATGTTAGTGTATCAAGGATGTCAAGTGCTTTCTTTGCCTCTATGGTTTCGACTTTCCGGGCAAAGCAGATGATCCGTCGAGGATGTGTAGCCTTTTTGGCTAGTGTTGTTGAGGGGCCTACGGCGGCGCCGGGACTCGGGGATATCCCTATTGCCCGCGAGTTCCCGGATGTTTTCCCACCTGAGCTGACTAGCATGCCGCCAAATAGGGAAATTGAGTTCGTGATTGACATAGTTCCAGGAACTGCGCCAATCTCTAAGGCTCCTTACCGGATGGCACCGGCTGAGTTGCGAGAGCTTAAGGCGCAACTTCAGGATTTAATGGATAAGGGCTTTATTAGGCCGAGTGTGTCGCCTTGGGGAGCGCCGGTGCTATTCGTGAAATAGAAGGATGGGTCACTTCGATTGTGTGTGGACTATAGGGAATTAAATAAAGTGACCATCAAGAACAAGTACCCCTTGCCGCGCATCGATGATCTTTTTGATCAGCTGCAAGGGTCTTGTGTCTTCTCTAAGATAGATTTGCAGTCTGGTTACCACCAGTTGAAGGTGAAGGCCGAGGATATTCCGAAGACGACATTCAGATCACGGTACGGGCATTATAAATTCACAGTTATGCCTTTGGGCTAACTAATGCCCCTGCCGCATTCATGGATTTAATGAACCGGATCTTCCGGCTATACTTAGACCGGTTCGTGGTAGTGTTCATTGATGATACCTTGGTCTACTCCCGAAGTGATGTTGAGCATGAGGAGCACTTAAGGATTGTGCTGCAACTTCTGTGAGAGAAGAAGTTGTATGCCAAACTGGCAAAGTGCGAGTTTTGGCTTCGGGAGGTAGTCTTCTTAGGCCATGTGATTTCTGCCGCGGGTGTGGCAGTGGACCCAGCAAAGATTGAGGCAGTCCGTGATTGGCCTCGACCGACGACGGTTTTTGAGGTACGTAGATTTATGGGTTTAGCTGGGTATTACCGTCGGTTTGTGGAAGGCTTTGCAAAGCTTTCCACACCCTTCACTCGTTTGACGCATAAGGGAGTAAAATTTGTCTGGAGTGAGGACTGTCAAAGGAGCTTTGAGGAGCTAAAGAGTAGACTGATGACCGCCCCTATCCTTTCCCTCCCTGTTATGGGAAAAGGATATGTGATCTACAGTGATGCATCACACAGCGGACTTGGTTGTGTGTTGATGCAGGAAGGGAGGGTAATTGCTTATGCATCAAGGCAACTCAAGGATTATGAGAAGAATTACCCTACCCATGACTTGGAGCTTGCTGCTGTAGTGTTTGCACTGAAGCTTTGGCGTCATTATCTATATGGGGAGCATTGTGAAATCTACACCGACCACAAGAGCCTAAAATACCTGTTCACGCAGAAGGAGTTGAATTTGAGGCAACGTAGGTGGTTAGAGCTATTAAAGGATTATGATGTAGATATTCTCTACCACCCAGGAAAGGCTAATGTGGTCGCTGACGCCTTGAGTAGAAGGGCGGTGCAAGGGTTGTCTATGTTGATCACAGACCAAGCACCGCTATTAGAGGAGATGAGATGACTCGAGATAGAGGTTGTGTCCACTGGGGTCACTGCTAGACTGACATCTTTAGTCTTGCAGCCCACTCTGCTGGACAGGATCAGGGAGAAACAGAGTAAGGACCCCCACTTGATCGGGATTAAAGATCAAATTCCGAGTAATCAGTCTGGGGACTTTACGGTGGATGCCTCGGGAGTACTGAGATACAGGAACCGGGCATGTGTGCCAGTGGATGCAGAGATCAGAGAGCAGATAGTGCGAGAGGCCCATTATACACCTTATACCCTACATCCTGGTGGGACTAAGATGTATAAGGACCTCAAGGCACACTTCTGGTGGAAAGGCATGAAAAGGGATATCGGGAGGTTTGTGGCTCAGTGTTTAAACTTGTCAGCAGGTGAAAGCTGAGCATCGAGTGCCAGCTGGCAAGTTACAAAGTCTCCCAATTCCCGAGTGGAAATGGGACCACATTACAATGGATTTTGTGGTCGGACTACCGAGGGCCCAGGGAGGAGCAGACGCCATCTGGGTAGTTGTTGATAGACTTACCAAGTCAACGCATTTCTTGCCTATGCAGACTACTTGGTCACTCGAGCGACTAGCCCAGCTATATCTAGATGAGATAGTAAGACTACATGGAGTACCAGCCTCCATTGTATCAGATGGAGACCCGAGGTTTGTTTCGCGTTTCTGGATGAGCTTGCAAACAGCCTTGGGGACTCAACTCAGGTTCAGTACGGCTTTCCATCCGCAGACTGATGGGCAGTCAGAGCGGACGATACAAATCCTGGAGGACATGCTTAGGGATTGCGTCTTGGATTTCTGCGGAGGATGGATTCGACACTTATCCTTGGCAGAGTTCGCGTACAACAATAGCTTTCAAGCGAGCATTCAGATGGCTCCGTTTGAAGCGTTGTATGGACGCAAGTATCGATCACCACTTTATTGGAGTGACGTGGGCGAGAAGCGGACCTTGGGACCAGATATATTATTAGAGGCAGAAAAGAAGGTCCGAGTGATTCGACGGCATCTTCAAACCGCCCAAAGCCGACAAAGGAGTTATGCCGATGTTCGGCGACAGGACTTAGAATTTCAAGTTGGAGATCATGTATTCCTGAAAGTCTCGCCGTCCAAAGGAATCAGGAGATTCGGCATTCGTGGGAAACTGAGCCCCGATATATTGGACCCTTTGAGGTATTAGGGCGTATCAGGCCAGTTGCCTACCGACTTGCACTTCCTCCGAGGCTTGCTGGTGTCCATGATGTATTTCATGTTTCTACCTTGAGGAAGTATGTCTTCGACCCATCGCACGTCATTGACTTCACGCCGCTTGAGATCAGCGAGGATTTGCGGTATAAGGAGCCCCCACTGCGAATCATGGATCGAGAGGTAAGAGAATTGCGCAATCGGGCCATTCCCTATGTGAAAATCCAATGGGGCAATCATGACGAGCGCGAGGCTACATGGGAGCTCGAGTCGGAGATGAGGAATGCTCACCCCTACTTATTCGAGACATCGGACTGAGGATTATTGTTTAGTCTCGTTTCGAGGACGAAACTCTTTTTAGTGGGGGAGGATGTGATGATCCAGACTCCCGCAGGAACTGTGCAACATTAAACAGTGACTGTGGGGAGCTTATTCGGTGAAACAGAGCTTATAGAATCGAAATTGGACATTTAATATAGACTCTGCGCGAAAATCGGAGCAAATGGAATTTTCCGGGAGCTTTCGGCAAAATTTCGGATGAGAATTTGGCGAAACGGATGGCGTATTTGGACTCAGCGCGCGAAAACGGTCAAAATGGTATATTCACTTTATTTTTTTCAGCACATTGGTACTGTTTACCGGAACAGTAAACCGACCGGCCGGAATTACTGTTCCGGCGGCCGGCGGCGACCGGCGGGCGGCGGCGCGGCGGCGGAGCGCGGCGGAGCGCGGCGGAGCAAGGCAGAGGGCGGCGGCGCGCGGCGCGGGCAGCGCGGGCAGGCGCGGGAAGGTGCGCGGGTGCGCGGTCCACGGCATGGCGTGCACCGGGTGCACCGAAAACCCCCCCCTTGCCATGTGGCGCTTCCCCATTGGTTGGCCGGCTTCTAGAAGCACGTGGGAAGGTGACACGTGGCGCTCCCCTATTGGCTGACAGGATCCGGAAAACCCGGAGCGCGGAGCAACCACGTGCACCACGTGGACACGTGGCGAATTCTGATTGGCCCTTGCACCGCTGTTTCCAGTTTTGTGGACACATGGCGCGTTTTGGTTGGCCCGTTTCGGTGTTTCCTGTTCGGATCCGATCCTGTGTGGAGCCCCAGCCCATTATAAATAGCATCCCCCTCACCCCCTCTCATTCCACCTCGGGTTGCGGGCTGTAGAGAGAGAAACAGAGAAAGTGCCCTATACAAAAGTTGTTCCTCTCTCTCTCTTCTCTCTCTCCTCAAAATTCCAAAATTTTTGGAGTTACAGTTAGTGAGTTATCTGCGACGCGGCGCACTACGACGGTTTTCTTTTTCGGCCCATTTCCCGTCGCAGTTCAGTCGAAATTTCCCTGTGGGCTAACCAGGAGGAATTTTTGGACGATTTTTGCGGCAGCGCGTTCCTAAGAGGTAAGGCTTCGATTTTCGTGTTGATCACTTCGCTCTATTTCGTACTTTTGGTACGTTTCCCGAGGCCTCTTTGACCCCCCTTTTTGCTGTGGAAATTTCTGGACAGCGTCGACTTCTCCGATTTTTATCTTGGCGTAGGATCATCTGATCGAGGCGTTTAAAGAGTCGATTTTGATCTGCTCTTCGCGAGGAACGCAACCGTGATTTTTCTAGGATTTTTGGAGCACAGTTTAGAGGTGAAAAACTCCTCTTTTCTCGTGCTATTTGATAAACAGTAAATATTGTACTTTTTGGGATTTGTATTTATACCGGGAGCGTTGTGCACTGATTTGCAGGATCTAAGGACTGTGGACAGCCAGGAGACTACCTGGGGTATAATTTGAGCTACTCGAGGTGGGCGGTTGTTGCTTACCTCATTTTTGACAAGCTCACTGGGATTACTAGAAATCTCCTAAAATTTAATGAGATCCATTGGGACGAACTAATATGACAATTGATGAGAACCATTGGGACAAACTAATATGACAATTGATGAGAACTATTGGGACGAACTAATTGATGAGAACCGCTGGGACGAACTCTCCTAAAATTTAATATGACCCCACAGATTATATGATGACTTATATTGGGACACTGTGATTGGGACAAAGGCTATAATCTCGCATGCAAATAATTTTTCCAATAAATCAATCTTCTTTTAAAATAAATATTTAACACCTTTCTACAGCTTTTGAAAAGTACAATTGCATGCTGGCTTGGACATCTAGTTAGCCCTATTTATTGCTACACTATCCTATTGAGATTTGAACATGTTTCATTGTTGTCCTTTGCATCCAGATGCTTGTTGCTCAAGTATGAGCAGGGTTTGGGGTAGTGTAGTCGAGATTGCATTAGATCGTGGATTGGTGGGGTATTGCGGTGACCGCAGACAGTAGGCGGTCGACCAGATGTTTATCCTTGCATCAGATTGGGGTTGAGTCTGGTTTATTGTTTGCATCTGTTGGGATTTGGGTTTTCTATAGTGGATGGAGTTTCCCACTTTGATCATAGTCATGATCCAGTCCTGCTATATTGAGATATGTGCCACAAAGATACTGATAATACTGATGACAGAGATACTTTACTCGTGTGGGTCGCTCCCCTCGAGTGCCACTCCGGAGGTAGGCTTTTCTTTTTGGACCCAGCCGTGTGTGCCGGTCTGATACTTATTTTGGGATGCGAGCCGTGCGAGCCGATCCCGCGGTTTCGAGCCGTGTGTGCAGATTCCGCTGAGCAGGCAATACCAGTTTTACTGGTGGTACTAGATTGGGGTTATTTGGTCAGACACTGTTTCATGATGCATTCATACAATCATTTCTTTCGGTATCACATTTTGAGGCATACTAGTGGTGGTTTGCCCTTTATTCAGCAGTTCTGTTTACAGCTTTACCACTTATTCCTTTCTGGCCTCTAGTAGTCCTAGTGGGTGCGTCAGAGTTGAGGTTTTGCCCACTAGGGGAGGCTACTGGTTTATCTGGTAGTTCTCACCCCTATTGTTATTTTCTGTTTCTTTCTCCTCCTTTATTTTTGCAGAGTCGTCTGCGGGAGCTGCTAGGCCATCGGCAGCTGATCGAGGTAAGGGGATCGCTGAATAAATAGATCTCCTGGGAGACTGAGAGCTGTTAGATAGATGCTGCACCCTTTTACTCAGACTGTGGTATTCCTCTTTTATTTTAGGTCTGGCTTTCGCCAGCTGGTTGTACTATTTTGGTGAGCTGGGAGATTATTGTACTTATTACAGCTTTATTTGT
>CM055061.1:10732028-10748696 GCA_029204045.2 Tillandsia leiboldiana
TATCGAAGTGGGATAAGAGAAGAAAACTATAGAGAATTGGTTAGTAATATGCTAGAAAATAACTTTCATATGACACATTGGAAAATTGATTGTATGCCAACTTATTTTGCAATAGATTTAGATAAAAATAATATAGTGCGTTTCCACCGAGGATGCAAATTGATTTGGATTGTCCAGGTACGATCCGCCCCAAATGGGGCAGTAAGTTGAGGCCAAAAATAAATGAAGAACCAATTCCAAATCCGCCCCAATCTGCTAATGAAATGAAACTTTCTTCCCTTGATCTACCCCGATCCGCCAACAATTCGCTCCCGCCATGCCTTGCTCCTAATGGAGCGGTAAGTAGGGCCAAACAATACAACAAAAATCAACTAGTCTTGAATCCGGCTTGATCTTCTTAAAAAATGGGATGGGAGGGGCCCCCAAATCTACCCAGTTTGCAACCGTATTTTCCACATAATGTAGTGTTTTCAGTTGTAGCTTGTTGGTTCTTGCAGATTAAAAAGAAATGGGTTTGAAAAGAAGAAGATGAATGGTAGAAGTTTAGAGAGAGAAAGCTAGGAAGAATGAAGAAAGAGAATTTTGAGCCCACAACTAGAAGGAAGAAAGTCATTTCATTGCATCAATATAACCATTCACGTGTCACTTCGTTTTTGGATCCCCTACGTTGTGTATAGAGAAGTTAAAATGAGGTCAAAAGTATTCCATTGGCATGGGGAGGTGTGTTGACGTTGGCACGCCTCATGCTGTTGTGCTGTACCACTGGTACATCGACACGGCGTTTGCCGTGGCACGAAAATCCTTGTCTCACAATGAAATGAATTCATATATGATCTAAGACAAGTTGACTCTATCATAAATTAATGTAAACTATAAGACTCAACCCATTAACTTAAGGTAACAATCTAGCAGAGTGTAATCTATTATTTATTAAATATTTGCCATATCAATTGGTAGGACTGAGTTAGAACTTTCATGTTATGGATGAGGTCGAGTGATGCAGCAAATAAAACTTTTTTTATTTTTGAATGTAATTTTCTTTTATTTTGTAATTTCATGGGATTTAGGCATTAAAGTAGACGTGAGTGAGTTTGATGGTAAAATTACAATCTGAATAATTTGTGGATTGGCTAGACAAAATAGAACAATTTTTTAAATAGAAAAAATTATCCGATAAAAAAAAAATTAAACTTGTCTCCCTTATATGGAAAGGTCATACCTTAGTGTGGTGGAGAGAAGTCCAAAACTATAGGGCTAGAAAGGGTAAAGAAAAGATTACCTCATAGGAAAGAATGAAAGAAAAACTTATAAGAAAAATTTTCACCTATTGATTATCGTAAAACCATTTTTCAAAAATTGCACAATCTCAAGTAAGAGCCTAAGTCGGTTCAAGAATATACTGAAGAATTTTACACTCTTTAAGCTCATAATGAACTTAAAGAGGATGAAGAATAGTGGATAGCTCGCTATCTAGCTAGTCTTCGCACCCGTATTTAAGAAAACTTTGCCCTTTTAATTTTCTTTAGGGTCGACATAGCCTATAGTCAAGCACCTAAGGCTAAGAATAAACTTTAAAGACAAACCTTTCATCAAGGAAGAGCGAGTGGAAAGAACACCATAGGAACCAAGCCTATACCAAAGAATAATAGTCAAACCTCTTCAAAACCTATTCATGACCTTAAGGTTAAATGAATTTAAGGTGCTAAACCTACATATTCTAGCATCAACAAATCAGGACAAATCCTCTGATTGCCCTTTGAGAAAATTTGATTCTAAGGCCTATCTAATAGAAAATCAAGAAGAGAATAAAAATGTAAAAGAAACCATAGAACAAAAAGATGTAGATGAGATTCCTGACGAGTCTCCTGTTGCAACTGCATTAAATCTTATGATCAAGGATTTAAGTATCCATCGATACGGTTCATATACACTCTGCCGTATCGTGCCAACAAGATACCGGCACGATCCAACCCCCGTGTCGATGGCACAACTGAAAACCCTCTTTCTCTTTTTTCTATAAATTACATAGTAATTTTCTTAATAAAGTTCAAAAGATTTGATAAAGATACATAATAAGTAATTCAAAAATTTTGTTGTTAAAGAAAATAAATATTTCTTGGCATTATGTGTCGGCACCTATGTGTTTTTGTGATCGGCACCGCTCGACACGCACCGTGTGGTACCGTGCCGGCAAGTTTTCGGCATGACCCTGTGCCACGACACTTAAATTCTTGCTTATGATCCATCGAGTCTTATTAGCCTCTAAGTCCACCCAAGATGATTGGAAGCGTCGTAGCTTTTTTAGAACCATTTGTAGCGTATGAGGTAAGTTTTGCTCTCTTGTCATTTATAGTGGACGTACTGAAAACTTTATTTCTAGAGAAAGGGTTGATAAATTCAAACTGAAAACTGAAAAACTTGTACAATCCTACAAAATAGCTTGGTTTAAGGAGAAGGATGAGTTTCCGATAATAGAGCGATGTATTGTTGAATTTTCTATTGGAAAGGCTTATACTGATAAGGTACGGTGTGATGTAGTGCCCATGGATGTGAGTCACCTATTGTTAGGTAGACCTTGACAATTTGATCATAGCACTATACATGATGGTAGGGAGAACACTTACATAGTCACAAAAGATAAGAAGAAAGTTAAATTGGTTCTCGTAAATTACTTACCCAAGCCAAAGCTTAAACTGGAAAAATTCTAGAAGCAACCCTCCACTGATGAATAGAAAATGATGGTTTTAAACAAAAGCTAATTCTCTAAAAATCTAGCAAAGTTCCCAGTAGTATATATCCTTTTAGCAAAAGAAACTGCTGAGAACACTGAAGTTCCTCAAGCTGTTCATCCATTGTTGAATGAATTTTCTGACATCATGCCTGAGGAACTCCCTAATGGCCTTCTGCCTAAGTGAGACATCCAACACTATATTGATTTTGTACCAGTGCTAGCGTTCTACACCTAGCCCATTATAGGATGAGTCTCACTAAACATGAAGAGTTATATAGATAGGTTTGTGAACTTATGGAAAAAGGTTACATTAGAGAGAGTATGAGTCCTGTTGCGGTGCCTGCCATCTTTACACCAAAAGAGGATGGAACGTAGCGAATGTGCGTTGACAATCAAATAGTTAACAAGATCACCGTCAAGTATAGATTTTCCATCGCTAGGATTGATGATATTCTTGACATGGTAGGAGGTGCAAAGATATTATCTAAGATTGACTTAAAGCGTGGATATCATCAAATCCGTATTCAACCTAGAGATGAATAGAAGGCAGGGTTTAAAACCGAAGAAGGATTATACGGGTGTCTGGTTATGCCCTTTGGGCTATCCAATGCCTCCAGTACCTTCATGCGCACCAAGAACCAAGTCTTACGACCATTCATTGGAAAGTTTGTTGTAGTTTACTTCGACGACATTTGATTTATAGAACAAAGTCCTGAAACTTATCTAGATCATTTAAGGCAAGTGTTTCAAACTTTAAGAGATAACCACTTATGCCTGAATCTTAAAAAGTATACTTTCTTATTGATAGCCTTACTTTTTTAGAATATGTGGTGTCCATTGAGGGAATTAAGGTAGATCCCAACAAGATAGAAACAATTTAGAGTTGGCCAACCTCAAAGACCATAACTAAAATTCAAAGTTTTCATGGATTTGCATCGTTTTTTCGGCATTTCATTGGAAATTTTAGTTCATTAATTGCACAAATAATTGATTGCTTAAAAGGGGGTAAAGTTAGTTGGATGCTTGAATTAGAAAAAAGTTTTCAATTGGTTAAGGACAAACTAACAAAGGCTCCAGTACTTGCGTGCCCAAATTCAAAAAGGTATTTTGAGGTTGATTGTGATGCCTCACATATCAGAATTGGAGGCGTACTGTCTCAAGAGAAACATCCTATAGCCTTCTTTAGTGAAAAATTGTAGGATGAATGAACGCGTTTCTCCACTTATGATCTTGAATTTTACGCGATTGTATAGGCTTGGAGACATTAGCGACCCTACTTGATTCATCGAGAGGTTATTCTTAATTCGGACCATAAAGCATTGCGATATTTAAATTTTCAAAAGAACTTGAACAAAAGGCATGCCAAGTGGACTGAATTTCTACAAGAATACACTTTTCATTTGCGGCATAAACAACGCATTGCTAATCGTGTCCCTGATATGCTTAGCCGTAGAAACTGTTTGCTTGTTACTTTTTCTTATAGATAGTAGGATTTGCAGTGGTCAAGGACCATTATCAAAATGACCCTAACTTTGGTTTTATCCTAGAAAGGTGTCTATCTCGTAACAATGATTCACCTTTGGATTACTGTTTAGAGGGCGGATATTTTTTTAGGAATTCCAAGTTGTGCATTCTCGAGGGATCGTTAAGAGAGTCCTTAATTCCGGATTTGCATAGTAGCTGGCTAGGAGGACATTTCGAGAGAGACAAAACTTTGAGATTAGTTCAAGAGCGGTATTATTGGCCTAAACATGAATAAGGACGTTAAAAGATTTGTAATCAGTGTAAAACTTGACAATCATTTAAAGGACATATTCAAAATACCGGCTTATATAATTCCTTGCCCATTCCCACTATACCTTGGGAAGATATTACCATTAACTTTGTCCTAGGCCTACCCAAGGCTACACGCCAAGTTGATTAAGGTTTTGTGGTTATTGATCTTTTTACAAGAATGGCTAATTTTTTTTCTTGCAAAAAAACTTCTGATGCATCACATATCACAAAACTATTTTACAAGGAAACTGTGCATTTACATGGTAATTCTAATAAATTACATCTGATAGAGACAAAATTTGGTAGTCTTTTTTGGAAAACTTTATTGTTAAAAGTATGAAGCAAATTGAATTTCAATAGCCCATACCATCCACAAACTGATGGGCAAACAGAAATAGTAAATTGATTTTTGGGTAATCTTTTGAGATTTTTAGCTGGAGAAAAACCAATACAATGAGATTTAATCACACCTCAAGCTAAATTTGCTTATAATAGTTCTGTAAATCAAACTATTGAAAAATCTCCTTTTGAAACTTTGGCCGTCCTATAGCCCATTTTTTTTTTGAGCACCCATACCTTACCCTTGTTGGGTTATGTATAATTGGATCTAAATAGGGGAAAAAACACCTAGAGGGGGGTGAATAGGTATAAACAATAAACACTCAAAAATCTTTGCGATATAAAACCAGATGCGGAAAAATAAATAACACGCAGAGATTTTTACGTGGAAAACTCCAAACCGGAGTAAAAAACCACGGGACCGATAACACGGTGAAATCCGCTAGAATTAAACACGTATAAGGTGATATACCGTACTCACAGACGACTCAACCTTTTCCATACGCTCCTAGTTGATCTTCTCCGCTCGCTCCACGACGCTTCTCGAATCCACGATCAGCGTCCAACGCCGAATCCACGACGTTCGACCGAATCCACGGTCTTCACCCTATAGCACGCTTCGAATCCACGAACGTACCTCGCTCCGAATCCACGAGAGCGGTAGCACCTTGAATCCACAAGGCCACGCGAGTCCACGCGCCGATTTTTGGAAAATCGTTGTTTTTTGGGTGGTGATGATCCGCCGAATACTTAGATTAGAAATAGATCGGAAATACCATCTAAGTATTCATTGATTTGATTCTACTCAAAATGTGAGTATGAAAACCTAGAATCAAATCAATCAATATAGATGAAGAAACATAAGATTAAATCTATTGATTTCCTTTCTTCTCTATTTGTGGATCTATCTATTTCGGTCGTCTTTTTCCCTTTATCGTGGGTTACCCTAAAAGATGAATTAAAGGGTCTATATATAGGTTAGAAACCATTGGAAGAGGATAAGAATAAAAAACTAACCTTTTCTGGAATTTTTCAGGACGGCGATCCGGATCGGACTTCGGCGATCCGGATTGCAGTAGCGAGACAGACAGTTTCCAGAAAAATAAAGGTTCGGGATCCGGATCGAAGTGCCTGATCCGGATCGTTCATACAATTTCACCAAACACCAACGTTCGGGATCCGGATTGAAAAGCCTGATCCGGATCGTTCATAAAACATGGTAAAACCAGTGTTCGGGATCCGGATCAAAGGAGGCTACGATCCGGATTGAACTGGTGTATGAACGAACACCCTTCGGGATCCGGATTGGAAAGTCTGATCCGGATCCTGAACATGTCCCATGTCCAGTTTTTGATTTTTATGCAAATAGAAATTCATCCAAGTGTTTCTACACTATAAGAAGTATTCGGATCACCAAAAATAATTAGTTAAACATACCTGATCCTTTTGAATTCTTCTTTCTTGAGATTGAGTTAAATGATCCAACTTTCTTTATCTTTAATCTTCAAGACTTAACCGAATTCACGAAATACGCCAACTCAAAATCCGTAACAATCTCTCCCTTTGGCGGTTTCGTGACAAAACACAAATCCACTCAAGAAAATTCAAAAAGATATTTTTGTTGCTATCACCATACAACAAAAATTTACAATGGAGATCCAAAATAGATACATGAGTTAAACTCCTAAAACAGACTCTAGACTTAGACATCTGTACTCTCTGCAAAAGAAATCATTCTTGACAAAAGAAATCGTTAGATACCTCAAGAATTTTATGTCATTCAAAAACCACACACAGAAATGAAGTTTATACTCATCTATACTTACCATGACATTTATATATTCAGATATGTAATTTGATCATAGTTGAAAACTAACATATCTTCTATGCAATCAAAATCCAAATGTCACAAACTTGTTAGTGAACATCAACTTGTTAGTTATATTACATGCCCAAATAGTTAGCAAATAGTTAGCCGAGGCATGCGTGCAATCACAAAAGAAAACCAAAAGTTGAAGTTCTACTTACCTTACTTACCTTCATGGTTCAACTGGACAATCAAGATTGTTCAAACTGTTCTAATATTCTCTCCCCCTTTTTGTCACAAAGTTAGCCAAAATTACCAAAAAGGAGAGAAAAGTTAACAAGTTCAAGAACCACAACTGTGAGAATTAAAACTAAAGACTAAAACTTAAAAACCTGCACAAGAAAAAGGTTAGAAATCTGCACAAGAAAAAAATTAAAAAGGATGGGGATTACTCAGAATCATCCGAACTGATGCAGCCGAGTATTTGGAAGATTTTCTTTAAACGTTTGTTCATGGATGACTGGTTCTTGTTGACCTTTTTTATTTCTTCCTTTACTTCAATCAGTTCATTCGAAATGCGTTCTTGCTCGTTGGAGAGCCTTTGCTGTTCTTTATAAATGGAGGTAACCGATGCATCATCATCGGATGTCGATGGAGGTGCTTGTTGTGCTGCAGGTGCTGGTTGGACTGGAGGTGCTGCTGGTGCAGAGGTTGTTGCTTGTTGTTGTGCTCTTCGTCGGTGAGGAGGTGATGGGGGCTCATCTTGTTTTGTTGAGAGAGACTTTACAATAGTTGTTTCATTGATCGTTCCTAGACTGTGCATGTAGGAACTCGCACTTGTGTCAGCTTTAAATTTTCGAAGAATGCGCATAATGATCATTGGATAAGGTAGTCTCTCTGAAGGGTGAGCATGTTCCACATAGCGTGCCATCCTCGACCAGATGATGTAAGGAATATTTAAGTTTGCTCCCATTGCTGCTGTGGGGTTGCCAAGAAGATAGAGGAACAACATCCTATCCCACCGAAGAACCTTTGTATTCATATTTGGAAGGACGTTATAACAGATAATGAAGTTCAAATAGCGATACTCTGGTTGCTGCTGTGGGGTTGCCAAGAAGATAGAGGAACAACATCCTATCCCACCGAAGAACCTTTGTATTCATATTTGGAAGGACGTTATAACAGATAATGAAGTTCAAATAGCGATACTCTGGTTGAAGTTCTTTTGAAAAAACGGAGTTTCCTGCCGACATAGTATCTGGAAGACAGATTCCATCAACTACCACTCTCCAGGAGTTGGTGGTGAAGGTTTGACACTTCATATAATGAGCCCCATCAGCTCTGGCCGTCATTCCTAACGCCTCTCCAATCAGTTGAGGGGTTACTTTGATCTTAACATTCTTAACCAATGTTTGAAATTCTCGACGTCCGCTCTCCTGATCAACTAGATAGCAAGCATTTTGATAAAACATTCTTACTGAGTGAAGACAATACCCAGTGGTCTCGGGGAAGTTGCAAATGGGAGCAAGACCTGTCTGGTCATACAGAGTCCCAAAAAGCGAAGATCGTTCCTTCAAGGCTTTGACATTAACATGTCTTTCGCCAATGCATTCCCTGTTCTCAAAATCCTTTATCCTAGCAGAGCTGATAAAGTCTTGTGGAGGAGGCTGGCTAGCAACTGGTTGCTCAATGGAAATTCCTCGAGCACTCCCTCTCTTGCGTGCAACACTCTTCCTTTTTGTTTTCACAGAGGTTTCTTCCATTGGAGCTTTTCCTTTTTCAGCAGCAGTAGGTGGAGCCTTTGATGTTTCTGCAGGCGCTTTTCCTTTTGAAGCAGTGGGTGCAGTTGCTTCAACTTGCAGCTCATCCCAATCCATCGATTCCGTTTCTGAGTCAGTATCGGAATCATCTATTGCTTTCTTCGCCTTCTTAGCCTTCTTGGGCTTGATAGTGTCTCTTGTATGAACCATAGCAGCCAGAAGAAAAATGATCCAGGTGATCACCATTGCTATTGGTTTCTTGTGAGAAAGGAAATCCTGTGAGCAACAACTCAAGAACACGAAAAAATTATTAATTTTCAAAAATTTGAAAAATTGTACCCAAACAATCATTATCGTGTAGAGAGACTAAGAATCAAATTAGTTTTGCAAAAAGAATTTTAAAAATAGATCAATCGCATGATTTTCGAAAATCCCCATTATATGCCCTAAAACCGAAATTTTTGAAATCGAATGCCAAAAATCCGTTTATCATAAGAATACCTAGCATATAATCAAAACTAATCTACCCAGAGTTCTTATTTCAAAAGAAATTTGATCAAAAAACCATCCACAAACGAAAAAGATACGGAAATTCCATCACGTTTTGAGGAAAAAATATGAAAAACTGTGAAAAATCGAGATTTTGATCAATAAAACTTACTTGGAGTCGAAGAACTTGAGTTTGAAAGCTTCTAAGATGGATGTATTCTAGAGAGAGAAGCTCTGGAGACTTTTGAACAAAAGATTGAAGTAAAAGAAATCAAAACCCTTTTGTTCTATATAAAACCCTAGCCGCGATCCGGATCAGTTCGTGATTCCGATCCGGATCGGCTACCCGCAGAGAATATCTGCGTTCGGGATCCGGATCGGCTTGTCCAATCCGGATCGGCTCCAACTTTTTCTTCAGAAAAATTCAGAAAAATTCTAGAAAATCCAGAAAAAGATTGTAAGCACTTTTGTGTATCAACTTTAAATAAAAATCATCGTTTCATACAACAAGAAATAGATTATGCCAAATCTATCAATAACATCCAACAAATGAAACGAAAATTTATAAAAATTAAATCCCTTAAAGATGAACAACTTCAATTACATCTAACTTGATCTTATGAGTAATGCCTTTATCAAATCATCAATTCGGTAAAGAAAATGAAATACAAAGATCAATAGATGTCTGAAATCCCAGATAAGTTAGATAATATATCTAGTCAATTATTGAAGAGAGTGGCTCTTTGAGCATCTTTCATTAAAATTTCCACCTTATACCAACCTTGAAATTTTGACAGAGTCAAGTATTTCAACATGCATTTTATTAATCAAACTTGAAAAACCTTGCTTGGTATACATGTGGTAGCTGCACACAGTACTCGGACGACCGAGGTGGTAGCTCTTTCCTCCATGTGGTGGTAGTTTTCACACTCATTGGGATGTAACTCTTTTCACATCGTTTGAGCATAACACATTTTCTTTGACTCCCCCTCAATTGGCTATCAATTATTTAAGATATAAAGTATTCAGCCAAAAATTGATCTCGATTTCATACTCGACTAAACAGTCAAATAAGATAAAAACTATACCAAGAGATCATCGAGAGAGAAATTGACTTTGATCAAAACAAAGATGATTTAATTCACATAAATGATCATTGCATCAAATGAATTATTATGATATCCAAAGCATAATAAATTTCTAAACATATAAAAGGATGCAGTTAAAGTCAATAAAAACTAATGCTCAATTAATGTACTATGTCTAAGCAAAGATAATGAACAAAAACACAAAAACAAAACCTAACCTAAACAAAAGTTTCAAAAAGAGGTTATTTCAAGGAAAGCATTCCAATTGCTTTACGCAAATGAATAAAACGTTTTTGATCCAAAGGTTTTGTTAAAAAGTCAGCTAATTGATCTTCAGTTGAAATGTAGGAAATTTGAAGAATATTGATTCAAACTAGCTCTCTAAGAAAATGATATCTAAGTTCAATGTGTTTTGTTCTAGAGTGCAACACAGGATTTTTTGAAATGTTTATAGCACTAGTGTTGTCACATAAAACAGTTACCGAAGTTGCTGAAATCCGGAAGTCGCTCAACACGCTTTTCATCCAAATGAGTTGAGTTGAACAACTACCCGCTGAGATGTATTCTGCTTCGGCAGTCGAGAGTGCAATGCAGTTTTGCTTTTTACTATGCCATGCAACAAGGCAATGGCCAAGATAAAACATGCACCACTCGTACTTTTCCGATCATCCGCAGATCCTGCCCAATCGCATCTGAGTATCCAATAATATCTAGACTTGTTCCCATAGGATACCAAATTCCGAAATTAATGGTTTCCTTTGATGTACCGGATGATCCGTTTCACCGCTTTCAGGTGAACCTCCTTTGGTGCTGATTGATATCTCGCGCAAATCCCAACACTAAAGGATATATCCGGGCGACTAGCTGTGAGGTAAAGTAGACTTCCAATCATGCTGGCGATAAAGTTTCTCGTCTACATTCTCACTAAGAGATTCACTTCCTAATCCCTTATTGCTAGTTCCCATAGGAGTAGGAAAATCTTTAGAATCTTCTAATCCGAATTTCTTTACCAACTCCTTTGCATACTTGGATTGACACAGATGGATGCCTTCACCATTTTGTTTCACTTGTAATCCAAGAAGGTGTGTCAGTTTGCCCATCATAGACATCTCAAATTCGCTTTCCATGGTTTCAGCGAATTTAGAAGCATCATTATCCTTTGTTGCTCCAAATACAATGTCATCGGCATAGATTTGTGCAACAATGAAGTTATTTTGATAATGCTTCACAAAGAGAGTCCTGTCTGCTCCCCCTCGAGTGTAGCCATTTCTCCAAAAGGTGCTTTGTCAACCTTTCGTACCACGCTCGCGGTGCTTGTTTTAAACCGTAAAGAGCCTTTTTCAAACGAAAAACATGGTTAGGTAGTTTACAGTCTACAAACCTTTCGGTTGAGCCACATAAACTTCCTCATTTAAAAACCCATTTAAAAACGCGCTCTTAACGTCCATTTGAAAGAGTTTTATTTTAAAGTGACAAGCAATAGCGAATAAGATACGAAGGGACTCGAGTCTAGCTACAGGGGCGAACGTTTCATCAAAGTCTATACCTTCTATTTGAGAGTAGCCTTGAGCAACTAAACGTGCTTTATTCCTGATGATGGTACCATCCTCATTTTTCTTGTTCTTGAAAATCCATTTAGTACCGATCACATTGTGTTGCTTCGGAGGCGTCGTTAATTCCCAGACTTTGTTGCGTTCAAACTGATGGAGCTCTTCCTGCATTGCTTCAATCCAGTAGTCATCCTGAAGAGCTTCATCGACATTCTTTGGTTCGATCATGGAAACGTAACAAGCGAATCCACAAACCAACTGTCTCCGAGTTTTGACTCCTTCTTGTGGGTCTCCAATGATGTTTGATTCAGGATGATCCTTGGAGATGCGTAACGTTTGATGTAATGGAGTACTCGGAGGTATATGAGAGTGATTCCTGCACATCAGATAAACTTGAAGAACCATTAGATGCATCATTAATATTGGAAGTATTATCATGAGAAGACGCATTTACAGGAGTATCATCATCAAGAGAGATATCAGGGGTAGATTTATCAGATGCAAAGTTGGAAAGTTTCATCTACTTTAACATTTATGGATTCTACAATTGTTTTAGATTCCAAGTTAAATACCCGATATGCTCTACTATTTGTAGAATAACCCATGAAATTCCTTCGTCACTTCGAGAGTCAATTTTTCAAGATTTTCCGCGGTCACGTAAAATGTACCATCGACTCCCAAAGATACGAAAATATTTGATGTTGGGTTTTCTACAACACCATAGGTTCATATGGTGTATTTAACGTTCCCCAGGACGCAAATAAACTCGATTAATAACATAGATTACAGTGTTCACAGCTTCAGCCCAAAAATGGTAGCGGTAAATTCCGCTGTGAAGCATAACACGTGCCATCTCTGAACAACCTTGTTTTTGCGCTCGCCTACACCATTCTGTTGAGGTGTATAGGGTGCTGAGAATTCATGCTTAATGCCATTGGAAGTGCAAAAATCAATGAATTTTAGAATTTATGAATTCTCCACCTCTATCACTTCTAACACGAATGATCTTTTCATTCTTTTCAATCATAATACGAAGGCAAATCTCGTGAAAAGAATCAAAAGTATCAGCTTTCTCTTTTAAAAATGCTACCCATGAGTATCTAGAGAAATCATCAACCAATAAGAAAATATACCATTTACCTCCCAAGGATGGTTGACGTGTCGGCCCCATAAGATCCATATGCAATAATTCCAAGGGCCGTTTGGTACCGACGTGATTCAAGTTCTTGTGTGCAGTCCTAGATTGTTTTCCCTTTTGACAACCACCACACACAATGTTTTGTTTAAGTGAAAGTTTAGGAACCCCCTTGACCACGTCTTTGTTTGAAATTCTAGCAAGTTCCTTAAAATTTATGTGACCTAGCCTTTCATGCCAAAGTGTTTCATTATTCAAAGAGGCTAAGTTACAATTTTCAGAAATTTTATTGGGAACAACATAACAATTGTTTTCAGATCTAACCCCTTTTAAAAAGAAAACATGGTCCTTATCAGTTACAATGCATTCAACAGATGAAAAATTAACTGAAAAACCATTGTCACAAAGTTGACTGATACTTATGAGGTTAGTCTTAAGGCCATCAACAAATAACACATTATTTAGAATCGGGCCATCTGGAATAGCTACTGTTCCTTTTCCAACAATTTTGGAAGACTGACCGTCTCCGAAAACTACAAGTCCTCCGGAGATTTTCTCAAAATTTTGAAAACAGTTTTTGTCACCGGTCATGTGACGAGAACAACCGCTATCCAGATACCAAGACGAATTATCATAAGCATGCAGGAAATATTTGTAACAAGACAAGGGAAACTTCACCTTTGCGTACCCAAACCTTTCGAGTTTTGGTGTACGTCGGAAATGATTGTGAGGTTGATACCTTTGGTGAAAGCGTCTTGTTTGATCCATCGCTTTTCCTTGACGTCGTCGTCTTGTTTGATGAACTACCGAGGCTCTTTTCCTTCGAAAAATTTGCATTTGATTTCCGAGGAATCACCCTTTTGGTAGTCGTTGCAAGAAGTGCTTGAGTTGAGCGTTTGGCTCCCATCTTGCAATTTCTTCTTATGTGCCCTGCAATACCACAACGAAAACATACCTTGATGCTTGACGATCCGAAGAGGTGGAAGTAGGTTTGTTGTCGTTGTTTGTCGTCAATTCCGGTGTCGGAGGAGGAGATACCGACTGGGGCACAGACTGTCCCAACCGAACTAAAATTGTCTTAGTTCGATTGTATCCGAGGCCGAACTTGTTTGATTGACCAAGACCAAGAAGCTTATCCAACTTACTCCTTCCTGATGAAAATCGCTGTAAGTCATCCTTGAGTTGGAGAATGGTCTCTGTCATTTCCAATTTTTCCTGTCGAGCCTCGCCGTTGAGCTTCAAGAAGTAATTCGCTTTGTTCACCATATCTACATAATTCTTCTCGAATTGCTCATTGGACTCTTGAAGGAAACATTTATTTTAATCAGATTATCCCTTTCCACTTCAAGATCGGTCGAGAGAGAAGTTACCCTTTTTACTTCTTCTTCGAGATCCTGCAATCTCCCTCTCAACCCCTTGTTTTGCTTAGCCAGTTTCTTTGAATCCCTCAAAAGTCTGTGATAGGCTAGAGCAAAATCTTCACCTTCCGAATCATCCGATTCATCATCCGTTGCATTCTTTTCAACTTGGATGGAGGACAATGACTCGGATGTACTAGCCATTAAGCACATGAAGGGTGAAGATGTGGACGGTGGAACGCCGTTGCGTTATCTTCTTCATCACTTGACGATGACTCATTTGACGATGAGGTGTCATCCCAAGTGACGGCTTGCATCGCTTTCTTCTTTGACGGATTCTTATTAGGACACTCCGTTGAGATATGGCCGTACCCTCGGCACTTGAAGCATTGGACTTGTCCTTCTGAGCTTTTCTTATCCTTAGAAAAACCCTCTTGCTTTCTTGGTTTGAAACTTGAAGAACCTTTGCCTTTCTTCGACTTTACGAAGGATGGAGTTTTGCTTGATTACCCCTTCGAAAGTTTCGGCGAAATCTTCTTGTCAAGAGAGCAAGCTGCTTCTCAAAGTCCTCCATAGATAGGTTCTCGTCATCGCCTGAGGAGGATGAATCCGCGTCTTCTTCTTTTGTTGTTTTCAACGCATAACCTGAAGACTTAGAAGAGGATGCCTTTCCAGAAGAATAGTTAGTAGGAAATGTCATTTCATAAGTTTGTAATGAACCAACTAATTCTTCTACACGGATTTCGTCCGGGTGTTTAATAGTTTCAATGGCTGTAACCTTGGGCGAAATCTTTCAGGAAGAGTTCTTAATATTTTCTTACAACTTTAAATTCTGGAATCTTCTCTCCCAAGTTAGCACATGAGTTTACGATGTCTTGCAATCTGTGTAATAGTCTGTGAAAGATTCATTTTCTGCCATGAAAATAGAGTCAAACTTGCTCGTAAGCATTTGCAGTTTCTGAATCTTCACAAGGTTAGTTCCCTCATGCGTAACTTGAAGAACATCCCAGATTTCTTTCGCAGTCTCACATGCCGAGACGCGAGAGAACTCTGTTTGAGACAAAGCATTAAATAAGCATTAATCCCTTTGCCATTGTAAGAAGAAGAATCTATCTCTTCCTTGGTCCATTTCGACCTAGGTTTGATGGTGCGAACATCAGCAATAATTTCAGTTGGATTAGACCATCCTAATTCAATTGATTGCCACACCCGTTCGTCGATGGAAATTAAAAAGGCTTTCATCCGTACTTTCCAGTACGCATAATTTGTTCCATCGAAGAACGGGGGTCTGTTGATGTTTCCACCTTCAACCATTGTTTACAACCCTATTCCCGCTCTGATACCACTTGTTGGGTTATGTATAATTGGATCTAAATAGGGAAAAAACACCTAGAGGGGGGTGAATAGGTGTAAACAATAAACACTCAAAAATCTTTGCGATATAAAACCCAATGCGAAAAATAAATAACACGCAGAGATTTTTACGTGGAAAACTCCAAACCGGAGTAAAAACCACGGGACCGATAACACGGTGAAATCCACTAGAATTAAACACGTACAAGGTGATATACCGTACTCACAGACGACTCAACCTTTTCCATACGCTCCTAGTTGATCTTCTCCGCTCGCTCCACGACGCTTCTCGAATCCACGATCTGCGTCCAACGCCGAATCCACGGCAACGTCACCGACCGAATCCACGGTCTTCACCCAGTAGCACGCTTCGAATCCACGAACGTACCTCGCTCCGAATCCACGAGAGCGGTAGCACCTTGAATCCACAAGGCCACGCGAGTCCACGCGCCGATTTTGGGAAATCGTTGTTTTTTGGGTGGTGATGATCCGCCGAATACTTAGATTAGAAATAGATCGGAAATACCATCTAAGTATTCATTGATTTGATTCTACTCAAAATGTGAGTATGAAAACCTAGAATCAAATCATCAATATAGATGAAGAAACATAAGATTAAATCTTGATTTCCTTTCTTTCTCTATATGTGGATCTATCTATTTCGGTCGTCTTTTTCCCCTTTATCGTGGGTTCCCTAAAGATGAATAAGGGTCTATTTATAGGTTAGAAACCATTGGAAGAGATAAGAATCAAAACTACCTTTTCTGGAATTTTTCAGGACCGCGATCCGGATCGGATTCGGCGATCCGGATTGCAGTAGCGAGACAGACAGTTTCCAGAAAAACAAAGGTTCGGGATCCGGATCGAAGTGCCTGATCCGGATCGTTCATACAATTTCACCAAACACACGTTCGGGATCCGGATTGAAAAGCCTGATCCGGATCGTTCATAAAACATGGTAAACCAGTGTTCGGATCCGGATCAAGGAGGCTACGATCCGGATTGAACTTGTGTATGAACAAACACCCTTCGGATCCGGATTGGAAGTCTGATCCGGATCCTGAACATGTCCCATGTCCAGTTTTTGATTTTTTATGCAATAAAAATTCATCCATGTTTCTACACTATAAGAAGTATTCGGATCACCAAAATATTAGTTAAACATACCTGATCCTTTTGAATTCTTCTTTCTTGAGATTGAGTTATATGATCCAACTTTCTTTATCTTCAATCTTCAAGACTTCGCATTCCACGAAATACGCCAACTCAAAATCCGTACACC
>CM055061.1:10748796-10804488 GCA_029204045.2 Tillandsia leiboldiana
CGTGTGTTCATGGATGACTGGTTCTTGTTGACCTTTTTTATTTCTTCCTTTACTTCACTCAGTTCATTCGAAATGCGTTCTTGCTCGTTGGAGAGCCTTTGCTGTTCTTTATAAATGGAGGTAACCGATGCATCATCATCGGATGTCGATGGAGGTGCTTGTTGTGCTGCAGGTGCTGGTTGGACTGGAGGTGCTGCTGGTGCAGAGGTTGTTGCTTGTTGTTGTGCTCTTCGTCGGTGAGGAGGTGATGGGGGCTCATCTTGTTTTGTTGAGAGAGACTTTACAATAGTTGTTTCATTGATCGTTCCTAGACTGTGCATGTAGGAACTCGCACTTGTGTCAGCTTTAAATTTTCGAAGAATGCGCATAATGATCATTGGATAAGGTAGTCTCTCTGAAGGGTGAGCATGTTCCACATAGCGTGCCATCCTCGACCAGATGATGTAAGGAATATTTAAGTTTGCTCCCATTGCTGCTGTGGGGTTGCCAAGAAGATAGAGGAACAACATCCTATCCCACCGAAGAACCTTTGTATTCATATTTGGAAGGACGTTATAACAGATAATGAAGTTCAAATAGCGATACTCTGGTTGCTGCTGTGGGGTTGCCAAGAAGATAGAGGAACAACATCCTATCCCACCGAAGAACCTTTGTATTCATATTTGGAAGGACGTTATAACAGATAATGAAGTTCAAATAGCGATACTCTGGTTGAAGTTCTTTTGAAAAAACGGAGTTTCCTGCCGACATAGTATCTGGAAGACAGATTCCATCAACTACCACTCTCCAGGAGTTGGTGGTGAAGGTTTGACACTTCATATAATGAGCCCCATCAGCTCTGGCCGTCATTCCTAACGCCTCTCCAATCAGTTGAGGGGTTACTTTGATCTTAACATTCTTAACCAATGTTTGAAATTCTCGACGTCCGCTCTCCTGATCAACTAGATAGCAAGCATTTTGATAAAACATTCTTACTGAGTGAAGACAATACCCAGTGGTCTCGGGGAAGTTGCAAATGGGAGCAAGACCTGTCTGGTCATACAGAGTCCCAAAAAGCGAAGATCGTTCCTTCAAGGCTTTGACATTAACATGTCTTTCGCCAATGCATTCCCTGTTCTCAAAATCCTTTATCCTAGCAGAGCTGATAAAGTCTTGTGGAGGAGGCTGGCTAGCAACTGGTTGCTCAATGGAAATTCCTCGAGCACTCCCTCTCTTGCGTGCAACACTCTTCCTTTTTGTTTTCACAGAGGTTTCTTCCATTGGAGCTTTTCCTTTTTCAGCAGCAGTAGGTGGAGCCTTTGATGTTTCTGCAGGCGCTTTTCCTTTTGAAGCAGTGGGTGCAGTTGCTTCAACTTGCAGCTCATCCCAATCCATCGATTCCGTTTCTGAGTCAGTATCGGAATCATCTATTGCTTTCTTCGCCTTCTTAGCCTTCTTGGGCTTGATAGTGTCTCTTGTATGAACCATAGCAGCCAGAAGAAAAATGATCCAGGTGATCACCATTGCTATTGGTTTCTTGTGAGAAAGGAAATCCTGTGAGCAACAACTCAAGAACACGAAAAAATTATTAATTTTCAAAAATTTGAAAAATTGTACCCAAACAATCATTATCGTGTAGAGAGACTAAGAATCAAATTAGTTTTGCAAAAAGAATTTTAAAAATAGATCAATCGCATGATTTTCGAAAATCCCCATTATATGCCCTAAAACCGAAATTTTTGAAATCGAATGCCAAAAATCCGTTTATCATAAGAATACCTAGCATATAATCAAAACTAATCTACCCAGAGTTCTTATTTCAAAAGAAATTTGATCAAAAACCATCCACAAACGAAAAAGATACGGAAATTCCATCACGTTTTGAGGAAAAAATATGAAAAACTGTGAAAAATCGAGATTTTGATCAATAAAACTTACTTGGAGTCGAAGAACTTGAGTTTGAAAGCTTCTAAGATGGATGTATTCTAGAGAGAGAAGCTCTGGAGACTTTTGAACAAAAGATTGAAGTAAAAGAAATCAAAACCCTTTTGTTCTATATAAAACCCTAGCCGCGATCCGGATCAGTTCGTGATTCCGATCCGGATCGGCTACCCGCAGAGAATATCTGCGTTCGGGATCCGGATCGGCTTGTCCAATCCGGATCGGCTCCAACTTTTTCTTCAGAAAAATTCAGAAAAATTCTAGAAAATCCAGAAAAAGATTGTAAGCACTTTTGTGTATCAACTTTAAATAAAAATCATCGTTTCATACAACAAGAAATAGATTATGCCAAATCTATCAATAACATCCAACAAATGAAACGAAAATTTATAAAAATTAAATCCCTTAAAGATGAACAACTTCAATTACATCTAACTTGATCTTATGAGTAATGCCTTTATCAAATCATCAATTCGGTAAAGAAAATGAAATACAAAGATCAATAGATGTCTGAAATCCCAGATAAGTTAGATAATATATCTAGTCAATTTATTGAAGAGAGTGGCTCTTTGAGCATCTTTCATTAAAATTTCCACCTTATACCAACCTTGAAATTTTGACAGAGTCAAGTATTTCAACATGCATTTTATTTAATCAAACTTGAAAAACCTTGCTTGGTATACATGTGGTAGCTGCACACAGTACTCGGACGACCGAGGTGGTAGCTCTTTCCTCCATGTGGTGGTAGTTTTCACACTCATTGGGATGTAACTCTTTTCACATCTTTTGAGCATAACACATTTTCTTTGACTCCCCCTCAATTGGCTATCAATTATTTAAGATATAAAGTATTCAGCCAAAAATTGATCTCGATTTCATACTCGACTAAACAGTCAAATAAGATAAAAACTATACCAAGAGATCATCGAGAGAGAAATTGACTTTGATCAAAACAAAGATGATTTAATTCACATAAATGATCATTGCATCAAATGAATTATTATGATATCCAAAGCATAATAAATTTCTAAACATATAAAAGGATGCAGTTAAAGTCAATAAAAACTAATGCTCAATTAATGTACTATGTCTAAGCAAAGATAATGAACAAAAACACAAAAACAAAACCTAACCTAAACAAAAGTTTCAAAAAGAGGTTATTTCAAGGAAAGCATTCCAATTGCTTTACGCAAATGAATAAAACGTTTTTGATCCAAAGGTTTTGTTAAAAAGTCAGCTAATTGATCTTCAGTTGAAATGTAGGAAATTTGAAGAATATTTGATTCAACTAGCTCTCTAAGAAAATGATATCTAAGTTCAATGTGTTTTGTTCTAGAGTGCAACACAGGATTTTTTGAAATGTTTATAGCACTAGTGTTGTCACATAAAACAGTTACCGAAGTTGCTGAAATCCGGAAGTCGCTCAACACGCTTTTCATCCAAATGAGTTGAGTTGAACAACTACCCGCTGAGATGTATTCTGCTTCGGCAGTCGAGAGTGCAATGCAGTTTTGCTTTTTACTATGCCATGCAACAAGGCAATGGCCAAGATAAAAACATGCACCACTCGTACTTTTCCGATCATCCGCAGATCCTGCCCAATCGGCATCTGAGTATCCAATAATATCTAGACTTGTTCCCATAGGATACCAAATTCCGAAATTAATGGTTCCTTTGATGTACCGGATGATCCGTTTCACCGCTTTCAGGTGAACCTCCTTTGGTGCTGATTGATATCTCGCGCAAATCCCAACACTAAAGGATATATCCGGGCGACTAGCTGTGAGGTAAAGTAGACTTCCAATCATGCTGCGATAAAGTTTCTCGTCTACATTCTCACTAAGAGATTCACTTCCTAATCCCTTATTGCTAGTTCCCATAGGAGTAGGAAAATCTTTAGAATCTTCTAATCCGAATTTCTTTACCAACTCCTTTGCATACTTGGATTGACACAGATGGATGCCTTCACCATTTTGTTTCACTTGTAATCCAAGAAAGTATGTCAGTTTGCCCATCATAGACATCTCAAATTCGCTTTCCATGGTTTCAGCGAATTTAGAAGCATCATTATCCTTTGTTGCTCCAAATACAATGTCATCGGCATAGATTTGTGCAACAATGAAGTTATTTTGATAATGCTTCACAAAGAGAGTCCTGTCTGCTCCCCCTCGAGTGTAGCCATTCTCCAAAAGGTGCTTTGTCAACCTTTCGTACCACGCTCGCGGTGCTTGTTTTAAACCGTAAAGAGCCTTTTTCAAACGAAAAACATGGTTAGGTAGTTTACAGTCTACAAAACCTTTCGGTTGAGCCACATAAACTTCCTCATTTAAAAACCCATTTAAAAACGCGCTCTTAACGTCCATTTGAAAGAGTTTTATTTTAAAGTGACAAGCAATAGCGAATAAGATACGAATGGACTCGAGTCTAGCTACAGGGGCGAACGTTTCATCAAAGTCTATACCTTCTATTTGAGAGTAGCCTTGAGCAACTAAACGTGCTTTATTCCTGATGATGGTACCATCCTCATTTTTCTTGTTCTTGAAAATCCATTTAGTACCGATCACATTGTGTTGCTTCGGAGGCGTCGTTAATTCCCAGACTTTGTTGCGTTCAAACTGATGGAGCTCTTCCTGCATTGCTTCAATCCAGTAGTCATCCTGAAGAGCTTCATCGACATTCTTTGGTTCGATCATGGAAACGTAACAAGCGAATCCACAAACCAACTGTCTCCGAGTTTTGACTCCTTCTTGTGGGTCTCCAATGATGTTTGATTCAGGATGATCCTTGGAGATGCGTAACGTTTGATGTAATGGAGTACTCGGAGGTATATGAGATGATTCCTGCACATCAGATAAACTTGAAGAACCATTAGATGCATCATTAATATTGGAAGTATTATCATGAGAAGACGCATTTACAGGAGTATCATCATCAAGAGAGATATCAGGGGTAGATTTATCAGATGCAAAGTGGAAAGTTTCATCTACTTTAACATTTATGGATTCTACAATTGTTTTAGATTCCAAGTTAAATACCCGATATGCTCTACTATTTGTAGAATAACCCATGAAAATTCCTTCGTCACTTCGAGAGTCAAATTTTTCAAGATTTTCGCGGTCACGTAAAATGTAACATCGACTCCCAAAGATACGAAAATATTTGATGTTGGGTTTTCTACAACACCATAGTTCATATGGTGTATTTAACGTTCCCGGACGCAAATAAACTCGATTAATAACATAGATTACAGTGTTCACAGCTTCAGCCCAAAAATGTAGCGGTAAATTCCGGCTGTGAAGCATAACACGTGCCATCTCTTGAACAACCTTGTTTTTGCGCTCGACTACACCATTCTGTTGAGGTGTATAGGGTGCTGAGAATTCATGCTTAATGCCATTGGAAGTGCAAAAGTCAATGAATTTTAAATTTATGAATTCTCCACCTCTATCACTTCTAACACGAATGATCTTCTCATTCTTTTCAATCATAATACGAAGGCAAATCTCGTGAAAAGAATCAAAAGTATCAGCTTTCTCTTTTAAAAATGCTACCCATGAGTATCTAGAGAAATCATCAACCAATAAGAAAATATACCATTTACCTCCCAAGGATGGTTGACGTGTCGGCCCCATAAGATCCATATGCAATAATTCCAAGGGCCGTTTGGTACCGAGGTGATTCAAGTTCTTGTGTGCAGTCCTAGATTGTTTTCCCTTTTAACAACCACCACACACAATGTTTTGTTTAAGTGAAAGTTTAGGAACCCCCTTGACCACGTCTTTGTTTGAAATTCTAGCAAGTTCCTTAAAATTTATGTGACCTAGCCTTTCATGCCAAAGTGTTTCATTATTCAAAGAGGCTAAGTTATAATTTTCAGAAATTTTATTGAGAACAACATAACAATTGTTTTCAGATCTAACCCCTTTTAAAAAGAAAATATGGTCCTTATCAGTTACAATGCATTCGACAGATGAAAAATTAACTGGAAAACCATTGTCACAAAGTTGACTGATACTTATGAGGTTAGTCTTAAGGCCATCAACAAATAACACATTATTTAGAATCGGGTCATCTGGAATAGCTACTGTTCCTTTTCCAACAATTTTGGAAGACTGACCGTCTCCGAAAACTACAAGTCCTCCGGAGATTTTCTCAAAATTTTGAAAACAGTTTTTGTCACCGGTCATGTGACGAGAACAACCGCTATCCAGATACCAAGACGAATTATCATAAGCATGCAAGGAAATATTTGTAACAAGACAAGGGAAAACTTCACCTTTGCGTACCCAAACCTTTCGAGTTTTGGTGTACGTCGGAAATGATTGTGAGGTTGATACCTTTGGTGAAAGCGTCTTGTTTGATCCGTCGCTTTTCCTTGACGTCGTCGTCTTGTTTGATGAACTACCGAGGCTCTTTTCCTTCGAAAAATTTGCATTTGATTTCCGAGGAATCACCCTTTTGGTAGTCGTTGCAAGAAGTGCTTGAGTTGAGCGTTTGGCTCCCATCTTGCAATTTCTTCTTATATGCCCTGCAATACCACAACGAAAACATACCTTGATGCTTGACGATTTCGAAGAGGGGGAAGTAGGTTTGTTGTCGTTGTTTGTCGTCAATTCCGGTGTCGGAGGAGGAGATACCGACTGGGGCACAAAGACTGTCCCAACCGAACTAAAATTGTCGTTAGTTCGATTGTATCCGAGGCCGAACTTGTTTGATTGACCAAGACCAAGAAGCTTATCCAACTTACTCCTTCCTGATGAAAATCGCTGTAAGTCATCCTTGAGTTGGAGAATGGTCTCTGTCATTTCCAATTTTTCCTGTCGAGCCTCGCCGTTGAGCTTCAAGAAGTAATTCGCTTTGTTCACCATATCTATATAATTCTTCTCGAGTTGCTCATTGGACTCTTGAGGGAAACATTTATTTTAATCAGATCATCCCTTTCCACTTCAAGATCGGTCGAGAGAGAAGTTACCCTTTTTACTTCTTCTTCGAGATCCTGCAATCTCCCTCTCAACCCCTTGTTTTGCTTAGCCAGTTTCTTTGAATCCCTCAAAAGTCTGTGATAGGCTAGAGCAAAATCTTCACCTTCCGAATCATTCGATTCATCGTCCGTTGCATTCTTTCCAACTTGGGAGGAGGACAATGACTCGGATGTACTAGCCATTAAGCACATGAAGGGTGAAGATGTGGACGCGTGGAACGCTGTTGCGTTATCTTCTTCATCACTTGACGATGACTCATTTGACGATGAGGTGTCATCCCAAGTGACGGCTTGCATCGCTTTCTTCTTTGACGTATTCTTATTAGGACACTCCGTTGATATATGGCCGTACCCTCGGCACTTGAAGCATTGTACTTGTCCTTCTGAGCTTTTCTTATCCTTAGAAAAACCCTCTTGCTTTCTTGGTTTGAAACTTGAAGAACCTTTGCCTTTCTTCGACTTTACGAAGGATGGAGTTTTGCTTGAGTTACCCCTTCGAAAGTTTCGGCGAAATCTTCTTGTCAAGAGAGCAAGCTGCTTCTCAAAGTCCTCCATAGATAAATTCTCGTCATCGCCTGAGGAGGATGAATCCGCGTCTTCTTCTTTTGTAGTTTTCAACGCATAACCTGAAGACTTAGAAGAGGATACCTTTCCAGAAGAATAGTTAGTAGGAAATGTCATTTCATAAGTTTGTAATGAACCAACTAATTCTTCTACACGGATTTCGTCCGGGTGTTTAATAGTTTCAATGGCTGTAACCTTAGAACGAAATCTTTCAGGAAGAGTTCTTAATATTTTTCTTACAACTTTAAATTCTGGAATCTTCTCTCCCAAGTTAGCACATGAGTTTACGATGTCTTGCAATCGTGTGTAATAGTCTGTGAAAGATTCATTTTCTACCATGAAAATAGAGTCAAACTTGCTCGTAAGCATTTGCAGTTTCTGAATCTTCACAAGGTTAGTTCCCTCATGCGTAACTTGAAGAACATCCCAGATTTCTTTCCCAGTCTCACATGCCGAGACGCGAGAGAACTCTGTTTGTGACAAAGCATTAAATAAAGCGTTAATCCCTTTGCCATTGTAAGAAGAAGTATCTATCTCTTCCTTGGTCCATTTCGACCTAGGTTTGATGGTGCGAACATCAGCAAGAATTTCAGTTGGATTAGACCATCCTAATTCAATTGATTGCCACACCCGTTCGTCGATGGAAATTAAAAAGGCTTTCATCCGTACTTTTCAGTAGGCATAATTTGTTCCATTGAAGAACGGGGGTCTGTTGATGTTTCCACCTTCAACCATTGTTTACAACCCTATTCCCGCTCTGATACCACTTGTTGGGTTATGTATAATTGGATCTAAATAGGGGAAAAAACACCTAGAGGGGGGTGAATAGGTGTAAACAATAAACAATCAAAAATCTTTGCGATATAAAACCCAATGCGGAAAAATAAATAACACGCAGAGATTTTTACGTGGAAAACTCCAAACCGGAGTAAAAAACCACGGGACCGATAACACGGTGAAATCCACTAGAATTAAACACGTACAAGGTGATATACCGTACTCACAGACGACTCAACCTTTTCCATACGCTCCTAGTTGATCTTTTCCGCTCGCTCCACGACGCTTCTCGAATCCACGATCTGCGTCCAACGCCGAATCCACAACGTCCGACCGAATCCACGGTCTTCACCCAGTAGCACGCTTCGAATCCACGAACGTACCTCGCTCCGAATCCACGAGAGCGATAGCACCTTGAATCCACAAGGCCACGCGAGTCCACGCGCCGATTTTTGGGAAATCGTTGTTTTTTGGGTGGTGATGATCCGCCGAATACTTAGATTAGAAATAGATCGGAAATACCATCTAAGTATTCATTGATTTGATTCTACTCAAAATGTGAGTATGAAAACCTAGAATCAAATCAATCAATATAGATGAAGAAACATAAGATTAAATCTATTGATTTCCTTTCTTCTCTATTTGTGGATCTATCTATTTCGGTCGTCCTTTTCCCTTTATCGTGGGTTACCCTAAAAGATGAATTAAAGGGTCTATATATAGGTTAGAAACCATTGGAAGAGGATAAGAATCAAAAACTAACCTTTTCTGGAATTTTTCAGGACGGCGATCCGGATCGGACTTCGGCGATCCGGATTGCAGTAGCGAGACAGACAGTTTCCAGAAAAACAAAGGTTCGGGATCCGGATCGAAGTGCCTGATCCGGATCGTTCATACAATTTCACCAAACACCAACGTTCGGGATTCGGATTGAAAAGCCTGATCCGGATCGTTCATAAAACATGGTAAAACCAGTGTTCGGGATCCGGATCAAAGGAGGCTACGATCCGGATTGAACTGGTGTATGAACAAACACCCTTCGGGATCCGGATTGGAAAGTCTGATTCGGATCCTGAACATGTCCCATGTCCAGTTTTTGATTTTTATGCAAATAGAAATTCATCCAAGTGTTTCTACACTATAAGAAGTATTCGGATCACCAAAAATAATTAGTTAAACATACCTGATCCTTTTGAATTCTTCTTTCTTGAGATTGAGTTAAATGATCCAACTTTCTTTATCTTCAATCTTCAAGACAATCGAATTCACGAAATACGCCAACTCAAAATCCGTAACAACCCTGGTAGAGTTAGTGTAAATGCGGAATATTACCTAAAGGGCGCGATTGGTTCAAGTTATGTAGCATTACAGGTTTATGTAGACATAACTAGATATCTGAAATTCCTGAATCGGATTACTATTAATCTTGTAGTACCGCGTTTGGTTTAATGCAGTAATGTAATGCTAGATTACAGTGTATATAGTATTACTATATTTGGTTCAATTTATAAAATTCAGTAATCTCCACAGTAAAGTATAGTCTTTTCCAAAATTGCCCTTTGTGGTCATATTTAATTTTTTTGTTTACTAAATTATAATAAAATATAATTCGTACTTATTGAATTAATTCTATTAATAAGAAATAAAAATAAAATGGCCAAATATAAAAAAAAATTATAAAGCAAAAAAATAATTTAAACCATAAATAAATAAATAAAAATCATATTACGGTATCCTGTTGATAGGGTTTGGGGAGTTGGAGGGTAAAATATTAATTTTACATAATATACAAGATTACCCGCCATCGGTAATCCAAGATGCCCATACCTCCCCTCGGTAATATTTTTGTGGTAATCTTGCACCGTCAGTAATGTTACATTACCAAACAGATTACAAACCGGATGAACCAAACCCAGCAATCCTGACAGGATTGCCTGTAATCTTGGCAAGATAACCCGAACCAAACACGCCCAAAAGGTTAAAACAGATTTATAAGGTAAACCAACATGTTTACCAGAGGTTGCAGGATTCCACTATTAAGTATAGGGTGCCAATAGATCAACATCTCTGAAATATTACTTTTAATGAAGAAATAATATTTTAATCTATTTTAGGAAAGAAAGGTTCGCAGTTGGATGCTACAGCAAGTTGAGCAGGAAAAAGTAAGGGCCATTCAAAATTTTGAAGAAGTTGAGGGCAAATACATATCTAGTTGATCTGCCTTCGGAATTGCCGACATCCCCGACCTTCAATGCCAGCGAGCTGCACAAGTACCTTGGAGAGGCCCCCCTCTATTATCGATATTGATGGCTTGACATCTTCCACCGATACTGAAGCGCTATCAGATGAGGTGGAGAATTCTGGATGTGTGCGAGTCTGCGATGCATCGTGGTACCCATCACCGATACTTGGTACGTAGGTGTCAACGTTCATTGCCGGATAGCAATTGGATTTTTAGGGTGGAGTTGCGTCGACTTTGAGAGGACTTATACTAGAGCTATCAAAATGCAATCTCAAGAGGGTCGAGATTTCTCCAACCCGGGGAGAATTTATGCACCAAATAAAACTTTTTTTTATTTTTGAATGCAATTTTCTTTTATTTTGTTAGTTCATGTCTGATTCAGGCTTAAAATCATTTAGTTTTAGTTGATTCGGCTAATCACTGTTTTCTCCAATAAAAATAAACCCAAACCCAGAAGAACTTTCAGCTTCTTAGAATTGCCTTGTCTTTTATGTATGAATAGACAAGAATTTATTACAGGAGAGGCTCCTAACACTATGCTTTGAGATGCAGATTGGATGAATAGAAATTCTTACTCTTGTTCTTTATACTTGCCATGGTAATTTTCTTCTTGGTGTGATCGTCGACGCTTTTTTCTCGCGCCAAGATCGTTTTCTTTCTTAGCTTGATCGTTGGCTATTTTTCCTCGTGGCAAGATCGGCTTCTGCTCCTACCCATTTTTTTTGTTGGGTCCTTGCCTCCTTTAATTCTTTCGTGTTGCCGAAGTTCTACTCGTAGTGTTCCACCTTCCTCATCGATCATGGATCCCCCACAATCTTGTGACCGTTGCACTTCTTGTATCTTACCTTCTCCCTCATCTTTTGGTATCTCATTATCCTTCTCAATCTAGCCATCCATCATTATCAACCATTTTTATCAAAACAATCAAATCAAAAAATTATCAAGTCTGATAAAATCGAACTTGCCTTTTTTTAGAAACTATTATTTGTATTTTTAGTTGGTTGTTATTATCTCATATATTGAAGGTATTTTACCATCTTAGTATTGCTTCAATTCGATTTTTAAATTTTCCGTTTTGCTGAAATTTATTTTTCTTGCTTCCATGTTTTAATTTTGTAAAGTTCGCCAGAATCGATAAATTAAATCTAGTTTATTTCAAGGAATAGCTATAAACGTAAACAAAGTTGAAAATTCAGATTTGACAACCCCCAGTTTGTATCATTAAGGCATAGAATGACAGTTAAGAAGTTTTAGTGCGCCTTATTTTGATCAAGATGTCACATACATAGATATAGATAGATACTAACCTTTTTTTAAGACCAAATTATTATAAGAAAGATTTTCAACATAGAGATGCTTACATTGATACCAAAATTTCAAACAGGTAAATAGAAAAAGATAAAGAGAAGACATATTTTCTGTAGATAAGTTATCATTAAGTGGTAGCATTTGCTACTATGGCACTTACTAGTCACTACTAATATGAGAGAGGACAGCTTTTGTTGGATTCATGCGCTTAAATGAGCACTGCAGCACTCGGCTAGTAGAAAAACGAAGACATGAATCTGGTGATGCTGGAGGATATTGTTCTCGCAGATACGACCAAAGTTGGTGAACCTAGTTTATTTCAAGGAATAGCTACAAACGAAAACAAAGTTGAAAATTCAAATTTGGCAACCCTCAGTTTGCATCATTGAGGCATAGAATGACAATTAAGAAGTTTTAGTACGTTTTATTTTGATCAAGATGTTTAGATACATAGATATAGATAGTGTTTAAAAAAGCCGAAGGCGCACCTAAGCGCAAAGGACTGTTAGAGCCTAGGTGTAAGGCGCAAGGCGCGTGCCCGACAGAGGTAAGGCACACACTTTCATAGAATTTTGAAATTACCAATAAGTTCTTTACTATACTTTCTAATAATTTTTAAGTAGCACTAAGTACTCTTTAAAATCATATTATAACAATTTATGTTCTATAACTAACCAAATAATCATGTTTTCGAAAGAAAAAAAATGAAGAAAAGAAAAGAAGCCAAGCAGCATATATGATAATTTAAAAAAACAAAATAACACAGATAAAAGTAAAGAACAAATTACCTTTTTGTCTCCAAATAAAGGGCAAGCATAAAGGTAACTAGTAATTTACAAACGTATAGAAAACTTTGATGTTAAAAACATACAATTACATGCACAAGATCATAAAAAAATAACATGCATAAAAGTTTATAGTTTCAAGCCAAAGATCATTTAAAGGGCATCATATGAAAGCTAAGTGTTCAAGGCTCCAAGCCAAAATACGTCACACTAGAAATGTTAATTAGTCCTCATTCCTCATTCCTCAATCATCATCTTCATCACTTGATGAAGAATACGCCTCTCCTTCGTCAGATTTGTCATCTCTAATGTCTTCTTCTTCTTCATCTTCATCATTTATAAAGTTACTAATATTCCGAGATCGAGAAGATGAAGCTTTTGCCTTTCCTTTACCACTGCACTTGGTGGAACTACGTGATGTAGTATGATGGGCAGGCTCACCCACCCTTGCTGCTTTAGCCACCATACTCTATGTCAATGTGTCATCTTCCCAAAGATTTTCCTCATCTTCCCTCTCATCATCGTTGTCTTGATCCATTCTTCCAATCAACCATTCATTACTGTCATCAATTTCACTCATTGAGATAGGATCGATGGTGTCACACAATTTATATCGCCGCCTCAACGCTCTATTGTACCTTATATACACCAAATCATTTAAGCATTTTTGCGTGAGCCTATTTCTTTTCTTACTATGAAGCTGCAAAAGAAATGAACAACTTTATGATAATAAAGATAATATGAAATTTCAACTATTAAATTAAGAATTCAAAACTATCAAATACTGAAATATTATAGTAGTATAAGATGATTTAATATAAATAACTTGTTCAAATACACTCCAATTTCGATCCCAATCGGAAGCACTACAAGTGGGGCTAAGAACCCTAATCGCATATTTCTGCAAGTTGGTGTTGATGATCCAAACAATCTCCACCACTCAGCTGTTCATATAAATGTTATATTAATAATAAACTAATAATGTATGTAAATGACTGCATTTTTTCCTTATCTAATCTACTACAAATAAATAAAAATTATTAAAATGTATACTGCATAGATTTATAATAGTAATATACTGATAGTAAGTAGTATGGAACTTACATATCTAGTGACTTTGTTTTTCTTTGTCGAATTGCCATATTAGTTCCGAAAAGGCCATGCGCTTCATGATATACACTTAGTTGATTGCATATTTTATCTTGTTCTTGAGCACTTGGAACCAATATTTGTAAAGCTTGATATAAACCTGACATAATCTCCTCATCTTTGTGATTTTCTGAATTTGAATAAAAAAAATTCAGGGTTCAAGAAATGACCAGCTGCATGCAAAGGGCGATGAAGTTGGCATTGCCATCTATTATTAATAATCTCAAATACTTCACTATATTTCTCCTCCCTCTCTTTAAAAGACTTTGCAATTGCTTCTTTTGCTCTGTCCATAGCCTCGTAAATATAACCCATTATTGGCCTTTTTTCACCGTCAACTAGTTGAAGTACATGAACAAGAGGGCCAAAATTTTTAAGAATATAAACAATGCTAGTCCAAAATGTGGGCATCAGTACAATGCTAGCTGCATGTTTGCCCGCTTGTTCCTTTGCCTATTTACTTTTGGTCCAATCATCTGATGTGAACATCTTTCTAAAGTTGCTCTTTTGCTTGTGTAACCATTGAAGGGTAAGAAAGGCCGTTGCAAATCTTGTAACAACAGGCCTAATCAACTCTCTTTGGGCTGTGAAACACCTCATCATGTTGAGCATGCCCGTGCGGGCATAAATATAACTACTCAATGTTGTTTCCCTTTTCACTGTTCTATGCACCTCGGGCATCTTCCCAATGTCCTCAAGCATCAAATCAATACAATAGGCTGCACAAGGTGACCAATATAAATTTCGTCGTTTTGCTTCCAATAAATTCCCTATTAAAATTTCACATATATTTCAAGTTAAACAAATATTTCATATAATAACGTAAAATTAAAGTATATACTGAAACAAAATTATTATACATTATACAAGATTTTTTACCAGCCAACACATTATTCGATGCACTATCAGTTACAATCTGAACAACATTTGCCTTCCCAATACGCTCCACCATACTATCCATTAACTTAAAAATTTCTTCTCCAGTTTTCGTGTAATTGGAGGCATCAATTGATTCGATAAACAGAGTCTCCATCGGAGAATTTACAAGAAAGTTTATAAGGATCCTTTGTCTCTTCTCCGTCCATCCATTGCACATTACACTAATCCAGTCATTGCCCATTCCTCTATGTGCCCATTCATTGAATTCTTCGTTTGTTGAACCTCCTTTTGAAGAAAAGGAATTTGTAACTTGTACATAGAAGGTGGTTTAAAACTAGGGCCATATTGTCCAACAGATTCGAGTGCCACATGAAAAGCTATCATAACTAGCAGCATTGAAAGGTGTTCCTGCATCATAAAACCATTTAGCTAGATCTCTACACCCTTTTTCTCTCAACTCTTTCCTACAAACTTCATTAATCGTAGTTTGTTTCATTGTCCATCCTTTTTAGCTTAAACTACCTTCTCTGCATTGGGAGTGAAATACAAATCCAATGGTCCCCTTTGCCTTGGATTTTTGGGTGCACTTCTACTACTACCAATACTACATCTGCTACATTTGCTTTAAACTCTTTTTCCTTCGGAGTTCAATTCCGTAACATCATCTTCCTCTTCATTGTCATCTTCCTCTGCATCTTCAAAGTCGGGCATGAACTCATTTTGTTCCTTCTCTGTCACTTTCTTCATCATAAAATCTTTTATTTCCTTCCTCACATGCGGTGGGCATGTCATGCATGCTTTTGCATTTCGGAAACCTCCAAACAATATGCTGCTTTGCTCGGTAAATTCCTCCTCTTGTTACTTTTTTGCAAAAATTACTTGTAAGATCATTTTTTATTTTCTTGTCTACTAAATGTACATACTTCTAGGCAGGATCTCTTTCGGTTGCTTTTGAATCCATTCAAGAAATTAAATTGTAATTCAACAAATATGGACAAGATATCTGAACACTGAAGATTCAAGAATGAGCAACAATTTTGAAAGTAGCAAGTAGCAGGCAGCAAGTAGCAACAATTTTCAAGTTGGCAAGAATTGAGTTTTTTTTATCAATTTTTGCAATAGATTTCTTTTTCAACTTCCAAGTTGAAATAAGGCCCTACTTTACTTTTAAAAAGTTCGTTTTATCATAGTAAAATACTTTTAAAAAAATAAGGCCCTAGTTATGATACTTTAAAAAAATAGATTTCTTTTTCATTGAAAATTGGAAGTCTAGAAAAAAATGGCGCCACCTCGACGCCGTGCACGCCCACTGCCTCCCCGCCTCCCCTGCTCCTGCCTGGCGCAAGACCGGCCTTGCACCTGCTGTAGACTTCCTTCCGCTGCCGCTGCCCGGGGCCCTGTTTCCCTGCGGGGCAACGGGTTGCGTCCGTGGGTCTCTTTCAAGGATGCGATCCTCTCGCCTCCTCCGAACCCCCTGACCCCCCACCCTTCCAACCATTCTACCTTGCGTCCTCAGGCTTTTTTTGCCCACCCAGCCCTGCCGGTCCTACCCACGAAATACCTGCGGAACCCCTCGTTACGCGGGAGATGTTTCCGGTGCTTCGAGCGAGGACACCGTGCGGCGCAGTGCCGGGAGCCGAGGCGCTGCCTTTTGTGTATGAGGAACGGTCACCACGCTGCCCGCTGCGACCCACCGCGGCCCCCGCGTGGCTTGGGGACTTCAGCGCCAGCCAGCCAACCTTCGGCGGTCACGGCGACCGGTCGACCGCTGCAGGCGGCGGTTTTCCTACCGCCGTCGTCGCCTCCCCCCCTTGGCCGACCTTCCCTCGCTGGCTGCGTGGCTAGGGTTGACGTGGAGGGCTTCGATGTGGAGGCGCTGCGGGTCTCTCTTCCCCCGAAGCTCGCCAGTTTTTTTGGTGGCAACACGAGCGATTACAGGATGGCGTCTTCTCAGGCAGGCTTCCTGGCGGTTCTTTTCCCGAGCTGGGTGACCAGGGAGTCAGCTATCGGCCGCAGCCCTCTCTTGTTGGATGGCGCTGCCTACTCGTTCTCCAACTGGGTGGAGTTGGGAGAAGAGAATCGGGGCTACCTCCACTGTCATGCCCCGGGGTCGAAACTGCGACCCGGGCTCGCCAACAGATCCGCTGCCCATACGGTGAACCCCGTATAGACAAAGCGTCAAACCTGAAAAAGGAAGATACTATACTAAACAGATATCAGAGCTGAAAGTAAACTGCTAGAAACAAAAAAAAAATAATACAAGTCCAAAAGATACAATCCAAGTCCTCACCCAAAGATACAAAAGTCACTCTCAGCAATAAAGGAAAGTACAACTCTAACTCTCACTACAAAGTCTCTCAACAAGAACTCTCAAAATAATAAGGGTACGTCTACTCTCTGGACGACGACTGGTAGGGATCTAGCTTGCGACTCCCTCACCTCGATCAGAAGAAACAGCAACTGGAGCAGCATGAACAGGAGTAGAAGTCCCTATGGGAAAAGACACCACGACGGGTGTGAGAACTACGTCCCAAGTAGTTCTCAGTGGGTGCCGCCAACAAGCCCAACGGTCTGCCCACTAAGTCTACTAGAGGCATAAGTAACATATGCAGTGCTGTAAGGAAAGCTGGGAAAAGTAACTCTACAGCTACTATGCCTCTATCTAGATGCTCAAAGTGTGGAACAGAAAGAACATGATGCCACAACTAACTCTCATCTCTGATCACCCAATCTAAACTGACTGCCACATCGGGTCCAGTCAAACCTGCGCCAACCTACTGCCGTTACGTCCCGGAGGAGCGGACTTACGTAGGACGCCCATGACTGCCAAAACTGGCTCAGCCAGAGAGACGGTATCCGTGACTGCCAAAACTGGCTCAGCCAGAGGGATAAAACGTCGACAAGTCGCGATACCAAAGTGCAGACCCACCCCGGACGTGGCACTCGAGGGGAGCGACCCCAACGAGGACAATGGTATCCGCGCACTCTGTCGAGCTGGCACTGCAGGCTAAGACCCAAATCCTCGATCAACAAGATCGGCTAAAACCAACAAAACACTGTCTCACTCACAGGCTAGAGAACTACACTGCCGAGACTCACTGTTACTCAGACGGCTCCCAACGAACCTAGATCTACAACCACTGCCTCAACAGGACAAACAGGCCGAACATCGCATCCACTGCGAACAACTGCCTCAACAGGCCAAACATCGCATCCACTGCGAACAACTGCCTCAACAGGCCAAACATCGCATCCACTGCGAACAACTGCCTCAACAGGCCAAACACACTGGCTGGAGATACTCCACAGCCGGGACCCACTGTCACTCTGATGGCTCCCAAAGAACCCAGATCTACAGACTGCTATCAGACTCCACTCGGTCCCCAGACACAAGTGTAAATGCGTCCCACAACCACCCGACCTCCCCAGCCCACAACCCGGGCGAGAAAAGCTAAATCCAGAATGACAAGTATAATAAAGTGATGTGGGAATGTCTAGAGCAATAAAAGAAAACCTAGCCCAAGTTGAAGTTTTCTACAGTCTGGCTGAACATGATACATATGACATGGGTGCTAGGTCAAGTTCCAAGATTTCAATAATTGACAAGATGTAGGAATCACAAAAAGCTCACAAGATTCATCAACTGATACCAAGAGTAATAACATTCAGTTTCCACCTGCTTTTTAGTCCAATTATTAACATGCATGATCCTACATACATAGAATTAGCACGCAGTCCATAGATCTTGAAAGCAAAGTCACCCACCTGAACGTGCTAACTGACCAAGGTTCCACAGCTGAAAACACCAGGAGCAACAATCTCAACTAATCCACAGCCCCAATGGTTCAAAGACATTGAACAAATCCTCCTGGTACAAACACACGGCTAACAGTTAAACTTTAATTCCACAATTTACCCAAACAAGTTACATTCTGAATTCAGTCACAAAGATGTCACGTTTTCACCTGCAAACAATGCTCCAAAAATTCCAATAAAAATACCACAGCGATCGTCGCGTCGAGACCTTCGAAACGGGTACCTGCACGTCCAAATCCGAGCCCTGTAGGCCGAGTTACAAATTCCACAGTACAGGTGCGCAAACACTCACAACCACACAACTGTAAACTCATACACAGATAAAAGGGGAAAATATACCTCCGGGAAGGTCTCAGAGAAATCCAAGAAAAATACGGCGATGATCCTCGCGACGAGTAGATGAAAAAAGTGTATAGGCTCATCTCGATCCGACGCTCGAGTGAGGAGATAAAATTCCGGCAATGGGTTGCTATCCAAAAACTCCACTAGCAAACAGCGGCTTAGAAATGTCTCGAAAACCGTGCCATAAACTCTTAATCCAGCAAGATGATCAACACGAAAGTCGAAGACGTACCTCTCGTGAATCCAACGTCGTAGAAATCGTCCAAAAATACTGAAGGAGTAGCTCTGTGGACCTCTCAGACCGAACTGCGACGATAACGGGCCTCCGATGAAAAATCGTCACTCTGTGCTCCGATGCCGAAGTCGTCGACGCCGCGGCTTCCAAAAATTCCGGGCCTCTGTCATAAGATGCGCAACACGAAGATCTCCAAGTTTGGTGAAGGGTCCAAAGGCAGGGGAGCTCGGGAAAAGGGGCAAAAATCCTAAGCCATCAGCCTATTTATAGGCCCAGCCCGAAAAAATCCAACTTTGGACTTTTGGGCCCAAAATCGGGCGCCCGGGCATTCCGGGCTGCTACAGTAACGGGCCCGACCCGTTACTGTTCACGCCCGGAAATCTCCCAGCCCGCCACGCGTCCGCCCAAACAGCGAACAGCTGTTTGGGCCAACGGCGCTGCGCCACGTGGCCGAAGCGGCTGCCGACACGTGGCGCCCACGCGCGGGAGCCGCGGGTCAGAGCGCCCACGTCGGGCCCACGCGCGCCCACACACGCCAGTCGGGCACGCAACCCGAGGCAACCAAACCCCACCCCATGGACCTCGAGCACAACACCCCACCAACCACCAAGTGACACATGGCCACCCCTCGGTCCACCGTACACCTCGCCAAACCCGTGGACCGCGCCTGCTGCGCCGGCCAACCGGAAGCTGGCACGTGGCCTGCGCCCGGGTGCACACCTCCGCGGTGGACCGAGCGCCAAAGCCGCCGCCTGCCGCCGCGCTCCGCCGCACGCCGCCGCCGCCGGCGCCTCTCCGGCCGCCGGAACAGTAAACCCACACCTCGAAATGCGTGTTTTCGTGTCCGGGCTCCGAAAATTACAAGTAAATAGTCCATCTTGACCGTTTTCGCGCGCTGAATCCAAATCCGTAGTGCGTTTGGCCCAATTCCACTTCTAAAATTTGTCGAAAATTCCTGGAAAAGTAAACTTGATCCATTTTTCGTGCCGGGTCACTTCCTTGGTTCCAATAAGCGCGCAAAAACCTCAGTCACCCAACCTGGTTCTCCAGAAGTCACAGATCCCACAGTAATCCAAACGTGGGAATTTCTGGGTCCTCACATCCTCCCCCACTAAAAGAAAGTTTCGTCCTCGAAACTAACACAACTCAAACAGGGAGTCTCCAAGCCAAAGGTAGGTATCCATCAACACCGTCTCCAGCTCCCAAGCACTACTCACTCCCCGTGATTACTCCACATCAAAAACAATAATCAGTACGGCATGGCCCGGTTGCGCAATTCTCTCATCACACGAGCCAGAATTCGCAACGGCGTCCCTCGTACTCCCACACCCACAAATCTCAACTGTAGCGAGTCAATCACGGGCGAGGGGTCCAAAAGCAAAACACCTCTAACTCAGACTGCTGTAGTGAAGTCATGCCGGTGACAACCCAATCCGCTGCTGTGGTGCCCTCCAACCGGGCGGCACAAATTCATCCGCTCGATGAAAGTGGTCGTCGCTCAGTCTGCCTGAAAATTCAAGACTATCCATATAGGGAGCATGACCTCTGCCTCTGCTCACACAGGGGTGACAAATGCGGTCCTCCGCAGATAGCCAATCCATGCTACCGCCGCGCCACTCTGATGTAGATGCTGATGCTGCTATCGGGACCCGCCCAAACTCTGGCATCTCGGGAACCCGTTATCCAGGAAAAGAAATCAGAAATGCCTCTGCCGTCCGATCTGTCCTCCATCACCCGGCGCGAAGCACCAAAATCCAGAACTCGCCTCTGGCGGCAGATCCCTATCCAAAGGAACTGCAGCGCCACGCTCCATACACCACGCCTACTCCATCGAAGCGTCAATAATCCAAAACGGAGGGACCAACTAAACTGAAAGGTATCCTGGCGCAAACCATTCCCAGTCAAACATATCCTATGCGCCTCGTCCCTCGAAACCTGGAGCGTGCAGTTCAACAACTGTATAAACTCCCTAGCACAGGGAGGCTCTCAGATAATCTCTCCATCACCACCAACCCCAATTCTGCCTACAAAGGCTCCAACTCAAACCTATGAATCGGGATGGTTCAGACTGCCGGGACTGGCTCCATTGATCAATGACGTCCCAAAGCTCAGCTACTATCCACTATCCACCCTGCCTCGGTGCCTCGGCACTGCTCGTTGGCACGGAGGGGGCTGCTCGCTCCATCGGTGCTACTGGTACAACTGAATATGCCACTGCATAGAAAGAAAGTACTGGAGGACACTCAAGCGGTACAGCAACTAGCTGTGCTCTCTGCTCCAACAAGCGCATCAAGCGTTCCATGGCCTCCTCCTGCCATCCGACAGCCTCCGACATCTGTGCTATCTGGATCCATAACTCCTGAGTCTCGCTCTGCTCTGATAGCTCTGCCTCCCGCTGCTCGGGTTACTCATCAGATGCGGGATGTGCCCTCTTCGCTACACGACGTCTCAGGGGCATCGTAGTCCACTCCACAATAACAAACATCAGGACACAACAACCAAACGACCCAATCCAGCGAAAGTCTATGACATGTCATCCATTCTATAGCATTATGTTGTCTGCAGCCAACATAATCGCTTAGGAGAATAAACATGCCAATCACTCATCCCGTCTCTTGGAAGAGGTACAAAACTCGATCAGGACTCTCGCTAAAAGTCACGACTCTCACGTAGTCATCCTAATGTCCAACCACAAGCCTAGGGTTTCTAAGTCCTCAATGACCTACAACCTAGGCTCTGATACCACTCTAATCTGTCACGCCCCGGGGTCGAAACTGCGGCCCGGGCTCGCCAACAGATCCGCCGCCCATACGGTGAACCCTGTATAGACGAAGCGTCAAACCTGAAAAAGGAAAATACTATACTAAACAGATATCAGAGCTGAAAATAAACTGCTAGAAATAAAATAAAATAATACAAGTCCAAAAGATACAATCCAAGTCCTCACCCAAAGATACAAAAGTCACTCTCAGCAATAAAGGAAAGTACAACTCTAACCCTCACTACAAAGTCTCCCAACAAGAACTCTCAAAATAATAAGGGCACGTCTACTCTCTGGACGACGACTGGTAGGGATCTAGCTCGCGACTCCCTCACCTCGATCAGAAGAAGCAGCAACTGGAGCAGCAGGAACAGGAGTAGAAGTCCCTGTGGGAAAAGACACCACGACGGGTGTGAGAACTACGTCCCAAGTAGTTCTCAGTGGGTGCCGCCAACAAGCCCAACGGTCTGCCCACTAAGTCTACTAGAGGCATAAGTAACATATGCAGTGCTGTAAGGAAAGCTGGGAAAAGTAACTCTACAGCTACTATGCCTCTATCTAGATGCTCAAAGTGTGGAACAGAAAGAACATGATGCCACAACTAACTCTCATCTCTGATCACCCAATCTAAACTGACTGCCACATCGGGTCCAGTCAAACCTGCGCCAACCTACTGCCGTTACGTCCCGGAGGAGCGGACTTACGTAGGACGCCCATGACTGTCAAAACTGGCTCAGCCAAAGGGACGGTATCCGTGACTGCCAAAACTGGCTCAGCCAGAGGGATAAAATGTCGACAAGTTGCGATACCAAAGTGCAGACCCACCCCGGACGTGGCACTCGAGGGGAGCGACCCCAACGAGGACAAGGGTATCCGCGCACTCTGTCGAGCTGGCACTGCAGGCTAAGATCCAAATCCTCGATCAACATGATCGGCTAAAACCAACAAAACACTGTCTCACTCACAGGCTAGAGAACTACACTGCCGAGACTCACTGTCACTCAGACGGCTCCCAAGGAACCTAGATCTACAACCACTGCCTCAACAGGCCAAACAGGCCGAACATTGCATCCACTGCGAACAACTGCCTCAACAGGCCAAACATCGCATCCACTGCGAACAACTGCCTCAACAGGCCAAATAGGCCGAACATCGCATCCACTGCGAACAACTGCCTCAACAGGCCAAACACACTGGCTGGAGATACTCCACAGCCGGGACCCACTGTCACTCTGATGGCTCCCAAAGAACCCAGATCTACAGACTGCTATCAGACTCCACTCGGTTCCCAGACACGAGTGTAAATGCATCCCATAACCACCCGACCTCCCCAGCCAACAACCCGGGCGAGAAAATCTAAATCCAGAATGACAAGTATAATAAAGTGATGTGGGAATGTCTAGAGCAATAAAAGAAAACCTAGCCCAAGTTGAAGTTTTCTACAGTCTGGCTGAACATGATACATATGACATGGGTGCTAGGTCAAGTTCCAAGATTTCAATAATTGACAAGATGTAGGAATCACAAAAAGCTCACAAGATTCATCAACTGATACCAAGAGTAATAACATTCAGTTTCCACCTGCTTTTTAGTCCAATTATTAACATGCATGATCCTACATACATAGAATTAGCACGCAGTCCATAGATCTTGAAAGCAAAGTCACCCACCTGAACGTGCTAACTGACCAAGGTTCCACAGCTGAAAACACCAGGAGCAACAATCTCAACTAATCCACAGCCCCGATGGTCCAAAGACATTGAACAAATCCTCCTGGTACAAACACACGGCTAACAGTTACACTTTAATTCCACAATTTACCCAAACAAGTTACATTCTGAATTCAGCCACAAAGATGTCACTTTTTCACCTGCAAACAATGCTCCAAAAATTCCAATAAAAATACCACAGCGATCGTCGCGTCGAGACCTTCGAAACGGGTACCTGCACGTCCAAATCCGAGCCCCGTAGGCCGAGTTACAAATTCCATAGTACAGGTGCGCAAACACTCACAACCACACAACTGTAAACTCATACACAGATAAAAGGGGAAAATATACCTCCGGGAAGGTCTTAGAAAAATCCAAGAAAAATACGGCGATGATCCTCGTGACGAGTAGATGAAAAAAGTGTATAGGCTCGTCTCGATCCAACGCTCGAGTGAGGAGATAAAATTCCGGCAAGGGGTTGCTATCCAAAAACTCCACCAGCAAACAGCGGCTTAGAAATGTCTCGAAAATCGTGCAATAAACTCTGAATCCAGCAAGATGATCAACACGAAAGTCGAAGACGTACCTCTCGTGAATCCAGCGCTATAGAAATCGTCCAAAAATACTGAAGGAGTAGCTCTGTGGACCTCTCAGACCGAACTACGACGATAACGGGCCTCCGACGAAAAATCGTCACTCTGTGCTCCGATGCCGAAGTCGTCGACACCGCGGCTTCCAAAAATTCCGGGCCTCTGCCAGAAGATGCGCAACACGAAGATCTCCAAGTTTGGTCAAGGGTCCAAAGGCAGGGGAGTTCGGGAAAAGGGGCAAAAAGCCTAAGCCATCAGCCTATTTATAGGCCCAGCCCGAAAAAATCCAACTTTGGACTTTTGGGCCCAAAATCGGGCGCCCGGGCATTCCGGGCTGCTACAGTAACGGGCCCGGCCCGTTACTGTTCATGCCCGGAAATCTCCCAGCCCGCCACGCGTCCGCCCAAACAGCGAACAGCTGTTTGGGCCAACGGCGCTGCGCCACGTGGCCGAAGCGGTTGCCGACACGTGGCGCCCACGCGCGGGTGCCGCGGGTCAGCGCGCCCACGTCGCGCCCACGCGCCCCAGTCGGGCATGCAACCCGAGGCAACCAAACCCCGCCCCCTGGACCTCGAGCACAACACCCCACCAACCACCAAGCGACACGTGGCCACCCCTCGGACCACCGTACACCCCGCCAAACCCGTGGACCGCGCCTGCTGCACCGGCCAACCGGAAGCCGCCACGTGGCCTGCGCCCGGGTGCACGCCTCCGCGGTGGACTGAGCGCCAAAGCCGCCGCCTGCCGCCACACTCCGCCGCACGCCACCGCCGCCGGCGCCTCTCCGGCCGCCGGAACAGTAAACCCACACCTCAAAATGCGTGTTTTCGCGTCCGAGCTCCGAAAAATACAAGTAAATAGTCCATCTTGACCGTTTTCGCGCGCTGAATCCAAATCCGTAATCCATTTGGCCCAATTCCACTTCTAAAATTTGTCGAAAATTCTCGGAAAAGTAAACTTGATCCATTTTTCGTGCCGGGTCACTTCCTTGGTTCCAATAAGCGCGCAAAAACCTCAGTCACCCAACCTGGTTCTCCAGAAGTCACAGATCCCACAGTAATCCAAACGTGGAAATTTTCGGGTCCTCACATCCTCCCCTACTAAAAGAAAGTTTCGTCCTCGAAACTAACACAACTCAAACAGGGAGTCTCCAAGCCAAAGGTAGGTATCCATCAACACCGTCTTCAGCTCCCAAGCACTACTCACTCCCCGTGATTACTCCACATCAAAAATAATAATCAGTATGGCATGGCCCGGTTGCGCAATTCTCTCATCACACGAGCCAGAATTCGCAACGGCGTCCCTCGTACTCCCACACCCACAAATCTCAACTGGAGCGAGTCAATCACGGGCGAGGGGTCCAAAAGCAAAACACCTCTAACTCAGACTGCTGTAGTGAAGTCATGCCGGTGACAACCCAATCCGCTGCTCTGGCGCCCTCCAACCGGGCGGCACAAATTCATCCGCTCGATGAAAGTGGTCGTCGCTCAGTCTGCCTGAAAATTCAAGACTATCCATATAGGGAGCACGACCTCTGCCTCTGCTCACACAGGGGTGACAAATGCGGTCCTCCGCAGATAGCCAATCCATGCTACCGCCGCGCCACTCTGATGTAGATGCTGATGCTGCTATCGGGACCCGCCCAAACTCTGGCATCTCGGGAACCTGTTATCCAGGAAAAGAAATCAAAAATGGTTCTGCTGTCCGATCTGTCCTCCATCACCCGGCGCGAAGCACCAAGATCCAGAACTCGCCTCTGGCGGCAGATCCCTATCCAAAGGAACTGGAGCGCCACGCTCCATACACCACGCCTACTCCATCGAAGCGTCAATAATCCAAAACGGAGGAACCAACCAAACTGAAAGGTATCCTGGCGCAAACCATTCCCAGTCAAACATATCCTATGCGCCTCGTCCCTCGAAACCTGGAGCGTGCAGTTCAACAACTGTATAAACTCCCTAGCACAGGGAGGCTCTCAGATAATCTCTCCATCACCACCAACCCCAATTCTGCCTACAAAGGCTCCAACTCAAACCTATGAATCGGGATGGTTCAGACAGCCGGGACTGGCTCCATTGATCAATGACGTCCCAAAGCTCCGCTACTATCCACTATCCACCCTGCCTCGGTGCCTCGGCACTGCTCGTCGGCACGGAGGGGGCTGCTCGCTCCATCGGTGCTACTGGTACAACTGAATATGCCACTGCATAGAAAGAAAGTACTGGAGGACACTCAAGCGGTAAAGCAACTAGCTGTGCTCTCTGCTCCAACAAGCGCATCAAGCGTTCCATGGCCTCCTCCTGCCATCGGACAGCCTCCGACATCTGTGCCATCTGGATCCATAACTCCTGAGTCTCGCTCTGCTCTGATAGCTCTGCCTCCCGCTGCTCGGGTTACTCATCAGATACTGGATGTGCCTTCTTCGCTACACGACGTCTCAGGGGCATCGTAGTCCACTCCACAATAACAAACATCAGGACACAACAACCAAACGACCCAATCCAGCGAAAGTCTATGACATGTCATCCATTCTATAGCATTATGTTGTCTGCAGCCAACATAATCACTTAGGAGAATAAACATGCCAATCACTCATCCCGTCTCTTGGGAGAGGTACAAAACTCGATAAGGACTCTCGCTAAAAGTCATGACTCTCACGTAGTCATCCTAATGTCCAACCACAAGTCTAGGGTTTCTAAGTCCTCAATGACCTACAACCTAGGCTCTGATACCACTCTAATCTGTCACGCCCCGGGGTCGAAACTGCGACCCGTACTTGCCAACAGATCCGCCGCCCATACGGTGAACCCCGTATAGACGAAGCGTCAAACCTGAAAAAGGAAAACACTATACTAAACAGATATCAGAGCTGAAAATAAGCTGCTAGAAATAAAATAAAATAATACAAGTCCAAAAGATACAATCCAAGTCCTCACCCAAAGATACAAAAGTCACTCTCAGCAATAAAGGAAAGTACAACTCTAACCCTCACTACAAAGTCTCTCAACAAGAACTCTCAAAATAATAAGGGTACGTCTACTCTCTGGACGACGACTGGTAGGGATCTAGCTCGCGACTCCCTCACCTCGATCAGAAGAAGCAGCAACTGGAGCAGCAGGAACAGGAGTAGAAGTCCCTATGGGAAAAGACACCACGACGGGTGTGAGAACTACGTCCCAAGTAGTTCTCAGTGGGTGCCGCCAACAAGCCCAACGGTCTGCCTACTAAGTCTACTAGAGGCATAAGTAACATATGCAGTGCTGTAAGGAAAGCTGGGAAAAGTAACTCTACAGCTACTATGCCTCTATCTAGATGCTCAAAGTGTGGAACAGAAAGAACATGATGCCACAACTAACTCTCATCTCTGATCACCCAATCTAAACTGACTGCCACATCGGGTCCAGTCAAATCTGCGCCAACTTACTACCGTTACGTCCCGGAGGAGCGGACTTACGTAGGACGCCCATGACTGCCAAAACTGGCTCAGCCAGAGAGACGGTATCCGTGACTGCCAAAACTGGCTCAGCCAGAGGGATAAAACGTCAACAAGTCGCGATACCAAAGTGCAGACCCACCCCGGACGTGGCACTCGAGGGGAGCGACCCCAACGAGGACAAGGGTATCCGCGCACTCTGTCGAGCTGGCACTGCAGGCTAAGATCCGAATCCTCGATCAACAAGATCGGTTAAAACCAACAAAACACTGTCTCACTCACAGGCTAGAGAACTACACTGCTGAGACTCACTGTCACTCAGACGGCTTCCAAGGAACCTAGATCTACAACCACTGCCTCAACAGGCCAAACAGGCCGAACGTCGCATCCACTGCGAACAACTGCCTCAACAGGCCAAACATCGCATCCACTGCGAACAACTGCCTCAACAGGCCAAACCGGCCGAACATCGCATCCACTGCGAACAACTGCCTCAACAGGCCAAACACACTGGCTGGAGATACTCCACAGCCGGGACCCACTGTCACTCTGATGGCTCCCAAAGAAACCAGATCTACAGACTGCTATCAGACTCCACTCGGTCCCCAGACATGAGTGTAAATGCATCCCACAACCACCCGACCTCCCCAGCCCACAACCCGGGCGAGAAAAGCTAAATCCAGAATGACAAGTATAATAAAGTGATGTGGGAATGTCTAGAGCAATAAAAGAAAACCTAGCCCAAGTTGAAGTTTTCTACAGTCTGGCTGAACATGATACATATGACATGGGTGCTAGGTCAAGTTCCAAGATTTCAATAATTGACAAGATGTAGGAATCACAAAAAGCTCACAAGATTCATCAACTGATACCAAGAGTAATAACATTCAGTTTCCACCTGCTTTTTAGTCCAACTAGTGAAGTACCCGCGCTGCGCCGCGGGTATAATTTTTTCAACAAATATTATTTTTCATTTTATATTTTTGAATAAATATTACATAATCTACAAAATAACCATGCAGTCCACCGACACAGGTATAGGACAAAAGCAAGGTAAACAGAAAGGAACATAAGCAAGTTAAGTAGAAAGGACCATCATAATAAGAAATTAAATTTACAAATAAATAATCAAAGTATAAAAGTAATCATGCACACAAAATAATCCTTCACACAAAATAATTCTTCTATAAAGTAATTCTTGACAATCGAACCAATTTAAATCTGGAAACTACAGTAACATTCACTTTACATCTGGAAAGTTACAAACTTACGAATTTACAACTAAATACTCAAAGTACAAAATACTTCCACGAAGTAATTCTTCACAATGGAATCCATTTTATATTTAAAGAGTACAGTACCATTTACTTTACATCTGGAAACTTACAAACTTACAAAAGGAATTAACCTTATAAATTGACAATAGAATCCATTTTATATTCGGAAAACCATGGTAACATTCACAAATGATTCGCAAAGTGTGTTAACATTCATGTGTCACGCCCCGAGATTCAAAAGTGGGTCTAAAATTTTTTTTTTTTTTTTTATTTAAAATCAGAGTTTAAAACTTGATTTCTCCAAAGCGTGAACAGACCGCCACACCTATAGAAAAGTCTCTGTACCTCAAACAGAGCCTTCCCTATATGTGCTCGGCTAACAGATACAGTCAATCAGAGTAGATACAAGATAGCTATACTAAATAAGTTCTACTCTATTACAACCACAAGGTTCATATGTTTATACAATCCAGTTCTCAAAATGGAAATAACAGTTATAAAGTTTTACTAAACCAAAAGGGTTAAGTCCTACCAGGGACAAATCTACCACGCGTCCTCACACGGAACGTCCAAGGGTCCCCGCACCCGAAGGACCTGAAAAACAGTCACCCGAGGGTGTGAGACACACCGGAGTGTATCCCAGTGGGCACGACGGGCCAGGAAATAGCAAGCCGTACCTACTGGATACAATAATAAGCGGAAACAGAAATAGGATATACTGAAGATCAATGCAGGTATATAATCTCAAGGATCAAACATAGATCAATGGAACAGGGTATGCATATATAACACAATCATACTATGCATGATAATCTATAACAGATATGAAATGCCGGTAATCAAACAAACAGGAATATCATGAAGGTGCATCAAAGGTGATATCACTAATATACCCAATTCAGTGCCACTGTTGGCCACAAGGGCCTCAGGCTAAATTGCCATGGAGCATAAGACCTCAGGCTAAACCACTGTTGGTCATTGGGGCCTCAGGCTAAAGCCACTGTTGGACACCCAGCAAGCTATCATAACCCCAACGGGCTCACGGGTCAATCAGACCTCTCTACCGGTAAAGAACACCAACACGGGTAGCTAGTCCGCTGGTGTGCGCGACTGAAAGCTGGCTCGACGGCGATCATAATGCTGATGCTCAAACCATGGTCCATCGACCAAATAGACGGCAAGAAGCCGAGGAAAATCCCCACCGGGATACAAATGTAACATGCCAACTACTAAGGTAGTATCACCTATTCTAAACATGTAGTGAAGAATAGAAACAGGTATAGACTATGCTAGTGACCAATCAAGCATGGCATGTGTCCAGGAAATGCATATCAACTGCTGAAAAGAACATGATATATCTCAACATGAATAACAAGCAACTGCTGAAATATAAATATGATATGCAAGCAACTGCTGGAATATAAACAACCAAATTCCAAAGGGGTCCGTCCTACTACGGTACCCGTAGGGCCGATCTGATAAAACGCGGACCGAAGATAACCCACCTTAAGGTAGACGGTCGCGATAAGACGGATCACGAGCTGGCTCCTGATGGCTGGGGCCTACAATAATACCAGATGACAACTCAGGATCTACCAAATCCTCAAGGCACAACTAGCGTGAATCGACCATTTCGTCGATTATCGCAACAATAAGCCTATTTAGCTTTTCAAGAACCCCAGGAAAACCCGCCGAAAGGTCATTACTACTTTAGAACATTCATCTAGCTTTTCCATATTGTTACAATTGCAGCAAGCCCCTTGAGCTTACCTAGTATGTGTTTTATACACTAAATTAACACCGTTTTGGCTCGTTCTCTTAAAAGGAGAATCATTCTTACGAGCCGTCACCTCCAGCAGGTGACATTCGACTTGCTGAACACCGTGCTCACCCATTTGTGATAGCACGATACCCGAGGAAAACTTCGGGCCATGAATTACTCCTCTAACCTAGCCGAAACGCATTTTTGTTTCTTCGGCTCATCAAACCCCAAAATAAACGCGAGCATCGCGTTCAGTGACCCCAAATTAGCCAGGAGTACACTGTTGCAATATTTTAAACAACCCTAATACTATTATTAAGAATTTATTGTATTTAAGCTTGATTATGACACAACTTTGCATCTATTCCTCGCATGTTAAAACTTTGTATATCAAAGTGCTTCCAAACAGTGCAAGGACACTGGGGCTCACTTCCCTTGCAGCCCAGGTCTGCTGGTTCAACCAGAACCTCAACCTTGCTCTCACACAAGTTCACAATGCACCATGCACTTGTCCACACAGATCCAGGTTGATCTGAAGTGAGCATCAAGCTCAGGGGACAATTCTAAGCAACTTTCATATTCACAGTTTTGTCAAATTTTGCTTGGAAGTTCTTTGAAGCATTTTGTCAAGCACTTAGTGGGCATTACTTATAGCTTTATTCACAAACCATATTTCACACTGGATCTTCGCAACCACAGCACTTGGGGCTCTCAAGCTTGGATCAAAACATTCCACTAAGTCCCTGGAGTTGTTCTCATCAACTTGGAGCAACCAAAACTCCCAGGTTGGCTCGGGTCCGAGGAAGAAGATGACCCCCTCAACTTTGAAATTCGTGATGACCCAACCGAGAGTTCTGGGGCTCAACTAATGGCACCAAAAAGTGCTAATTACATCCCTGATGCTTTCCATACCCATGCCTGGTCGACGGGATGAGGCGGCGCTGGCGGGGCATAAAGCTCCATTTCGAGCTTCAAGCCTCTAATGGCGGATTTCAACAGAGGCCATATGAGGCTCTCTAACTTGCATGGTAGGTTTCATAGGCCCATACGAAGCTTCCCGACCAACCCATCCCAACCGGAGTTGGCCGGAGCGCCGGCAGCCGCGACATGGTTGAGAATCGGATCATCCATGGCCACCAATTTTTTGATGCTGCATGGATGCCATGCAAGTGCATGGGTGCACTCCTCTCACACCCAGGAACATTTCTGGGCAAGTGGCCGGCGGCGGGGAGGCGCGCCGGCGCCGGAGCAGCAAGCTCGGCCAAGTGCAAGAAACCCGAAAACTAGGGTTCCAATCTGCAACCGATTGGTTTGATCAAACTCCACCAAATTTGGTGGAGTTGATCACTAACTCCAACAGTAAAAGTCCATGATTTTAGATTCCCATTTAGTCCACTGGTTGCCGAGAAAACTCGCGGCGGAGCTCGGCTAGGTTTCCGGCCAACTTTGCTCCCGCCGGCCAACCAGGCTGCATGGGGGCTCGGGCTCGTGCAGGGAGCATCCTTAGGACACAGGGAGTCTACTGCTAAGGGTCTCGGGTCCTGAGAACCATTGGTTAGGGTGCTCTTACCTTGGCCGGAGTTGGTGAAGGAGGAAGAAGCCGGTTCTTGGTTCCTTCTTCACGCGCGGCCACGGCAAGCTCCAGCAACACTCCACTGGTACAGAGGAACTCCACTGGATCTCCAGATCAAGATTTGGAAGAAGTTGGTTCCATCTTCTTCTTCCTCTCTCTCTCTCTCGGTTTTCTTCAATGGAGGGGGTGACTCCTCGGCCACCACAACACCAAGGCCTTATGAGGATTAACTCTTGGGAGTTAGAAATCCCAAGAGCCTTCCTCGTGTAACCTCCCACGAGGAAGCCCAAAAGCCAAAAGGATTTAATGCAAGATTCTTTGTAAATGCCTCAAACCCGGTTCACACACACCCCTAGCCTCCAAGCTCTACACAGTAGGTGCAAAATGCACCCAACACCCTCATATTTAATCCCCTAAATATTTGGTACATAAAATATTATAGTTTTCTCAAAAATACCCACTTTTCGGTACACTTCACGTATTTTGAGAAAATTCGCTCGACGAAATACGAAACAGACTTCGCCACGACGTCCGGCTCGTCGAGACCTTCAAGATAGGCTATTCATTTGCTTGATTTGGTGCTCAAATGAATTCTCAGGCCATTCTGTTCTGTATGTCGCAACCCGACACACGCACTTCGATGCACACGGATCGCCAAACGCGGAAACCGTCAGTGCCATTGCGCTCAGAACGTCGAAATTAGTTAGGATCCACTACTCATACCCCTATGTCAGGGTTTTAGACAGTGGTTCGGCCAACTGTCGCTTGCGAAGGGTCGAAAATCGCGAGTTACTATTCACACTTAAGTCGCGGGGCCCGTTTTTGATTTCTGATTTCGGGAAGATCCGACCGTCGGATCGAAAACATATGAATATGAAACTTCTATGTTTCGACGAGACGATCGCAATGGTGATCTCGGATTTTCCAGATCAGACCCCGATCAAAAATCGATATTTTTTGGGTTTTATTTATTTATTCTCTGCTATTTGTCAATCCAGAAATCTATTTAAACCTTTTAAAATTCTCGGTTACTACATCATGTTTGAAAACTGCACTAAATGGAGATTGGGCAATATATTTTAGGATTAAATGAAATTTTTTAGGGTCAAATGTAGGTTAGGCAACATATTTGTTTTGTATTTTTCAGACAGGAACCTACAAAAGAACCATGCAGTCCACGAACACAGCTATAGGACCAAATCATCACCATCATCACTACCTGCATTACTACCCTTCTTAGTATTGTTGTTGTCGTCAGTGCCATCACTATTGTTGCCACCTTCCTCTGTCTCAGCATCAAACATAAAATCATGCTTCCCTCCCTCGCTTTGTAACTGCTGCCCAAAGTCAGGAGCAAATATAGCTATCATGGTATTTAAAGTTTCTTGGTTCGGCTGCACCAAATTCGATCAAACGAACGAAATGAGAATATGTTGTAATGGGCATTCTTTTGTAAAAAATATATGAAAATAGAAAGGAAGTAACCAAACCGTCCGCAGATCCAAGCAGGTCAAATTTCTGGAAAATGGAATCAGTTCAAGTTTCCAAAAAGGGAAACGAAAATAACTCGGTATTCAAAGCAATGAATGTTGTAGCATACAAAAAACAATTGCAAATAAAATGAGGGACTTAATAGTATTTAAAAATATAGAATTGTAGAGAGAATAAAAATGCGGAATTAATTTTAAGTATATATTTTGCTCAGACTGCCCATTAATTAAATATCGATGTGATGATCCGGACTCCCGCAGGAACTGTGCAACATTAAACAGTGACTGTAAGGAGCTTATTCGGTGAAACGGAGCTTGTAGAATCGAAATTGGACATTAAAAATAGACTCGGCGTGAAAATCGGAGCAAATGGGAGCTTTCGGCAAAATTTCGGATGAGAATATGGCGAAACGGACGGCGGATTTGAACTCAGCGCGCGAAAACGATCGAAATGGTATATTTACCTTTTTTTTCGGCGAAATTACTGTTCACGCTGGAATTACTATTCCGGCCGCCGGAATTACTGTTCCGGCGGCCGGCAGCGACCGGCGAACGGCGGCGGGCGGCGGCGCGGCGGCGGGCGGCGGCGCGGCGGCGGGCGGCGGCGCGGCGGCGGAGCGCGGCAGGGCGCAGCGGAGCGCGGCGCGGGCAGCGCGGGCAGGCGCGGGGGTGCGCGGTCCATGGGCTTGCCGTGCACCGGGAGCACCGAAGATTCGTGTTGCCACGTGGCGCTTCCCCATTGGTGGGCCGGCTTCTAGAAGGCAACGGGGAGGTGACACGTGGCAGCACCCCATTGGCTGACATGATTCGGAAAACCCGGAGCGCGGAGCAAGCACGTGCACCACGTGGACACGCGGCGGATTTTGAGTGGGCTTGCACAGGCTGTTTCCTATTTTGTGGACACGTGGCGCAATATGGTTGGTCCATTTCGGTGTTTGCTGTTTTGTTCGATCCTGTGTGGAGCCCAAGAATATTCCCTTGGCCCGTTATAAATAGGGTCCCTCACTCCCTCTCATTCCCACCTCGAATTCCGAGCCATAGAGAGAGAATCACAGCTTGAGCCCTCTAAAAAAATTGTTCCTCTCTCTCTCCTCTCTCTCTCATCAAAATTTCAGAATTTCTGGAGTTACAGATAGAGAGTTATCTGCGACGCGGCGCACTGCGACGGTTTTCTTTTTCGGCCCATTTACCGTCGCAGTTCAGTCGAAAATTCCCTGTGTGCTAACCAGGAGGAAATTTTGGACGATTTTCACGACAGCGCGTTCCTAAGAGGTAAGGCTTCGATTTCCGTGTTGATCACTTTGCTCTATTTCACACTTTTGGCACGGTTTCCAAGGTCTCTTTGACCCCCCTTTTTGCTGTGGAAATTTTTGGACAGCATCGACTTCTCCGATTTTTATCTTGGCGTAGGAGCATCAGATCGAGGCGTTTAAAGAGTCGATTTTGATCTACTCTTCGCGAGGAACGCAACCGTAATTTTTCTGGATTTTCCTGAGCACTGTATAGAGGGAAAAACTCCTCTTTTCCCGTGCTGTTTAAAAAACAGCAAATATTGTACTTTTTGGGATTTGTATTTATACCGGGAGTGTTGTTATGAACAGCTGTGCACTGATTTGCAGGAATTGAGGACTGTGGACAGCCAGGAGACTATCTGGGGTGTAGTTTGAGCTGTTCGAGGTGGGCGGTTGTTGCTTACCTCATTTTTGACAAGCTCACTGGGATTATTAGAACTCCCCTAAAAACCAATTGATGAGGACCATTGGGACAAACTAATATGACAATTGATGAGGACCATTGGGACAAACTAACAATTGATGAGGACCATTGGGACAAACTAATATGACAATTGATGAGAACCATTGGGACAAACTAATATGACAATTGATGAGAACCATTGGGACATACTAATGTGACAATTGATGAGAACCGCTGGGTCGAACTCTCCTAAAATTTTTTTTTTGAGTAAACAGGGATATACCCCCACAGATTATATGATAACTTATCTTGGGACACTGCGATTGGGACAAAGGCTATAATCACGCATGCAAATAACTTTTCCAGTAAATCAATCTTTTTCTAAAATAAATATTTAACATCTTTTTACAGCTTTTAAATGGTACAATTGCATGCCCATCTAGTTAGCCACTATTTATTGCTACACTATCATATTGGGATTTGAACATGTTTCATTGCTCTCCTTTGCATCCAGATGCTTATTGCTCAAGTATGAGCAGGGGTTGGGATAGTGTAGTCGAGATTGCATTAGATTGTGGATTTGTGGGGTATTGCGGTGACCGCGGACAGTAGGCGGTCGACCAGATGTTTATCCTTGCATCAGATTGGGGGTTGAGTCTGGTTTATTTTGCATCAGCTGGGGATTGGGTTTCTGTAGTGGATGGAGTTTCCCACTTTGATCATAGTTATGATCCAGTCCTGCTATATTGAGATGGGTGCTACAGAGATACTTGTGATACTGATGACAGAGATACTTTACTTGTCACGCCCCGAGGGTTTTCGTTCAGCGGAAACAGTACACAAAAACGGTCATTTGGCTCGAAATAAACCCCCTATTTTTTTTTGAAAAGCTCTCTTCCTCGGTGCGTGCCCAGATCCGCCGCATACACAGGGTCACTCTGCACACGGACAGAGTCTCCCCTGTATATGCACGGCGTCGCGATCAGTACAGTGTCCAAACACAAACCACAATTCAATCACAACAGTTCAGCGTTCATTCATACAAACATACGAGTATTACAACTAAAGCATTTTAATGGCCGGTTGGTTTGAAAGGATAAATCCACAATTGTTAAAAACGGCGCCCACTCGACGCCTAGAATATTTTGAAAAACGGTTTCGAAAGCCACATAAAACCACAGGGTTTTGAAAACAGTGCCCACACGACACTCAGGTTTGGAAATCCCCTTTTTAAAGATCCATAAATCCACAAGGTTTGAAAACTGTGCCCACACGACACCTAGATTTTGAAAGCGGTTTTCGCAATTCCTTTTGGGTTTGTTTTTTTTTCTTTTTCTGTTTGAAAGCGGCCAACAAAGAGATAAAGGAAGGTTTATTAAATAAGCAGAAGTTGCCGACATCCTACCGACCCCACGAGGGTATCGAGAACCACACATAAGACTACCGTAATAAATGGAAAGCGTCAATAAGGAGGAAAATACAATACGGGGTCTCCGTAGACCCGAAAACTCCAGCCTCGGCCTCACCGTCGCCTATCACTCTCCCCGGAAGGATCCTGTCACAGAGTGGGAAGCAGTTCCTCGTCCGCGTTCGGGTACGGTTCGTCCAAGGTGGGGGTAGCAGAGAGTTATGAGGGTCGAACCCTAATTCCCCAACCGGAACGAATTAATTAGCTGGTCTGGCGCAACAGGGGCTTAACCCAAAATCCCCAAACTACCAAAAATTTAAACGATCGCGAAGCGGGTAGCGGGAAGAAAAAAACCCAAAACCCCGGCCAACAGGAAATGAGGATTTCGAGTTCGAACCTGGGTTCGGCGTGCCTCGAAAATCGTGCCGGTCGCCTGGGCTGCTAACAAACTTCCGGAATTTATTGTGGGAGAATCCGGAGTCGGAAAATAAATCCGGTCGCGCCGCCGCGCTCCGTTTCGCGAGCTCTAACGCCTAAAAATACCCGCGAGCCCCGACGGTCTACCAAGAAGAGAAGAAGAAAAGATCACGCACCGGACCCCTCAAGCGCACAAGATGCAAATAAAACCCCAAATAAAGAACACCAAAAAAAAAACTAAACCGGCGGTTACTACACCACTCACCTCTTAAAAACGAGTTTCGTCCCCGAAACTCAATCCTGGGTTGCGGTGAAGAGATTGGGGTAGCACTCCCTCATTTTCGACTCCGACTCCCACGTCGCTTCTCGCTCCTCGTGGTTGCTCCAGAGCACCTTCACGTAGGGAATGGCTCGGTTTCTCAGCGTTTTACTTTCCCTTGCTAGTATCCGCACTGGGGTTTCCTCGAAGCTTAGATCCTCTTTCAACTCTAGTGCAGAGACGTCCAGAACATGTGACGGGTCGGAGAGGTATCTTTTGAGCATCGAGACGTGGAACACGTCGTGGACACGGTCGAGGTTAGGTGGTAGGGCAAGGCGGTAAGCCACCGGGCCGATGCGCTCCAGGATCTCGAATGGCCCAACAAATCGCGGGCTCAGCTTGCCCTTCAGTCCGAAGCGTTTGATCCCCCTGGTTGGCGAAACACGCAAGAGCACGTGATCTCCCACTTGGAATTCCAAGTCGCGTCGCCTACGGTCTGCGTAGCTTTTCTGTCGACTCTGGGCGGTGAGTAGGCGCTGTCGAATGAGTCGTATCTTTGCTTCGGTTTCTTCCACTAAATCGGGTCCCAAGAACTTCCGCTCTCCCAAGTCGTCCCAATAGATCGGGGATCGACGACGTCTTCCATATAAGGCTTCGAAGGGTGCCATCTGTATGCTGGCCTGGTGGCTGTTGTTGTAGGCAAATTCCACGAGGGGCAAGTAGCGTGACCAACCGTCTCCCCAGTCAAGTACACAGGCGCGTAGCAGGTCCTCTAGGGTCTGAATCACCCGCTCAGACTGTCCGTCTGTCTGGGGGTGGAAGGCTGTGCTAAACTGCAGTCTCGTCCCTAAAGCCCGCTGTAGGCTTTGCCAGAACTTTGAAACAAAACGCGTGTCCCTGTCTGAGGTAATGGATGCTGGAACTCCATGTAGCCTCACGATCTCGCTGAGGTAAACTTGGGCTAGTCGGTCCCGGGTCCACGTCGTATGAATCGGTAGGAAGTGCGCTGACTTGGTTAAGCGGTCTACAACAACCCAGATCGTGTCGTGGCCCTGCTGCGAGCGTGGGAACCCCGTGACAAAATCCATGGTGATTTGATCCCACTTCCATTCTGGCACTGGTAGCGGCTGTAGTTTTCCTGCGGGTCGCTGGTGTTCCGCCTTGACCTGTTGACACACTAGGCAGTGGGCTACGTGTCGTGTCACATCCATCTTCAATTTTGGCCACCAGAAGGTCTGCTTAAGGTCCCTGTACATCTTCGTACCCCCCGGATGCGCCGCATAAGGGGCGCGGTGTGCCTCAGTTAAGATTTCCTCCTTTAACTCTTTCGAATCCGGCACGCAAATCCGCCCACGGAAACGTAGGGTGCTGTCGGCTTCCGTTGAAAAGTCGTTCTCTTGGTCGGGGAGGATCTTGTTTCGCACGAGCTGCAAGTAAGGGTCAGTCTGTTGCCCTTCCCGAATCCTCTCGAGCAGTGTTGGCTTGACTACCAAGGTTAGCAGTCGTGCTACCGTGCCCGCCGGTACCACTTCTAATTTCATACTCGCAAACTCCGCGATCAAGCTATCCTGCTCAGTTAACCCGCCTGCAGGTGTTGCTTCTTGTTGTGCTTTTCTACTCAACGCGTCTGCTACCGCGTTGGCTTTCCCGGGGTGGTATTGGATTGTCAGGTCATAATCCTTTAGTAGCTCCAACCACCGTCTCTGCCGCAAGTTCAGCTCCTTCTGGGTAAACAGGTATTTCAGACTTTGGTGGTCCGAAAATACAGTACAGTGGACGCCAAAGAGGTAGTGTCTCCAAAGCTTCAAAACGAATACCACTGCGGCCAGCTCCAAGTCGTGCGTCGGATAGTTCTTCTCGTATTCTTTTAGTTGCCTGGAAGCATAGGCTATCACCTTCCCTTGTTGCATCAACACACCTCCAAGGCCGATCCTTGACGCGTCGCAATACACTTCGTAGTCCTCTCCGGGGTTCGGTAGTACAAGTACTGGTGCACTGGTTAGCCTTCGTCTTAATTCTTCGAAGCTCTCCTGACATCGAGCCGTCCAAATGAACTTCTCCCCTTTTCTGGTCAAACGGTTCAGGGGGGCGGCTATCTTCGAAAAGCCCTCGACGAAGCGTCGGTAGTATCCTGCCAGGCCCAAAAAGCTGCGGATCTCCGTCACTGTGGTTGGCGGCTGCCAGCTGAGTACAGCTTCCACTTTCTTGGGGTCCACTGCAATTCCTTCTGCTGAGATTACATGTCCTAGGAAGCCCACTTCACGTAACCAAAATTCACATTTCTTGAGTTTCGCGAACAGTTTCTGGTTCCGAAGGGTCTGGAGAATCGTTCGCAAATGATCCTCGTGCTCCTCGTCGGTGGTCGAATAGATCAGGATGTCGTCGATGAAGACCACCACGAACCGATCAATGTAAGGTCTGAAGATGCGGTTCATCATATCCATAAATACCGCGGGGGCGTTTGTCAGTCCGAAGGGCATAACCGTAAACTCATAGTGTCCATATCGGGTCCGGAAGGCAGTCTTTGGTATGTCCTCGTCCCGCACTCGAAGTTGGTGGTAGCCCGATTGCAGATCAATTTTGGAGAAAACCTTCGCTCCCCGCAGTTGATCGAAGAGGTCGTCGATTCTGGGCAGGGGATACTTGTTCTTTATTGTAACCTTGTTGATTCCCCTGTAGTCGATGCAGAGTCGTAAGCTTCCGTCCTTTTTTCGCACAAAGAGCACTGGTGCTCCCCAGGGCGACACGCTCGGCCTGATAAATCCCTTGTCCAAGAGATCTTCAAGTTGTGCCTTGAGCTCCTTCAGTTCCGCGAAGGCCATTCGGTAGGGCGCCTTCGTAATTGGCTGCGTGCCCGGTAGCAGTTCTATTGGGAACACCACCTCCCGCTCGGGGGGCATCCCGGGCAGTTCCGTCGGGAAAACGTCAGGAAAATCCCTTACTACCGGGATGTCCGACGGCGTCCCCGAGAGTCCGGTGATCATGTCCACCGACGCCAAGTAGGCCACGCACCCACCCTCTACCAGTCTCCTGGCTCGTGCCGCTGAGATGACCGCTGGGAAAGAGATGCTCTTGCACGCCAGATACGCATTTTTAGGGAAACTTGGTTCTTGAAGTTGCACCATCCGCTTCTCGCAGTCGATAAGCACTTGGTACCTTGAGAGCCAGTCCATGCCCAATACAACGTCGTACTCCTTTAGGGGAATTACCACCAAATCCCAAGGGCAAGGCAGTCGCCCTAGTTTAATCGGGCAGGTGGCCACCAAACTGGTCGCCTCCAGTGTCCCACCCGCCGTCTGGACCGTCATAGGGCTTTGGAGAGGTGTCTCCCCAAGGTCATGCATAAACACGTAGTCATAAGAGATGAAAGAGTGTGTTGCTCCAGTATCAAAAAGGGTTCTTGCACGGGAATTTGAAACAGAAGTAATACCTGCAAGCACATCCGCTGGTGGATCCGACTCCTGGCGGGTCATTGAGTAAACCCTCCCGCCTGCCTGCGTTTGCCTCTCCCCCTCTCGCCGTGGTGCAGGGGGTCTAGAAGTTGACCCCATAGGGGCCTTTCCTCGTCCAGATAGCTGTGGTGCCGGTGCCGAAGCTGCTGAGGTAACCGCTCCCTGGATCAAGGGGCAGTTGTGGCGGTAGTGCCCCTGTTTACCGCAGCGGAAGCAATGATCATTACGCTGGGGGCAAGCGGGCACTTAGTGCGCTCCCCCGCATATCACACAGGGCCTATCTCCCGGCCTCGGCCCTCCTGCCGACGCGCCCCGAGGTCCTGTCTGCGGTCTCCACCGTTTGGGGGGTCGGCTCCCATTCGAAGAGCCTCCCCCCGGGCTTTGCTGTTGTCGTTTCCGGTCCTCCTGTCGCGCCGAGTTCTCCCTTCTGGCGCGAGTGACTGCAAACCCGCGCTCCACCGTAGTGGCCCTGTCGACCACTTTCTGAAAGGTGTGCAAGTCAGCCGCTTGCACCACCTCGAAAATGTTGCTCCGCAAGCCATCGACGAAGAGTTGCGCCTTGTGGGACTCGTCCCTCACGACGAACGGAACACAGTTAGCTAGTCTCACGAATTCACGCTGATACTCCATGACTGTCCTGCTCCCCTGCTGGATGTGGTTCAAGTCATCCTCCAACTTCTTTTTGACGCTGTTGGTGAAGAAAGCGCCAAACAGCTCCTGTTTGAACGTCGTCCAGGATGGGAGTGCGGTACGTGTGGTAGGGTCGGGGCGTACTGTCTTCCACCACAAGCGGGCATTCCCTCCCAAGCAGTGGACCGCTAAGGGAACCCGCTCGTGGTCCTCCATGAGTAAGTCTTCAAACAGTTTTTCCATTGACCCCACCCAGTTCTCGACGACCCAAGGGTCGGTCGTCTCTCCGTCGAACACGGGCGGGTCGTACTTCTTGAAGTCGGCCAGGTTGGCCCGTACCCGCTCTCGCTCAGTCAGCCCAGCTGTCCCCTCCCCCGCGGCGGCGGCAGCCACGGTAGGGGAAGGTGTAACCATAGTCTCTTCCAGCGTAACCCTGCTGGTGGTCCCCGGCGCCGGTGCCGTAGTCGCCGCCGGCGGCGCCGCTGCTGGCGCATTTGGCCCCTGCGGAGGGACCGGGGCGGCCGTCACTGTCGCAGCCTGCTGCCGTTGCGTCAGCTGACGCACGTGGTCCGTGAGGGTGGCCAGTTGCCCCGCCATCTCCCTCATTTGCTGCCGCAGGAGCTGATTCTCCGCGGCCGCCGACGTCGTGGCATCTGCTCCGGTGTCCTCGGTGGATGATCTAGTACGGGCCATGTCTGCCACACACAAAAAGAAGGTCAGCTTTAGCCTTTGCTAATAAACAACGGACCGCCAATCAAGAGAAAGGACTCAGACTCTCCCCCCCCCCCCCCCGATCACTCACGTCCTAACCTCCTAAGTCCCATCCATTCATTCAATTGCAGTCCAGTGAGGTATTCCCACGGATGTCGGCACCAACTGTTGTGATTGATCAACAAAAAAAAAAAAAAAAAGGTCTCTGATACCATCTTAATCTGTCACGCCCCGAGGGTTTTCGTTCAGCGGAAACAGTACACAAAAACGGTCATTTGGCTCGAAATAAACCCCCTTTTTTTTTTTGAAAAGCTCTCTTCCTCGGTGCGTGCCCAGATCCGCCGCATACACAGGGTCACTCTGCACACGGACAGAGTCTCCCCTGTATATGCACGGCGTCGCGATCAGTACAGTGTCCAAACACAAACCACAATTCAATCACAACAGTTCAGCGTTCATTCATACAAACATACGAGTATTACAACTAAAGCATTTTAATGGCCGGTTGGTTTGAAAGGATAAATCCACAATTGTTAAAAACGGCGCCCACTCGACGCCTAGAATATTTTGAAAAACGGTTTCGAAAGCCACATAAAACCACAGGGTTTTGAAAACAGTGCCCACACGACACTCAGGTTTGGAAATCCCCTTTTTAAAGATCCATAAATCCACAAGGTTTGAAAACTGTGCCCACACGACACCTAGATTTTGAAAGCGGTTTTCGCAATTCCTTTTGGGTTTGTTTTTTTTTTCTTTTTCTGTTTGAAAGCGGCCAACAAAGAGATAAAGGAAGGTTTATTAAATAAGCAGAAGTTGCCGACATCCTACCGACCCCACGAGGGTATCGAGAACCACACATAAGACTACCGTAATAAATGGAAAGCGTCAATAAGGAGGAAAATACAATACGGGGTCTCCGTAGACCCGAAAACTCCAGCCTCGGCCTCACCGTCGCCTATCACTCTCCCCGGAAGGATCCTGTCACAGAGTGGGAAGCAGTTCCTCGTCCGCGTTCGGGTACGGTTCGTCCAAGGTGGGGGTAGCAGAGAGTTATGAGGGTCGAACCCTAATTCCCCAACCGGAACGAATTAATTAGCTGGTCTGGCGCAACAGGGGCTTAACCCAAAATCCCCAAACTACCAAAAATTTAAACGATCGCGAAGCGGGTAGCGGGAAGAAAAAAACCCAAAACCCCGGCCAACAGGAAATGAGGATTTCGAGTTCGAACCTGGGTTCGGCGTGCCTCGAAAATCGTGCCGGTCGCCTGGGCTGCTAACAAACTTCCGGAATTTATTGTGGGAGAATCCGGAGTCGGAAAATAAATCCGGTCGCGCCGCCGCGCTCCGTTTCGCGAGCTCTAACGCCTAAAAATACCCGCGAGCCCCGACGGTCTACCAAGAAGAGAAGAAGAAAAGATCACGCACCGGACCCCTCAAGCGCACAAGATGCAAATAAAACCCCAAATAAAGAACACCAAAAAAAAACACTAAACCGGCGGTTACTACATTACTCGTGTGGGTCGCTCCCCTCGAGTGCCACTCCGGAGGTGGGCTTTTTCGGACCCAGCCGTGTGTGCCGGTCTGATACTTATGTTGGGATGCGAGCCGTGCGGGCCGATCCCACGGTTTCGAGCCGTGTGTGCAGATTCCGCTGAGCAGGCAGTACCAGTTGTTACTGGTGTCTAGATTGGGTTTATTTGGACAGATACTATTTCTGATACATGCATACAGTTTTGACAGCATAGTAGTGGTAGTTTTCCTGTTTCAGCATCTTATGTGTCTTACCACTTCCCCTTTTCCCTTTTGCCTCTAGTAGTCCTAGTGGGTGCGTCAGAGTTGAGGTTTTACCCACTAGGGGAGGCTGCTGGTTTATCTGGTAGTTCTCACCCCCCATTGTTATTTTCTGTCTCTTCCGTCTCCTTTATTTTGCAGAGTCGTCTGCGGGAGCTGCTAGGTCATCGGCAGCGGATCGAGGTAAGGGGATCGCTGAATAGGTAGATCTCCTGTGAGACTGAGAGTTGATAGACAGATGCTGTACCCTTTACTCAGACTGTGGTATTCTCCTTTTATTTTGGGTCTGGCTTCCGCCAGCTGGTTGTACTATTTTGGTGAGCTAGGAGATTATTGTACTTATCACAGTTTTATTTGTAGTCCCAGTCTGAGATACTATGTGGTTCTTTTATTTCAGCTCTGTATTATGCTATGTTATTGTTATATTATATCTGAGCAGGTTACCAGCGCTTCGTGTATGCGGAAAATCCCGTGTGCATGGCGGATCTGTTGACGAGCCCGGGTTCCGGTTTACACCCGGAGCGTGACAATCGACATCATTTTATTAAGCGAGAACACTATTTTCTTTCCGTAGCCAACCGCACGAACCAAGCCGAGAGTATGCTGTATCAACCAAACCAAAGGCATAAGGTAGTGAGGGAAAGAGCAAATTGTAATATATAGGGAAGCGAAAGGTTGCCTACAAAATAGGCCGTCCAAGATTCGCTAACCATAAGCCTACAATTTACAACTCACAACTTATCCATCAAGGATTTAGTATGGAAGGGCATGTGATAGACGTCCAATATTCGCTAACCGTAAGCTTAAAATTTACAGCTCACAACTTATCCATAAAGGATTTAGTAGGGCTTCGACTAAATAATGAAATGCGAAAGTAAAAATATAGTCAACCATATACAGTAAAAAGGTAGTTTGATTTGTTAAAAAATGAAGCAATTGACGAAATTCCAAAAAAAATTAACAGAATCTTTAAATTATAACAAAGTGTACGAAACCAACTGTAACAAACAGTAAATTCGTACTGTAAGGAAAGCTCAAGTACAACAAAAGGAAATTAAACAATTCAAATTACAACAAATTGCAATATAACATAAGAAAATTAAACAATTCAAATACAAATCACATGTTTTGTAGGGAATACATATTATCGGTTTACTGCATACAGTTCTCCATATTTATTATTCATATCTTTAAAGTTACAAATTCTATATAGTTTTTTATTTGTTGTCTCCAGCTTCTTCATTAGCATCTTTGGAGCTACACATATAATAAAAAAACTTAGTAGTTTTATAGATGAATAGCAAAATGCTTAATTAAAAGAAAGTTCAATAGTAAATATCACCTTCGACAGTGTCTTTTTGCAGGAGGAACTTCAAATGACTTTGTGGGTGATTGTGTAAAGCTGCATTTAAAAATCAAACGATAAATATAACATATAAGAGTGCCTGTTTACACCAAGTGCAAATGTTATACATGAACCTATAAGATTAGGAACCATTTGTCTAAAATCACCATTGAAAGTAACAAATTAGGAACACTCAGCTTACTTGAGACATGTAAAGTTAAACATTAACCTATTATAAAGGTCAAGAGTAAAACCAACTATTTGAGGTTCCTCCTTAAATGTAAAGTATCGAAAAGCTTTGGAACCCAAAATTAATAGGTAGATGCAAGAGGCAACCATCAAAAAATTCTAATTTATAAGGTTTAAGTATATTGGAAGTCACTTTGTGAAGTCTAAATACATGGGAAACCAAATATGCAAAACGAAATACAAACCTCATATATTAACCTACAGTAATTCAAAGGCACAAATTAGATTCAAAGCCACAACTTAGAAAGCCGAACTTAATTAAAGGCTTAAAGTTCAAAGAGAGCATGCATGTAAACGCAAAAGGTAATCATCCCTTGGGGAAAAAGTTGTACTTCGTGAAGTCCAAATACATGCAAAGTCACATATTTAAAGTAAAGGGCAAACTTCATATGTTAACCTAGAAGATTAGGAACTCTCTATTTAAAAACTTGTTACATTTAAAGTGTCCAAAAAGCTTTGGAACTCACGATTAGTAGGTAAATGTAATAGACAATCATCAAAAATTTCTAATTGGTAAGGTTTAAGTACATTGGAAGTCACTTTGTGAAGTCTAAATACATGCAAAAGTAAATATTTAAAACGAAATACAAACCTCATATATTAACCTACAGTCATTCGAAGGCACAAATTAGATGCAAAGCCACAATTTAGAAAGCTCAATTTAATTAAAGGCATCAAGTTCGCAGAGAGCATGCATGTAAAGGCAAGAGGTAACCATCCTTAGGGAAAGAAATTTCACTTCGTGAAGTTTAAATACATGATAAGTCAATTATTTAAATCCAAGATTAGTAGGTAAATGCAAGAGGCAATCATCAAAAATTCTGAATTTGTAAGATTTAAGTAGATTGGAAGTCACTTTGTGAAGTCTAAATACACGAAAAATCAAATATTACAAAAACGAAATACAAACCTCATATATTAACCTACAGTCATTCGAAGACACAAATTAGATCCAAAGCTACAACTTAGAAAGCTCAAGTTAATTGAAGACATAAAGTGTTAATACATCCCTTGGAGGAAAATTAGTGCTTGTGTTCAATCCATTTGTACATGCCCAATCCACAAAATACATCCACAAAGTGTTAATACATGTAAAGTTAAACGTTAACTTATTCGTTAAATGAAAAGTGCCCAAAAGCTTTGGAACCCAAGATTAATAGGTAAATGCAAGAGGCAACCATCGTAAATTTCTAATTTGTAAAGTTTAAGTACATCGGAAGTCACTTTGTGAAATTTAGATACATGCAAAACCAAATATTTAAAACGAAAATACAAACCTCAAATATTAATATATGAGGCACAAATTAGATTCAAAGGTACAACTTAGAAGTTAGATGTAAAGTGGCAACCATCAAAATTTTATAATTTGTAAGGTTTGGATACATTGGAAGTCACTTTGTGAAATCTAAAGATATGCAAAACCGAAAGTTTAAAATAAAATAGGAACCTCATATATTAACCTACAATCGAAAATACAACCTATAGTCATTCGAAGGCACAAATTAGATTCAAAGGCACAACTTAGAATTTAGATGTAAAGTGGCAACCATCAAAAATTTCTAATTTGTAAGGTTTGGATACATTGGAAGTCACTTTGTGAAATCTAAACATATGCAAAACCAAATGTTTAAAATAAAATAGGAACCTCATATATTAACCTACAATCATTGAAAATCACAAATTAGATTTAAGGTCACAACTTAGGAAACTCAAGCTAACTAAAACCATAAAGTTCACAAAGAGCATGCAAGCAAAGGCAAGAGATAACCATCTTAAGGAAAAAAATTTCACTTCGCGAAATCCAAATACATGCACACCAATAGCTTTAGAACCTACGATTAGCACGCAAATGCAAGAGGCAACCATCAAAAATTTCTAATATGTTAGGTTTAAATACATTGGAAGTCACTTTGTGAATTAGATTCAAAGCCACAACTTAGAAGTTAGATGTAAAGTATCCAAAAGCTTTGGAATCCAACATTAGTAGGTAAATGCAAGAGGCAACCATCAAAAAATTCGAATTTGTGAGGTTTAAGTACATTGGAAGTCACTTTGTGAAGTCTAAATACAAGCAAAACCAAATATTTAAAACAAAATTGGAACCTCATATATTAACCTACAATCATTGAAAGCGACAAATTAGATTTAAAGTCACAACATAGGAAACTCAAGCTAATTAAAATCGTAAAGCTCACAAAGAGCATGCAAGTAAAGGCAAGAGGTAACCATTAGGGGAAAGAATTTCACTTCGTGAAGCCCAAACACATGCACAGTAATAGTTTTAGAACCCAAGATTAGTACGTAAATGCAACAGGCAACCATCAAAACTGCTAATTTGTAAGATTTAAATACATTGAAAGCCATTTTGTGAGGTGTAAATACAGTCATCCTCCAAAAAAAATTTCACTTTGTGAACCGAAATTTGGGTACATTGGACCTAATTTTTTTAGAAAGCTTTACTTTACTCGAGGCTGCATGTTGGAGGAAAGTTGTTTGCTTGTGTTCAATGCATTTGTACATGCCCAATACACAAATTACATTCACAAAGTGTTAATACATGCAAAGTTAAACATTAACCCATTCGTTTGATGTAAACTGTCCAAAAACTTTGGAATCCAAGATTAGAAGGTAAATGCAAGAGGCAACCATTAGAAATTTTTAATTTGTAAGGTTTAAGTACATTGGAAGTCACATTGTGAAGTCCAAATACATGCAAAACCAAATATTTAAAACGGAAATACAAACCCCATATATTAACCTATAGTTTTCTTGGTGAAATGTAAAGTGTCGAAAAGTTTTAGAACCCAACATTAATAGGTCAAAGCAAGGAGCAATCATCAAAAATTTCCAATTTGTAGGGTTTAAATACATGAGGAATCACTTTATGAAATCAAAATACATGCAAAACCAAATATTTAAAAGCAAGTAGAGACTTCATATATTAACCCATAGTCATCCTCCAAATTTTTTTTCACTTTGTGACCTCAAATTTTCGTACATTGGACCTAAATTTTTTAGAAAGCTTTATTTTACTTGGACCTGCATGTTGGAGGAAAATTGTTTCTTGTGTTCAATGCATTTGCACATGCCCAATCCACAAAATACATTCACAAAGTGTTAATACATGTAAAGTTAAACATTAACCTATTCGTTAGATATAAAGTGTCCAAAAGCTTTGGAATGCGAGATCAATAGGAAATGCAAGAGGCAACCATCAGAAATTTCTAATTTGACAGGTTTAAGTACATTGGAAGTCACTTTGTGAAGTCTAAATACATGCAAAACCAAATGTTTAAAACAAAAAGACAAACCTCATAAATTAACCTATAGTCATTGGAAGGCACAAATTAGATTCAAAGCCACAACTTAGAAATTAGATGTAAAGTGGCAACCATCAAAATTTTTTTAATTTATAAGGTTTAAGCACATTGGAAGTCACTTCGTGAAGTCTAAACATATGCAAAACCAAATGTTTAAAACAAAATACGAACCTCATATATTAACCTACAGTCATTAAAAACCACAAATTAGATTTAAGGTCACAACTTAGGAAACTCAAGCTAACTAAAACCATAAAGTTCACAAAGAGCATGCAAGCAAAGGCAACAGGTAACCCATCTTTGAGGAAAAAAATTTCATTTCGCAAAGTCCAAATACATGCACAACAATAGCTTTAGAACCTAAGATTAGTAGGTAAACGCAAGAGGCAACCATCAAACATTTCTATTTTGTAAGGTTTGAATATATTGGAAGTCACTTTGTGAATTAGATTCAAAGCCACAACTTAGAAGTTAGATGTAAAGTATCCAAAAGCTTTGGAACCCAACATTAGTAGGTAAATGCAAAGAGGCAACCATCAAAAAAATCCTAATTTGTAAAGTTTAAGTACATTGGAAGTCAGTTTGTGAATACATGCAAAACCAAATATTTAAAACAAAATACGAACTTCATATATTAACCTACAGTCATTGGAAGCCACAAATTAGATTTAAAGTCATAACTTAGGAAAGTCAACCTAATTAAAACCATAAAGGTTACAAAGAGCATGCAAGCAAAGGCAAGAGGTAACCATCCTTGGGGGGAAAAATTTAACTTTGTGAAGTTCAAATACATGCACACCAACAGCTTTAGAACCCAAGATTAGTACGTAAACGCAAGAGGCAACCATCAAAAATTTCTAATTTGTAAGATTTAAACACATTGGAAGTCACTTTGTGAAGTCTAAATACATAGGAAACTAAATATTTAAAATGCTATACAACCCTAATAGAGTTCACAAAGAGCATGGAAGTAAAGGCAAGAGGTAACCATACTTGAGGGAAAAAATTTCACTTCATGAAGTCCAACTACATGCACACCAATAGCTTTAGAACACAAGATTAGTTCGTAAACGCAACAGGCAACCATCAAAAGTTTCTAATTTGTAAGGTATAAATACATTGGAAGTCACTTTGTGAATTAAATTCAAAGTTACAACTTAGAAGTTAGATGTAAAGTGTCCAAAAGTTTTGGAACCCAAGATTAGTAGGTAAATGCAAGAGACAACCATCAAAAAATTATAATTTCTAAGGTTTAAGTACATTGGAAGTCACTTTGTATAGTTTTATACATATAGTTCTTGAAGGAGGCTCATATAAGAACTAAGCACATGCTAAATTATATATTTTCTACAAGCGTGCAATAAAGAATGCCAATTGGATTGATTATCAAACATTTGGTTGCCTAAGGCCATCCAAAATTACCGATAATTTCCTTCACCATCATCTTTGTCCAAAGATTAATTGGTTGCTTAAGGCTATCCAAAAATATTGGTATATGTATGTATCATCATTGCCTAACCCAAGATTAGTACGGCAACGCAAGAGGCAACCATCGAAAATTTCTCATTTGTAAGTTTTAAATACGTCGGAAGTCACTTTGTGAAGTCTAAATAGATGCAAAACTAAATATTTAAAATGCTATACGGACCTCATAAAGTTCACAAAGAGCAAGCAAGTAAAGGCAAGAGGTAACCATCCTTGAGGAAAAAAATTTCACTTCGTGAAGTTCAAATACATGCGCACCAATAGTTTTAGAATCCAAGATTAGTACATAAACGCAAGAGACAACCATTGAAAATTTCTAATTTGTAAGGTTTTCATACATTGGAAGTCACTTTATGAATTAGATTCAAAGCCACAACTTAGAAGTTAGATGCCAAGTGTCCAAAAGCTTTGGAACCCAAGATTAGTAGGTAAATGCAAGAGACAACCATGAAAATTTTTTAATTTGTAAGGTTTAAGTACATTAGAAGTCACTTTGCGAAGTCTAAATACATGCAAGACCAAATATTTATAAGGAGATACAAACCTCATATATTAACCTATAGTCATTCAAAGCCATAAATTAGATTTAAAGTCACAACTTCGGAAACTAAAGCTAATTAAAATCATAAAGTTCACAAAGAGCATGCAAGTAAAGGCAAGAGGTAACCATCGTTGAGGGAAAAAAATTTTACTTCGTGAAGTCCACATACATGCACACCAATAGCTTTACAACCCAAGATTAACTCTTGCCTTTACATGCATGCTCTCTGTGAACTTTATACCTTTAATTAAGTCGAGTTTTCTAAGTTGTGGCTTTGGAGCTAATTTAACATCACAACTTAGGAAACTTAAGCTAACTAAAACCATAAAGTTCACAAAGAGCATGCAAGTAAAGGCAAGAGGTAACCATCTTTGAGGAAAAATTCCACTTCTTGAAGTCCAAATAGATGCACACCAATAGCTTTAATGTTAAGAATTTTTGTATTGGCGTATTTTGAGTCTTGAAGATTGAAGTTAAAGACTTGAAGATCACATACATCAATCTCAAGAAGAATGAATTCAAAATCATCAGGTATGTTAAATTAAATATTTTGATGATTTGAATACATTCTTATAGTTTAGAAACACTTGGAATAATTTTCATTGCATAAAAATAAAAAATTGGACATTTTATATGTTCAAGATCCGGATCAGGAAGATCCAGTCCGGACCCCGAACATGGTTTGGTTCATGCGAAAAACCAGTCCGGATCAACCCCTATCCAGTCCGGACCCCGAACATGATTTTTGGTAAAACGCATGAAACAGTCCGGATCAGACCCATCCAGTCCGGACACCGAACCTTATTTCTGAAAATTTTCTTGTCAATGACGGCAGTCCGGATCAGATGAAATCCAGTACGGACCGTCGTGCGGAAAAAATTCAGTTAATGTTATTTTTGATTCTTATCTTCTTCCAAAATATTTCTAACCTATAAATACACCATAAGATCATCATTTAGGGTATTCCGAAAAATCGTAAAATTTCTAATATTTGTAAACGGAATCAAAAGGTAACCAACGTATAGAAAAGAAAAGGTAAACACCGTTTTATTTTAGATTTTCTTTCTCTATATTTATCGGTTTGATTCTAGATTTTTTTGTAGAGTACCGGGGCTTCGTATAGTGCACCGACTTCGCAAGATAGCGTGGTGGGGTGAAATCACCCGCATCATGTTCAGAATTTGATTACGCTTGAATTCGGGTCGTTTCGGATCGACGCGCGAGCCTCCGGATAGAAAAGTGAGTTGATTGCCCACATGATTTCATCCAATTCTGCTGCAATCATCAATGATGATGACATGCAGATTTTAGATGTTGTTAAACTGCGCCAACGGTCTTAAAACACTCCAAGAAGTGTCCATTTCAAATCCAAGAACTGCAAACTCTGCTGACAACTTTTGTATAGGACAAAAAATGTAACACTTCTATTAAGACTACCTTATAAATCGAAGGAAACCATCTAAGATAATTAGTTTTTTATCCATGTACCAACACTGTCCAACCAGGAATTTACCAAGTAAAGCCATCAAATATAGCTGCCCTTTGATGCACCAACAGTGCCAACTCAGAAATTAACTGTCTAATGCTATCCAACAATACTACATTTTTTATGTATCATCATCACCTCCCACAAAAACCCAAAGCAAATGAAAGCAGGTTTAGATTGTTTAGCAGAAGAAGTCTCACAATTGTAGGAGAGTAGGAGAGTCAGAAGTCAAAAAGCTATGTAAATCAATTAGAAAGAGAACATGAAGATCCGAGGAGAACATAAGTTAACAGAAAATACCAGATTTTTAAATTAGCTAACATTAAACTCAAGGTCACAAATTTCTTAAATGCGCAAGGCATGAAGAAGGCATGAAAAACAGCACTTAAACACCAAGTTTCTATATAGAAAACTTAAGTTACCAGGAAATGAGAGATCTATTACATTACTTCACATTAACCTCAGGTCCACAGATTTCTTCAATTACGCAACATTAAACTGAAATTCCAAACATTAGAGAACATGAAGGGCGGTCAAAAGTGTTGAATAGAGAGTAGAAGCATTTCTCTTGTTTATGCATCATATCTGTGCAAGTACGATTGGGTGGTTAAAGCCATCAGAAATTATTGGTGTCTTTATTCTTTATAACGATGGTGGGTCATGTAAGATTATTGCTCACTAAACTCGATCAAACCAAAGAAATGAGAATATGTTGTACTGGGCATTCGTTTGTAAAAAAGTATATGAAATAGAAAGGGAGTAAGCAAACCGTCCGCAGATGAAAGCAGCTCAAATGTTTGGAAAATAGAACCAGTTCAAGTTTCCAAAGTCTGTAATAATGAGCAAACAATAGCAAAGTTAATTGTTAGGATAGAGTACAAAAAGGGAAACGAACATAACTCGGTATTCAAAGCACTGAATGTTGTAGCATACAAAAAACAATTGCAAATAAAATGAGGGACTTAATAGTATTTAAAAATATAGAATTGTAGAGAGAATGAAAATGCGGAATTAATTTTAAGTATATATTTTGCTCAGACTGCCCATTAATTAAATATCGACATCATTTTATTGAGCGAGAACACTATTTTCTTTCCGTACCCAACCGCACGAACCAAGCCGAGAGCATACTGTATCAACCGAACCAAAAGCATAAGGTAGTGAGGGAAAGAGCAAATTGTAATATACAGGGAAACGAAAGGTTGCCTACAAAATAGGCCGTCCAATATTCGCCAACCATAAGCCTATAATTTACAACTCACAACTTATCCATCAAGGATTTAGTATCCAAGGGCATGTGATAGACGTCCAAATATTCGCTAACCGTAAGCTTAAAATTTAAAGCTCACAACTTATCCATAAAGGATTTAGTATCGAAGGGCATGTCATCATAGCATTTTTACGAAAATTTCGTATGCAATTTAGTAATTTCATCAAAATACTACACGAAAATATTATTTCAATAGAAACCGAAACAACCTCAAGTGAATTTGGAAGTAAAGGTGGGTCAAACACATGTTAGAGCACCACAGTATTTAGCATATCTTAAAAAGAGGACAAAAGGAGAAATCATCCTAGCAAACACATAAACGTACCACAACAAAAGCTAAAATACAATAGTAGAAAAGTAACAGGTTGTGACTAAATTGGAACTCCCTGCTGCTTGGATCCGAGTGAGAACATAAGTTACCAGAAAATACCAGATTTTGAAATTAGTTAAGATTAAACTCAAGGTCAGAAATTCTTAAATGCGTAAGGAATGGAAAAGGCATTATGAAAAACAACACCTGGACACCAAGTTTCTATATAGGAAACTTAAGTTACCAAGAAATGAGAGATCTCTTACATTACCTCACATAACCTCAGGTCCACAGATTTCTACAAAGCAATTCCTGGGTTGGGAAGCATCAACGAAGAAAGTATTAGAAAGCATTAAAAAATGTACAGTAAATAGGGATGCAGGAAAGGGAAAAGAAAGGTACACTCCCTCGTGATTGCATGGTCCTCTAGATTTTCAAATTATACCTTGTAAATATCCTTCACCAGATTGGGCTGATTACAAACCTGGAAGAAAATAAAAGCATAATGGTAGAAAATATTGACTAAAGTTTTCTCTTTTTTTAGAATAATCATGGAAAATGCATGGGCATCCTTCTAACCTCAGCGCAAATCCTGGGATGTTGGACGCAAACCTCTGGAGTAAAAGCAAAAAAAATCAAGTAAGCTAACAATGAGAGATTTCCAAGGCGGGTACAAAAGAACGGAATCAACATTTGTTTGCATGCTTGTAAAATCAAAACTGTGGATCAAAATTGCATACCAAATCGGAGGTGTGAAAAGAAACAAACAAAGGCAACAAACAAAAGACCATAAGTAGGAACAAACAAAGGGGGGTGTTCTCCTGATCTTCAAATTATACCTTCTAAAATATGCTTCTCCAGATTGGTTTAATTAGAAACCTGAAAGTGAATAAAACGACAACATTAGGAATCATATAGGAAAGAAAAAAATTCAGAATACTCATGGAGAAAACGCATGTATAGGTATGTAGGCAAGTACAAACCTTTGGATGTGGAACAGGAACCTTGGGAATAAGAGAGAGAAATCAAGTTTGTTAAGAGAGAGATTTCAAAGGTAGCAAAAGAAAAAGGGAACTAAACAATTTGTCTGCATGTATGTAAACAATATGTGAATTAAAAATTTCATACCAAACAGAGCCGTGAAAAGAAACAATGAAGGCAGGAAATGGAAAAGCTACATATGAACCATTTGAAAGCACGACAAGTATTAAAGATACATTTAAAATGTGAGGCTCAGATAATATGGCAAGTCAATCGAAAGAAAGTAGAGAATGGAAGTAGTTTTTTTTTTTCATGCAGGATCATTGTATAAACAACAGCTGGTTACCGAAGGCCGCCGAGAAATACATATTTTTACATAATGGCAACACAAATATACTTAGGTTGAAGCGAGGGAGGGGAGGGGAAAGGAAAACACCTTTACATACTTTGTTGATATAAGCAGTAAGCATGGGAATGGGTTGAAGAATCAACATTTGGTTGTTCACAGCCATCCAACACTACCAGTTTTTTTGCATGCACACCATCATACCCAAGTAGCAATCCAACACCCAAAGCCGGCGAAGAATTGTTGTTATTCTTTATGTATCATCATAGCCCAGGAAAAAAAATGAACACCGAAAATAGATTTAAATAATTTAAAAAAGAACGTAAAAATTCTAGAAGAGTTCAAACCAATCAAGAGTAGCAGATTGGGGAGCGAAGAAATCAAGTTAGCTAACAATGAGAGAT
>CM055061.1:10804588-10842159 GCA_029204045.2 Tillandsia leiboldiana
AGGCTCTCTGTGAACTTTATACCTTTAATTAAGTCGAGTTTTCTAAGTTGTGGCTTTGGAGCTAATTTAACATCACAACTTAGGAAACTTAAGCTAACTAAAACCATAAAGTTCACAAAGAGCATGCAAGTAAAGGCAAGAGGTAACCATCTTTGAGGAAAAAATTCCACTTCTTGAAGTCCAAATAGATGCACACCAATAGCTTTAATGTTAAGAATTTTGTATTGGCGTATTTTGAGTCTTGAAGATTGAAGTAAAAACTTGAAGATCACATACATCAATCTCAAGAAGAATGAATTCAAAATCATCAGGTATGTTAAATTAAATATTTTTGATGATTTGAATACATTCTTTAGTTTAGAAACACTTGGAATAATTTTCATTGTAAAAATAAAAAATTAGACATTTTATATGTTCAGGATCCGGATCAGGAAGATCCAGTCCGGACCCCGAACATGGTTTGGTTCATGCGAAAAAACCAGTCCGGATCAACCCCTATCCAGTCCGGACCCCGAACATGATTTTGGTAAAACGCATGAAACAGTCCGGATCAGACCCATCCAGTCCGGACACCGAACCTTATTTCTGAAAATTTTCTTGTCAATGACGGCAGTCCGGATCAGATGAAATCCAGTACGGACCGCCGTGCGGAAAAAATTCAGTAATGTTATTTTTGATTCTTATCTTCTTCCAAAATATTTCTAACCTATAAATACACCATAAGATCATCATTTAGGGTGTTCCGAAAAATCGTAAAATTTCTAATATTTGTAAACGGAATCAAAAGGTAACCAACGTATAGAAAAGAAAAGGTAACACCGTTTTATTTTAGATTTTCTTTCTCTATATTTATCGGTTTGATTCTAGAGATTTTTGTAGAGTACCGGGGCTTCGTATAGTGCACCGACTTCGCAAGATAGCGTGGTGGGTGAAATCACCCGCATCATGTTCAGAATTTGATTACGCTTGAATTCGGGTCGTTTCGGATCGACGCGCGAGCCTCCGGATAGAAAAGTGAGTTGATTGCCCCATGATTTCATCCAATTTGCTGCAATCATCAATGATGATGACATGCAGATTTTAGATGTTGTTAAACTGCGCCAACGGTCTTAAAACACTCCAAGAAGTGTCCATTTCAAATCCAAGAACTGCAAACTCTGCTGACAACTTTTGTATAGGACAAAAAATGTAACACTTCTATTAAGACTACCTATAAATCGAAGGAAACCATCTAAGATAATTAGTTTTTTATCCATGTACCAACACTGTCCAACCAGGAATTTACCAAGTAAAGCCATCAAATATAGCTGCCCTTTGATGCACCAACAGTGCCAACTCAGAAATTAACTGTCTAATGCTATCCAACAATACTACATTTTTTATGTATCATCATCACCTCCCACAAAAACCAAAGCAAATGAACGCAGGTTTAGATTGTTTAGCAGAAGAAGTCTCACAATTGTAGGAGAGTAGGAGAGTCAGAAGTCAAAAAGCTATCTAAATCAATTAGAAAGAGAACATGAAGATCCGAGGAGAACATAAGTTAACAGAAAATACCAGATTTTAAATTATCTAACATTAAACTCAAGGTCACAAATTTCTTAAATGCGCAAGGCATGAAGAAGGCATGAAAAACAGCACTTAAACACCAAGTTTCTATATAGAAAACTTAAGTTACCAGGAAATGAGAGATCTATTACATTACTTCACATTAACCTCAGGTCCACAGATTTCTTCAATTACGCAACATAAACTGAAATTCCAAACATTAGAGAACATGAAGGGCGGTCAAAAGTGTTGAATAGAGAGTAAGAAGCATTTCTCTTGTTTATGCATCATATCTGTGCAAGTACGATTGGGTGGTTAAAGCCATCAGAAATTATTGGTGTCTTTATTCTTTATAACGATGGTGGGTCATGTAAGATTATTGCTCACTAAACTCGATCAAACCAAAGAAATGAGAATATGTTGTACTGGGCATTCGTTTGTAAAAAGTATATGAAAATAGAAAGGGAGTAAGCAAACCGTCCGCAGATGAAAGCAGCTCAAATGTTTGGAAAATAGAACCAGTTCAAGTTTCCAAAGTCTGTAATAATGAGCAAACAATAGCAAAGTTAATTGTTAGGATAGAGTACAAAAAGGGAAACGAACATAACTCGGTATTCAAAGCACTGAATGTTGTAGCATACAAAAAACAATTGCAAATAAAATGAGGGACTTAATAGTATTTAAAAATATAGAATTGTAGAGAGAATGAAAATGCGGAATTAATTTTAAGTATATATTTTGCTCAGACTGCCCATTAATTAAATATCGACATCATTTTATTGAGCGAGAACACTATTTTCTTTCCGTACCCAACCGCACGAACCAAGCCGAGAGCATACTGTATCAACCGAACCAAAAGCATAAGGTAGTGAGGGAAAGAGCAAATTGTAATATACAGGGAAACGAAAGGTTGCCTACAAAATAGGCCGTCCAATATTCGCCAACCATAAGCCTATAATTTACAACTCACAACTTATCCATCAAGGATTTAGTATCCAAGGGCATGTGATAGACGTCCAATATTCGCTAACCGTAAGCTTAAAATTTAAAGCTCACAACTTATCCATAAAGGATTTAGTATCGAAGGGCATGTCATCATAGCATTTTTACGAAAATTTCGTATGCAATTTAGTAATTTCATCAAAATACTACACGAAAATATTATTTCAATAGAACCGAACAACCTCAAGTGAATTTGGAAGTAAAGGTGGGTCAAACAACATGTTAGAGCACCACAGTATTTAGCATAATCTTAAAAAGAGACAAAAGGAGAAATCATCATAGCAAACACATAAACGTACCCACAAAAAGCTAAAATACAATAGTAGAAAAGTAACAGGTTGTGACTAAATTGGACTCCCTGCTGCTTGGATCCGAGGAGAACATAAGTTACCAGAAAATACCAGATTTTGAAATTAGTTAAGATTAAACTCAAGGTCAGAAATTTCTTAAATGCGTAAGGAATGGAAAAGGCATAGGAAAACAACACCTGGACACCAAGTTTCTATATAGGAAACTTAAGTTACCAAGAAATGAGAGATCTCTTACATTACCTCACATTAACCTCAGGTCCACAGATTTCTACAAAGCAATTTCCTGGGTTGGGAAGCATCAACGAAGAAAGTATAGAAAGCATTAAAAAAGTACAGTAAAATAGGGATGCAGGGAAAGGGAAAAGAAAGGTACACTCCCTCGTGATTGCATGGTCCTCTAGATTTTCAAATTATACCTTGTAAACTATCCTTCACCAGATTGGGCTGATTACAAACCTGGAAGAAATAAAAGCATAATGGTAGAAAATATTGACTAAAGTTTTCTCTTTTTTTTAGAATAATCATGGGAAAATGCATGTGCATCCTTCTAACCTCAGCGCAAATCCTGGGATGTTGGACGCAAACCTCTGGAGTAAAAGCAAAAAAAATCAAGTAAGCTAACAATGAGAGATTTCCAAGGCGGTACAAAAGAACGAATCAACATTGTTTGCATGCTTGTAAAATCAAAACTGTGGATCAAAATTGCATACCAAATCGGAGGTGTGAAAAGAAACAAACAAAGGCAACAAACAAAAGAACATAAGTAGGAACAAACAAAGGGTGGGTGTTCCTCCTGATCTTCAAATTATACCTTCTAAAATATGCTTCTCCAGATTGGTTTAATTAGAAACCTGAAAGTGAATAAAACGACAACATTAGGAATCATATAGGAAAGAAAAAAAATTTCAGAATACTCATGGAGAAAAACGCATGTATAGGTATGTAAGGCAAGTACAAACCTTTGGATGTGGAACAGGAACCTTGGGAATAAGAGAGAAGAAATCAAGTTTGTTAAGAGAGAGATTTCAAAGGTAGCAAAAAGAAAAAGGAATAAACATTTGTCTGCATGTATGTAAAACAATATGTGAATTAAAATTTCATACCAAATCAGAGCTGTGAAAAGAAACAAATGAAGGCAGGAAATGGAAAAAGCTAAATATGAACCATTTTGAAAGCACGACAAGTATTAAAGATACATTTAAAATGTGAGGCTCAGATAATATGGCAAGTCAATCGAAAGAAAGAGTAGAGAATGGAAGTAGTTTTTTTTTTTTTCATGCAGGATCATTGTATAAACAACAGCTGGTTACCGAAGGCCGCCGAGAAATACATATTTTTACATAATGGCAACACAAATATACTTAGGTTGAAGCGAGGGAAGGGGAAAGGAACAACACCTTTACATACTTTGCTGATATAAGCAGTAAGCATTGGGAATGGGTTGAAGAATCAACATTTGGTTGTTCACAGCCATCCAACACTACCAGTTTTTTTGCATGCACACCATCACTACCCAAGTAGCAATCCAACACCCAAAGCCGGCGAAGAATTGTTGTTATTCTTTATGTATCATCATAGCCCAGGAAAAAAAATTGAACACCGAAAATAGAATTTAAATTAATTTAAAAAAGAACGTAAAAATTCTAGAAGAGTTCAAACCAATCAAGAGTAGCAGATTTGGGGAGCGAAGAAATCAAGTTAGCTAACAATGAGAGATTTCCAAGGCAGTACAAAAGAAGGGAATCAACATTTGTTTGCATGTATGTAGAAATAAAAATGTGAATCAAAATTTCCATACCAAACCAGAGGCGTGAAAAGAAACAAGAAAGGCAACAAACAAAAGAAGATAAGTATCAACCATTGCAAAAGTACCGCAAGTATTAAAGGGTCCGTAGCAAAGTGCATATGTGAGAAGGAGCAAGCATTCAAGGTTCTCTAGTAAAATAGGGATGCCGAAAAGGTATGGGAATCCTACACTTCCTCATAACCACATGTGTCTCTTCACGGCATTGCTTTTTCATTTATTTAAATGAATAAGGGGAACAAAGCAACTTCACCAATTGGTTTAATTAGAGACCTAAAAGATAATAGAACAACAACATTAGGAAACATGGAGCAAAGGGAAATTTTTTTTCAAAATACTCATGAAGAAACACGTGTAGGTATCTAAGGCGAGTACGAACCTTTGGATGCAGAGTAGGAACCTTGGGGATAAGAGGGAAGAAATCAAGTTAGTTAAGAGTGAGGGAATTCGAAGGTAGCAAAAGGAAAGGAACAAACATTTGTCTGCATGTATGTGAAAACAATATGCCAAATAAAATTTCATTCACTACCCAACATTAGGAAACGATATAAGTAGTGAGTATTGGCAATGGGTTTGGCAAAAATAAGTTCAGCTACCGTGCTATGAACTGGAACTGGCACAAATCTAAGTAACAAAGTAAGTGGAACAACTTTATTCTGGGTTGCTAGAGTATAATACTGAATTGTTCTTCAGTTAATCCACCACAGTTAAGAGAAAATATATTTTTGCAAGTCTCTGAACTCTTTTTTTCTCTGGGATTCAGTCGAACCTCCACTGTGGATATCTTTGGACAATGAAGTACTCGACACGGCGTCACTCTCGGAGCCATTCAATGAAAAAACATCTGCAAAGCTTTCACAGCGTTTAACATAGTTCCGATGAAACAGAAAGTTGCTATAAACCCCAAAAGGCTATTCTAAGCTTCCAAAGACAAGGTACTAAAAGCAAGATTCACCACATACCATCCTGTGCACTGTGGAAATCATCCTCGCAGTCTGATTCAGTAATCGCAAGCGAATCGAACCATGCTTCCTCGATTCTCCCTGATAGGCCTGTAAAGGTTTCCAAATTTAGATCATGTCAAACTTTGCAAATAATAGTACTGCTACAGACATTCTCGAAGGTCCCCTCAAATGTCGTTGATCTGCCGGAATGCATGCAGGGCAGTGTGCAGTATATTAAAAGAAACACCCAAACCATAACTTCTTCGCAAATTGACAGAGAAATCATAAATAATGCAGGCACAAAAATTTTAAAAATTAAAAATAAAAAAAAAACAGCAAAATTTATGATGAATGATGCAAAATTTGCATGATTGGGGAAGTACAACCCCAATTTATATATTTCATGTTAATGTGCGGCGAGACTTCATATGAATCTGTGATTCCAATTGATTAGAATCCAGAATGGCTTGTCCTGTACACAGCGATGACTGTACATTTTCTTCTCTAAATCAAGCGAGGGTCCCATGAAGCATGATGCTGCTTCAAGCTAGATCTAAAAATCTAACGAAAATAAGAGAACAAGTATAAAATTTATAGTGTGATCCGATGCCCAAATGTGTTTTCCCCACTGTAGAACATATATAGGAAACCATCTTCATCTTTCCTGTCTTCATATAATTTTGACATCAGAGTTCCTGCGACAAATTAAAGATAGGTTGATTTTAGCAATAAACATAATAATAATGGAAAATAATCTTATAAAAATTAATTTATACGCGATCACCCAATAAAGAATAGCAAATTAGGCAATCTTTCTTTTTAACTTTTTAACTTCCTTCTTCCTTTTTGATGTATATGGTTACATACCAGTGGGCGGAAGAACATTGTCGACGAACATGAACATGGCTTTTCTGGACTCAGATTGATTCTCTTGCGAATCACATGCACAAAATGCCCGAGCGTCATATCAGATGGGACCAAATACCAGCACCACAGAATTTTCAAGTTTTAAGTAAGGATCTATCAAAACATGAAAATCCCAAAAAGACCACACAAAACCGACCAATGCAGGCCTTATTTTTATAAGCTGCACTAAGTATCTAGATGGGCTGTTATGCTTGATTGAAGCTTCCACAGTAGTGTGGCTTCCATAGGGAAGATCGAAAAGTTCCTGTTGTAATTAGAAGCAGAAGCTTCATATAAGAGCTTTGCTTCAGAGGCCAAGAAGGTGTATTATACTTTTTCAACTTCTAAATTCAACTCATTCGCTTACAAACGAGATAACGTCTGAAACAAAAATCTACTCACTTCTTCTTGTCAATGTCCGGCACATCGCTCTTCTCCGCCTTCTCCACTATCACCTTAAAAAACATTAAATTCTTTTCAGCACAAAAGGTGTGAAATAGAAATTTGTAAAATCTAAATTTTACATATCTCAAATGGTTAGCTTTTCCTATTCATAAGAAAAGTAGTTCGTGCAGTATCTTCACCTTAGCAGAAATATGTTCAACAATACATTACACATGATAACAATAACCAAAAGCATGAGATGACATAAAAGAAAATGTTAGAGACCCATATTATTTGCATGTAACTTCAATGTAAATTCTTCAATAAACTTCAGTCGGCTAAAGATACTCTCTCAAATTTGAAATCAGTGTGATTCCACAAACTAACCGGTCCAAAAAAAACCAACACGTGATGAATCGAAGCAAGAAGAAAACGAAGAAGAAGAGAGGGAATCGATCGATGCGACCTCGGAACGAAGGATTGCTACGGGAGCAATGATCGGCGCCTCCTCCCTGGGCCTCGGCCTCGTCGATCGTCTCCATCGAGCTCCGCCCCTCCGCCCCCGCCCCCGCCCCCGACGCCGACGACGACACCCTCTTCCTGATCCCCCTCCGCCGCCTCCGCCGCACGATGCCGGGGGGCTTTCGCCCCACTCCGACGCACGCGTCGGTCCTCGACACGCACCCCTTCATCGACAACTCCCTCCTCTGCTCAACATCAGCTCGCCCAAACCATAGGGGGGGGGGGGGGGGGGGAGCACGAGGGAGAGGGCGGAGTCATCATCCCGTCCGAGCACAGCAATCCGCACGAGCGGGGGTCGCGGGCACCGACGAATCACAAAAGGGGCAATAGGAAGAGGAAGAGGGAGTGCGGAATAGTGCGCACCCATGTGGAGGAGTGCGGGAAACCGGCGTGGGAGAAGAGAGGAGAGAGAGAGAGTGAGAGGGAGAGAGGAAATTCTGGAGAAAAGAGAGGAGAGAGAGAGAGAGTGAGAGGGAGAGAGGAAAATGGAGACAACATCATGTGCAAGCACATGATAGAAGGTAATAGAAGGCAGTAGAAGGAAAAAAAATTATAAAGAGAGCAAGTCCAAAGCACCCACACGAACCACGGAACGCACGCCACGTCGGCTCGGGACGTCTGAGAAACCTCCACGGAGGTTCGGAAAAACTCAGGATTTATTATCTTTATTGATTATTAACAAGCATGATCCTACATACATAGAATTAGCACGCAGTCCATAGATCTTGAAAGCAAAGTCACCCACCTGAACGTGCTAACTGACCAAGGTTCCACAGCTGAAAACAGCAGGAGCAACAATCTCAACTAATCCACAGCCCCGATGGTCCAAAGACATTGAACAAATCCTCCTGGTACAAACACACGGCTAACAGTTACACTTTAATTCCACAATTTACCCAAACAAGTTACATTCTGAATTCAGTCACAAAGATGTCACTTTTTCACCTGCAAACAATGCTCCAAAAATTCCAATAAAAATACCACAGCGATCGTCGCTTCGAGACCTTCGAAACGGGTACCTGTACGTCCAAATCCGAGCCCCGTAGGCCGAGTTACAAATTCCACAGTACAGGTGCGCAAACACTCACAACCACACAACTGTAAACTCATACACAGATAAAAGGGGAAAATATACCTCCGGGAAGGTCTCAGAAAAATCGAAGAAAAATACGGCGATGATCCTCGCGATGAGTAGATGAAAAAAGTGTATAGGCTCGTCTCGATCCGACGCTCAAGTGAGGAGATAAAATTCCGGCAAGGGGCTGCTGTCCAAAAACTCCACCAGCAAACAGCGGCTTAGAAATGTCTCGAAAACCGTGCCATAAACTCTGAATCCAGCAAGATGATCAACACGAAAGTCGAAGACGTACCTCTCGTGAATCCAACGCCGCAGAAATCGTTCAAAAATACTGAAGGAGTAGCTCTGTGGACCTCTCAGACCGAACTGCGACGATAACGGGCCTCCGATGAAAAATCGTCACTCTGTGCTCCGATGCCTAAGTCGTCGACGCCGCGGCTTTCAAAAATTCCGGGCCTCTGCCAGAAGATGCGCAACATGAAGATCTCCAAGTTTGGTGAAGGGTCCAAAGGCAGGGGAGCTCGGGAAAAGGGACAAAAAGCCCAAGCCATCAGCCTATTTATAGGCCCAGCCCGAAAAAATCCAACTTTGGACTTTTGGGCCCAAAATCGGGCGCCCGGGCATTCCGGGCTGCTACAGTAACGGGCCCGGCCCGTTACTGTTCACGCCCGGAAATCTCCCAGCTCGCCACGCGTCCACCCAAACAGCGAACAGCTGTTTGGGCCAACGGCGCTGCGCCACGTGGTCGAAGCGGCTGCCGACATGTGGCGCCCACGCACGGGAGCCGCGGGTCAGCGCGCCCACGTCGTGCCCACGCGCGCCCACGCGCGCGAGTCGGGCATGCAACCCGAGGCAACCAAACCCCGCCCCCTGGACCTCGAGCACAACACCCCACCAACCACCAAGCGACACGTGGCCACCCCTCGGTCCACCGTACACCCCGCCAAACCAGTGGACCACGCCTGCTGCGCCGGCCTACCGAAAGCCGCCACGTGGCTTGCGCCCGGGTGCACGCCTCCGCGGTGGACCGAGCGCCAAAGCCGCCGCTTGCCGCCGCGCTCCGCCGCACGCCGCCGCCGCCGGCGCCTCTCCGGCCGCCGAAACAGTAAACCCACACCTCGAAATGCGTGTTTTCGCGTCCGGGCTCCGAAAAATACAAGTAAATAGTCCATCTTGACCGTTTTCGCGCGCTGAATCCGTAGTCCGTTTGGCCCAATTCCACTTCTAAAATTTGTCGAAAATTTCCGGAAAAGTAAACTTGATCCATTTTTCGTGCCGGGTCACTTCCTTGGTTCCAATAAGCACGCAAAAACCTCAGTCACCCAACCTGGTTCTCCAGAAGTCACAGATCCCACAGTAATCCAAACGTGGGAAATTTCGGGTCCTCACATCCGCCACAAAGCGTGGATCCGTTTGGTCAATTGGCCGTTGCTGTGCTGGAGTAGGGAGGAGGTGAAGGCGGCGGTTAGCGGCTTCGGGGAGCTCTGGGAAGTCGACGAACGAAGCATCGAGGCGGACGATGTTTCCTGTTTCAGGGTTCGCGTACGTTGCCAGGATGTGTCCCGCATTCCCAAGATTATCATGCTTTTGGTGGAGGACCGCCGCTTCCGCGTCCCCATTTTGGTCGATGAGTGGGAGGAGACTGAACCCATCCTGCTGGGAGAAGCACTTGACCAGCACCTTGGCTTCTCCTCTCTGGAGGCCCAAGAAGAGTTCATCACTACCACGGGGTTCGAGTCCATCCCGGCGTCCAATTTGGCGACTTCGTGTCGGGGCAGAGAGGTACGGAACGTTGCGGGCGGTGTCCGGGGAGTTCAGGGGATCGGCAAAACACTGGCGGTCCGGCCGGCGGCCTCGCAGTCCGCGCTGTACGCTGGTACGACGCAGACTCACTCGGGTCAACCCTACGGGGCGGGGGCTGGCTCGGGTGCCGAGGGACAGGTGGGGTTCCCTCTTTCATGTCTCTCGGCGACCCAGGAGGGGGTTGAGCAGGAGCCCTCCTTTCCATCCTTGGCTTCCTCTACTACACTGACCGCTCCTGTCCCCGAAGCCTCTGAGCCTGGGCTGGTTGACCCTGTTTCCATCGGGGTAGGTCCCAGAGGAGTGAGACAGACCCTACCTTCCTCTTCGGGTATGGGTCTCCAAGGACCTTCAGACGCGGGCCCCCTCGTGGTGATGGACCGGGATTCACTGGGGTGCCCCTTTCCGGACCCGCTGCCTTGTGCGGGGGCTTCGGCTCTGGTCGAGCTCAGCCCGGCCCAACCCTCCCCGCCCTGCTTGGGCCTTGCGGTCCCCAGGTTGGCCTCACCATGCAGAAGAAGCTCCAGACTGGCTGCGAAACGAAAGGGAGCCCATAAATCTTCCCTCTTTAGGGCCCAGGATTTACGGTGTGGGAAATTCGACTTGGGGGGATCCCGCTCCCCACCTGCAGCCCCGTCGTCGCCTGGTCAAGGCGCCACTTGTGGCCCCCGAGTCCCGCTACTTCCCCGTACGCCGGGTTCGTTGCAGCCACAGAGGCCGGAAGCGGAGCATACCGACGGGACTACGACTGACCGAGAACTCCTGACGCCGCTCTCACTGGTGGAGATCAACCACATCAAAGACATCTGTGGGATAGTGGACGCGGGAGGGATTTCCGCCATTTCCCCTACCCTGCCGCACCCCACCCTGCCGAGCACTGTCTTCTCCTCGCCCTTGGTGCGACGAGGGGGGGAGCCTAAGAGACTGGTCTGCGGCTGTTCTGGGTTTTGCACGGTCTCAGATGGCACGGAATCGAACTTTTCGATTTCTTTCGTGGAACGTGAGAGGCCTCAACGGGCGAGACAAATGCTGCGTGGTACAAAGCATTGTCAGGAATGGTAAATGCGGTGTGATATGCCTCCAAGAAACGAAACTGGCATCCACTTCTTTCTCTAAATTCCGTTCTTTTTGCGGCTTCCACATTCGCGACTTCCGCACGCTGGACGCTGTGGGCACGAAGGGTGGTTTGCTCACCGCTTGGAATCCTTCCCTTTTCGATTGCATACAAGATTGGACAGGGGTGTTCTCGCTCAGCACAGTGTTGAAAAGGAAAGTGGATGGGAGCACCTTCACGATCTCTAATATCTACGGACCAACTTGTTCTACTCTGAAAGGAGCATTCTTAAGCGAACTTGGATCCATTAGCACTGGAGTTGAGGGGCCGTGGGCTCTGATGGGGGACTTCAACCTACTTCTCTCCGTTCAAGACAAGAATGGCCCGCCTTCGCACGTGGCCGACATGCTGGCTTTCAGGAATGTCGTTCACAACCTTGGCCTAATCGACATCCCTATCATCAACAAATCCTTCACATGGACGAATGGGAGACCGAATCCAACTTTGGAGCGACTCGACCGGGCGCTTATCTCTCGTGATTGGCAATCCTTCTTCCCCCGATCCACTCTCCGGGCTTTACCGAGGCCTCGGTCGGATCATTCTCCTATTGTGCTAACAACTTTCTCTTTTATCCCCGCCCCTCACCTCTTCAGGTTCGAGACATTTTGGCTCCGACACCCGGAGTGCGCTGATGTTATCGCTAACTCTTGGTCCGCGACTCCTGGGACCGACACACCAGCCTGCAGCTTCGCTTCTAAAATCTCGAGTGTTTCAAGGGCCTTAAAAGATTAGGGGGCGGGTCTGTTGTCAGCTCTGAAGAGGCAAGCCAACCTCTGTCTTGCTTGGATTAACTGGATCGACAGGGCGGAGGAGATAAGAGCTTTAGCGGCGAGGGAAGGCTCTTTGAGGTCTGGGCTCAAGGTGAGATTCGAAGAGTTATGCTTGCAAGAGGAGTTGAAATGGAAGCAAAGATCGCGTATACATTGGCTAAAGGCCGGGGATGCAAACACCAAGTTCTTCCACCACTACGCTAACGCCCGCAGGAGCAAGAATTTTGTCTCGAAGTTGATGGATGGACACACCGTTCACACCGGCCATATGGCTATGGCTAACCTTTTACTCCATTTCTTTAGGAAGCAATTGGGAACCGATCCCGGCAGCGCGATGTCTGTTAATTTGTCGTTGCTCTATTCCAACGAGTTCGTGGATCTTACGAGCTTACAGGAGCCCTTTTCGTCTCAGGAAATCAGATGCGCTACCTTCTCTTCTGCCCCGGATAAGGCACCTGGACCGGACGGCTTCCCTTCAATCTTCTATCAGCGATTTTGGGGACTAATTAAGGATGACATTTTGGAAGTTTTCCTCAACCTGTACGGCGGAAGGCTGGACCTTCAAGAGCTCAACCGCGGATGGATTGCCCTTATCCCAAAGAAGGCCGCGAGTGCCGACGTGAGGGATTTTAGGCCGATCTGCCTGATCAACGGGTTATCTAAAATTATCTCGAAGGTCCTGGCGTCCCGTTTGCAAGTGTTTCTTCACGACCTTATTAATCCCTTCCAAACGGCGTTCATCAAAGGTCGCACGCTTCTCGACAATTTCCTCACGGCTCACACCTTGACACACCACCTGCACTCTACTAAGCAGCAAGCGGCGCTGTTCAAGATCGATTTCGAGCGGGCCTTTGACCACATCAATTGGGACTTCCTGGTGGAGGTTCTTCAGAAGAGGGGATTCGGTAGCGAGTGGATCGGCTGGATCAAGGATATTCTTCAATCTTCCTCAAATGCGGTGCTTCTCAACGGAATCCCGGGCGAGTTCTTTCGTTCGAGACGGGGGATTCGTCAGGGGGATCCTCTCTCCCCATTGCTATTCATCCTTTGCATCGACGTCTTGTTCAGGATGCTCCAACGGGCGGCAACGAATTGCCTGCTGGCACCGGTGGGGATCGGCGACGTCAATATCCACACCCTACAATTCGCCGATGATATTCTTCTATTCTTCGATGGCAGCCCGGGAGCGGCGGAGATAATCAAGTTGATCCTTGACGCTTTTTCGGCGGCGTCGGGCCTCAGGATTAATTACTCTAAGAGCTACATCATCCCAGTCAACTTGGATAATGCACAAGCCACCTCTCTTGCAAGGGCCTTCGGGTGCTCCACCCAGGGGTTTCCGTTCACTTATCTAGGCCTACCCCTCTCCACGAAGTCGCTGCGAAAATCTGATTACTTGTCGATCATCGAGAAGGTAGATAAACGCTTGGCGGGGTGGAAGGGTCTGATGTTGACTCGAGCTGGACGACTAATCTTGCTCAACTCAGCGCTCTCTAGCATTCCTACTTTCTTCTGCTCCGCTTTTAGGATACCGGATTGGGTGTTCAAGGCTATCGACAGGATCCGCCGGGGCTTCTTCTGGCAAGGCAAGGCACTCATTAGCGGATTTCAATGCCTGGTTAATTGGAAACAAGTGTGTCGCCCCAAGGGTGCAGGGGGACTGGGAATTAATAATTTCAGAGCGACAAATTCTGCTCTACTCATGAAGAGTCTCTGGAGTCTGTACAACGCGAAATCGCTCCCTTGGGTGCGGATGCTGTGCTTCAAACATTACAAACGCAGACTTCCCTGCGCGGGTGGAGCACTTCCCTCGAGGTGCTCGCCGCATTGGAAGGGCGTTCTCAGCACTTCAGGACCGTTTCATGCCTCAGTCGGCTTCAGACTGGGCAATGGTAGGTCAACTTCTTTCTGGCAGGCGAGATGGGCGGGGGAGAGGCTGCTGCGATATCGCTTCCCGTCTCTGTATGCGTCAACGCCCCTCAAATACATCTCGGTTAACCGCTGGATGAGCCGCTTCGCCAATTGCCGCAATCTGGGATTCAACAACTTTATCGGCCAAGATCTGGAGGGACAGCAAGCGCTTGTGCAACTTAGCAGCGAGATCAGGAACATCTCCTTGGATGATAATTCGGATACAGTGGATTGGAGATGGAACAGCCTGGGTAGATTCAGCGTTCGGAGTGCGTACAACTTTCTTGTCTTCGACGGCATAGATGATCGCAGAATTTTTCATTTATGGTCCATTAAGGTACCCCTCCGCATCAAAATTTTTCTCTGGCTGGCAGCACGGAATAGGCTAGCGACGACGGACCAGATGATCAAACGGGGCTGGCAGGGACCATCTATCTGCTCTCTTTGTGGTTGTGACGGAGAAAGTCTGGAACACCTTTTCCGATGCCCTTACACCCGTTCAGTCTGGAGCCAGGTTTTACAGGGAAGACAATGGTCGTTCAACGCTCTTCTTTACAGAATTGGGAACTTAGCCACCAGATGGACCCGCTTCATTAAGTCTCCCGAAGGGCGAGCTGGGGAATCATTCGATGTTTGCATTGTTGCCGCTTGCTGGGAACTTTGGTTGGAGCGTAATTGCAGGATTTTCGATAACCGGATAATCGGCGCCGACGAGTGCGGGAGGAAAATCGCAAGCACTTTTTCGATGTGGAACCGTGCGCTGGGAGGTTAGACTTTTGGAGTTTTGGGGATCGGATATTTGTTGTTTCGTGGGTTGAGTACTAGATTAAGGAACGGACATTAGGCAGCAGACACCTTGTTCTTGATTCCGCTTTGGGATGTGGGGTTGGGTTTTTACTAGGTGTTGTTGTTGTTAATTTTGGCTATTGTTTATGGCTTGGGAGTTCCCTGCAGACTCTGGTGTTTGCTCTGGGAATTATGCCTACTCGTGTACTGGGACCTTACCCCCCTCTTTCCACTTCTTCAATCAAATAGGGTTTACCTTTGTTTAATCAAAAAAAAAAAAAAAATAATCAAAATTTGCCATCATAATGAGAAAAAGATAGTTAAAATAGGGTGTAACCCTAGGTTTATTAAATAACACAATAGACTAAAATACTGTTTTAAGAAAAAATAAAATTAACTCTACTCTATTCCCAGATTATTGCAAAAGAGAGAGTTAATCAGTTAAAATAGGGTATAAACCTTTTATGTTGAAAAAAACAGAGTAACAGAGAGTTAAAATAAAAATTAAAACATTGCTTTAAATAGTGATTTAATAACAAATAAAAATGTAATGAAAAACCTAATTAAATTAGTTCGTAATAGAGTAATACAAATAAAAATTCGGTTTAAGTAAAACATTCCTTAAAAAAAATTAGAAAAATATTCACAACAGAGAAACTGGAGAGAGAGAGAGAGAGAGAGAGAGAGAGAGAGAGAGAGAGAGAGAGAGATGAACACCTTGAAAAGGAAGCTGTGCAGCAGCGGTAGAGGGAGAGGCGAGCCGAGTTGAAGAAGTAGCGAGGACCGGAGCTGAGATGATTGATGATTATGCTATGGGTTTTTAGATTATGCTATGGGTTTCGGGTTTATTTTTAGATGTTTCAACCCATTAGACTAATAAATATATGGATCCAAATCGATTATAGTATATAGATCTAGATTCAAACCTGTTAGGATATATATGAAGAAGGCACGCCTTGAGTGCGCCTTGCACCTAGGCAGGACCTGGGAACGCCTAGGCAACATCGCCTGCCTAGGGGCTGGCTGATGAGCCTAGCGCCTAGGCGCGCGCCTAAGGCCTGTTTTTTCAAACCAAGATAGATACTACGAGCACTGCAGCACTCAGCTAGTAGAAAAACAAAGACATGAAGCTGGTGATGCTGGAGGATATTGTTCTCGCAGATACGACTACAAAGTTGGTGAAACTAGTTTATTTCAAGGAATAGCTATAACTGAAACCAAAGTTGAAAAATTCAGATTTGGCAACCCCTGGTTTGCATCATTGAGGCATAGAATGACAATTAAGAAGTTTTAGTACGTCTTATTTTGATCAAGATGTCACATACATAGATATAGATAGATACTAACCTTTTTTTTAAGATCAAATTTTTGTAAGAAAGATTTTCAACGTAGAGATGCTACATACTTAAAGAGAAAGACACATTTTCCGTAGATTAGTTATCATAAAGTGGCAGCATTTGTTACCGTGGCACTTATTAGTTACTATTAATATAGGAGAGGATAGCTTTTGTTGGATTCATGTGCTTTAGTGAGCACTGCAACACTCAGCTAGTAGAAAAACAAAGACATGAAGCTAGTGATGCTGGGGGATATTGTTACGGATATATTGGCGGATTTCGTGAATTAGTTGGAGTCTTGAAGATTGAAGAAGAAGACTTGAAGAAGAAGACTTGAAGAACTAAGACATCAATCTCAAGAAGAATGAATCCATAATATCCAGGTATGTTTAAATCAAGATTTTTGGTGATTTGAATTCATTCTATTTAATTAGAAATACTTAGAATATTTTCTATGCGATAAAAATAAAAAACTGGACTTTTTGAGTGTTCAGAGTCCGGGCCATCTGGAAACAGTTCGGACCCTGAACGTATATTGTTTCATGCGAAATTGTAGTCTGGATCATCTTGATTTCAGTTTGGACCCGAACGTTGGAAATTATGTTACGCATAAAACAGTCCGGATCAACTTGGTTTCAGTTCGGAGCCTGAACCATAGTTTTTGGTAATTTCACGATAGTCTGAACCGTCGTGAATGCAGTCCGGACCGTGATGCGGGAAAATTCTGTTATTATCAGTTTTTGATCCTTATCTGATTTCTAATTATTTCTAACCTATAAATAAACCCTAGGGGTGTTATTTTAAGGTAATCCAAAATATAGAGAAGAAAAGGAAAACACTTCTAAACCTAGATTTCTTCTTCTATTATCTTGATCGTCTTTTCGATCAAGAAAATTTATCAATTTGATTCTTTAGTTTTTTAACTCTTTATTCTTTTTCAAGAATCAAATTGATGAATGCTTAGACAATATTTTTCTTATCTATATATGATTATCTAAGCATTCAAATCACCACCACCAAAACTTTTCAAAGAGTTCCGGAAGGAATATCGGCAGGTGAATTCGCGTCAAGGCCGTGGATTCGGTAACGACTTCGTGGATTTGGAGTTAGGCGCGTTTGTGGATTCGGTACGTGCTATTTTGGTGAAGACCGTGGATTCGGTTGAAGACTTCGTGGATTCGAAGTTGGGACTTCGTGGATTCGAAGTTGGATGCGATTCGTGGATTCGAAGTGCGTTGAGGACGAGCGGAGAAGATCTACTTCGAGCGTACGGTAAAGGTTGAGTCGTGGTGTTGCGTTATATCACCTTGTACGTGTTTTAATTTTAGTGGATTGTTCCGTGTGATTGGTCCCGTGGTTTTTTACTTCGGATGGAGTTTTCCACGTAAAATCTTAGTGTACTATTTTTATTATTCCGCATTAGGTCATGTTCACGCAAATTTTTTTAAGTTTTATCGTTTACACCTATTCACCCCCCTCTAGGTGTGTTTCACCTATTTAGATCCTCGGGATCCATAACCCACAGATATTGTTCTTGCAAATACGACTCTGATTGTTGTCGAACATTTTGGGTTAGAAGGTTATCTTTACTGGGAATTAAATTGATGTTTTAGGCTATAACCTGCAAGAGAATAATTTTCTGTTGTAGTTTTGTTTACTTCGATCAGAAATTCGATACTGGAACCAATTTTTATTGTCGTGGAATGAGACAAGAATTCTTCAGTGAATTTTACAGTAATCTGCAATAGAAAATAATTTTTAGATGGTACTTCCACAGAATTGCACGAGAAACTGAACTTCTATCCCTAGCTTTTTATTGCATTCGGATAAGATAGGAGTAATATGGGAGATCTATGCAGACAGTTGATCTTTTTGCTGTAGCCTATTGGTTCTTGCAGAAAAGAGAAAGGGTTTGTCAGTGAAAAAGAATAGAAGAATTTTAGGTAGAGAATGCTGGCTAGAGGAAAGTAAGAGAAATATAAGTCCGCAGCTAGAAAATAGTCATTCCATTGCATTATCACCACTTAGGCATTGCTTCCATTTTTGATCTCTCATGCCATACAGAAAGAAGTTAAAATGAGCCAAGCAGACTCCTAAAACTTTAAAATTTTCCCTGTGCTAAAGTGTTAACCAAGGAGGACTCCTTTACATCTTTTACGGACTTGTATTAGAAGGAAATTCCCACCATTTATTATCTTACTAAAACCAAGTTTAAGCAATCTTAAGTTTCTTACCACATCGGACATATTTAATCAAATGCCAATATCATAGTAATATGGGAAATTCTTTTCCAAAAAACACTTAGAAAAGTAGAAAGATCATTCAAGTTCAAAGTGGTCCCAAACTTTGATTTAATCAAAATTCTTAGTCAAATGAAGTTTTATTTGCTATGAGTTTTATACTCTCAATTATAAGCTAGTGTACACCTTTAGACTTTATTAGTAGAGACTGTCTAACCTAACGTAATCTTATTATCTACTGAATTTGGACCTTTATTAACTAGCAGGGCAGAACTAAACTTTCATATAATGAATTTTCTGTTTTTATTGTGAGGAGTAGGGGGGCATAGAGTACTAACCAAGAAGTTTTAGTAACTCTTATTTCCATTAAAGTGTGACATTTATATATAGATTTAGATAAATGTTAGCTTTTTTCTCCTTTCAATGCTAAAATCTTTATAATAAAGATTTTCAAAGCACTGATAGTACATATCTACCAAAGTTACGACAACGTATGAAAATGATGCAAGTTGGAAGTGGTATAGCAAGTGCTTTTGCTGCAGATATTGTAGTGCAGGGGAAGAAAAAAAGAATAGAAGAAGAAAGGGGAAGAAAAAGAAAAATAAGCCACATAAGAAGAATGATCACACATATCTGAGAAAAATTAATTTTTGTTTAATCACCCAAATTCTCTCTTTAGAAAAGTTTTGTCACGATTTATATTGAAAAAACCCTAATGCTAATGTTGATTAAATTTCTTGATCTTTGGAATTTTGTAATACAAATATATCTAATCCTAATTTAAAACTTCCAAAATCATATCCCTATTTTTTTCAAGGAATTAAGTGCTGTGGCACGGGGGCGTGCCACTCTCTGCTTGGCACGATACGGTACGGGCACGCTTCCGTGCTGACACGTGGCACGCTTGCGTGCCGATGGATACGCATGACCTCCCAGTGGCACGCTCTGATACGGTTATTTATTTATTTTTTTGTTCCCAATAAGTTCTTATAATATTGTTTTAAAATATTTAGTCAAAAAATTATAAATATTGGTTATATATGTACGGTCAAACAGTGATTTCACTGTAAAACCATGTGTTTAAAAAAAGAAAAAAAAAAGGCTCGGCACGCTCGGCACGGCACGGGCGATCGCTCTGTCTCGAGCGATACCCAATGGGTATCGCCGAGACTAGGGGAGGGGGGTAGCCTGCGGCACTGTGCCCCTATTGTAGGGACACGGTACGTGCCGCTCGGTACAGGGTGACACTTAATTCCCTGATTTTTTTAGAAATTTATTTTATACCTAAAAATTTTAAAAATAATTTCTTTAAAAAAGTTAACGAAAATAACAATTCCGAAAATAAAAATTAAATACTAACCGCTTTTTTTACTTTGTTTGAAAATTTAAGAAAAAACCAATTATTATGGAGTGGCATGCACTCATATATTACCATTAATATGGGGGAATATAGGAGAGGAGGGCTTTCGGTGGATTCACGCATTAATATGGGAGAATATGGGAGAGGTGGGCTTTTGTTGGATTCATGGGCTCGAGGGAGCATTAAGGCACTTGGCTATGGGACACACAAACTGGATGATGTTGGTGCTGCAAAGTTGCCGAATTCTTAGAGCTGGTGGTCTTTGTAGCCTGGCGGTCAATGGGGGAGTAAGACTGTTGGAGCATGTGCCCGAGAGGTTGCAATGGGTGCAAAAGATCCACAAGGTGATATTTAACATGTGGTTGGGGGCCTTGGGGCATAAAGTGGTTGGAACTCGAGCAAAGCAGAACTAGTAAGCTAGCAGATCCAGTATGACATGCTATAAGGTTGAGAAAACATAGAAAGCCTTGGCTCAAAGTTATATATCAATTCTACGTGAAAAGTAATTTATTTATTAATAATTTTATAGTTGTTTGTATTATCTCCAAATATTTGTATATGCTATATTGCTATGGTGGTCTTTGTAGCCTGGCGGTCAATGGGGGGGGTAAGACTGTTGGAGCATGTGCCCGAGAGGTTGCAATGGGTGCAAAAGATCCACAAGGTGATATTTAACATGTGGTTGGGGGCCTTGGGGCATAAAGTGGTTGGAACTCGAGCAATGCAGAATTAGTAAGCTAGCAGATCCAGTATGACATGCTATAAGGTTGAGAAAACATAGAAAGCCTTGGGTCAAAGTTCTATTTTAATTCTACATGAAAAGTAATTTATATATTAATAATTTTATAGTTGTATGTATTATCTGCAAATAATTGTATATGCTATGTTGGTAAGGTGTTACTTGCACTGTGTAGAAGAATCTCATTTCAAGCCTTAAAAGGGGCAGGAACTGGTCTTCTCTACTATTATGCTTCTCTCTCTTTTTCTATTTTTTGGCTTCCAATCCCACTAAATATGTGATTGTTAATTATTGTTGTCATAGGCCACCATCTAGGCATGTATTTGCTCCTGTCTAGATGCTTTGTCATTCTTACAGTTTAGATTTCTACTGCTTACATGTAACCCACACTATTATGATAATGTGACTGACATTTTGCTATATTCACACATTTCACATTTTTTGTCGGTCAAATTGAGACTTGTGCCCTTATGTTATATTACTTCAATTTTCTCTTACACTTTGATGCTGTTGCATATTGTTTTTTTTTTTTTTGTCATTGTTATGCATATCATTCAATTTTTTATCACTTGTTGTATAAGTAGCAGCTATTAAAAGAAGATGTAAGTGTTCTTATACACCATGTAAGATGCTTTTGTAGGTTTGTATCTAAGAACTGTAATTGTTTGAACTAACTTTCCTTTGTATGATTATTTTTTGTTAGGGTAACTAACGATTATTGATTGTGGTAGACGGTCATGTCAATTTCACCTCAATCTATTATATAGTGTGTTTCCTTGTAATGCTTATTTCTAGAGTCAATATAAGTTGCTATACCAACATAAATACAAATTAATTGTCAAGATGTTCTGCTTTTGGACGTTTACGTTGTGGCTTTGGTAGAATTGCTGGACCTTTATGCTTCGTTTGGAAATAGGATAATATAATTATGGATTAATTTTTTTATCCCAAGAATATCTTGATATTCTAGAATATAGAGGAATGAAAGTAATTTCTTGTTTGGTAATATTCTAGTATATTCCCTAGAATAAATCAAATCATGTTTTGGAATTTTCATAGAATAAGAGAAGAATAGAGGAAAAAGCTGATATTGATATTCCAAATTGATATTCCAAAATTCTAAGTTTGCCCTTATATATGGCTAATATTTACATCATTGTATAATCTATATACAACACTCCATATATGTAACAAATTTGTTTTTATTTTGTATGCAAATTAAATATTGATAATGAAATTGCAAAATGCCAAGTTTGGCATTATGTAACGCATAGGCAATATTTACTAGATTAAATTATACTAATAATTAAAACTACAATTTGGTGTTAAGAATTTTGTAATTATTAATTTTAAAATTTAGGTACAATATATGTTTGATATTTAAATTTAGCAATAGTTTTATATTTTGACGTTAAACTGAAAATGAAACTACCAATTTAAACTGAAATTTTAAAAATAAATTTGAATACTATTACACAAAAAATAATGAGGTTAACACAATAATATTATATTATAGGCATAATATAGGCAATTTTGTCTGCAATTCTATACACAGTTAAAACAAAAGAATACTTTAGCCATATCACATAAATCAAGTAGCAAACACAATTTCAAACGTACAAAAGTTGTGACATACAACAGTACATAATTTTTTGGTGTAAAGACAATGCAACATCCTACTATTTAATTCTATAACACAAAACAATGCAAGTAATGATCAAATAACACAGCTCTTTAATTCTATAACACAAAACAACATCCTACTATTTTATCACATAAGATTAGTAATTGAAAGATGTTGAAATTAGAGGGCAGCGGAAACTTACAAACTGGATAGCCAGCGTATCCAGGAACCGGAATTGGATCAGGTAGCTTGTTTTACAAGCCTTCTTTGGATCGTTCTTGTTTTCTTGGTAATTCTTGACTCTCCACGAATCTCCTGGTTGCAGACCGGATATGCAGATCGGATCGGATGCGAAGAGGGCTACCAGAGTCCTCTTCTATGTCCACACTCCAAAACCCCGGGAACGAAGGTGGAAACCCAGAGATAACGTAGAGAGAGAATGAGGAAGAAGAAAATCTCTTTTTTCTTCTTGTGTGTCGTATGTTGTGTATCATATATCATCAACGTATGAGGTAAGGGATTCTATTTATAGATTATTAGGACTTCTTAGGATATTCTCTTTCTCACGTAGAGATAAGATAATATCGGTTAGGATATAGGTTAAGATATGTTTCTTAACCAATAAGAAACATATCCTTATCTTTAACCCATAAGAATAAATTCTAACCTTATTCTTAACCTATAAGGATAAATCTCGATCTTATCCTTAACACAAAAAGGATAAATCCTAATCCAAATCTCATATGGATTGAGTCAAAAATAGAACCGGCCAATGTGGACACACCACATGGCAACAAAAGACATAAAGTTCATACTGCAATACATGAAATTAATTTGTCTAAATCAAGCATTGATTTCCTAATCAAAACTACGAAGGACGTAAAATAACAATAAGTTATCATTACATAGAAAATAAGCACAAATCTATTGATTGCTCCATAATTGTTGCGTGATTCTTGTGCGCAGATTTTTGCCACGTCGCGGCTCATCAACGCCAACGAGACGAGTGGGATCCTCTTCTTGCTCCTTAGGGGGATTTGGCTCTATTTGCATGTTGAAGTATATATCATTTTCTTGGTGTCTCTTAATAAAATTGTGGATGACATAATAAGCTAGAGCTATGCGACATTGTACTTTGTAGGGAAAGGGAGTCGCTTGGCGAAGCACCTTAAATTGCTTCTTTAAAATACCGAAGGCTTTCTCAACAACATTACAGTGTTGAGCATGCCTATGATTGTACAGATCTCGCGATCCTCGATGTTTGCGCGCCCTTGCATTGCCGTCATATTGGCTCAAGTGATATCACTCTCCTCTAAAGGGTGCGAGAAAACGATCTGTATTTGCATAACCGGAATCTACCAAGAAATATTTTTCTATACAGGAACAAGTAATAATTATTTTAAGTGTGTAAAATGAGAAAACAATTTTTTTTAAAAAAAAATTGCCTTCTGGAACCATTAAACCCCCGCTCTCGCAACACCAACGTAGCACCCTCATATCAGCTACAGCACCCTCATATCAGCTGCAGAACCCTCCTATCCGGCACATACGAATAAAAATTGGTGATCGAATGAACATGCGGTTATCATATTTTGTGATGTAAAGCCATTTCGACAACGAAATCGTGGTTGCTTACTCTTTTTCACAACCACTGGTATATATGTCCCATCTATAGCCCCAATTGCATTCTGCAAGTAGAAACAAAGATATGAAAATAAGTGAAAAATGTTGTTTATTCTTAATAAATAGTTAAAGTAGGTTCAGGACTCACCTTGAATGGATGGAATAATAGATTATCTCTAATTTTTGGGTGCATCCCTACATTACTACTCAGCCCTGTATATAGGTATACCTAAGTTCGACCACACCACGCAGCACATTATTAAAATATCTATTTATAGTCTCCCCCGAGTGTTGAAATGTTTCAGCCAACACTTCATTAGCTACACCATGTCCGATCCAAAATAAAAAAAATCCCAAGTAGTTCATTAGCCGTAAGATGTTGCGTGCCTTGTATCAACCCTCTCCCGACCAATTTATCTCGAAGTCTTATAAAAGTTATTTTGGACATTCGAAAATATTGATACCCTCTGTCGGGATGACCCCTCAATATGTCCATAATTAATTGATGCCCGCTGAATGGTCTAGTACGACAAGGTCTTTTATTCAAAGTGTTTTGAAATTCAAAGAAGGCATCGTCAATCAATACTGTCTCTGTCTGCGATCTCGAATGACTCATCTCGCGCGGTTCCTCTGGGGATTCCCGTGGGATGGTATTCACGATTCAGATGGATATTTGTATGTGGATGGGTATATGTGGGTATCAGGTATTGCGGATTCATGACTTCCAATAGACGCAAGCATCTATTGTTAATTACCCCCATGTGATTGGGGCACCTTCGATTAAGAGACCTTTGCGGGAGGGATAGAATAAATCGTATCCTAATGATTGACCAAATCCTAAGTATATGTGTTAGGATTTAGCTGGATCTGAAATTGACTTGATCCCGATTATATGAGTGGAGGAATAGTCGATATTAAACTCTAAGTATATGTGTTAGAGTTTAATTGGGTTCGATTGGCTCTAAGTATGTGACACCCCCGGAATTTGGATTAGTCCTCTATATAAATGATATAATAGGACTAAATCTCTAACCCGGCTATAGCATTTTGGATGGTAGCAAGATCCAAGAGGAACATGAGAGTTAAGCGTGCTAGAGCTAGAGTAGTTCTAGGATGCGTGACCCCCTGGGAAGTGGGGCGTCACAGTTGGTATCAGAGACATTCACCAGCCGGAAATGTGAGATGAGTCTCGGCTGAGCCAGGGTTATATAGCGGGTAGAGCGAGGCTCCCCGGCTAATGACCGTTGTGAGTGGAGTGCAGCTCCTCACAAGGTCGGCTAAGGCTAGCGAGACGAGTCTCACATTGCCTGGTGCTTGTGAGTGTGCTTGAGCCTGACGTGGACGTCAGGGCTTAAAGGGGGGAAGAATGTGACACCCCCGAAATTTGGATTAGTCCTCTATATAAATGATATAATAGGACTAAATCTCTAACCCGGCTATAGCATTTTAGATGGTAGCAAGATCCAAGAGGAACATGAGAGTTAAGCGTGCTAGAGCTAGAGTAGTTCTAGGATGGGTGACCCCCTGGGAAGTGGGGCGTCACAGATGTAGTAACCGAGAATTTTAAAAGGTTTAAATAGATTTCTGGATTGACAAATAGCAGAGAATAAATAAATAAAACCCCAAAAATATCGACTTTTGATCGGGGTCTGATCTGGAAAATCCGAGATCACCATTGCGATCGTCTCGTCGAAACATAGAAGTTTCATATTCATATGTTTTCGATCCGACGGTCGGATCTTCCCGAAATCAGAAATTAAAAACAGGCCCCGCGACTTAAGTGTGAATAGTAACTCGCGATTTTCGACCCTTCGCGAGCGACAGTTGGCCGAACCACTGTCTAAAACCCTGACATAGGGGTATGAGTAGTGGATCCTAACTAATTTCGACGTTCTGAGCGCAATGGCACTGACGGTTTCCGCGTTTGGCGATCCGTGTGCATCGAAGTGCGTGTGTCGGGTTGCGACATACAGAACATAATGGCCCGAGAATTCATTTGAGCACCAAATCAAGCAAATGAATAGCCTATCTTGAAGGTCTCGACGAGCCGGACGTCGTGGCGAAGTCTGTTTCGTATTTCGTCGAGCGAATTTTCTCAAAATACGTGAAGTGTACCGAAAAGTGGGTATTTTCGAGAAAACTATAATATTTTATGTACCAAATATTTAGGGGATTAAATATGAGGGTGTTGGGTGCATTTTGCACCTACTGTGCAGAGCTTGGAGGCTAGGGGTGTGTGTGAACCGGGTTTGAGGCATTTACAAAGAATCTTGCATTAAATCCTTTTGGCTTTTGGGCTTCCTCGTGGGAGGTTACACGAGGAAGGCTCTTGGGATTTCTAACTCCCAAGAGTTAATCCTCATAAGGCCTTGGTGTTGTGGTGGCCGAGGAGTTACCCCCTCCATTGAAGAAAACTGAGAGAGAGAGAGGAAGAAGAAGATGGAACCAACTTCTTCCAAATCTTGATCTGGAGATCCAGTGGAGTTCCTCTGTACCAGTGGAGTGTTGCTGGAGCTTGCCGTGGCCGCGCGTGAAGAAGGAACCGAGAACCGGCTTCTTCCTCCTTCACCAACTCCGGCCAAGGTAAGAGCACCCTAACCAATGGTTCTCAGGACCCGAGACCCTTAGCAGTAGACTCCCTGTGTCCTAAGGATGCTCCCTGCACGAGCCCGAGCCTCCATGCAGCCTGGTTGGCCGGCGGGAGCAAAGTTGGCCGGAAACCTAGCCGAGCTCCGCCGCGAGTTTTCTCGGCAACCAGTGGACTAAAGGGGAATCTAAAATCATGGACTTTTACTGTTGGAGTCAGTGATCAACTCCACCAAATTTGGTGGAGTTTGATCAAACCAATCGGTTGCAGATTGGAACCCTAGTTTTCGGGTTTCTTGCACTTGGCCGAGCTTGCTGCTCCGGCGCCGGCGCGCCTCCCCGCCGCCGGCCACTTGCCCAGAAATGTTCCTGGGTGTGAGAGGAGTGCACCCATGCACTTGCATGGCATCCATGCAGCATCAAAAATTGGTGGCCATGGATGATCCGATTCTCAACCATGTCGCGGCCGCCGGCGCTCCGGCCAACTCCGGTTGGGATGGGTTGGTCGGGAAGCTTCGTATGGGCCTATGAAACCTACCATGCAAGTTAGAGAGCCTCATATGGCCTCTGTTGAAATCCGCCATTAGAGGCTTGAAGCTCGAAATGGAGCTTTGTGCCCCGCCAGCGCCGCCTCATCCCGTCGACCAGGCATGGGTATGGAAAGCATCAGGGATGTAATTAGCACTTTTTGGTGCCTTTAGTTGAGCCCCAGAACTCTCGGTTGGGTCATCACGAATTTCAAAGTTGAGGGGGTCATCTTCTTCCTCGGACCCGAGCCAACCTGGGAGTTTTGGTTGCTCCAAGTTGATGAGAACAACTCCAGGGACTTAGTGGAATGTTTTGATCCAAGCTTGAGAGCCCCAAGTGCTGTGGTTGCGAAGATCCAGTGTGAAATATGGTTTGTGAATAAAGCTATAAGTAATGCCCACTAAGTGCTTGACAAAATGCTTCAAAGAACTTCCAGGCAGAATTTGACAAAACTGTGAATATGAAAGTTGCTTAGAATTGTCCCCTGAGCTTGATGCTCACTTCAGATCAACCTGGATCTGTGTGGACAAGTGTATGGTGCATTGTGAACTTGTGTGAGAGCAAGGTTGAGGTTCTGGTTGAACCAGCAGACCTGGGCTGCAAGGGAAGTGAGCCCCAGTGTCCTTGCACTGTTTGGAAGCACTTTGATATACAAAGTTTTAACATGCGAGGAATAGATGCAAAGTTGTGTCATAATCAAGCTTAAATACAATAAATTCTTAATAACAGTATTAGGGTTGTTTAAAATATTGCAACAGTGTACTCCTGGCTAATTTGGGGTCACTGAACGCGATGCTCGCGTTTATTTTGGGGTTTGATGAGCCGAAGAAACAAAAATGTGTTTCGGCTAGGTTAGAGGAGTAATTCATGGCCCGAAGTTTTCCTCGGGTTTCGTGCTGTCACAAATGGGTGAGCACGGCGTTCAGCAAGTCGAGTGTCACCTGTTGGAGGTGACGGCTCGTAAGAATGATTTTCCTTTTAAGAGAACGAGCCAAAACGGTGTTAATTTAGTGTATAAAACACATACTAGGTAAGCTCAAGGGGCTTGCTGCAATTGTAACAATATGGAAAAGCTAAATAGGCTTATTGTTGCGATAATCGACGAAATGGTCGATTCACGCTAGTTGTGCCTTGAGGATTTGGTAGATCCTGAGTTGTCATCTGGTATTATTGTAGGCCCCAGCCATCAGGAGCCAGCCCGTGATCCGTCTTATCGCGACCGTCTACCTTAAGGTGGGTTATCTTCGGTCCGCGTTTTATCAGATCGGCCCTACGGGTACCGTAGTAGGACGGACCCCTTTGGTATTTGGTTGTTTATATTCCAGCAGTTGCTTGCATATCATATTTATATTTCAGCAGTTGCTTGTTATTCATGTTGAGATATATCATGTTCTTTTCAGCAGTTGATATGCATTTCCTGGACACATGCCATGCTTGATTGGTCACTAGCATAGTCTATACCTGTTTCTATTCTTCACTACATGTTTAGAATAGGTGATACTACCTTAGTAGTTGGCATGTTACATTTGTATCCCGGTGGGGATTTTCCTCGGCTTCTTGCCGTCTATTTGGTCGATGGACCATGGTTTGAGCATCAGCATTATGATCGCCGTCGAGCCAGCTTTCAGTCGCGCACACCAGCGGACTAGCTACCCGTGTTGGTGTTCTTTACCGGTAGAGAGGTCTGATTGACCCGTGAGCCCGTTGGGGTTATGATAGCTTGCTGGGTGTCCAACAGTGGCTTTAGCCTGAGGCCCCAATGACAAACAGTGGTTTAGCCTGAGGTCTTATGCTCCATGGCAATTTAGCCTGAGGCCCTTGTGGCCAACAGTGGCACTGAATTGGGTATATTAGTGATATCACCTTTGATGCACCTTCATGATATTCCTGTTTGTTTGATTACTGGCATTTCATATCTGTTATAGATTATCATGCATAGTATGATTGTGTTATATATGCATACCCTGTTCCATTGATCTATGTTTGATCCTTGAGATTATATACCTGCATTGATCTTCAGTATATCCTATTTCTGTTTCCGCTTATTATTGTATCCAGTAGGTACGGCTTGCTATTTCTCGGCCCGTCGTGCCCACTGGGATACACTCCGGTGTGTCTCACACCCTCGGGTAACTGTTTTTCAGGTCCTTCGGGTGCGGGGACCTTTGGACGTTCCGTGTGAGGACGCGCGGTAGAATTGTCCCTGGTAGGACTTAACCCTTTTGGTTTAGTAAAACTTTATAACTGTTATTTCCATTTTGAGAACTGGATTGTATAAACATATGAACCTTGTGGTTGTAATAGAGTAGAACTTATTTAGTATAGCTATCTTGTATCTACTCTGATTGACTGTATCTGTTAGCCGAGCACATATAGGGAAGGCTCTGTTTGAGGTACAGAGACTTTTCTATAGGTGTGGCGGTCTGTTCACGCTTTGGAGAAATCAAGTTTTAAACTCTGATTTTAAATAAAAAAAAAAAAATTTAGACCCACTTTTGAATCTCGGGGCGTGACAGATTAGATGGTATTAGAGAATAGGTACACGGTACCTAGGATTGGGTTAGGAAAACCCTAGAATGACTTACGTTGACGCGAGAGCGCGGGCAGATGGGTAGACACTTAAACAATAGTACGGTTGATTGAGTCTGGCCTGACCTGATTATTGGGCTGCAGATTATGGCCCGTCTTCGTGGTAGAGGGTCTCAGCGTGGGGCGGACAGTGGCCGAGGTGTCGGCCAACCGCCCAGAGCACCAGTGGAGCCGGCGGACACTGATCGGTTCCAGCAGATGCAAGATCAGTTCACCGCACTGTCGGCGGTGGTTCAGCAGCTTGTGCAGCAGGTCGCTGCTTTTACAGCCCCACCAACCCCGCCACCAGTACCACCTCCTGTGCCAGTCGTGGAGGAACCAATCATACCTCCTGCCGCCCCTGTACCACCTGTAGCGACGGGCCCGGCAACTGCCACCACTTCTGGGACTGCAGCCGTCATAGATCCACTGATTGCTGCAGTCGGGACTTCTTCGCAACCAGCGACGCCTGTTGCTGCAGAGGATGCTCAGGCGGAGCGGGCCCGAGCGAAGGCGGTCTTGTTAGAATTCAAGAAGTTCCAACCGCCCACTTTCGATGGTACTGATCCTGATAATTGGGCGATAGAGAAGTGGGTGCTGCGTATAGAGAAGCTGTTCCGAGATATGTATACGGAGGACCGAGACCGTGTACATTTGGCCGCTCACTGTCTTGAGGGTGAGGCGGACCAATGGTGGACAGGAATATTGAGGGAACAGTATGGGGGTATACCTGAACCCCCGTGGCATGGCTTCAAGGAGGCAATTTATGATCGCTACCTGAATGATATCACGAAGCAAGAGTTGGAAAGAGAATTGGAGACCATGCGTCAGGGTGATCGCACGGTTCGGGATTATGAGCGGGAGTTCTCCCGTATAAGCGCTCTAATTCCGCAGGCGGTGTGAGAGGAAGGGCGCAAGATTCGGCTGTTTACTCAAGGGTTGCGACCCGACATCAGGCGACTTCTCTCCCCTCTGGACATCAGTTTGTATCGGAACTGTGTCAAGCGTGCACTTGCTGTTCAAGCTGATATCACTGTTGCATGCGCGGAGCGACAAGCGGCTGAGAAGGGTAAAGAGAAGAAGAGGCCATTTCCTGAGAATAGTAGTGGTTCAATGAGCAGTGGCAAACCACCTAAATATCCTCGATCTCAAAGAAAGGCTAGGAGCATGAGTACCCCTGCTGTTAGCCAACCGCCATTTTCCCAGTCATGCATTATTTGTGGCGGATCCCATCGCACTTCCAGTTGTGAGCAACGCCATGGTCGCTGTTATCGCTGTGGCCAAGCAGGACATATGTCGGCTAGTTGTCCGCAGCGACCTTCATCGGCTCCATCCTCAGCTTCTGCTCCTGCTGCCCCTGGTCGACATCCCAACCCTACTGCTAGTTCGGCGTCCTCGGGACATACCCCTCGGCCCTTGCAATCTGAAGGACCACGCCAGACGGCCGGCGGTCGGGTTTATGCTCTAACTCAACCTGAGAGTACTCCTGCTGAAACTCTCGCAGGTACTACTACTATCCTTGGAATCTCAGCTAGAACTTTGTTTGATACTGGAGCTTCCTATTCTTTCATGTCTGCACATTTTGCCACTATACATGCCTTTTCCACCCAGCCTACTCGGGATAGATGGTGGGTCGAGATACCCGGCCATAGTGTCCTGATTAATCAAGAGGTTCGGTACTGCCCTATTCAGTTGGGCAAGAGTACGTTTCCGATGTCGCTGTTCATCCTCAAGCTTCGCCAGTATGATATTATCTTGGGAATGAACTGGTTAACTAAGTACCGAGCAATGATTGATTGCACTTATAAAACACTGACACTAACACCACCAATTGGAGCGGTGGTGTTCTATTCAGGTTTTGAACCTACAACATACTTAGGAATGTGTTCGGTAACCCCTGTACGACGCGTGAGAAATGGGTGTGTGGCGTATCTCGTCACGGCTCTCAACACCCGTGAGGAGTCCATGAAAATTGAGAATATTCCTATAGCTCGGGAATTTCCGAATGTGTTCCCGTCAGAACTTCCGGGTATGCCTCCAGAGCGAGACATTGATTTTGTCATCAACTTGATTCCGGGCACGACTCCTATCTCTCGAGCACCTTATCGCATGGCATTCACTGAATTGAAAGAGTTGCAGACTCAACTCAATGAGTTACTAGCTCTTGGTTTTATCAGACCTAGTGTGTCTCCATGGGGTGCTCCGGTGTTGTTCGTCAAGAAGAAGGATGGAAGCCTTCGCCTTTGCATCGATTATCGTGAATTAAATAAAGTCACGATCAAGAACCGGTATCCTCTCCCAAGAATAGACGATCTTTTCGATCAACTTCAAGGATCGAAGGTATTTTCAAAGATCGATCTACAGTCTGGGTACCATCAGTTGAGAATTAAGGCTGAGGATATTTCTAAAACGGCATTCCGAACTCGATATGGTCATTACGAGTTTACGGTTATGCCATTTGGGCTTACTAATGCCCCGGCAGCCTTCATGGACTTGATGAATAGGGTATTCAAACCCTTTCTGGATCACTTTGTTGTAGTCTTTATTGACGACATCCTCGTCTATTCACGAAGTAACGAGGAGCATCAAGACCATGTGCGACAGGTTCTTCAGGTTTTAAGGGAAAATAACCTGTATGCGAAGCTAAAGAAGTGTGACTTCTGGCTTCAAGAAGTGGCGTTCTTGGGACATATTGTCTCAGGAGCAGGAATCTCGGTAGATCCTAGCAAGATCAAGTCAGTGGTTGAATGGCCGCAGCCGACTAGTGTGACTGAGGTTCGGAGTTTTCTTGGTCTTGCCGGGTATTATCGGCGCTTTGTAGAGGGATTTTCCAAGATATCTCTTCCGCTAAATCGTTTGACAAGAAAAGGAGAAAAGTTTATCTGGACTCCGGAGTGTCAGCTTAGCTTTGATGAGCTTAAGCGAAGACTTACTGAAGCGCCAATCTTAACCCTGCCAGTTCCGGGCGAGAACTTCGTTGTCTATTGCGATGCTTCTCGGTTTGGTCTGGGTTGTGTTCTGATGCAAGATGGCAAGGTCATTGCATACGCCTCACGACAGTTAAAGCCGTATGAACAAAACTACCCTACCCACGACTTAGAGCTTGCAGCGGTGGTTTTTGCGCTCAAGCTATGGAGACATTATCTCTACGGTGTGCATTGTGAGGTATACACAGACCATCAGAGCCTCAAATATCTTTTTACTAAGAAGGAGTTAAATATGAGGCAACGACGTTGGCTTGAACTTCTCAAAGACTATGACTTGACCATTCTGTACCATCCTGGTCGAGCAAATGTGGTAGCTGATGCACTGAGTCGGAAAAGCAGTACGGTTGAAATGCTAATGATCACTGGGCAAGAGCGCCTGATTAAGGAATTTCAGAAGTTGAACTTGGAAGTAGTTCCTACTGGCGCGACAACCCAACTTATGGCAATGGTAGCTCATCCTACCCTTTTCGACCATATTAAGAAAGGACAACAGTCGGACCCTTGGTTCGAAAGAGTTCGCGAGAATATAGCATTGGGTCAGACTGATGACTATCAGATGCTCACCGACGGCTCTATCAGATATCGAGGGCGTTGGTGTGTTCCAAAGGATAATAGCCTGAGAAACGAAATTCTCGCAGAGGCACATCGATCCTTGTACACTGTACATCCCGGTGGAACCAAAATGTACAAGGATCTGAAGCAGCAATTTTGGTGGCCTGGGATGAAATCGGATATCGCACAGTATGTATCCCAGTGCGCGGTGTGCCAACAAGTTAAAGCTGAACATCAACGTCCGGCAGGAAAACTACAACCACTTCCTGTTCCGGTGTGGAAATGGGAACAGATCACAATGGACTTTGTCACCGGTCTGCCACGATCCCAGCGTGGTCACGACGCTATTTGGGTGGTTGTGGATCGACTCACCAAGTCGGCCCACTTTCTGCCTATTCATACGACATGGTCTAGAGACCGGCTCGCCCAATTGTATATCGACGAGATTGTCCGGCTTCATGGTGTGCCGGTGTCGATTGTCTCTGATCGGGATACTCGATTCGTGTCCCATTTCTGGCAAAGTCTTCAGCAATCATTGGGCACTAAGTTAAATTTCAGCACTGCCTTCCATCCTCAGAGTGATGGGCAGTCTGAACGGGTTATCCAGCTATTGGAAGATATGTTGCGGGCATGTGTCATGGATTATGGTGATGGATGGTTCAAATACCTGCCGTTGGTAGAATTTGCCTATAACAACAGTTACCAGGCAAGCATTGGAATGGCACCTTATGAGGCATTATATGGGCGTCGATGTCGATCCCCGATCTGTTGGGACGATGTTGGAGAACGCCAGATTGTCGGGCCAGATTTATTGGAGGATGCTGAGGCCAAGGTGCGAATCGCTCGACAGCGATTGCTGACCGCACAAAGCAGACAAAAGAGTTATGTGGACAAGCGCAGGCGCGATCTTGAGTTCCAGGTTGGTGACCATGTATTGCTGAAGGTGTCGCCAACTAGGGGAATCAAGAGATTTGGGTTGCGGAACAAACTCAGTCCCCGTTTCGTAGGACCCTTCGAAATATTGGAGCGCATTGGTCCAGTGGCATATCGGCTAGCTCTTCCTCCAAGTCTCGCCCGTGTGCATAATGTCTTTCATGTCTCCATGCTACGCAAGTACATCTCTGATCCGACACATGTCATCAGCCCCACCTCTGTCCCACTTCGAGAGGATCTGAGCTACGATGAAGCTCCATTACGGATCCTGGCACGTGATGAGAAGAAACTGCGTAGCAGAACCATTCCCTATGTAAAGGTACAATGGGAAAATCATGAAGAACGCGAGGCCACATGGGAGCGTGAATCTGAAATGTTAGAACGCTTTCCCTATTTGTTTGATTCGTAATTGTAATCAAGTTTCGGGGACGAAACTTTTTATAAGTGGTGGGTGATGTAGTAACCGAGAATTTTAAAAGGTTTAAATAGATTTCTGGATTGACAAATAGCAGAGAATAAATAAATAAAACCCCAAAAATATCGACTTTTGATCGGGGCCTGATCTGGAAAATCCGAGATCACCATTGTGATCGTCTCGTCGAAACATAGAAGTTTCATATTCATATGTTTTCGATCCGACGGTCGGATCTTCCCGAAATCAGAAATCAAAAACGGGCCCCGCGACTTAAGTGTAAATAGTAACTCGCGATTTTCGACCCTTCGCGAGCGACAGTTGGCCGAACCACTGTCTAAAACCCTGACATAGGGGTATGAGTAGTGGATCCTAACTAATTTCGACGTTCTGAGCGCAATGGCACTGACGGTTTCCGTGTTTGGCGATCCGTGTGCATCGAAGTACGTGTGTCGGGTTGCGACATACAGAACAGAATGGCCCGAGAATTCATTTGAGCACCAAATCAAGCAAATGAATAGCCTATCTTGAAGGTCTCGACGAGCCGGACGTCGTGGCGAAGTCTGTTTCGTATTTCGTTGAGCGAATTTTCTCAAAATACGTGAAGTGTACCGAAAAGTGGGTATTTTCGAGAAAACTATAATATTTTATGTACCAAATATTTAGGGGATTAAATATGAGGGTGTTGGGTGCATTTTGCACCTACTGTGCAGAGCTTGGAGGCTAGGGGTGTGTGTGAACTGGGTTTGAGGCATTTACAAAGAATCTTGCATTAAATCCTTTTGGCTTTTGGGCTTCCTCGTGGGAGGTTACACGAGGAAGGCTCTTGGGATTTCTAACTCCCAAGAGTTAATCCTCATAAGGCCTTGGTGTCGTGGTGGCCGAGGAGTCACCCCCTCCATTGAAGAAAACCGAGAGAGAGAGAGGAAGAAGAAGATGGAACCAACTTCTTCCAAATCTTGATCTGGAGATCCAGTGGAGTTCCTCTGTACCAGTGGAGTGTTGCTGGAGCTTGCCGTGGCCGCGCGTGAAGAAGGAACCGAGAACCGGCTTCTTCCTCCTTCACCAACTCCGGCCAAGGTAAGAGCACCCTAACCAATGGTTCTCAGGACCCGAGACCCTTAGCAGTAGACTCCCTGTGTCCTAAGGATGCTCCCTGCACGAGCCCGAGCCCCCATGCAGCCTAGTTGGCCGACGGGAGCAAAGTTGGCCGGAAACCTAGCCGAGCTCCGCCGCGAGTTTTCTCGGCAACCAGTGGACTAAAGGGGAATCTAAAATCATGGACTTTTACTGTTGGAGTCAGTGATCAACTCCACCAAATTTGGTGGAGTTTGATCAAACCAATCGGTTGCAGATTGGAACCCTAGTTTTCGGGTTTCTTGCACTTGGCCGAGCTTGCTGCTCCGGCGCCGGCGCGCCTCCCCGCCGCCGGCCACTTGCCCAGAAATGTTCCTGGGTGTGAGAGGAGTGCACCCATGCACTTGCATGGCATCCATGCAGCATCAAAAATTGGTGGCCATGGATGATCCGATTCTCAACCATGTCGCGGCCGCCGGCGCTCCGGCCAACTCCGGTTGGGATGGGTTGGTCGGGAAGCTTCGTATGGGCCTATGAAACCTACCATGCAAGTTAGAGAGCCTCATATGGCCTCTGTTGAAATCCGCCATTAGAGGCTTGAAGCTCGAAATGGAGCTTTGTGCCCCGCCAGCGCCGCCTCATCCCGTCGACCAGGCATGGGTATGGAAAGCATCAGGGATGTAATTAGCACTTTTTGGTGCCATTAGTTGAGCCCCAGAACTCTCGGTTGGGTCATCACGAATTTCAAAGTTGAGGGGGTCATCTTCTTCCTCGGACCCGAGCCAACCTGGGAGTTTTGGTTGCTCCAAGTTGATGAGAACAACTCCAGGGACTTAGTGGAATGTTTTGATCCAAGCTTGAGAGCCCCAAGTGCTGTGGTTGCGAAGATCCAGTGTGAAATATGGTTTGTGAATAAAGCTATAAGTAATGCCCACTAAGTGCTTGACAAAATGCTTCAAAGAACTTCCAAGCAGAATTTGACAAAACTGTGAATATGAAAGTTGCTTAGAATTGTCCCCTGAGCTTGATGCTCACTTCAGATCAACCTGGATCTGTGTGGACAAGTGTATGGTGCATTGTGAACTTGTGTGAGAGCAAGGTTGAGGTTCTGGTTGAACCAGCAGACCTGGGCTGCAAGGGAAGTGAGCCCCAGTGTCCTTGCACTGTTTGGAAGCACTTTGATATACAAAGTTTTAACATGCGAGGAATAGATGCAAAGTTGTGTCATAATCAAGCTTAAATACAATAAATTCTTAATAACAGTATTAGGGTTGTTTAAAATATTGCAACAGTGTGCTCCTGGCTAATTTGGGGTCACTGAACGCGATGCTCGCGTTTATTTTGGGATTTGATGAGCCGAAGAAACAAAAATACGTTTTGGCTAGGTTAGAGGAGTAATTCATGGCCCGAAGTTTTCCTCGGGTTTCGTGCTGTCACAAATGGGTGAGCACGGCGTTTAGCAAGTCGAGTGTCACCTGCTGGAGGTGACGGCTCGTAAGAATGATTCTCCTTTTAAGAGAATGAGCCAAAATGGTGTTAATTTAGTGTATAAAACATATACTAGGTAAGCTCAAGGGGCTTGCTGCAATTGTAACAATATGTAAAAGCTAAATAGGCTTATTGTTGCGATAATCGACGAAATGGTCGATTCACGCTAGTTGTGCCTTGAGGATTTGTTAGATCCTGAGTTGTCATCTGGTATTATTGTAGGCCCCAGCCATCAGGAGCCAGCCCGTGATCCGTCTTATCGCGACCGTCTACCTTAAGGTGGGTTATCTTCGGTCCGCGTTTTATCAGATCGGCCCTATGGGTACCGTAGTAGTTCGGACCCCTTTGGTATTTGGTTGTTTATATTCCAGCAGTTGCTTGCATATCATATTTATATTTCAGCAGTTGCTTGTTATTCATGTTGAGATATATCATGTTCTTTTCAGCAGTTGATATGCATTTCCTGGACACATGCCATGCTTGATTGGTCACTAGCATAGTCTATACCTGTTTCTATTCTTCACTACATGTTTAGAATAGGTGATACTACCTTAGTAGTTGGCATGTTACATTTGTATCCCGGTGGAGATTTTCCTCGGCTTCTTGCCGTCTATTGGGTCGATGGACCATGGTTTGA
>CM055061.1:10842259-10869302 GCA_029204045.2 Tillandsia leiboldiana
TTTTTGATCACTGCAAGGGTCTATTCTTCTCTAAAATATGATTTGCAAGTCCCCGTTTAGCCACCATAAAGGGTGAAGGCCAGGATATTCCAGAAACGGCATTCAGATCACGGTACGGGCATATGATTCACAGTTAGGCCTTTTGGGCTAACCTAATGCCCCTGCCAGCGTTCATGGATTTAATGAACCGATCTTCGACCGTACTTAGATCGATTCGGTAAGTTTTTCATTGATGATATCTTTGGTCTACTCCCGAAGTGATTGCGGAGCATGAGAGCACTTAAGGATTGTGCTGCAACTTCTACGAGAGAAGAAGTTGTTGCCAAACTGGCAAAGTGCGAGTTTTGGTTCGGAAGGTAGTCTTCTGGGCCATGTGATTTCTGCCGCCGGGTTGTTGCATTGGACCCCATCGAAGATTGAGGCATCCGTTATGGCCCCGACCGACGACGGTTGTCTAGAGGTACGTAGCTTTATGGTTTTACTGGGTATTACTCCGTCGGTTTGTGGGGCTTATGCGAAGCTCTCCACACCCCTCACTCGCTTGACGCGTAAGGGAGTGAATTTATCTGGAGTGAAGACTGTCAAAGGAGCTTGAGGAGCTGAAGAATAGACTGATGACCGCTCCTATCCTTGCCCTTCCTGTTATGGTGAAAGGTATATGTGATCTACAGCGACGCATCACACAGTGGACTCGTTGTGTTTGATGCAGGAAGGGAGGGTAATTGCATATGTCAGACAACTCCAAGAATATGAGAAAAATTACCCTACCCATGACTTGTAGCTTGCAACTGTATGTTTGCCGCTAAAGCTCTGGTCGCCATTATCTGTATGGGGAGCACTGTGAAATCTACACTCGACCACAAGAGCCTAAGTATCTGTTCACACGAGCAAAGGAGCTGAATTTGGAGGCACCCGTAGGTGTTAGAGCTATTAGGATTATGATGTGAGATTTCTCTAACCACCCCGCAAGGTAATGTGGTCGCTGACGCCTTAAGTAGGAGGAGCGGTGCAAAGTTGTCTATGTAATGATCACAGACCAAGCGCCCGCTATTAGAGATATGAGACTACTCGAGATAGAGGGTTGTCCCCCCTGGGGTCACTGCTAGACTGACATCTTTAGTCTTGCAGCCACTCTGCTGGACAGGATCAGGGAGAAACAGAGATGAGGCCCCCACTTGACCAGGATTAGAGATCAATTCCGAGTGATCAGTCAGGGACTTTACAATAGATGCCCTCGGAGACTAGGTACGAGAACCGAGTCATGTTGTGCCAATATTGTGGAGAGCAAGAGCAGATATTGCGATAGGCCCATTATACACCTTATACCCTATCTCTCTGGTGGGCACTAAGTGTATAAGGACCTCAAGGCACACTTCTGGTGAAAGGCATGGAATAGGATATTGGTAGATTGTGTTGACTCGGTTTTAACTTGTCACAGTGAAGCTGAGCATCGATTTGCCATCTGGCAAGTTACAAAGTCTCCCACTTCCCTAGTGGAATGGGACCATCATACGTGGATTTCGTGGTCGATTGCCAAGGGCACAGGAGGCAGACGCTATCTGGTAGTTGTAGATAGACTTACCAAGTCGGCATCACTTTCTGCCCATGCAAATACGTGGCCACTTGAGCGACTAGCCCAGCTATATCTAGATGAGAGAGTTAGATTACATGGAGTACCAGCCTCCATTGTACCAGATAGAGACCCGAGGTTTGTTTCGCGTTCTGCTGAGTTTGCAGACAACCTTGGGAACTCAGCTTAGGTTCATACTGTACTGCTTTTTCATCCGCAGACGGATGGACATTCAGAACGGACGATACAATCCCTGGAGGACATGCGGAGGGCTTGTGTCTTGGATTTCGCGCGGAGGGTGGATTCGACACTTATCCTTGGCTGAGTTCGCGTACAACAACAAGCTTTCAAGCCCATTTCAGATGGCTCCGTTTGAAGCGTTTGTATGGACCGCAAGGTTCGATCACCGCTTTATTGGAGTGACGTGGGTGAAAGGCGGACCTTGGACCAGATGTATTGATAGAAGCAGAGGAGAAGGTCCGAGTGATTCGAAAGCATCTTCAGACCGCCCAAAGCCGACAGAGGAGTTATGCCGATGTTCGCGACGAGACCTAGAATTTCAAGTTGGAGATCATGTATTCCTGAAAGTCTCGCCGTCCAAATGAGATCAGGAGATTCGCATTCGTGGAAAGCTTAGCCCCCGATACATTGGACCCCTTTGAGATATTGGAGCGTATCGGCCAGTGCCTACCGACTTGCACTTCCTCCAAGGCTTGCTGGTGTCCATGATTATTTCATGTTTCTACTTTGAGGAAATATATCTTCGACCCATCGCACGTCATCGACTTCACACCGCTTGAGATCAGCGAGGATTTGAGGTATGAAGAGCGCCACTGCGAGTTCTGGATCGAGAGGTGAGAGAATTACGCAGTCGGGCATTCCCTATGTGAAGATCCAATGGGCAATCATGACGAGCACGAGGCTACATGGGAGCTCGAGTCGGAGTTGAGGGATGCTCACCCCTACTTATTCGAGACATCGGACTGAGGTTATTGTTTAGTCTCGTTTCGAGGACGAAACTCTTTAGTGGTGGGGATGTGATGATCCAGACTCCCGCAGGAACTGTGCAACATTAAACAGTGACTGCGGGAGCTTATTCGGTGAAACAGAGTTGTAGAATCAAAATTGGACATTTATATAGACTCTGCGCGAAAAGCGGAGCAAATGGAATTTCCGGGAGCTTTCGGCAAAATTTCGATGAGTTTGGCAAAATGGACAGCGGATTTGGACTCAGCGCGCGAAAACGATCAAAATGGTATATTTCGCTTTATTTTTTTGGCACTTGGTACTGTTCACCGGAACAGTAACCGCCGGCCGGAATTACTGTCCGGCCGCCGGTGCGACCGCGAGCGGCGGCGGGCGGCGGCGCACGCGGCGGGCAGCGGCGCAGCGGCGGCACAGCGGCGGAGTGCGGAGGGCGCGAGCGCGGGTGCGCGGTCCATGGGCCTGGCGTGCACCGGGAGCACCGAAGCCTCCCCTGTGCCACGTGGCGCTTCCCCATTGGCCGGCCGGCTTCTAGAAGCACGTGGGAAAGTGACACGTGGCGCTCCCCTATTGCCGACATCTTCCGAAAGACCCGGAGCGCGGACCGGCCACGTGCACCACGTGGCCACGTGGCGATTTTTTCATGGGCCTGCACAGGCTGTTTGCTGTTTGGTGGACACGTGGCGCATTATGGATGGCCAATTTTGGTGTTCCTGTTCGGATCCGAATCCCGTGTGGGAATATTCCTTGGCCCATATATAAGAAGCCCCCCACCCCCTCATTTCCCACCTCGAATTGCGGGCCTTAGAGAGAGAATCCGAATTTGAGCTCTATAGGAAAGTTCTTCCTCTCTCTCTCCTCTCTCTCTCCTCCAGATTTTAGAATTTTTTGGAGTTACAGTTAGTGAGTTATCTGCGACGCGGCGCACTGCGACGGTTTTCTTTTCGGCCCATTTCCCGTCGCAGTTCCGTCGGAAATTCCCTGAGTGCTAACCAGGAGGAATTTTTGGACGATTTTTGCTGGCAGCGCGACCGTAAGAGGTAGGGCTTCGATTTCCCGTGTTGATCATTTTGCTCCATTTGTACTTTTGTGCACGTTTCCAGAGGTCTCTTTGACCCCCCTTTTTGCTGGTGGAAATTTCTGGACAGCGTCAACTTCTCCGATTTTTATCTTGGCGTAGGAGCATCAGATCGAGACGTTTAAAGAGTCGATTTTGATCTACTCTTCGCGAGGAACGCAACCGTAATTTTTCTGGAATTTTTCTGAGCACTATACAGAGGTGAAAAACTCCTCTCTTTTCGTGCTATTTTTGAAAAATAGCAAAAGCTGTATTTTATGAATAATATAGTTACACCCTGTGCAATGTGTTGTTTGCTGTAGGGCACCATTTTCGGCAGACAGCAGTTCTAGGGGACTGTGGACAGCCAGGAGACTTTCTGGGTGTGATTTGAGCTGTTCGAGGTGGGCGGTTTGTTGCTTACCTCATTTTTGACAAGCTCACTGGGATTACTGGAACTCCCCTAAAATTTAATTGATAAGAACAATTGGGACAAACTAATATGATATTGATAGAACCATTGGGACAAACTAACAGGACAACTAACAGGACAACTAACAGGACAATTGATGAGAACTATTGGGACGAACTAATGTGACAATTGACGAGAACCGCTGGGACGAACTCTCCTAAAATTTAATATAACCCCACAGATGATATGATGACTTATATTGGGCACTGTGATTAAGACAAAGGCTATAATCTCGCATGCAAATGACTTTTATTCAGTAAATCCAATCTTTTTAAATCTTTGACACTATTTTACAACTTTTAAAATAAGACAGTTGCATGCATGCCCGGACATCAGGTAGGGCCACTATTTATTGCTACACTATCATATTAAGACTTGACATGTTTTATTGCTCTCTTTTGCTTTCAGTTGCTTGTCGCTCGAGTATGAGCAGGGGTTTGGGATAGTATAGCCAAGGTTATGTTAGATTATAAACTTGTGGGGTGTTGCGGTGACCGCGGACTGTAGGCGGTCGGCCGGTGTTTATCCTTGCATCAGAATGGGGTTGAGTCTGGTCTATTTTTGGCATCAGCAGGGGATCGGGCTTTTCTCTAGTGGATGGTTTTTCCCACTTATTGAGTACTATGGCATCAGATCAGGGTTTCTTAGTGGATGGCTTTTCCCACTTTGATCATAGTCATGATCCAGGTCCTGCTGTTTACGACACTTATGATACTTATTACTGAGGTACTTTTACTCGTGTGGGTCGCTCCCCTCGAGTGCCACTCCGGAGTGTGTTACAGGCAGGCTTGAGTCCTTGAGACTCTCATTCCCTATCGGTGTTATGCATTGGCCAGCATACCCGATTTGGCAGGCAAGGCGCAGCAGGCAGTACCAGTTTTACTGGTGGCATAAGATTGGGTTTATTCAGGCAGGCATGTTAGATACTGATGCATACATACAGTCATTCCTTTTGGCACTGCATTTAGAGGCATGCTAGTGGTGGTTTCCTCCTTTATTCAGCAGTTCTGCTTACAGCTTTACCACTTTTTCCTTTCTGGCCTCTAGTAATCCTAGTGGGTGCATCAGAGTTGAGGTTTTGCCCACTAGGGGAGGCTACTGGTTTATCTGGTAGTTCTCACCCCCATTATTCTTTTCTGTTTCTTTCTTCTTCTTTATTTTGCAGAGTCGTCTGCGGGAGCTGCTAGGCTATCAGCGGCTGATAAAGGTAAGGGGATCGCTGAGTAGATAGATCTCCTGGGAGACTGAGAGCTGTAGATAGACGTTGTACCCTTCACTCAGACTGTGATATTCTCCTTTTATTTTGAGTCTGGTTTTCGCCGGCTGGTTGTATTATTTTGGTGAGCTGAGAGATTAATGTACATATTACAGTTTATTTTTAGTTCCAGTATGAGATACTATGTGGTTCTTCTACTTCAGCTCTGTATTATGCTCTTTTATTGTTCATATTATATCGGAGCAGGTTACAGCGCTTCGTGTACTCGGGAAATCCCGTGTGCACGGCGGATCTGTTGGCGAGCCCGGGTTCCGGGGCGTGACACGAGACCTCGTGCTCGTCCAAACCGTCGAGCCAGTCTCTTTCTTTTCATTGAGATAGAGGATGTCATTGGCGCTTTACCTTTTGACGTGTCGAAAGTCTTTTGCTTAGGTTGAACAGGCATTGATTCATCATCCGACAGTTTGTCCCAATCAACTTCTTTGATTATCTGCTTCAGCCTCTGAGTCGCTGATCAGATGAAACTCACCTTTCCGTTGAGTTTTCTTAGCTCTTTTCAGTTTGTTTGTTGCTCGAGTGTGTACCATGGCAACTAGCAGGAAGATGATCCATGAAAACGTTATTGTTGTTATTTCTTGTGAAAAAGGAAATCCTGTGAGCAACAACTCAAGAACACGAGAAAATTGTTAATTTTCAAAAATTAGAAAAATTGTACCCAAACAATCATTATCGTGTAGAGAGACTAAGAATCAAATTAGTTTTGCAAAAAGAATTTTAAAAATAGATCAATCGCATGATTTTCGAAAATTCACATTATATGCCCTAAAACCGATATTTTTGAAATCGAAGGCCAAAAATCCGTTTATCTTGAGAATACCTAGCATATAATCAGAACTAATCTACCCAGAGTTCTTATTTCAAAAAAAAATTTGATCAAAAACCATCCACAAACGAAATAGATACAAGAATTTCATCACGTTTTGAGGAGGAATAAGAAAAACTGAGAAAAACCAAGATTTTGATCAATAAAACTTACTTGGAATCGAAGAACTTGAGTTTGAAAGCTTCCAAGATGGATGAATTCTAGAGAGAGAAGCTCTGGAAACTTTGGAACAAAAGATTGGAGTAAAAGAAATCAAAACCTTTTTGTTCTATATAAAACCCTAGCCGCGATCCGGATCAGTTCGTGATTACGATCCGGATCGGCTACCCGCAGAGAAAACTGCGTTCGGGATCCGGATCGGCAGGTCCAATCCGGATCGGCTGCCCGCAGAAGAATATCTGCATTCGGGATCTGGATCGGCAGGTCCAATCCGGATCGGCTCCAACTTTTTCTTTAGAAAATTTCAGAGAAATTCTAGAAAAACCAGAAAAAGATTGTAAGCACTTTTGTGTATCAACTTTAAATGAAAATCATCGTTTCATACAACAAGAAATAGATTATACCAAATCTATCAATAACATCCAACAAATGAAACGAAAATTTATAAAAATTAAATCCCTTAAAGTTGAACAACTTCAATTACATCTAACTTGATCTTATGAGTAATGCCTTTATCAAATCATCAATTCGGTAAAGAAAATGAAATACAAAGATCAATAGATGTCTAACATCCCAGATAAGTTAGATAATATATCTAGTCAATTTATTAAAGAGAGTGGCTCTTTGAGCATCTTTCATTAAAATTCCCACCTTATACCAACCTTGAAATTTTGACAGAGTCAAGTATTTCAACATGCATTTTATTTAATCAAACTTGAAAAACCTTGCTTGGTATACACGTGGTAGCTGCACACAGTACTCGGACGACCGAGGTGGTAGCTCTTTCCTCCATGTGGTGGTAGTTTTCACACTCCTCATTGGGATGTAACTCTTTCCACATCTTTTGAGCATAATACTTTTTCTTTGACTCCCCCTCAATTGGCTATCAATTATCTAAGATATAAAGTATTTAGCCAAAAATTGATCTCGATTTCATACTCGACTAAACAGTCAAATAAGATAAAAACTATACCAAGAGATCATCGAGAGAGAAATTGACTTTGATCAAAACAAAGATGAGTTAATTGACATAAATGATCATTGCATCAAATGAAATATTATGATATCTAAGGCATAATAGATTTCTAAATATATAAAAGGATGCAGTTAAAGTCAATCAAAACTAATGCTCAATTAATGTTCTATGTCTATGCATAGATAATGAACAAAAACACAAAAAACAAAACCTAACCTAAACAAAAGTTTCAAAAAGAGGTTATTTCAAGGAAAGCATTCCAATTGCTTTTCGCAAATGAATAAAACGTTTTTGATCCAAAGGTTTTGTTAACAAGTCAGCTAATTGATCTTCAGTTGAAATGTAGGAAATTTGAAGAATATTTGATTCAACTAGCTCTCTAAGAAAATGATATCTAAGTTCAATGTGTTTTGTTCTAGAGTGCAACACAGGGTTTTTTGAAATATTTATAGCACTAGTGTTGTCACATAAAACAGTTACCGAAGTTGCTGAAATCCGGAAGTCGCTCAACACGCTTTTCATCCAAATGAGTTGAGTTGAACAACTACCCGCTGAGATGTATTCCGCTTCGGCAGTCGAGAGTGCAATGCAGTTTTGCTTTTTACTATGCCATGCAACAAGACAATGGCCAAGATAAAAACATGCACCACTCGTACTTTTCCGATCATCCACAGATCCTGCCCAATCGGCATCTGAGTATCCAATAATATCTAGACTTGTTCCCATAGGATACCAAATTCCGAAATTAGTGGTTCCTTTGATGTACCGGATGATCCGTTTCACCGCTTTCAGGTGAACCTCCTTAGGTGCTGATTGATATCTCGCGCAAATCCCAACACTAAAGGATATATCCGGGCGACTAGCCGTGAGGTAAAGTAGACTTCCAATCATGCTGCGATAAAGTTTCTCATCTACATTCTCACTAAGAGATTCACTTCCTAATCCCTTATTGCTAGTTCCCATAGGAGTAGGAAAATCTTTAGAATCTTCTAATCCGAATTTCTTTACCAACTCCTTTGCATACTTGGATTGACACAGATGGATGCCTTCACCATTTTGTTTCACTTGCAATCCAAGAAAGTATGTCAGTTCCCCCATCATAGACATCTCAAATTCGCTTTCCATGGTTTCTGCGAATTTAGAAGCATCATTATCCTTTGTTGCTCCAAACACAATGTCATCGACATAGATTTGTGCAACAATGAAGTTATTTTGATAATGCTTCACAAAGAGAGTCCGATCTGCTCCCCCTCGAGTATAGCCCTTCTCCAAAAGGTGCTTTGTCAACCTTTCGTACCACGCTCGCGGTGCTTGTTTTAACCCGTAAAGAGCCTTTTTCAAACGAAAAACATGGTTAGGTAGTTTACAGTCTACAAAACCTTTCGGTTGAGCCACATAAACTTCCTCATTTAAAAACCCATTTAAAAACGCGCTCTTAACGTCCATTTGAAAGAGTTTTATTTTAAAGAGACAAGCAATAGTGAATAAGATACGAATGGACTCGAGTCTAGCTACAGGGGCGAACGTTTCATCAAAGTCTATACCTTCTACTTGAGAGTAGCCTTGAGCAACTAAACGTGCTTTGTTCCTGATGATGGTACCATCCTCATTTTTTTTGTTCTTGAAAATCCATTTGGTACCGATCACATTGTGTTGCTTCGGAGGCGTCGTTAATTCCCAGACTTTGTTGCGTTCAAACTGATGGAGCTCTTCCTGCATTGCTTCAATCCAGTAGTCATCCTGAAGAGCTTCATCTACATTCTTTGGTTCGATCATGGAAACGTAACAGGCGAATCCACAAACCAACTGTCTCCGAGTTTTGACTCCTTCTTGTGGGTCTCCAATGATGTTTGATTCAGGATGATCCTTGGAGATGCGTAACGTTTGTTGTAATGGAGTACTCGGAGGTACATGAGATGATTCCTGCACATCAGATAAACTTGAAGAACCATTAGATGCATCATTAATATTGGAAGTATTATCATGAGAAGATGCACTTACAGGAGTATCATCATCAAGAGAGATATCAGGGGTAGATTTATCAGATGCAGAGTGGAAAGCTTCATCTACTTTAACATTTATAGATTCTACGATCGTCTTAGATTCCAAGTTAAATACCCGATATGCTCTACTATTTGTAGAATACCCCAAGAAAATCCCTTCGTCACTTCGAGAGTCAAACTTTCCAAGATTTTCACGGTCACGTAAAATGTAACACCGACTCCCGAAGATGCGAAAATATTTGATGTTGGGTTTTCTACCACACCATAGTTCATATGGTGTATTTAACGTTCCCGGGCGCAAATAAACTCGATTAATAACATAGATTGCAGTGTTCACAGCTTCAGCCCAAAAATGTAGCGGTAAATTTCGGCTGTGAAGCATAACACGTGCCATCTCTTGAACAACCCTGTTTTTGCGCTCGACAACACCATTCTGTTGAGGTGTATAGGATGCTGAGAATTCATGCTTAATACCGTTGGAAGTGCAAAAATCAATGAATTTAGAATTTATGAATTCTCCACCTCTATCACTTCTAACACGAATGATCTTTTCATTCTTTTCAATCATAATACGAAGGCAAATCTCGTGAAAAGAATCAAAAGTATCAGCTTTCTCTTTTAAAAACGCTACCCAAGAATACCGAGAGAAATCATCAACCAATAAGAAAATATACCATTTACCTCCCAATGATGGTTGACGTGTCGGCCCCATAAGATCCATATGCAATAATTCCAAGGGCCGTTTGGTACCGACGTGATTCAAGTATGAAAGAAGAATTCACCTTTGCGTACCCAAACCTTTCGAGTTTTGGTGTACGTCGGAAATGAGTGTGAGGTTGATACCTTTGGTGAAAGCGTCTTGTTTGATCCGTCGCTATTCCTTGACGTCGTCGTCTTATTTGATGAACTACCAAGGCTCTTTTCCTTCAAAGAATTTCCATTTGATTTCCGAGGAATCACCCTTTTGGTAGTCGTTGCAAGAAGTGCTTGAGTTGACCGTTTGGCTCCCATCTTGCAATTTCTCCTTATGTGCCCTGCAAAATTACAACGAAAACATACCTTAGTGCTTGACGATTCCGAGGAGGGTGAAGTAGGCTTGTTGTCGTTGCTTGTCGTGAATTCCGGTGTCGGAGGAGGAGATACCGACTGAGGCACAAAAACTGTCCCAACCGAACTAAAATTATCTTCAGTTCGATTGTATCCGAGGCCGAACTTGTTTGATTGACCAAGACCAAGAAGCTTATCCAACTTACTCCTTCCTGATGAAAATCGCTGTAAGTCATCCTTGAGTTGGAGAATGGTCTCTGTCATTTCCAATTTTTCCTGTCGAGCCTCGCCGTTGAGCTTCAAGAAGTAATTTGCTTTGTTCACCATATCTATATAATTCTTCTCGAGTTGCTCATTGGACTCTTGAAGGGAAACATTTGCTTTTATCAGATTATCCCTTTCCACTTCAAGATCGGTCGAGAGAGAAGTTACCCTTTTTACTTCTTCTTCGAGATCCTGCAATCTCCCTCTCAACCCCTTGTTTTGCTTAGCCAGTTTCTTTGAATCCCTTAAAAGTCTGTGGTAGGCTAGAGCAAAATCTCCACCTTCCGAATCATCCGATTCATTGTCCGTTGCATTCTTTTCAACAGTGGAGTTGGACAATGACTCGGATGTACTTGCCATTAAGCACATGAAGGGTGAAGATGTGGACGCGTGGAACGCTGTTGCGTTGTCTTCTTCATCACTTGACGATGACTCATTTGACGATGAGGTGTCATCCCAAGTGACGGCTTGCATCGCCTTCTTCTTGAACGGATTCTTATTTGGACATTCCGTTGAGATATGGCCGTATCCTCGGCACTTGAAGCATTGGACTTGTCCTTCTGTGCTTTTCTTATCCTTAGAAAAACCCTCTTGCTTTCTTGACTTGTAACTTGAAGAACCCTTGCCTTTCTTCCACTTTCCGAAGGATGGAGTTTTGCTTGAATTACAAGGAAGTTTCGCCGAAGAAAATTTTGGCGAAACTTCCTTGTCAAGAGAGCGAGCTGCTTCTCAAAGTCCTCCATAGATAGGTTCTCGTCATCGCCTGAGGAGGATGAATCCGCGTCTTCTTCTTTTGTTGTTTTCAAAGCATAACCTGAAGACTTAGAAGAGGATGCCTTTCCCGAAGAATAGTTAGTAGGAAATGTCATTTCATAAGTTTGTAAAGAACCAACTAATTCTTCTACACGGATTTCGTCCGGGTGTTTAATAGTTTCAATGGCTGTGACCTTGGAACGAAATCTTTCAGGAAGAGTTCTTAATATTTTTCTTATAATTTTAAATTCTGGAATCTTCTCTCCCAAGTTAGAACATGAGTTTACGATGTCTTGCAATCGTGTGTAATAGTCTGTGAACGATTCATTTTCTGCCATGAAAATAGAGTCAAACTTGCTCGTAAGCATTTGCAGTTTCTGAATCTTCACAAGGTTAGTTCCCTCATGCGTAACTTGAAGAATATCCCAGATTTCTTTCGCAGTCTCACATGCCGAGACGCGAGAGAACTCTGTTTGTGATAAGGCATTAAATAAAGCATTAATTCCCTTGCCATTGTAAGAAGATATATCAATCTCTTCCTTGGTCCATTTCGACCTAGGTTTGATGGTGCGAACATCACCAATAAATTCAGTTGGATTAGACCATCCTAATTCAATTGATTGCCACACCCGTTCGTCGATGGAAATTAAAAAGGCTTTCATCCATACTTTCCAGTACGCATAATTTGTTCCATCGAAGAACGGAGGTCTGTTGATGTTTCCACCTTCAACCATTGTTTACAACCCTATTCCCTCTCTGATACCACTTGTCGGGTTATGTATAATTGGATCTAAATAGGGGAAAAAACACCTAGAGGGGGGTGAATAGGTGTAAACACTAAACACTCAAAAATCTTTGCGATATAAAATCCAATGCGGAAAAATAAATAACACGCAGAGATTTTTACGTGAAAAACTCCAAACCGGAGTAAAAAACTACGGGACCGATAACACGGTGAAATCCACTAGAATTAAACACGTACAAGGTGATATACCGTACTCACAGACAACTCAACCTTTTCCATACGCTCCTAGTTGATCTTCTCCGCTCGCTCCACGACGCTTCTCGAATCCACGATGTGCGTCCAACGCCGAATCCACAGCGTCCAACGTCGAGTCCACGACGTCCGACCGAATCCACGGTCTTCACCCAGTAGCACGCTTCGAATCCACGAACGTACCTCGCTCCGAATCCACGAGAGCGGTAGCACCTTGAATCCACAAGGCCACGCGAGTCCACGCGCCGATTTTGGGGTAAATCGTTGTTTTTTGGGTGGTGATGATCCGCCGAATACTTAGATTAGAAATAGATCGGAAATACCATCTAAGTATTCATTGATTTGATTCAACTCAAAATGTGAGTATGAAAACCTAGAATCAAATCAATCAATATAGATGAAGAAAATAAGATAGAATCTATGATTTCCTTTCTTCTCTATATGTGGATCTTAGGCCGTATAAAAGATGACGGCTCCTTTTTCTATTATGTGGATTTTTGGACTCACCCTAGAAAAAGAATCATAGGGTCTATTTATAGGTTAGAAACCCTTGGAAAAAGATCAGGATCAAAAACTATCTTTTTCTGGAATTTTTACATGACGACGATCCGGATCGGAGATCGGCGATCCGGATTGCAGTAGCGAGAAAAATAGATTCCAGAAAAATGAAGGTTCGGGATCCGGATCGAAGTGCTTGATCCGGATCGTTCATACAGTTCACCAAACAACAACGTTCGGGATCCGGATTGCAGTAGCCTGATCCGGATCGCTCAAATAAAATGGTAAACCCAGTGTTCGGGATCCGGATCAAGGGAAGCTACGATCCGGATTGAACTGATGTATGAACGAACCACCTTCGGGATCCGGATTGTAAAGCCCGATCCGGATCCTGAACATGTCCCATGTCCAGTTTTTGATAATTATGCAATTACAAGTTCATCCAAGTGTTTCTACACTATAAGAAGTATTCGGATCACCAAAGATATTAAGTTCAACATACCTGATCCTTTTGAATTCTTCTTTCTTGAGATTGAGTTATATGATCCAACCTTCTTTACCTTCAATCTTCAAGACTTAACCGAAATCACGAAATACGCCAACTTAAATTCCGTAACACTCCTTTACCTCAAATGCTTCGTATCTCTAAGGACCACCCGGAATCCAACATCATTGGAGATCCTCAAAAAGGAATTAGAACTCGGAGACAATTGGTTTGTGGAGTTGTTTGTTATGTCTCCATGATTGAACCGAAGAATATTGATGAAACTCTTCAAGATGATTATTGGATTGAAGCAATACAAGAAAAACTCAATCAATTTGAAAGCAACAAAGTCTGGGAATTAACGAAGCCCCCCTAAGCACCAAAACATTATCGGTACTAAATGGATTTTCAAGAACAAGAAAAATGAAGATGGTACCGTTATACGAAACAAAGCACGTTTGGTTGCTCAAGGCTATTCACAAGTTGAAGGTATAGACTTTGATGAGACATTCACCCCGGTTGCTCGTCTCGAGTCCATTCATATACTTTTCGCAATTGCTTGTCATTTTAAAATAAAACTTTTTCAAATGGACATTAAGAGCGCATTTTTAAATGGTTTTCTAAATGAGGAAGTTTATGTAGTTCAACCAAAAGGGTTTATTGATCATAAATTTTCTAACCATGTTTTTCGACTGAAAAAGGCTCTTTACAGACTAAAACAAGCACCGCGATCATGATACGAAAGATTGACAAATCATCGTTTGGAAAAGGGCTATACTCGAGGGGGAGCCGATCGGACACTCTTTGTGAAGCACTTTTAGGATAACTTCATTGTGGCACAAATCTATGTGGATGACATCGTGTTTGGTGCTACAAAGAACAACGATGCTTCAAAATTCGCCGAAATAATGAAAAGCGAATTTGAGATGTCCATGATGGGCGAGCTTAAGTATTTTCTTGGATTGCAGGTTAAGCAAAGTAATGATGGCATTCATTTGTGTCAATCCAAGTATGAGAATGAGTTGGTCAAGAAATTTGGATTAGAAAATTCTAAAGACTTTCCGACTCCTATGGGAACTAACAATAAGCAATTAGGAAGTGAATCTCAAGGAAAGAGTGTAGACGAAAAACTTTACAGAAGTATAATTAGAAGTCTACTCTACCTTACGGCTAGTCGACCGGATATTTCTTTCAGTGTTGGGATTTGCGCGAGATATCAGTCAGCACCGAAGGAAATTCACCTGAAAGCGGTGAAAAGGGTCATCCGGTACGTAAAAGGTACAATCAATTTCGGAATTTGGTATCCTATGGGCACATCTCTTGACATTATAGGCTATTCAGATGTCGATTGGGCTGGATTAGTGGATGATCGAAAGAGCACGAGTGGTGTATGTTTTTATCTTGACCATTGTCTTGTTGCATGGCATAGTAAAAAGAAAAACTACATTGCTCTCTCTACTGCCGAGGCAGAATACATTTCAGCGGGAAGTTGTTCAACTCAATTGATTTGGATGAAAAGTGTATTGAGTGACTTCCGCATTCCTGCGACCTCGGTAACTATACTTTGTGACAACACCAGTGCCATTAATATTTCAAAAAATTCTGTGTTGCACTCGAGAACAAAACACATTGAAATAAGATATCATTTTCTTAGATAACTAGTTGAATCGAGTACTTTACAAATTTCTTATGTTTCAACTGAAGATCAATTAGCTGATTTCTTGACAAAACCTTTGGATCAAAAACGTTTTATTCATTTGCGAAAAGCAATTGGCTTGAAAAGCAATTGGCATGCTTTCTGTTGCATAACCGTTTTGAACTATTGCTTAGATAGGTTTTTGTTTTGTGTTCTTATTCTTTTTATTTGTAATATAGAACATTAACTGAGCATTAGTATAATTGACTTTAATTGCATCCTTTCATGTTGTGAGAAATCTATTATGATTCGGATATCATTATAACTCTTTTGATGCAATGATCATTTATATCAATTATGTCATCTTTAATTGATCAAAGTCAATTCCTCACTCAATGATCTCTTGGTATTGTTTTTATCTTATTTGATAGTTGAAATAAAGTATGAACACGAGATCAATTTTTGGTTAAATACTTAATATTTTACATAATTGATAGCCAATTGAGGGGGAGTAATTTTTAGTTATTCATGCTCAAAAGATGTGGAAAAAGTTGCATCCCTTAGTGGAGTGTGAAAACTACCACCACATGGAGGAAAGAGCTACCACCTCAGTCATCCGAGTACTGTGTACAGCTACCACATGTTTACCAAGCATGGTGTTCTTATTTACTTGATAAAATATTTTTGGAATACTTGACTATGTTAAATTTCAAGGTTGGTATAAGGTGGGTTTTCAAATTGAAAGATGCTCAAAGAGCAACTCCCTAAATATATTGACTAGATAACATTATCTAATTTATTAGGGATTTCAAACATCTATCGATCTTTGTGCTTCATTTTTTCTTTACTCAATTGATGATTTGATAAATTCATTACTCATACGATCATGTTTGATGTTTTGAACTTGCTCAACTTTAGAGGATATAACTTTTATAAATTTTTCGTTTCATTACTTGGGTATTATTGATAGATTTATCATAATCTATTTCTTTTTATGTGAAACGATACTTTTTGTTTAAAGTTGATATGCAAGAATGCTTACATACTTTTTCTGAATTGTCTGAAATTTTTATAAATTTTTCTGAAGAAAAAGTTGCAAGCAGTCCGGACTGGATTGTTCAATCCGGATCCCGAACCATGGGATTTCCTGCGCCAAGCCGATCCGAACTGACATCATGATCCGATCCGGACCGCGGCTAGGGCTTATATCAAAACGAAGGGTTTTCGATTTTTTATTCACTCTAAGTTTTCGTTTTTGGGTTCCTGAGTTTCTCTCTCTAGAACATAGGAGCTTTCGGATCTTTCCTCACGATATTTAACTCGATCCAAGTAAGTTTTTTTGATCAAAACTCGGTTCATTCACAGTTTTTCCTTGTGTTCTTCAAAACGTGATGGATTTCATGCTATGATTTCATTTTTGCACGGTTTTTGATCAAATTTTTTTTGAAATCTGAACTCTGGATGCCTAAGCATTGTTTATATGCTTGTTGTTTATTGTCTAAACGGATTTTTGGGCATCGATTTTAGAAATTTCGGTTGTAGGGCAATTTTTGGAATTTTTCAAGATATGAGAAATTGATCTATTTTCTCAATTCCTTTTGCAAAATTGTCTTGATTCCTAGCTTCTACATGTGATAAGGATTGTTTGGATATAATTTTTCAAATTTTTGAAATTAAACAACTTTTCCATGTTTTAGAGTTCTTGCTCACGGACCAAACTTTTAAAATTCTGGCAACAATAGTGTTTGGCTGGATTATTGTGTTCATAACTGCTCTGGTCAGCACACGAGTGACCAACAAACTAAAAAGAGCAAGGAAGAATCAAGAAGAGGGAGGGTTTGTTTCTTTGGACGATTCGGAAACTGAGTCCGAAGAATGGGAGCAATTAACTGAAGCCGCAGCCAAAGCATCTTCTGCTTCAAAGGGCAAAGCCCCAGCTTCAGAAAAAGCAAAGACTCCACCAACAAGGCTCCGATGAAAACAATTTCAATGAAGAGAAAAAGTGTTGCAAGGAAAAGAGGCCGATCTCGTGGAATTGAGATCGAGGAACCACTTGCCAGCGAGCAACCTCATGTTGAAGATGTGATTCAAATAAACTCAGATAGGATGAAGGCTTTTGAGAACCGAGAGTGCATCGGTGAACGACATGTAAACGTCGCGGCTCTTCGAAATCGTTCTGCGGCTTTCGAAATTTTGTTTGATCAAGCCAATTTTTCTCAAATTTGCCACTTTCCAAAGACTTCTGGATATTGTCTTCATTTGGTAAGGACTTTTTATACCTGTGCACAGCAGCTTCAAGAAAATGAGGGTGGACCTATGAAGTTTCACACTTCGGTCCGGAACAAGAAACTTACCAGTACTCCTCAGCTGATAGGAGAAGTATTGGGTATGCCGTCTCAACTTGTCGGGACACATTACTTGAAGGGTCAGATTTCTTCGTCGATTGCATGGAAGATTGTGGTGGATGGCATATGTATGCCGGACACACGCTCGGCTGGAAACTCGGTATTATCTAAAGAACTCAAACCTGAATACCGTTTTCTTAACTTCATTGTTTGTTAAAATATAATGCCGAACATGAAACGAAGGTTTTGCGTTGGGATAGGATGCTTTATTTATGTCTTTTAGGACATCCTAGCGCAGCTCGAGGGTTGAATATAAACATTCCTTATCTTATCTGGTCGAGGATGACGAGGTATGTGGAGCATCCACATCCAACAGAGCGACTTCCCTTTCCCATGATCATTATGCGAATTTTAAGGAAGTTTGACATCGACATTCGTTCGTCAACTTATATGCATAGTTTGGGGACAATTAATGACTCGACAATTGTGAAGTCACTCCCTCGTCAACCAGATGAGACACCAACCCTACCTCGAAGCAAGCGACCTTCGACCTCCTCCCACCAAGCAGCAACAGCAACAACAGCAGCAGCACAACAAGCAGCAGCAACTCAACAAGCAGCAGCTTCAGGACTAGGACTTTTCGAGACCTTAGAGGATGAAGCCTCTGTAACATCAATTTATCGTAAACAGCAAAGACTTTCTTCTGAACAGGAGCGACTCTCAATTGAACAAGGTCAAATTTCTCTTGACCTGCAACAAATTACTGCAGCCCAAGTGAACTTGAAGAAGAAGTATAAGTCATTGACCAAGTTGGTTAAGAAGATTTTTGCAAAACTGGGTTGTAGCAGCTCCGAAGACTCCGGTACAGAGTAATTTCTGGTCATGTCTTTCTTCTAACAGTTTCTCTTTTGCTTCTTTTTTTTGTTATCTGAACTTTGCAATTCCACCTTACATTTTATTTGGCTAGTTTGTGTGACAAAAAAGGGGAGAGAAAACTGAGAACTGAGAACAAGTAAGATAAGACTTGAATGACTACCTGACTAACTACTAACTATTTGGGTTTGTAATATTTTAACTTTTACCAAGTTGGTAGATAGGACAAGAACAAGTGACTAGTAGGTATGACAGGTAGGTATCAATATCTTAACTTTTGTGAACTTTGAACTATGACATTTGGAACTTTATTGATATATGATATGTGAATCTTTGATTGACTACTTTCATACATATCTAATTAAATAATGTCATAAGTTATATGAGTATAAACTCTATCTCTCTGATTTTTTATTGAAGTTTTAAATTCTTGAGGTATCTAATGATTTCTTTTGTCAAAATTGTTTCTTTTGTAGAGAGTACAAATGTCTAAGTCTAGAGTTTGTATTAGGAGTTTATCTCTTGTATTTACACTTTATTTGGACCATTCATGTGAATTTTTATTGTATGGTGATAGCAACAAATATATTTTTTTGTTTATTTTAAGTGGATTACATGTTTTGTCACGAAACCGCCAAAGGGGGAGATTGTTAAGGATTTTTGTATTGGCGTATTTCGTGAAGTATTTTGAGTCTTGAAGATTGAAGTTGAAGAATTGTGGATAACATACTTTCGGAACTTTCGGGCCCTTGTTGGTTCCCTCCGAATGTTTTACCGAGGGAGTTGTTATCCCGAACTGTAAGGGGTCGAGAACTTCGAAAGGCGGAGCCTGGAGTCTGTTCTTATTTGATTGGGGTTCTAGGCACCGACCTATCGGGATTTTCGGACCCCAATGGTGTCGATCCGTTCTGGGTCATCTGTGAGATGAGTGTTTTGTGCTGAGAGTTGTTTGGGGACGGTGGTCCCCAGCCGTTGAGTGATTCAGACTGATGTTGTTAGTGTTGGATTATTGTTGTCGATCTGATTGATCGTGGATTTGGACTGTAGCCTACATGAGCCATTGAGCTCGACAGAGATGCGCAGATACTTTACTCGGTGGGGTTGCGCCCCTCGAGTACCGCTCCGGAGAAGGGCCTATTACTTTGCTATAGCCACTTGTCGACGCAGTCCGTGTGGGACCGCCTACGAAATTCCCGTCCCCGTAGGGATGTGTGGTAGTAGGTTGGCGCAGGTTTGACTGGACCCTATGTGGCAGTCAGTGTGATTGGTGAGTCAATGCATCATTTTCATCTGTATCACCCTTTGAGCATTATAGATAGAGGCATGGTAGCAATAGAGTTTATTTTCCTGCTTACTTACCTTTCCTTGTAGCATTGTTATCTTATGCCTCTAGTAGACTTAGTGGGCAGACCGTTGGTCTTGAAGACGGTACCCACTGAGAACTATGTGACGGTGTAGTTCTCACACCCGCTGTTGGTGACAGATTTTCCAGAGGCATCTACCCTTGTTCCTACTCCTGTTGCTGTACCTGCTGATCGAGTTAAGGGAGTCGCGAACTAGTTCCCTACCCGTCCTTGGAGTATAGTGGTACCCCTTTTTGGAACTTTGTAGTACAGTCTGCTGGATTATAGTAGATAGTTACTTTTGAGAGTTTTATTTTTAAGAGACTTATGTATTGTGAGGTTCAGATCTGTATATTTTGAGAGTTTACTTTTGTACTTTTACTTTCCAGCTTTATCTGAGATGTATTAGTTGTAGTTTAGCTCTGTTTTATGCTCCTTTATTATATCATTTATATCTGAGCAGGTTACCAGCGCTTCGTGTACACGGGAAATTCCGTATACACGGCGGATCTGTGGACGAGCCCGGGTTCTGGTTTACACCCGGGGCGTGACACTGACACGTGTTGTCACGCCCCTGGGTAGAAACTGCGACCCGGGCCTGCCAACAGATCCGTCGCCTATACGGGAAGCCCCGTATAAACGAAGCGTCTAACCTGCAAAAAGAAGGATACTATAGCTATACAGATATCAGAGCTGAAAAGTAAACTACTGAAATAAGAAATAATACAACTGTCAAAAAGTACAAGTCTAAACCTCACTACAAAAGTCTCTCTCAAAATAAAACTCTCAAAAGTAACAAACTATTAAAATCCAGCAGACTGTACTACTAAGCTCCAAAAAGGGGTACTGCTATACTCCAAGGACGGGTAGGGAATTAGCTCGCGACTCCTTCACCTCGATCAGCAACAAAAGGATCAACAACTGTTAAAACCTCACTACAACTGTTAAAACCTCAGTACAAGTCTAAACCTCACTACAAAAGTGTCTCTCAAAATAAAACTCTCAAAAGTAACAAACTATTAAAATCCAGCAGACTGTACTACTAAGCTCCAAAAAGGGGTATTGCTATACTCCAAGGACGGGTAGGGAATTAGCTCGCGACTCCTTCACCTCGATCAGCAACAAAAGGATCAACAACTTGAGCAGCAGGAACTGGAGAAAGGGTCCATGGGGAAAGACACCACATCGGGTGTGAGAACTACATCCCACAGTAGTTCTCAGTGGGTACCGCTACCAAGCCCGACGGTCTGCCCACTAAGTTTACTAGAGGTATAAGATAGTAGGAAAACTGTAATAATGAAAAGATAAGCTGGAAAGAGTCTACAACTATCATGCCTCTATCTACAATGCTCAAAGGGTGATACAGATGAAAATGATGCATCGACTCTAACCCAAGTACTCAATCAACCCAATCACAGTGACTGCCACATAGGGTCCAGTCAAACCTGCGCCCACTTACTGCCATTACATCCACGGAGGACTGGACTTGCGTAGGGCGTCTGTGACTGCCAAAACTGGCCCAGCTAGAGGGATTGCGTCGACAAGTCGCGATAGCAAAGTAACAGGCCCAGCTCCGGAGCGGCACTCGAGGGGCGCGACCCCACCGAGGAAAGTATCCGCGCATCTCTGCCGAGCTCAATATGGCTCATGCAGGCTATAGTCCAAATCCACGATCAATCAGATCGACAATGTCTAACTCACAATACTAACCCACTGGCTGGAGGTACTTAACAGCCGGGACAGTCGTCAACCCAACAGCTCCTAAAACAGGACATCCAACTCACAGACGAGAAAGAACCAACCGACATAGTAAGGGTCCGAGAATCCCGAAAGGTCGGTGTCTAGAATCCCAATCAAACAAGAACAAACTCCAGACTCAACCTTTCGAAGTTCTCGACCCTTTACAGTTCGGGAAAACAACTCCCTTAGTAAAACATGGAGAAGAAACCAACCAGGGTCCGAAAGTTCCGGAAGACCAACACCTACAACCCTATCAAACAAGAACAGGTTCCAGGTACAGCCCCCGTAGCTTTCGTCCCGAAATAAGGGAACGGCCCCTAAAACCCAGGTCACCCAAACTCTCTCGGATGAGGAAGTTTGTAATAAAAGATGGCAGTTATTACTGAAAACTATTTTAATCTGAGAAACCCAATTTAATATATTTTAGTTCTTTTAGGAAAAACAGTTAAAAAATAAGTTTTTATACCCAAACCCTGAAGGGCTAATGCCTTCGTCCAATCAGACAAGAACAGACTCCGGCGACCCTTCGATATTTGGAAGAAAACATTGGTTGACTAAAATCATGTGTGTGTCCAAAAGGTTCTGGGTTCAAGGTCCTACTATCACTGGTATACTATTGCCACTAACACAGTGGCAACACATAAAACCGAGAAACACGACATCCCGGGGCCACCGTTCACCCAACGGCTCCCGCCACAGATATAATACCAACTACATTTACCAGACTTCACTCTACCCCCAAGCATGAGTGTACATGCATCCCACACTAAGAGAAATTCCGACCACTCGACCCACTACCCGGATGAGGATAACACTATGTCGAGGAATAGAATAAGAAGTGTGGATGTCTAAAACATAAATAAACCTAGCCCAAGTGAGGGTTTTCTACTAGTCTGGTTACACATGTAACATATGACAGGGTGCTAGGTCTAGTTCCAAAAGTAGCATTTAGTTTAACTAAAGCAAGATCAGGGAATATTAACCAACATGATTTCAATAACAACACAAGAAAGACAACATCTCTCTAACATATTTCACAATCATGCATGCTTTCTATACAACAGAATTAATGAACTGTCCACCGGTTTTGGAGACGAAGTAACCCACCAGAAGCGCGCGTCAATCCAAGATCCAAAAAGGCTGAAACTGAACGGGGACAAATCCTCGGATTCCCACGATTCCAACGGGTCCAAAATCACCCAAAAACACCTCATGGGTACAAAGATATGGTCCAAACATTGCAATAAGCAAATATTCCCACAAACACAAGCTGCTGTCAAATCAGTCCAGAAAATGGTTAAATACCACCTGCGAGATAATCTCCAAAAATTCCAATAAAAATACGACGGCGATCCTCGCGAAGAGTATATGTCGATCGAGTTCTCACATGTCGAAATCCGATACCCGAGTGCAGAGATAAAAATCCGACAAGCCTCTGCTGTCCAGAAAAAACCACCAATAGAAAAGGGGTTCAAAGATGTCTCATAAACCGTGCCAATAACTCAAAATGAAGCAAGGTGATCAACACGGAAATCGAAGGCCTACCTCTCATGAAACCGATGCCGTAAAAATCATCCAAAAATTCCGTCGGAGTAGCTCTGTGGACCATGTGGACTGAAACGCGATGGAAATGGGCCACCGAAGAAGAAACGTCGCACTGCGCCGAATCGCCGAAGCCGTCGATGTCGCGCCATCCAAAAATACCGAAACTCCCTCGAGAGATGCAGCAAAAGATGAGGAAGAAAGTTGCTTGAGGGCTCAGTCGCAGAGGAGCTCGGGAAAAGCCCAAAAAATCCAAGGTGAAAGGCTATTTATATCCCAAGCACAGCAATGAAGGGGTTCGGATTCGGGCGCCCGAATCCGGCCCAAGCCCAACACTGCACGCTCGAATTTCTCTCGGCGCGCCACGTCACCCGATCCGCGCCCCACGCGCCCGCCAATCGCGGCCCGCCGCGTGGCGACGCAGTCCACGGCGGGAACCGTGGGCCGCGGTTCACGGCGGCCCAGCCGGGTCGCTGCGCCCGCCAATGAGCGGGCGACACGTGGCCTGGCGGGGTCCACGGTGCGCCGCGCCCGGCGTGCTGTCGCGCGTGCGTTGACCGCCCAATCAGCGCGCGACATGTGGCACGCCTATCGTTGGCTGGTCACAGTGCACGCCAAAACCCGTGGACCGCCCTGCCCGCTGCCGCGCACGCGCCTGCCCGCGCTCCCGCCGCCGCGCTCCGCCTCTGCCCGTCGCCGCCGGCGCTGCCCTGGCCTGCCGGAACAGTAAACCATGCCTCGAAATCCGTGTTTTGGCATCCAGGCTCCGAAAAACAGTAAATAGTCAATTTTCATCATTTTCGCGTGCTGAGTCCAAATCCGATGTCCGTTTTGCCAAATTCCACTTCTAAAATTTGTCGACGACATCCGGACAGGTATTCTTAATCCAAATTTTGCGCTGGGTCCAAATCTGAAGTCTGATTTGCGCACAACCAACTCCAACACACATCATAGGCCTCCAGAAGCCACAATTTACACTGCAAAAGCTCAGCGAAGATCCTCCGGGTCATCACACGTGTCCCCCGCCCTGGTCCATGCACCGACGCGCCCCCTCTCTGTAGACCGCGCATCAAGAGCCGGCTAATCCGGCAGCGCCACGTGTCCCGCGCCGGGTCCATGCACCATGCCGCGCTGCTCTGTGGACCGAGCGCTGCAAGCTGGCCAATGATAGGCCGCCACGTGGCATTTCGGCGGTCTACGGTTCCCCCATGCACCAAAATCCACTGAAAACTTCTGGAAGCCCGTTTTTGGGCATCCGAACTTAGAAATATACAAGCAAATAGCCACTTTCAAACGTTTTTCCGCGCTGAATCCAAATCCAACCTCTGTTTGGCCCAAAACCCTTTCTAAAATTCGCCAAAAGCAGCCGAAGGCCAATCCAGCTCTAGATACCTCACTGGATCCATCTGTGGCATTCCTTGATGCACTATGGGCTAGACACACCAACAATATGTGTTTCACACAGTGGATTCGCGAAAAAAACTGCATGGGGACTTGGACCACTACAACTTCTCACTCGCCCTCTTCGCATTTCACCCCTTTTTAAAACTTTGAAATTTAAAATTTAAATTTTTTTTAAAAAAATTAAATTTAAAATTTAAAATTTAAATTTTAAAAATTAAAAATTTAAATTTGAAATTTAAAATTTCAAACTAAAAAATTTAAAAATAAAATAAAATTTTAAATTTTAAATTTTAAATTTCAAAATGCTAAACTATAAAATTAATTTTTATTATATTAAAATTAAAATTTCAAATTTTTAATTTTAAATTTTAAATTTAAATTTAAATTTTTAATTTTAATTTTATTTTTAATTTTAATTTAAATTTAAATATAAATTTAAATTTAAATTTTTTTTAAATTTTTAATTTTTAATTTTTAATTTTTAATTTTTAATTTTTAATTTTTAATTTTTAATTTTTAATTTTTAATTTTTAATTTTTTTCTTATTTTTATTTTTATTTTTATTTTTATTTTTAATTTTAATTTTCATTTTTTAATTTTCAATTTTTTATTTTTATTTTTATTTTTATTTTTATTTTAAATTTTTATTTTTATTTTTATTTTTATTTTTATTTTTATTTTTATTTTTTACTTTTTATTTTTTATTTTTTATTTTTTATTTTTTATTTTTTATTTTTTATTTTTTATTTTTAAATTTTTAATCTTTAATTTTTATTTTTTTTAAAATTTTAATTTTAATTTTAATTTTAATTTTTATTTTAATTTAAATTTTAATTTTAATTTTAATTTTAATTTTAATTTTAAATTTTAATTTTAATTTTAATTTTAATTTTAATTTTAAATTTAATTTTAATTTTTAATTTTAAATTTTAAATTTTAAATTTTAACTTAAATTTTAAATTTTAATTTTAAATTTTAATTTTAATTTTATATTTTATATTTAAATTTTATATTTAAATTTAAATTTTAAATTTTAAATTTTAAATTTTGAATTTTAAATTTCAAATTTTAAATTTTAAATTTCAAATTTTAAATTTTAAATTTTAAATTTTAAATTTTATATTTTAAATTTTGAATTTTATATTTGAAATTTTTTAATTTAAAATTTAAAATTTAAAATTTCACATTCAAATTTTTAAAATTTTAAAATTCAAATTCAACTTGGAAATTTTTAATTTTTAATTTTTAATTTTAAGTTAAATTTTAAAATTTTAAAATTCAAATTTAATTTTGAAATTTAAATCCTAATTTTAAAATTTTAAATTAAAAGTTAAAAAATTATATTTTTAAATTTAATTTTTTGTATTGAAAGTTTAAATTTAAAACAGGATTTTTTAAAAAAATTCACAATCCAAACAATAATAACAGAGTTATATTTTTACAGAGTTTTAAATTTTTCAAAATATCAAATACGTGTTAAAATAAAACAATATTTTATTTTTTAATGATTGCCAAACGGGCCCTAATTGCATTATATGTGAACATACCCAAAATTTTTCACTATCTTTGCAGTGATGAGTAGGTCAATCAATCGGCATGCATTTTCATCTGCAAGCATGGCCAACCTCATGATATTCTTAGATAACGAGGAAGATTACTGGGAAGAGGTGGAGACTGTTGGCATAAAAAAAAATTATAATAAAAAAAATACGGGAAAAGATTATGGTTGGTCCGTAATATTGATTTGTCTATATAAGCCCCGTAAAAGCCCAAAATTTTTAACACATTAATAATTTGGGTCCAACAAATTCAATTCTTTAATAGGCCATTTGTGAACACAAGCTTATGCCATTTGTGAACACAAGCTTATGGGTCTCATCAAAGCTCCGTCGATTTTTAAGTCGGATCCTATTTTTTGTGCCAAGCGGGACTTACATTATAGTAAACTTTTTGTTTAAAAATTTAACTTCAAAAAAACTTATATTCAAATTGAATTTTGAATTTTCAATCAAATTTCAAAATATTTTTCAACCGGCTTATCCAAATTCATATTCAAATCTCCAACCAAATTTTAAAATATCTCTCAATTCAATTTTGAACTTTCCTCGTTCGTTAATCGTTCAATTTTAAAATTTGAACATATTCAATTTTAAAATTTGAAATTTGAAATTTAAATACAACCATACTTTCTCAATTTTAAATATATTCAACTTTGAAATTTGAAATTTGAAATTTAAACACAACCATACTTTCTCAATTTTAAACATATTCAACTTTGAAATTTGAAATTTAAAATTTAAACACAACCATACTTCCTCAAATTTGAACGTAACCGTTCAATTTTGAAATTTGAACATATTCAATTTTGAAATTTAAAATTTAAATACAGCCATACTTCCTCAAATTTAAATATAACATATTCAATTTTGAAATTCAAATACAATCATACTTTCTCAAATTTGAACATAACCGTTCAATTTTGAAATTTGAACATATATTGAAATTTGAACATTTTAAAATTCGAACATATTGAAATTTGAAATTAGAAATTTAAAATTTGGACATAACGATACCCCCTCAACATATTGAAATTTGAACATAACCATTCAATTTTGAAATTTGAACATATTCAATTTTAAGATTTGAATTTTAAAATTTAAACATAGCCTTTCAATTTTAAAATTTAAATCTGAAATTTGAAATTTAAAATTTGAAATTGGGATATAATAACTTCCTCAAATTTGAACCTCGTATTTTCCTCAACGAAACCACATTCCCACGTACTTTCCTAACGAAA
>CM055061.1:10869402-10906062 GCA_029204045.2 Tillandsia leiboldiana
CAGATCTGTGGATATCGAAAAGTACGAGTGGTGGCATGATTTTTATCGTGGCCATTTCTTGTTGCATGGCATAGTAAAAAGCAAACTGCTTGCACTCTCGCTTCTGCCAGGAAGCTGAATACATCTCGCGGGTAGTTGTTCAACTCAACTCATGTTGGATGAAAAGCGTGTTGAGCGACTTCCGGATTTCAGCAACTTCGGTAACTGTTTTATGTGACAACACTAGTGCTATAAACATTTCAAAAACCCTGTGTTGCACTCTAGAACAAAACATTGAACTTAGATATCATTTTCTTAGAGAGCTAGTTGAATCAAATATTCTTCAAATTTCCTACATTTCAACTGAAGATCATTAGCTGACATTTTAACAAAACCTTGGATCAAAACGTTTTATTCATTTGCGAAAGCAATTGGAATGCTTTCCTTGAAATAACCTCTTTTTGAAACTTTGTTTAGGTTAGGTTTTGTTTTTTGTGTTTTTGTTCATTATCTATGCTTGACATAGAACATTAATTGAGCATTAGTTTTGATTGACTTTACTGCATCCTTTTATATATTTAGAAATTTATTATGCCTTAGATATCATAATATTCATTTGATGCAATGATCATTTATGTCAATTAATCATCTTTGTTTTGATCAAAGTCAATTTCTCTCTCGATGATCTCTTGGTATAGTTTTTATCTTATTTGACTGTTTAGTCGAGTATGAAATCGAGATCAATTTTGGTTAAACTTTATATCTTAAATAATTGATAGCCAATTGAGGGGGAGTCAAAGAAAAGTATTATGCTCAAAAGATGTGGAAAGAGTTACATCCCAATGAGGAGTGTGAAAACTACCACCACATGGAGGAAAGAGCTACCACCTCGGTCGTCCGAGTACTGTGTGCAGCTACCACATGTATACCAAGCAAGGTTTTTCAAGTTTGATTAAATAAAATGCATGTTGAAATACTTGACTCTGTCAAAATTTCAAGGTTGGTATAAGGTGGGAATTTTAATGAAAGATGCTCAAAGAGCCACTCTCTTCAATAAATTGACTAGATATATTATCTAACTTATCTGGGATTTCAGACATCTATTGATCTTTGTTTCTTTCTTTCTTTACCGAATTGATGATTTGATAAAGCATTACTCATAAGATCAAGTTAGATGTAATTGAAGTTGTTCAACTTTAAGGGATTTAATTTTTATAAATTTTCGTTTCATTTGTTGGATGTTATTGATAGATTTGGTATAATCTATTTCTTGTTGTATGAAACGATGATTTTCATTTAAAGTTGATACACAAAGTGCTTACAATCTTTTTCTGGTTTTTCTAGAATTTCTCTGAAATTTCTAAAGAAAAAGTTGGAGCCGATCCGGATTGGACTCCGATCCAGATCCCGAATGCAATATTCTTCTGCGGGCAGCCGATCCGATTGGACCTGCCGATCCGGATCCCGAACGCAGTTTTCTCTGCGGGTAGCCGATCCGGATCGTAATCACGAACTGATCCGGATCGCGGCTAGTTTTATATAGAACAAAAAGTTTGATTTCTTTTTTACTCCAATCTTTTGTTCCAAAGTTTCCAGAGCTTCTCTCTCTAGAATTCATCCATCTTGGAAGCTTTCAAACTCAAGTTCTTCGATTCCAAGTAAGTTTTATATTGATCAAAATCTTGGTTTTTCTCAGTTTTTCTTATTCCTCCTCAAAACGTGATGAAATTCTTGTATCTTTTTCGTTTGTGGATGGTTTTTGATCAAATTTTTTTTGAAATAAGAACTCTGGGTAGATTAGTTTTGATTATATGCTAGGTATTCTCAGATAAACGGATTTTTGCCTTCGATTTCAAAATATCGGTTTTAGGGCATATAATGTGAATTTTCGAAAATCATGCGATTGATCTATTTTTAAAATTCTTTTTGCAAAACTAATTTGATTCTTAGTCTCTCTACACATAATGATTGTTTGGGTACAATTTTTCTAATTTTTGAAAATTAACAATTTTCTCTGTTCTTGAGTTGTTGCTCACAGGATTTCCTTTTTCACAAGAAATTAACAAAATAAACGTTTTCACATGGATCATCTTCCCTGCTAGTGCCATGGTACACACTCGAGCACAAACAAACTGAAAAGAGCTAAAAACTCAACGAAAGGTGAGTTTCATCTGATCACGCTCAGAGGCTGAAGCACAGAATCAAGAAGTTGATTGGAGCAAACTGTCGGATGATGAATCATGCCTGTTCAAACTAAGCAAAAGACTTTCGCACGTCAAAAGGTAAAGCGCAAATGACAATCCTCTATCTCAATGAAAGAAAGAGACTGGCTAATTTCGACAAAGGTTTGGAACGAGCACGAGGCTCCTCGTGTCACGCCCCGGAACCCGGGCTCGCCAACAGATCCGCCGTGCACACGGGATTTCCCGAGTACACGAAGCGCTGGTAACCTGCTCCGATATAATATGAACAATAAAAGAGCATAATACAGAGCTGAAGTAGAAGAACCACATAGTATCTCATACTGGAACTAAAAAAAACTGTAATATGTACAATAATCTCCAGCTCACCAAAATAATACAACCAGCCGGCGAAAGCCAGACTCAAAATAAAAGGAGAATATCACAGTCTGAGTGAAGGGTACAACGTCTATCTACAGCTCTCAGTCTCCCAGGAGATCTATCTACTCAGCGATCCCCTTACCTTTATCAGCCGCTGATAGCCTAGCAGCTCCCGCAGACGACTCTGCAAAATAAAGAAGAAGAAAGAAACAGAAAAGAATAATGGGGGTGAGAACTACCAGATAAACCAGTAGCCTCCCCTAGTGGGCAAAACCTCAACTCTGATGCACCCACTAGGATTACTAGAGGCCAGAAAGGAAAAGTGGTAAAGCTGTAAGCAGAACTGCTGAATAAAGGGGAAACCACCACTAGCATGCCTCTAAATGCAGTGCCAAAAGGAATGACTGTATGTATGCATCAGTATCTAACATGCCTGCCTGAATAAACCCAATCTTATGCCACCAGTAAAACTGTACTGCTACTGCTACTGCCTGCTGCCTGCCTGCCAATCGGGTATGCTGGCCAATGCATAACACCGATAGGGAATGAGAGTCTCAAGGACTCAAGCCTGCCTGTAACACACTCCGGAGTGGCACTCGAGGGGAGCGACCCACACGAGTAAAAGTACCTCAGTAATAAGTATCATAAGTGTCGTAAACAGCAGGACTGGATCATGACTATGATCAAAGTGGGAAAAGCCATCCACTAAGAAACCCTGATCTGATGCCATAGTACTCAATAAGTGGGAAAAACCATCCACTAGAGAAAGCCCGATCCCCTGCTGATGCCAAAATAGACCAGACTCAACCCCATTCTGATGCAAGGATAAACACCCGGCCGACCGCCTACAGTCCGCGGTCACCGCAACACCCCACAAGTTTTAATCTAACATAACCTTGGCTATACTATCCCAAACCCCTGCTCATACTCGAGCGACAAGCAACTGAAAGCAAAAGAGAGCAATAAAACATGTCAAGTCTTAATATGATAGTGTAGCAATAATAGTGGCCCTACCTGATGTCCGGCATGCATGCAACTGTCTTTATTTTAAAAGTTGTAAAATAGTGTCAAAGATTTAAAAAGATTGATTTACTGAATAAAAGTCATTTGCATGCGAGATTATAGCCTTTGTCTTAATCACAGTGTCCCAATATAAGTCATCATATCATCTGTGGGGTTATATTAAATTTTAGGAGAGTTCGTCCCAGCGGTTCTCGTCAATGTCACATTAGTTCGTCCCAATAGTTCTCATCAATTGTCCTGTTAGTTTGTCCTGTGTTGTCCTGTTAGTTTGTCCCAATGGTTCTATCAATTATCATATTAGTTTGTCCCAATTGTTCTTATCAATTAAATTTTAGGGAGTTCCAGTAATCCCAGTGAGCTTGTCAAAAATGAGGTAAGCAACAACCGCCCACCTCGAACAGCTCAAACACACCCAGAAAGTCTCCTGGCTGTCCACAGTCCCTAGAACTGCTGTCTGCCGAAAAGGTGCCCTACAGCAACACACATTGCACAGGGTGTAACTATATTATTCATAAAAATACAGCTTTTGCTGTTTTCAAATAGCACGAAAAGAGAGGAGTTTTTCACCTCTGTATAGTGCTCAGAAAAATCCAGAAAATTACGGTTGCGTTCCTCGCGAAGAGTAGATCAAAATCGACTCTTTAAACGTCTCGATCTGATGCTCCTACGCCAAGATAAAAATCGGAGAAGTTGACGCTGTCCAGAAATTTCCACAGCAAAAGGGGGTCAAAGAGACCTCGGGAAACGTGCCAAAAGTACGAAATGGAGCAAATGATCAAACACGGAAATCGAAGCCTTACCTCTTAGGAACGCGCTGTCGCGAAAATCGTCCAAAAATTCCTCCTGGTTAGCACACAGGGAATTTCCGACGGAACTGCGACGGGAAATGGGCCGAAAAAGAAACCGTCGCAGTGCGCCGCGTCGCAGATAACTCACTAACTGTAACTCCAAAATTCTAAAATCTGGAGGAGAGAGAGAGGAGAGAGAGAGGAAGAACTTTTGTATAGAGCTCATTCGGATTCTCTCTCTAAGCCCGCAATCGAGGTGGAAATGAGGAGGGGTGGGGGCTTCTTATAATGGGCCAAGGGTATTCCCACACGGATCCGGATCCGAACAGGAAACACCGAAATGGCCATCCAAAGCGCCACGTGTCCACAAAACAGCAAACAGCCTGTGCAGGCCCATGAAAAATCGCCACGTGGCCACGTGGTGCACGTGGCCGGTCCCCGCTCCGGGTCTTTCGGAAGATGTCGCCAATAGGGGAGCGCCACGTGTCCCTTCCCACGTGCTTCTAGAAGCCGGCCAGCCAATGGGAAGCGCCACGTGGCAAGGGGAGGCTTCGGTGCTCCCGGTGCACGCCAGGCCCATGGACCGCGCACCGCGCGCCCGCGCCCGCGCTGCCGCCTCCGCCGCTGTGCGCCGCTGAGCCGCTGCCCGCCGCCGTGCGCCGCCGCCCGCCGCCGCTCGCCGGTCGCCACCGGCCGGGCCGGAACAGTAATTCCGGCAGGCGGTTCTGTTCCGGTGAACAGTACCAAGTGCCAAAAAAATAAAGCGAATATACCATTTTGATCGTTTTCGCGCGCTGAGTCCAAATCCGCTGTCCATTTTGCCAAATTCTCATCCGAAATTTTGCCGAAAGCTCCCGGAAAATCCATTTGCTCCGATTTTTCGCGCAGAGTCTATATTAATGTCCAATTTTGATTCTACAAGCTCTGTTTCACCGAATAAGCTCCCCGCAGTCACTGTTTAATGTTGCACAGTTCCTGCGGGAGTCTGGATCATCACAATCCTCCCCCACTAAAAGAGTTTCGTCCTCGAAACGAGACTAAACAATAATCCTCAGTCCGATGTCTCGAATAAGTAGGGGTGAGCATCCTCATCTCCGACTCGAGCTCCCATGTAGCCTCGTGCTCGTCATGATTGCCCCATTGGATCTTCACATAGGGAATGGCCCGACTGCGTAATTCTCTCACCTCTCGATCCAGAACTCGCAGTGGGCGCTCTTCATACCTCAAATCCTCGCTGATCTCAAGCGGTGTGAAGTCGATGACGTGCGATGGGTCGAAGATATATTTCCTCAAAGTAGAAACATGAAATACATCATGGACACCAGCAAGCCTTGGAGGAAGTGCAAGTCGGGTAGGCAACTGGCCCGATACGCTCCAATATCTCAAGGGTCCAATGTATCGGGGGCTAAGCTTTCCACGAATGCCGAATCTCCTGATTCCTTTGGACGGCGAGACTTTCAGGAATACATGATCTCCAACTTGAAATTCTAGGGTCTCGTCGCCGAACATCGGCATAACTCCTCTGTCGGGCTTTGGGCGGTCTGAAGATGCTTTCGAATCACTCGGACCTTCTCCTCTGCTTCTATCAATACATCTGGTCCCAAGGTCCGCCTTTCACCCACGTCACTCCAATAAAGCGGTGATCGACACTTGCGTCCATACAACGCTTCAAACGGAGCCATCTGAATGCTCGCTTGAAAGCTATTGTTGTACGCGAACTCAGCCAAGGATAAGTGTCGAATCCACCCTCCGCCGAAATCCAAGACACAAGCCCTCAGCATGTCCTCCAGGATTTGTATCGTCCGTTCTGACTGTCCATCCGTCTGCGGATGAAAAGCAGTACTGAACCTAAGCTGAGTTCCCAAGGTTGTCTGCAAACTCATCCAGAAACGCGAAACAAACCTCGGGTCTCTATCTGATACAATGGAGGCTGGTACTCCATGTAATCTAACTATCTCATCTAGATATAGCTGGGCTAGTCGCTCAAGTGGCCACGTAGTCTGCATGGGCAGAAAGTGTGCCGACTTGGTAAGTCTATCTACAACTACCCAGATAGCGTCTGCTCCTCCCTGTGCCCTTGGCAATCCGACCACGAAATCCATCGTAATGTGGTCCCATTTCCACTCGGGAATTGGGAGACTTTGTAACTTGCCAGCTGGCACTCGATGCTCAGCTTTCACCTGCTGACAAGTTAAACACCGAGTCACAAATCTCCCAATATCCCTCTTCATGCCTTTCCACCAGAAGTGTGCCTTGAGGTCCCTTATACATCTTAGTCCCACCAGGATGTAGGGTATAAGGTGTATAATGGGCCTCTCGCAATATCTGCTCTCTGATCTCCACATCTATTGGCACACATGCTCGGTCTCTGTACCTAGTACTCCCGAGGCATCTATTGTAAAGTCCCCTGACTGATCACTCGGAATTTGATCTCTAATCCTGGTCAAGTGGGGGTCCTCACTCTGTTTCTCCCTGATCCTGTCCAGCAGAGTGGGCTGCAAGACTAAAGATGTCAGTCTAGCAGTGACCCCAGGGGACACAACCTCTATCTCGAGTCGTCTCATCTCCTCTAATAGCGGCGCTTGGTCTGTGATCAACATAGACAAACTTTGCACCGCTCTCCTACTTAAGGCGTCAGCGACCACATTAGCCTTGCCTGGGTGGTAGAGAATATCTACATCATAATCCTTTAATAGCTCTAACCACCTACGTTGCCTCAAATTCAGCTCCTTTTGCCGTGAACAGATACTTTAGGCTCTTGTGGTCGGTGTAGATTTCACAGTGCTCCCCATACAGATAATGGCGCCAGAGCTTTAGCGCAAACACTACAGCTGCAAGCTCCAAGTCATGGGTAGGGTAATTTTTCTCATATTCTTTGAGTTGTCTAGATGCATATGCAATTACCCTCCCTTCCTGCATCAACACACAACCGAGTCCACTGTGTGATGCGTCGCTGTAGATCACATATCCCTTTCCCATAACAGGAAGGGAAAGGATAGGAGCGGTCATCAGTCTATTCTTCAGCTCCTCAAAGCTCCTTTGACAGTCTTCACTCCAGATAAACTTCACTCCCTTACGCGTCAAGCGAGTGAGGGGTGTGGAGAGCTTCGCAAAGCCTTCCACAAACCGACGGTAATACCCAGCTAAACCCATAAAGCTACGTACCTCAGAAACCGTCGTCGGTCGGGGCCAATCACGGACTGCCTCAATCTTCGCTGGGTCCACTGCCACACCCGCGGCAAGAAATCACATGGCCCAAGAAGACTACCTTCCGAAGCCAAAACTCGCACTTTGCCAGTTTGGCAAACAACTTCTTCTCTCGTAGAAGTTGCAGCACAATCCTTAAGTGCTCCTCATGCTCCGCATCACTTCGGGAGTAGACCAAGATATCATCAATGAACACTACCACGAATCGATCTAAGTACGGTCGGAAGATCCGGTTCATTAAATCCATGAACGCGGCAGGGGCATTAGTTAGCCCAAAAGGCATAACTGTGAATTCATAATGCCCGTACCGTGATCTGAATGCCGTCTTCGGAATATCCTCGGCCTTCACCTTTAACTGGTGGTAACCGGACTGCAAATCTATTTTAGAGAAGACACAAGACCCTTGCAGCTGATCAAAAAGATCATCGATGCGCGGCAAAGGGTACTTGTTCTTGATGGTCACTTTATTTAATTCCCTATAGTCCACACACAATCGAAGTGACCCATCCTTCTTTTTCACGAATAGCACCGGCGCTCCCCAAGGCGACACACTCGGCCTAATAAAGCCCTTGTCCATCAAATCTTGGAGTTGCGCCTTAAGCTCTCGCAGCTCAGCCGGTGCCATCCGGTAAGGAGCCTTTGAGATTGGCGCAGTTCCCGGAACTACGTCAATCACAAACTCAATCTCCCTATCTAGCGGCATGCTTGTCAGCTCAGGTGGAAAAACATCCGGGAACTCACGGGCAATAGGGATATCCCCGAGTCCCGGCGCCGCCGTAGGCCTTTCAACCACACTAGCCAAAAAGGCTACACATCCTCGATGGATCATCTGCCTCGCTCGGGAAGTCGAAACCATAGAGGCAAAGAAAGCACTCTGACATCCCCGGTATACCAACATTTCCTGGTCTGGCTCTCTAAAAGTGACGGTCCTCGCGGCACAATCAATGGTCGCAAAATACCGAGCCAGCCAGTCCATCCCGAGGACCACATCGAAGTCCTTCAATTGTCTCAGAACCAACAGGTCTGCTGGCATAATCCAGGACTCGATTTGCATCGGGCAGGACCAACAACACTCCTCTACGTGCAAGGTGTGATCGGGAATCTGAACCTCTCGTGCACGTGGTAGAAGTCCTACCTTTAACCCATGTAATGATGCAAATGATCTACTGATAAAAGAATGCGATGCTCCAGTATCAAATAATGTACGAGTCCTAATGCCAGAAAGTAAGGTGATACCTGCCACCACGTGATCTGCTGTCGAAGAGTCCTCTACCTGCGCAGCATACACTCGCCCACTCTGGGCTGGAGGGCGATACTCCGTGGGATAGGAAGAAGATGGCCTGCTTGCTGGAGCATGTGGCCGCTGAGCCGTCGACCGTTGCTGTGATGAAGATGGAGCCGATGCTGAAGAAGGGGCTGTCGACGGCGCATAAGGGCAAGTAGCTCGGACGTGGCCAGACTGTCCACATCTATAGCAGCGACCCCACCGCTGGTCGCAGGTGTTGGAAAAGTGCTGACCTCCACAGAAAATACAATTACTGGGGGCCCGTGGTTGTCGTGACTGCTGTTGTCGCTGAGGCTGTCGCTGCGACCCATGCTGCGACGGCTGGGACCTCTGCTGCTGCTGCTGCCGCTGCTGGGGCCTCTGTGGTCCACCAGGCCCTCGCCGCTCCGACCGTCCTTGGCCGGAAAACTGAGGCGGGTGGCGGTCGGGGCGGCCTCCAGGAACTGGCCTGTCTCCCGTCGTCCTGCGCTGGTCGCTTTCTGTCTGCGCCTTGAGCGACCAGGCCCCCACGTCTGGCGACGACGTGGTCTCCTCTCTCAACCCACTGGGCATGCTCTGCTGCCTCCTCCAAGGTTTGTAGTCTCTGGGCATGCACCAGAGTATAGATCTCTGGGCGCAGGCCCGACTCAAAGAGCTCCACCTGGTGCGGTCCGTCCCTGGCGACGTAAGGTACGCAGTTGAGTAACCGCGTGAACTCCTGAAAGTAGTCCAATGCTGTCCGGTCGCCTTGCTGAAGATTCTTCAAATCATCTTCCAGCTTTTTCTTCATACTCGTGGAAAAGTACGTATCCAGAATCATCTTCTTGAACTCTGACCAGGGTAGCTGTCGAGTGATCTGGAACTCCAGAGGCTCTACCCGACGCCACCATGCATCAGCGTCCCCGTCTAAGCAGTGTACAGCCATATGTACCCTGTACTTCTGGTCAATAAAGAAGTCCCGGAATAACTTCTCCATTGACGAAAGCCAAGTCCCGATCTCCCACGGCTGGGTATTCCGCCCTGAAAACCTGGGCGGTCCCCGCTTACAGAACTGAGTAAGTTTGTCAACAATCTCCTGCTCCTCCGCAGGAGTCAATGGCCGGATTGCTCCCTGAGCAACAGGGGATGCCGTGGTCACCGGTCCAACTGGGGAAGCCACAGCAGGGGAGGGTGGTACGGGAGAACTCTCAGGGGGTGCAACAACAGGCTGCGCCCTCTGTTCTAACATCTGCGTCAGCCGACCCATGGCCTCCTCCTGACGCTGCACGGCCTCTGCCATCTGGGCCATCTGAGCCTGAAGCTCCTGCACCTCACTCTGCTGGCCCTGCTCGGACTCCTCTGGCTCGGGCTCAGGGGATTCAGGCTGAGAACGCGTCAACATTCTAAGTCGCGGAGGCATCCTATCACAAGAAACCACACTCAGTATCATATCCGCACACGACCCAATCTAGCGAAAGTCAAAGACATCCCCATATTTCTGTGACTTTATGTTGTCTGCAGCCAACATAACGGTTCACCAGAAATTAGGCATGTCGATCTCTCTTCTCTCACTGGAAGAGTCAAACAATAAATCAACGACTTTCGCAAATATCACGTCTCTCGTACCCTATTATCCTAGGGTCTACCAAAAGCCTAGGGTTTCCTAAGTCCCAACTGTCCTATCCCTAAGCTCTGATACCAACTTAATCTGTCACGCCCCGGAACCCGGGCTCGCCAACAGATCCGCCGTGCACACGGGATTTCCCGAGTACACGAAGCGCTGGTAACCTGCTCCGATATAATATGAACAATAAAAGAGCATAATACAGAGCTGAAGTAGAAGAACCACATAGTATCTCATACTGGAACTAAAAATAAACTGTAATATGTACAATAATCTCTCAGCTCACCAAAATAATACAACCAGCCGGCGAAAACCAGACTCAAAATAAAAAGAGAATATCACAGTCTGAGTGAAGGGTACAACGTCTATCTACAGCTCTCAGTCTCCCAGGAGATCTATCTACTCAGCGATCCCCTTACCTTTATCAGCCGCTGATAGCCTAGCAGCTCCCGCAGACGACTCTGCAAAATAAAGAAGAAGAAAGAAACAGAAAAGAATAATGGGGGTGAGAACTACCAGATAAACCAGTAGCCTCCCCTAGTGGGCAAAACCTCAACTCTGATGCACCCACTAGGATTACTAGAGGCCAGAAAGGAAAAAGTGGTAAAGCTGTAAGCAGAACTGCTGAATAAAGGGGAAACCACCACTAGCATGCCTCTAAATGCAGTGCCAAAAGGAATGACTGTATGTATGCATCAGTATCTAACATGCCTGCCTGAATAAACCCAATCTTATGCCACCAGTAAAACTGGTACTGCCTGCTGCGCCTTGCCTGCCAAATCGGGTATGCTGGCCAATGCATAACACCGATAGGGAATGAGAGTCTCAAGGACTCAAGCCTGCCTGTAACACACTCCGGAGTGGCACTCGAGGGGAGCGACCCACACGAGTAAAAGTATCTCAGTAATAAGTATCATAAGTGTCGTAAACAGCAGGACTGGATCATGACTATGATCAAAGTGGGAAAAGCCATCCACTAAGAAACCCTGATCTGATGCCATAGTACTCAATAAGTGGGAAAAACCATCCACTAGAGAAAAGCCCGATCCCCTGCTGATGCCAAAAATAGACCAGACTCAACCCCATTCTGATGCAAGGATAAACACCCGGCCGACCGCCTACAGTCCGCGGTCACCGCAACACCCCACAAGTTTATAATCTAACATAACCTTGGCTATACTATCCCAAACCCCTGCTCATACTCGAGCGACAAGCAACTGAAAGCAAAAGAGAGCAATAAAACATGTCAAGTCTTAATATGATAGTGTAGCAATAAATAGTGGCCCTACCTGATGTCCGGGCATGCATGCAACTGTCTTTATTTTAAAAGTTGTAAAATAGTGTCAAAGATTTAAAAAGATTGATTTACTGAATAAAAGTCATTTGCATGCGAGATTATAGCCTTTGTCTTAATCACAGTGTCCCAATATAAGTCATCATATCATCTGTGGGGTTATATTAAATTTTAGGAGAGTTCGTCCCAGCGGTTCTCGTCAATTGTCACATTAGTTCGTCCCAATAGTTCTCATCAATTGTCCTGTTAGTTGTCCTGTTAGTTGTCCTGTTAGTTTGTCCCAATGGTTCTATCAATTATCATATTAGTTTGTCCCAATTGTTCTTATCAATTAAATTTTAGGGGAGTTCCAGTAATCCCAGTGAGCTTGTCAAAAATGAGGTAAGCAACAACCGCCCACCTCGAACAGCTCAAATCACACCCAGAAAGTCTCCTGGCTGTCCACAGTCCCCTAGAACTGCTGTCTGCCGAAAATGGTGCCCTACAGCAACACACATTGCACAGGGTGTAACTATATTATTCATAAAAATACAGCTTTTGCTATTTTTCAAATAGCACGAAAAGAGAGGAGTTTTTCACCTCTGTATAGTGCTCAGAAAAATCCAGAAAAATTACGGTTGCGTTCCTCGCGAAGAGTAGATCAAAATCGACTCTTTAAACGTCTCGATCTGATGCTCCTACGCCAAGATAAAAATCGGAGAAGTTGACGCTGTCCAGAAATTTCCACAGCAAAAAGGGGGGTCAAAGAGACCTCTGGAAACGTGCCAAAAGTACAAAATGGAGCAAAATGATCAACACGGAAATCGAAGCCCTACCTCTTACGGTCGCGCTGCCGCAAAAATCGTCCAAAAATTCCTCCTGGTTAGCACTCAGGGAATTTCCGACGGAACTGCGACGGGAAATGGGCCGAAAAAGAAAACCGTCGCAGTGCGCCGCGTCGCAGATAACTCACTAACTGTAACTCCAAAAATTCTAAAATCTGGAGGAGAGAGAGAGGAGAGAGAGAGGAAGAACTTTCCTATAGAGCTCAAATTCGGATTCTCTCTCTAAGGCCCGCAATTCGAGGTGGGAAATGAGGAGGGGTGGGGGGCTTCTTATATAATGGGCCAAAGGGAATATTCCCACACGGGATTCGGATCCGAACAGGAAACACCAAAATTGGCCATCCATAATGCGCCACGTGTCCACATAACAGCAAACAGCCTGTGCAGGCCCAATGAAAAATCGCCACGTGGCCACGTGGTGCACGTGGCCGGTCCGCGCTCCGGGTCTTTCGGAAGATGTCGGCCAATAGGGGAGCGCCACGTGTCACCTTCCCACGTGCTTCTAGAAGCCGGCCGGCCAATGGGGAAGCGCCACGTGGCAAGGGGAGGCTTCGGTGCTCCCGGTGCACGCCAGGCCCATGGACCGCGCACCCGCGCTGCGCGCCTCCGCACTCCGCCGCTGTGCCGCCGCTGCGCCGCTGCCCGCCGCCGTGCGCCGCCGCCCGCCGCCGCTCGCCGGTCGCCGCCGGCGGCCGGAACAGTAATTCCGGCCGGCGGTTACTGTTCCGGTGAACAGTACCAAGTGCCAAAAAAATAAAGCGAATATACCATTTCGATCGTTTTCGCGCGCTGAGTCCAAATCCGCTGTCCATTTTGCCAAATTCTCATCCGAAATTTTGCCGAAAGCTCCCGGAAAATTCCATTTGCTCCGATTTTCGCGCAGAGTCTATATTAAATGTCCAATTTTGATTCTACAAGCTCTGTTTCACCAAATAAGCTCCCCGCAGTCACTGTTTAATGTTGCACAGTTCCTGCGGGAGTCTGGATCATCACATCTCGAGATTAACGAACCAATAGTTCCGGATTCTCCACCTCGTGAGGAACAAGTGTTCGTTAATGCGGATCGCCTAAGGGCATTTGAGAATCGTGAGTGCATTGGTGAGAGGCATGTTAATATTGAGGCTCTACGAGATCACTCCCCCGAGTTTGGTGTTCTGATTGAACAAGCAAACCTTATTCAAGTATGCCGATTCCCAGAAATGCTTGGATACTGTCTGCATCACGTGAGGACCTTCTATACAAATGCACGGCACCTTCGAGAAAATGAAAATGGTCCGATGGAGTTTTACACGAATATCCAAGGCACGAGGTTTAAAATCACTCCACAGTTAATTGGCGAGGTATTGGGAATGCAAGCCAGCAAGACAGGAGTTAATTACCTGAAGGGAAAGGTTTTGACAAACACGATGTGGCAAATGGTCATAAAGGGAATATGTTTGGAGGGAACTCAATCAACGGAGAAGTCTATCAAATCCAAAGAACTTCGTCTTGAGTACCGGTTTCTAAACTTCATCACTTGTTACAATATCCTTCCAAATATGCAGACGAAAGTCTTGAGATGGGATCGAATGTTGTTTTTGTATCTCTTAGGACATCCGTCAGAGGCAATGGGATTAAATATCAACATTACATACATTATTTGGAATAGAATGACGAGATATGTTGAGCATCCTCATCCCACTGAAAGGATCCCATTTCCATTGATTATAATGAGGATCTTAAAGAGATTTCAAGTTGATATTAGTTCAACAACTTATCATCACTGCTTGGGCATGATCGATGAGTCCACCATTGTCAAGTCCCTTCACAAATTGCCTCATGTCACTCCAGTTCCTCCATGCGGAACGAAACCTAGTACCGGCACTTCCGCATCACCATCACAACCAGCACCCACACCAGCGGATGAAGCATCAGTCTCATCCATCTACAAAGAACAACAACGATTATCTTTTGAGCATGAACAGATTTCGAAGGCACAGACGAGAATTTCCAATGAGCTGGAGCTCATCACGGCAGCTCATATTACCATAAATAAGAAGGTCAATTCAATGAACAAGCTGGTGAAAAAGATGTTCTCTAAGATGGGCTGCACGAGCTCTGAAGACTCTGAATCTGATGACTGATTCCTTCCCTTTATTCTTTTTCTTATTCAGATTTTTAACTTTCTTTTGTGCAGGTTTTACGTTTTAGTTTTTAGTTTTTAGTTCTCAAACTATTGGTACTTGAACTGTTAACCATTCTCTCCATTTTGGTATTTTTTGGCTAACTTTTGTGACAAAAAGGGGGAAAGAGAGATAAACAAAGATACAATGTGTGTGAGAAAGAAACTTGAAACTATAGAGGTAAGTAGAACTTGGTAAGTAGAACTTCAACTTTCAGTTTTCATTTGTGTTTGAATGCATGCCTCGACTAACTATTCGACTAACTATTTGGGCATGTAATATAACTAACAAGTTGATGTTCACTAACATGACATTTGGATTTTGATTGCATAGAAGATATGTTGGTGTTTTAACTATGATCAATTTACATATCTGAATGTATAAATGTCATGGTAAGTATAAATGAGTATAAACTTAATCTCTGTGTGTGGTTTTTGAATGATATAAAATTCTTGAGGTATCTAACGATTTCTTTTGTCAAGAATGATTTCTTTTGCAGAGAGTACAGATGTCTAAGTCTAGAGTCTGTTTTAGGAGTTTAACTCATGTATTTTATTTTGAATCTCCATTGTAAATTTTTGTTGTATGGTGATAGCAACAAAAATATCTTTTTGAATTTTCTTGAGTGGATCTATGTTTTGTCACGAAACCGCCAAAGGGGGAGATTGTTACGGAATTTAAGTTGGCGTATTTCGTGATTTCGGTTAAGTCTTGAAGATTGAAGGTAAAGAAGGTTGGATCATATAACTCAATCTCAAGAAAGAAGAATTCAAAAGGATCAGGTATGTTGAACTTAATATCTTTGGTGATCCGAATACTTCTTATAGTGTAGAAACACTTGAATGAACTTGTAATTGCATAATTATCAAAAACTGGACATGGGACATGTTCAGGATCCGGATTGGGCTTTGCAATCCGGATCCCGAAGGTGGTTCGTTCATACATCAGTTCAATCCGGATCGTAGCTTCCCTTGATCCGGATCCCGAACACTGGGTTTACCATTTTATTTGAGCGATCTGGATCAGGCTACTGCAATCCGGATCCCGAACGTTGTTGTTTGGTGAACTGTATGAACGATCTGGATCAAGCACTTCGATCCGGATCCCGAACCTTCGTTTTTCTGGAATCTGTTTTTCTCGCTACTGCAATCCGGATCGCCGATCTCCGATCCGGATCGTCGTCATGTAAAAATTCCAGAAAAAGATAGTTTTTGATCCTTATCTTTTTCCAAGGGTTTCCAACCTATAAATAGACCCTATGATTCTTTTTCTAAGGTGAGTCCAAAAATCCACATAATAGAAAAAGGAGCCGTCATCTTTTATACGGCCTAAGATCCACATATAGAGAAGAAAGGAAATCATAGATTCTATCTTATGTTTCTTCATCTATATTGATTGATTTGATTCTAGGTTTTCATACTCACATTTTGAGTTGAATCAAATCAATGAATACTTAGATGGTATTTTCGATCTATTTCTAATCTAAGTATTCGGCGGATCATCACCACCCAAAAAACAACGATTTACCCCAAAATCGGCGCGTGGACTCGCGTGGCCTTGTGGATTCAAGGTGCTACCGCTCTCGTGGATTCGGAGCGAAGTACGTTCGTGGATTCGAAGCGTGCTACTGGGTGAAGACCGTGGATTCGGTCGGACGTCGTGGACTCGACGTTGGACGCTGTGGATTCGGCGTTGGACGCACATCGTGGATTCGAGAAGCATCGTGGAGCGAGCGGAGAAGATCAACTAGGAGCGTATGGAAAAGGTTGAGTCGTCTGTGAGTACGGTATATCACCTTGTACGTGTTTAATTCTAGTGGATTTCACCGTGTTATCGGTCCCGTGGTTTTTTACTCCGGTTTGGAGTTTTCCACGTAAAAATCTCTGCGTGTTATTTATTTTTCCGCTTTGGGTTTTATATCGCAAAGATTTTTGAGTGTTTAGTGTTTACACCTATTCACCCCCCTCTAGGTGTTTTTTCTCCTATTTAGATCCAATTATACATAACCCGACAAGGAGTACTCGGGAAAATATGTGATGAGTCTTGCACATTAGATGAACTAGAAGAACCATTAGATGCATCAAAATTTTCAGAAGATTTATCATGCAAAGATGCAATATCATTAGCAGGAGATTCATCGTCAAGAGACATATCAGGAGTAGATTTATTAGAAAAAAAATAAAAAGCTTCATCTACTTTAACATTGAAGGATTCTATCATTGTTTTAGATTCAAGGTTAAATACGCAATATGCTCTACTATTTGTAGAATAACTTATAAAAATTCCTTCATCACTTCGAGAGTCGAATTTTCAAAGATTTTCTCGATCACGTAAAATGTAATAGCGACTCCCAAAGATACGAAAATACTTGATATTCGGTTTTCTACATAACCAAAGTTCATAGGGGGTATTTAAAGTACCCGGGCGGAAATATATTATATTGATCACATAGACAGCGGTGTTAACTGCTTCAGCCCAAAAGTGTAACGGTAGTTTCCGGCTGTGAAGCATAACACGTGCCATCTCTTGTACAACTCTATTTTTGCGCTCGACTACGCCGTTCTGTTGCGGTGTATAAGGTGCAGAGAATTCATGTTTTATGCCGTTTGAAGAGCAAAAATCAATGAATTTTGAATTAATGAATTCTCCACCTCTATCACTCCGAACACGAACGATCTTTTCATTCTTCTCAATCATAATTCGATGACAAATCTCATGAAAAGAATTGAAAGTATCCGCTTTCTCTTTTAAAAATGCTACCCAAGAATTTCTAGAGAAATCATCAACTAAAAGAAAAATGTACCATTTACCTCCCAAGCTTGGTTGACGAGTCGACCCCATTAAATCCATATGCAATAATTCTAATGGGCGTTTGGTTTCCACGTGGTTCAAGTTCCGGTGTGTGGATCTGGATTGTTTTCCTTTTTGACAACCACCACACACAATGCTATCTTTAAAGTTCAATTTTGGAACACCTCTAACCACGTCTTTGTTAGATATTCTAGATAGTTCCTTAAAATTTATGTGACCTAGTCTTTCATGCCAAGGAGTTTCATTATCTAGAGACACTAGGTTACAATGATCTAGAGAATTATTAGGAACTACATAGTAATTATTTTGAGATCTGATCCATTTCAAAAAGAATGAATGGTTTTCGTCAGTTACAATACATTCAGCAGAAAAAAAAATTAACTGAAAAACCATTATCACACAATTGGCTAATGCTTATGAGGTTAGTCTTAAGGCCTTCAACAAATAAAACATTGTTCAAAACCGGGCCATCTGGAATAGTAATTGTTCTCTTTGCCAACTATTTTTGAAAATCGTCCATCTCCGAAAACTACAAGTCCTCCGGAGGTTTTCTCAAAAGTTTGAAAATAGTTTTTATCACCAGTCATGCGATGGGAAGAACCACTGTCCAGATACCAAGATGAATTGTCATATGCATGTAGTGATGTGTGAATGACAAAATAAGAGAAGATTTCACCTTTGCGCACCCAGACCTTACGAGTTTTGGAATACGTCGGCAATGATCGTGAAGTTGATCTCCTTGGTGAACGCGTCTTGTTCGGCCGACCACTTTTCTTTGAATTCCATGACAATATTGTCTTGATGGATGTACTACCATTATTCTTGACCTTTGGTTGATTTCTTCTTGAATTCCGGTCTTTGTTCTTGATGGTAGTTGATGCAAGTAGTGCTTGATTCGTTCGTTTTGCTCCATACTTGCAATTAGGTCTTATGTGCCCTGCAAAACCACAACGATGACATACCTTGGTAACAGTTGAACCCGAAGAAGATGAGGTAGGCTTGTCAACGTTGGCTGCAATGATTTCCGTCGGAGGAGGAGCAACCGACTGTGGCACAAACTTCGTACCGCTCGAACTTGGATCCTCACCAGTTCGATTGTATCCAAGGCCCAACCGAATCGTGTATAATAATCTGTAAAAGATTCATTTTTTGCCATATGAATTGAATCAAATTTGCTTGTAAGCATCTGCAGTTTTTGAATCTTCTCTAAACTTGTTCCCTCATGTGTAACTTGTAGAGTATCCCAGATTTCTTTCGCGGTCTCACATGTCGAGACGCGAGAGAACTCAATTGGCGACAAAGCATTAAATAAAGCGTTAATTCCCTTGCCGTTGTAAGAAGATGCATCAATCTCTACCTTGGTCCATTTCGACCTAGGTTTGATGGTGAGAATATCATCGGCAATAATCTCAGTAGGATTTGTCCGTCCAAACTCAATTGATTGCCATACTCGTTCATTGATGGAAATCAAGAACGCTCTCATGCGTACTTTCCAGTAGGCATAATTTATTCCATCGAAGAACGGTGGTCTATTGATATTTTCACCTTCAACTATGATTACAACCCTATTCCCGCTCTGATACCAATTGCGGGTTATTGAATAATGGATCTGAATAGGGGAAAAACCACCTAGAGGGGGGGTGAATAGGTGTAAACAATAAAATCACCAAATCATTGCGTAGAAATAACCCAATGCGGAAAAATAAATAAGTACGCAAGATTTTACTTGGAAAACTCCGTCACAGGAGTAAAAAACCACGGGACCGATAACACGGTGAAATCCACTAAGATTAAACACGTACAAGGTGGTATACCGTAACTCTACGACTCAACCTTTTTCATATGCTCCGAGTAGATCTTCTCCGCTCGCTCCGAAACGCACCTCGAATCCACGATTTGCGTCCAACGCCGAATCCACGACGTCCAACCGAATCCACGGTCTTCACCAATATAGCACGTATCGATCACACGAACGCGCCTCGCTCCGAATCCACGAAAGCGGTAGCACCTTGAATCCACAAGGCTACGCGAATCCACAAGCCGATGTTCCTTCCGGAAATCGTTGTTTTGTTTATTGGTGGTGATGATATTCCGAATACTTAGATCATAGATAGACAAGAAAACACCATCTAAGTATTCATCAATTTAATTCTACAAAAAATAGAGAGTTTGAAAACCCTAGAATCAAATTGATCAATATAGACGAAGAAACATATATTAGATCATGTTTTCCTTTCTTCTCTATATGTAGATTTTCCTTTCGATCCCTTTTCAAAAATAAATAGGAATTTTGAAATCCTAGGAATCTTAAGAATTATCCGTCTCTTGGGATTACTGGGATTACCCTAAAAGATGAATGCTAGGGTTTATTTATAGATTAGAAACCTTTTGGAAAGAGATAAGAATAAACAACTACCTTATCTAAAATTTTTTCGCTCGGCGGTCCGGACTGGATTAAGTTTGATTCGAACTGTCGCCTTTTGACAGAAAATTTCCAGAAAATAGGTTCGGGATCCGGATTGAAATTGGCTGATCCGGACTGATTCATGCGATTCAACACACACAAAGTTCGGGGTCCGGACTGGAAAGGGGATGATCCGGACTAGAATTACGCATGAATCAAACCATGTTCGGGGTCCTGTAGTAATCCAGAATTATAAAACCTCTATTTGCTTTTAAAGATGTTAAGTTATTAATTTTTGGCAAAAGTGGAGAGATAGTGGGTCAATAGTGGGCCCAGAAATATCGACTTTTGATCGGGGTCTGATCTGGAAAATCCGAGATCACCATTGCGATCGTCTCGTCGAAACATAAAAGTTTCATATTCATATGTTTTCGATCCGACGGTCGGATCTTCCAGAAATCAGAAATCAAAAGTGGGCCCCGCGACTTAAGTGAATAGTAACTCTCGAGTTTTTAATCCATCGCTTTCACTAATGGCCGAACCACTATCTAGAGTTTTAACCTAGAGGTATGAGTAATGGAACCTAGCTAATTTCAACGTTCTGAGCGCAATGGCACTGACGGATTTCGCGTTTGGCGACCCGGGTGCATCGAAGTGCGTGCCACGCGCGATAATTCGACAAACTTTATGGAACGACTTTTAATCCGAGCGTCGAACGAACCAAATAAATACGCTACCTGACAGGTCTCGACGAGCCGGACATCGTGGCGAAGTCCGTTTCACAAAACGGCGACCGGATTGTCTCGAAATGCGTGAAAAGTGCTCCAAATGGACTAAATAGTAATGAAAACTTCACATTTTATGTCCCTAAGTGCTAGGGGCTTATAGGATAAGGTGTTGGGTGTAATTGTAACCTAATGAAGAAGCCTCGGATGCTAGGGTTTAGTGTGAACCCAACTTCAAGGTTTTTCCCAAAAGAATCTTGTATTAAACTCCAAGTTTGCCTCTTGGACTTCTTGAAACCGTTCCACTCAGGTGTCCTTTGGTTCCCTGCTGTCTTCAAAACCGAGCCCAAGTGGAGAGAAGCCAAAAGAGCAAACACATTAGAGAGAGAGAGAACTCGAGAGAGAAAGGGAGATTGAAGAAGTTGGGACCAAGTTTCACCAAGGTTGGAGTTAGAAGGCCTGTGGAGTTCCTGCTGTTAGGAGGATCCTTGCTGAAGCTTGCCGTGGCCGCGCGTGCAAGTGGGACCGAGTTCCGGCTTCATCCTATCTTCCCCGAGCTCGGCTAAGGTGAGAGTCTTTAACCATTGATTGTTGGCACCTCAGACCACTTGTGGTCGATTTCCTAAGCCCTACGCATGCTCCCTGCTCAAGCCCGAGCCCCCATGCACAGTGCATGGCCGGCGGGGACACGGGTTGGCCGGAAACCTAGTCGAGCTCCGCCTTGTGATAACTCGGCAACTAGTGGACCAATAGGGCTCAAAATCGGTGTGCTTGTACTGTTGAAGGTGGGGACCAACTCCACCAAATTTGGTGGAGTATGGTTGACTCAGTGCGCGGCAGTTTTGTGCCCTAGTTCGGGCTTTTTGTTGCACTCGGCCGAGCTTGCAGCTCCGGCGCCGGCGAGCCTCTCCGCCGTCGGCCGCATGCCCAGAAATTCTCACGGGACCAAGGAAAGTTCAACCATGCAGTTGCATGGCTCCCATGCATCATAAAAACCATGGTGCCATGGTTGAATCCGAAAAGAGACCAAGCGTGGCCGCCGGCGCTCCGGCCATTTCCTGCCGGGGTGAGGTGGTCGGGAAGCTTCCTGTGGTTCCGTATATCACTTCCATCCAAGCTTGGAAGCTCCAAGTTGTCTCTGTGCAATTTCACCATTAGAGCTCTTCAAGCTCCAAACCGGAGATTGCTCCGCCGCGCCGCCGCCGCACCCCGGGGCCAGCCGCATGCATGGAAAGCTTCAGTGGGGTGAGTTGCACCTAATGGTGCATTTAGTTGAGCCCCAGACCCTCTAGTTGGAGCATCACGATTTTCAATGTTATCCCCATTTTCTTCTTCCTCGAGCTCGGCCATCCGAGGGGTTTCGAGTTGCTCCAAGTAGGGGGGGAAAGCTCCAGATTCTTCATGGATCAAATCAATCCAAGTTAGACTGCCTCTAGTTTAGTATTTGCAGAGATTCCAACTTCAAAGTTGCTTATGTGTATGTGTATATAATATGCCCCTAAGATGTTTGATTAAATGCCACTGAGAAGAAAGAGTTGGAATTTGACAAAACTTTGTATATGAAACTTGCTCCAAATAGTCCCCTGAGCTCTGTGCTCACTTCAGTTTAAATAGAAACTGAGTGGATTAAAGTTTGGTGCATTGTGAATTAGGGTGTAAGCTTGACCTTGGTTCTGCTTGAACCAGCACCCCTGGGCCTCAACCAGGGTGAGCACTGAGGTCCTGGCAGTGCTCAGACCAACTTTGATATACAAAATGTTCTTGTTTGAAGTTTAAATTAAAAGATATAGTAGAATCAACATAAAACAATAATGTTGGGACAAAACCTTATTTTAAAGTATTTGCGAAGCCGCGACAGTGTGCCCTAGGCTAATTTGGGGTCACTGGACGCGATGCTCGTGTTAAAATTTCTGTTTGAAGTCCCGAAGAAACAAAATGACATTAAGGCTATGTTAGTGCATATATTATGGGCCAAAGTTTGCCTCGGAACCCGTGATGCCACAAATGGGTGAGCACGGTGTTCAGCATGACGTAGAAAACCTGCTGGAAGTGACGGAATGTTAAAATGAATCTCTAGTTGAAAGAACGAGCGAAAACAGTGCCCAAATTGGCACTAAAAGTGTAAATTTAAAAGCCCTAGGGGTCTAGATGCAAAAAAATCACATCGTATACTGGTTAGTAAACTGATTTGTTAATTCACATTCAGGGTTATTCGGTAGCATCTGGTGTGCTGAGCATACAGTTGGTTCAGATTAGCCGCCTGCGTTATATCAGGTGGGTTATCTTCGGTCCGGGTTTTATCAGTTCGGCCCTCTGGGGTGCGATACTGGTTGGACTCCTGTTCTTGGTAACTTAGTTTATTTTGAGCCTGTCTGCCTTTGGTTGCAATATATATTACTGTTAGTTGCTCTGACTAATTGGCCATTTCGTAGTTGCACTCCTATGCTTGATTATTATATCAGTCTATTAATGCTTGAGCCTGCCTTTCCATTGATTCAGTGATTTGCTACCTTATGCCTGCTTTATACCTGCTTCCTTGTTGTTCGCCCGTTATGTTGCTAAATACATGATCTTTTAAAATAAATGTTTTTTACCAAGCCTTGTAGGGTAGCCTGAGTCTGTTCTTGTTTGATAGGACGAGGGTAACGCTCTACGAGGGTTGGGACCCAAAAACCTATTGTTTTCAAAGGTTTTCTTAAAAACATGTGTTTAGTTGCATAAGGGGTTAGTCTGTCTGATTGGGTGAGATGTTGAGCCATGCCTGTTATCAGTTCTATTCTGCCTTACATGATTATTCTTAGTGCCTCTGGTATTTATATCTTATCTTGGAACATTTCCATGGTTGATGAGTAAGCCTGTTTGTCCTGTCGATCAAATGATACACGGCTGAGCACATAGATTTGTTTAACTGATGTTTTTATCGAGCTTCGTAGGGTCGCCGGAGTCTGTTCTTGTTTGATAGGACAAAGGCAATTGCTCTACGAGGTTTGGAAACCCAAGCTTCGTAGTGTCGCCTGAGTCTGTTCTTGTTTGATAGGACGAGGGCAATGCTTTTCGGGGTTTGGACTTTTCAAAACAGTTTTCTTAAAAATATGTGTTTAAGTTTTGTATCATTTGGTTGGTTTGTGTGGTTGAGTTGAGTTTATATGTGAGCTTCTGCTGAGTTGAGATTTGCCTTGATCTTGCATATGAGTTGAGATTTATTGCTGAGTGTTCCTGCATAAGTGTTGAGATTCAGTTGATCTTGTCATTGCATCCCAGTGGGGATTTCCCGGCTTGTTACCGATTACCCGATCAGTGGACCGTGAGTTTGAGCATTTGCATTTGATCGCCCGCACCGTTGTACTTCACGAACATCAGCGGAGTCATGACCCGTGTAGATGTTCTTTACCGGTAAAGTGGTTAGCAGTAGCAACCCGTGACCCCTTGTGGGGGGTAATTCGCCTGAGGTTTTGTGGAACCAATATGGTGGCTTGTGGTGCCATATGGGCAAATTCGCCTGAGGTTTTGTGGAACCAATATGGTTACTGGTAATTGGGTAATTTGATATATCGCTTATTTGATGCATAAGTTGCTTTAACATGATTCTTTGATTCTTTGATCTGGCTTCTAGTTATCTACCTTTATATGATTCTATGTGATGCCTCTGATTATAGTTTCATTGTTATCTTGCTGATTGTCCTAACTCCTTGATGTGTTGATTATCCTGATACATGTTTTAAATTCTGCTAAAATTATCTCCTATGCTTGTACCCAGATTATGAGTTTTGCTTTCTTTACAGCACCAGTTATATATCTGCTTTACCCTAACCCCTGATCTATTACTATCTCTAGCATTGTATACCAGTAGGTACGATCTGCTATTTCTCGGCTCGTCGTGCCCACTGGGATACACTCCGGTGTGTCTCACACCCTCGGGTGACTGTTTTTCAGGTCGAGCGGGTGTTGAGATGTCGGGACGAGTTTGTGAGATCACGAGATAGAGCTTGACCCTGGACAGCCGATAAGATCAAGTATTTAGTTATTTGTTGTATCAAGTGTAATGCAATGTAATTGAGAAGTTATTGATATCGTAATTTAATCTTGCTTAGTAGATGTACGTAGTTAGTACTCTGATTGTATGCCAAGTGAGCCGTGCATATATAGAAAAGGTTCAATCCCCAGTGGGATTGGGACTCTTCTATATATGTGGCGGTCTGTTGCGTCCTGGCTGGTTTTAAACTCTGATTTCAAAAAAAAAAAAAAAAAAAATTTAGACGCTGGTTTTTAAACTCGGGGCGTGACAGGTCCGGATTGGATGCTCCTGATCCGGATTCCGAACACTCAAAATGTCCAGTTTTTTTATTTTTATGCAATGAAAATTATTCCAAGTGTTTCTAAACTATAAGAATGTATTCAGATCACCAAAAATATTTAGTTAAACATACATGATCATTTTGAATCCATTCTTCTTGAGATTGATGTATGTGATCAGTAATTCTTCAACTTCAATCTTCAAGACTCAAAATATTTCACGAAATACACCAATACAAAAATCTTTAACACATCGAGCTTATGTCCTGTGGACATCCTTTCTGTGACCAATTGCCGGTCAATCCACCTATATAAAATATCACCACTCAAAGTCATAAAGATCGATCCGTTGCGCTCGTCTTTCAAAGCTTCGCATGCAGAGAGGATAACTTTAGGGGACAAATTTGGGATTTCATATAATCTTACCATACACTCCTTTATGGAGTGAACCTTTGGACCGCGTCGAGCTCACGCTGCAACATCTGCTCGGCAATGCTCAATCTCTTTTTGTCGAGATCCACCAGCTCTTGTATTGCATCGGCGGTGCAATCAATTCGTCCTCTGCGAGTAGATGTCGGTGTTGTTTTGCGCAAGGTAGTTGATGTTTGACGCCTCTTTGCGGAAGAAGTATGGCCTGAAGCATTACTCGCATACGGATTACCGCTCTTCACTGGAGTTGGAGTAGAGGAACAAGAAGTTGCGTCATTGACATAATCATTTTGCGGCGACATGGGCACGGGCACTTGTGGAGCAACAAAATATTGGCCAAAGCCGGAGGGGCCCACCAGGGATTGTTTGATTTGTTGTAAAATAGCGGTTGTACTAGGGGGAGAGGAGGATGTGCTGCGAACATCCTCACCTTGCATCCCTGTTGTGAACCCATGTTTACCCGTGGCAGTGGTCTTTTTAGAAAAGAATTCAATATTTTTATAACCTGGGAACGGTTTGTCCCTACACTTTGCATATGCTTGATTTTCCTACAATGAATTCAAATTAATTTGGCTTTTTGACATACTTAGTATTAACATAAAAACATACTTAGTATTAACATAAAAATTGCAAATTACGAAAAAAATTACATACAGCTAGCACCGCCTCCCTATCACTTGGATCGCCGGCGGTTGGAATGCTACGATCATAGTCCCACCCCCATCCACTCTTGTTAGCCAAAGTTGCCGCTTTCAATCGATTTTGAAGGGTTATTCCCCAAAAAAGGAGAATTACCTGCTTTGACCGGGATAAAATAACCCTACCAAATTTTACTTTGTTTGGAAGAATAACAAAAATAAATTCATTTAATCCCCAGTAATTCTATAACCAAACGCAGCCTTAATGTTTGGGTATTTTGACCATCAAGATATTTTGCAAAACTGTTAGATTCTTTTATTTGAATTATTTTTACCTTTTAGATCTTTGCATCAAAATTCACAATCACTAGACAGTACCTTACAAACTTATGATGAGTGCTTATTTCTGAATCCTGTATCATTGTCCAGTTCTCATATTCACCTTTGTTGTTCTATTTGTATGATAACTAGTTCGTGATTAAACTATGAGATTGGAGTCAAATTAGTCCGTTATGATTTTAAATTCTTATAAAGACTGCTGGACTTTCGACTTGCACTGTGCACCAAATTACACAAGCCCATCTTAAGTAAGTTGCGCTAGTTCATTTAGCATGGAGTTCCATATGTGAAAAAGAGAATTAAACTTGGATATTTTAGGAGAGTTCAGTAGGTTGGTAGATTGGATTTCGACTGATGGAGCCTACATACCCTGTGGATTAGATATTGTGTACTATGCTCTTGTTGTAATGTGTGTCTATCCGGTCAACAAGTTGGACATTCTATACTGATCAACTGATAATCAGTAACTATTAGAAGCTTTGGGAATTGGACTTGATCTTAGCCAATTAAAAAATAAGATATTTAGGTTTCTTTAGTATGATAGAGTAGGCCTCTTCTCCAATTTTCGAACTCCCTATCTGTCGTTGCCTTTGCACTTAAGGGATCAAAACTCTCAAGACTCTACAAGGAATCTGTTGGAAAAATCCGGTACTCGCCACGGTACCAGATTCTCTGAATCCGCAACCCGCTTCGATACCGCAATCCATGTTGGTACCGCCTAGAGTTGGGATTCCGCAGCGGAAACGTCAAATCGGGTTTTTACCATAAACTCGTCCTCTCAACAAAAAACTGGAACCAATACAACCACAAAGAGAAGAAAAATCAAAACAGAAAATATGCGAGTGAAATAAGATTCATTAACCAAGAAAAGAATTACACCGATTGTACAGACTTCTCTTCTGCAATAGAGTAGCTTCAACCCGAGCCCTCCTCCTGAATCTCTCTCACCCTTCTCTCGTCTTCTATAAACCTAGAAGACTCCCTTCTCTCGTTTTCTATAAACCTAGAAGACTATGGGTGTGGCTAAATCCTAACCCCCACCACCTCCGTGGGTGTAGATACCACTATATGGGTGTGGCTAAATCCTAGCCCCCACCACCTCCATGGGTATCACCACCACCGTCTCTATGGGTGTGACCACGTTAACACCACCGTGCTGTGGATACCACTATATGGGTGTGGCTAAATCCTAGCCCCCACCACCTCTATGGGTATTACCACCATCTTGGGTGTAACTATCTTCCTTAACACCTGTAGAAACTCGAAATATTTTATTTTTAATAAATAGATTAAAAGCAGAATCGTAGTCGATTTCGGGTTCAAAAGACCTATGTAGATTTATTTAGTCAATTGCCAGTGTGCGAGTTGCACGATTTACGAGACAAAAAGGCTATTTTCCAATCCGGACATGATCTTGGAAATCCGAGTTGACCGTTGCGATCGTCTCGTCGAACCGAGCGAGATTCATATTCAGCACTTTTCGATCTGACGGTCGGATCTTCCAGAATTCAACTAAGAAGTGGACGAATCTCGCGACCAATGTAACAGTGTCCTCTGCGCACAGTGCACTTAAGTGAGTTACTGTAGATGAACAGTAACCCTGGTTTTCGAGACCCCGACGAATACAACGTTGACTAATTCACTGTTCGGAGTCCGAATATAGTGATCCAGGTAGTCATTTCGAACGGTTTCATCGTTCTGGACACAATGGCACTGACGGAATTTCTGTTTGACGGTCCTAGAGCCTCAAAACGCGCGATAACTGTGTTTCGGTACAGTATAAGATGGAATTTAAAAATTGTGGAGCAAAATTTTAGCGAACCAAAATCGCCACCTGATAGGTTTCGTCGAGCCGGACGTCGTGGTGGTGTCAGATTTTCAGTTTGAAAGTCCGGTTGTCTCGAAAAGCGTGAAAATAGTGAAAAATACAACAAATTGCGCGATAAACCCTAGTTCTTGCCTCGTTCTACGTGCTACTCCCTAGTTAGGGACCTAAGTGTGAAACTAAGTCTACTGTGAGGGACTTAGCTTCTAGGATTCAAAGGTTGAGGGGTGTAAACGAAATTTACATATACCTATATATATAGGTACCCTCGGCTAGGGTTTCCCCAAAAACCCTAAACCCATAGCCTTTCCCCCAGCCGCTGTTCCAACGGAACCCCTTCCTCTCTGCCGTGCTCCCCGGAGCCTCCCCGCACCGGCCGCCGGCGGGAGCAAACTATCGCCGGATTATCGTGTTGCGGCCGAGGATGATCCCAGGCTTCATGCAACCGATAAAACCAAGATCAAAACCGTTCATTCTCTTCCTTTTGGTGACTGCAAGCTACCATTAAAATATGGAGTTGATCGGTGAAGAATCCACGGAGATCGGGGATGCCCTAGAACGGGCCAATGTTGAACCGCGGCCGTTCCTCGCGGTACGGCGCCGCCGCAGCCCCATGCCGCCGGGAAACTACCCAGCAGGCACCAGGGGACCGAGAGGACTACCTTGGTCCATCTTGCGCCGGCCCAGACCTCGCCGGCCGGAATCCACCATTAGAGGTGGTCGGAAAACACAAATTCTGAAGAACTTGATCTCCGGCGATCGCCGGAGCTCCGTCAAGTGGGAAAGCAACCTGGGTAGGGTCCCTTGGTCCGTAGGAAACTCCCCATGCACTTGCATGGGAGGTTGAACGTGGGGTTTCTTCCCTCGGAGATTGCACCCATGTCGTGGCCGAGCCTCTTCTCCGGCCATCGCCGTCGTCTTGGGTCGCCGGCCGACCACCCAGGTACTCACTAACCAACTCTAGCAAGGTTCCCTTCCATCTTAGACCCCAGAAATTCTTACTTGCAGAGGATCAAGCTCGGGAACAACTTAGTTATTGGTATATGTATAATGCCCACAAGGTGTTTGATAAAATGCTTCAAAGAATATTTAGTTGGAATTAGGGTTTACATTGAATATGAAAGTTGTTCAAAATAATCCCCTGAGCTTGATGCTCGCTTCAGACCAAGATGGTTCTGTGTGGATTAAAATTTGGAGCAATGAAAACTTGTATGTTTGCAAGGATCTGGTTCTGGTGGAACCAGCAGGTCTGGGCTGCAAAGGAGGTGAGCCCCAGTGTCCTTGCACTGTTTAAAGACACTTTCATATACAAAGTTCGTCTGTTTGACGATCGGATTAAAAGTTGTAGTGTAATCAACCTTTTAAAGTAATGTTGAAACAAAACTAAGTTCCGGGCTATTAGAGAAGCCCCGACAGTGTATTCCTAGCTATTTTGGGGTCACTGGACGCGATGCTCGCGTTAGATTTAGGTTTTGAAGACTCGGAGAAACAAAATTCATTAAGGCTATGTTAGTAAGGTATTTTATGGCCCGAAGTTTTCCTCGGGTCCCGTGCTGCTGCAAATGAGTGAGCACGGTGTTCAGCAAGATAAATGTCACCTGCTGGAAGTGACGGTTCGTCAAAATTAATTTCCAGTTGAAAGAACGAGCGAGAACAGCGCTCAAATGACGCTAAAAACGTGAATTCTAGAAACCCTAGGGGTCTAAATGCAATTTTGGCACTGCATACTGTTTAGAACAATGTATAAATGTTTCCTAAACTTTTCTTTAGGATTCCAACGGTTCTCGTTGACCGGGAATCGGATTTCGATCGATAAATCGGCGATATTCTCCCGTTTAAGCTTCACGTTGCTGTCGTGTCGTCGGGATGGGTATGTGTGAGTCTAGTTCTGACTACAGTCTCTGTTCAGGGCCCAGCAGTTCAGCACCAGCCTCCCGGTAGTCCAGCGGGAGTTCGGGATCGGCCTTCTTTCAGGTGGGTTTTATTTTTAAGTCTTAGCATTTAACTCTATCATGTTGGACGGGGTCAATCTTATGCGTATGTGGGTTCTTTTGCCTTGGTGTTTAGCGTCGGTCTTTGGCAGTCATTTTACTTTCGTTATTACATGTTAGCGGGGTACCTTTGAGCACACGTGTTACCGTTTTTCTTTGGATTATACATGATAGCAGTTATAGCTTACTCTTATTTATACATGATAGCGGTTATAGCTTACTCTTGTTTATACATGATAGCGGTTACAGTTTACTCTTGTTTATACATGATAGCGGTTATAGTTCACTCTTGTTTATACATTATGATGCTGACATGATAACGGTTATGGTTACTTTGCTCGAGGCTGCAGCACGCGCACCCGCGGTTTGGCCACCACAAAGGGTGCGCTTTTCCGGAAAAGTGGTCTATGACCCGTGTATACCCACGAGGTGACGTAGTGGGGCCCCTTATTAGTTGTGGGGTTTGAGGCGCCGAGGTGCGAGCGTTGCGACCCGTCGGTTTAGTTGTCCGACGTGGTCGAGTTTCTGCAGGTACGGTATGGGCCGTCGGTTTAGTTGTCCGACGTGGCCGGGTATTACAGGATACAGGTGTACAGGTTACCTCTCCACCTTGAGAGGGTGGTTGCTCCGGTTGTCTTCACGGTTTGTTTTATTATATTTTCCTGCTCTACTATTTTTACGTCACTAACTTCCCACTTCGTGACAGGGTTCGGTCGGGGGGAGAGGTAGGCGGCGGTGAGGACGGGACAGGAGCAGCTGGGTCGCTGGGGACCCTAGACTGTATTTGTTCTTTCCTTCTTGCATTTCATTTACATTGTAGTTATGTGAGAGGTTCTCGATACCCTCGTGGGGTCGGCATGGATGTCGGTACGGGTTGCATTTAGTTATCCTCTTATACGCTACTCTTCCTTTTATTTTGTTGGCCATTTGAAAATGAAAATGGCAAAAGCCGAAGAAAAGATTGCGAAAACCATTTTTAAAATCTAAGTGTCGGGTGGGCACCGTTTTCAAAACCTTGTGGATTTATGCTAATTTCGAAACTCGCTTTCAAAACATAAGCGCCGGGTAGGCGCTCTTTTAAAACTGTGGATTTATCCTTTCCAAATTGATCGGCCATACATTTTTAAGTGAATTAGAATGCTGGTGGTATATGAATAATTGTTGTGATTGAATGGATGTGTATGTTTGAAATATGTACTGAACTCCACGCCGGGCATATACAGGGGAGGCTCTGTCCGTTTACAGAGTGACCCTGTATGTGTGGCGGGTCTGGGCACGCGCCGGGGAAGAGGGGTTCTCCTTTATCAAAAAAAAATTTTATACGTCAAATGCTTGACTTTTGTGAATCGTTTCCGCTAAAACAAACCCCCGGGGCATGACAGATTAAATGGTATCAGAGAGTTCTTTCAATCACAACAGTTAGTGCCGACATCCGCGGGAACACCTCACTTGCCTACACATGAATGAAATGGGTAGGGCATAGGACTGTAGAACGTGAGTGACCGAGGGGGGGGAGGGGGAAATGTTGAGTTCTTTCTCTCACTTTATGGTTGTTGCTAGTAGGGTAGTCTAAAGTTGACTCTTGTGATGTGTGACAGACGTGGCCCGTACTAGATCATCGGCCGGGGACGCAGAGTCAGTGTCCGACATCCACGGAGATACCACACTTAGCTACGAATGAATGAATTGAATAAGGCATAGAAGCGTAGAACGCGAGTGATCGGGGGAGCGGGGGGGAAAGTATATGTCCCGTTTTCTCGATAGTTGGTTAAGTGCTATACTAGCGGAGTCTAGAACTGACTTGTGGGGTGTGTGAGTACGGGTTAAGTTTTGTTTCTCGGTTTAGCTCGGTTGTCGCGTTCGTGTAGTAGTGTTGTTGTGGGGGGTCTTGGGATTCCCCCTGGGGTTGAGAAAAGAGACCACTGGGACTAGCAAATTTTGTTCGTTTGGGCTTGATTCTTCCTTTTGTTAAGCGGACCTAGAGCTTAAATACTCCTAGTTGGGAATGTGATCGTTGGCCTGGGGGTATGCAGCTCGGCTCAGTGTATGGTGCTTGGAAGGGCAATGGATTGGGACCGAGCGGTAGAGGTTAATCAGGGTGTCGCACCCCTTGGGTGCCAAGACGGAAGTAGGACCGTGCTTCTTGGGTTTTGTCGCCAGCTCCCCATGACCAAGGCATAGTCTTGAGGTTTTGGGTTGCGAGTTTGTGATTGTGAAGCAGTACAGATCACGAGGGGCTCAAGGCCAATGGGAAGCGCAAGTCGGACATGTTTGGCCACTTTTCCCATGTATTGGATTCCTGGCGTATTTAAGTTTCGGGGATGGAACTTCTTTTAAGGTGTGAGTGATGTAGCACTCGAGAAATTCTAGTGTGCTCGCAGGCGAGGAAGCAGATCTAACCTTAGCGATTTGCATACCGGTGCGTGAATTGCACAGTTTCCGATGCACAAATTTCCGCCTTTCCGATCCGATACCTGGGTATTTGGTTAGGAACGAACCCTAGGATGACTTGTGTTCACGAGAGAGCGCAGGGTATTGGCATAGTGGTTTGGAGCTCAGGTGTGTTTCACACAGTTGAGTCTCGTTGTTTCGGTTATTAGTCGTACGCACTCTGGTTTTTGGGATCGTTGTTAGTGCAGGGTTAGCCGCGGTCATGGTTTCGGCTGAGGGCTTGATGTTTCAATGGAGCCAGAGTGCTCGGATCAGTTACAGTGGTTAAAGGTTAAATCACTGTTCTTGTTGTAATCGTCCAGCTGATGGCACAGCAGTAGATGACTGCTATTATTGCACTGGCCTCACAGTTTGCTTAGAGGTTGAACCAGTTGTTGACCCTTCAGTGTCCCCGTGTCATAATTCAATGGCCTATGGGCCCGATGGTAACCCTGTTTTGGGACGGATGCAAATCGACCCCACCTTTTGCACAGATTTTGTGGATCGACGTGGACTCGCCTATGTGTTAGTCATGGTGATGTTTGTGACCACGAGGTGGTAGTAATCCTTGATAAAGGTTCTGTTTTTAGCACTGGGATTGTGTTGGGAGGTATGTGATATACCTTCTGATAGGAGTTGCGTCCCCAACTAGTTGTTGGCGACAGTTCTACGGTATTTCGCTGTTCTTTTGGTAAGCACGTTGGCGGCAGGCAACAGACTGTCGAAAGAACTGAGGAAATACTCTGCCCTGTAATGGGAAGTATCAGATTGGGTCTAAATTAGTAGCCTTAGAGTTGTCGATACCTTGCGACTGACTTGTAGCCCTCGAATAAACTTTTTGAGCATTTCATAAAGTATGACTTCAGGCTGTAGGCTCCGGGAATGAAACTTTTTTTAAGTTGTAAGTTTCGGGGACGAAACTTCTTTTAAGTTGTAAGTGATGTAGAAACTCGAAATATTTTATTTTTAATAAATAGATTAAAAGCAGAATCGTAGTCGATTTCGGGTTCAAAAGACCTATGTTGATTTATTTAGTCAATTGCCAGTGTGCGAGTTGCACGATTTACAAGACAAAAGGCTATTTTCCAATCCGGACATGATCTTGGAAATCCGAGTTGACCGTTGCGATCGTCTCGTCGAACCGAGCGAGATTCATATTCAGCACTTTTCGATCTGACGGTCGGATCTTCCAGAATTCAACTAAGAAGTGGACGAATCTCGCGACCAATGTAACAGTGTCCTCTGCGCACAGTGCACTTAAGTGAGTTACTGTAGATGAACAGTAACCCCGGTTTTCGAGACCCCGACGAATACAACGTTGACTAATTCACTGTTCGGAGTCCGAATATAGTGATCCAGGTAGTCATTTCGAACGGTTTCGTCGTTCTGGACACCAATGGCACTGACGGAATTTCTGTTTGACGGTCCTAGAGCCTCGAAACGCGCGATAACTGTGTTTCGGTACAGTATAAGATGGAATTTAAAAATTGTGGAGCAAAATTTTAGCGAACCAAAATCGCCACCTGATAGGTTTCGTCGAGCCGGACGTCGTGGTGGTGTCAGATTTTCAGTTTGAAAGTCCGGTTGTCTCGAAAAGCGTGAAAATAGTGAAAAATACAACAAATTGCGCGATAAACCCTAGTTCTTGCCTCGTTCTACGTGCTACTCCCTAGTTAGGGACCTAAGTGTGAAACTAAGTCTACTGTGAGGGACTTAGCTTCTAGGATTCAAAGGTTGAGGGGTGTAAACGAAATTTACATATACCTATATATATAGGTACCCTCGGCTAGGGTTCCCCAAAAACCCTAAACCCATAGCCTTTCCCCCAGCCGCTGTTCCAACGGAACCCCTTCCTCTCTGCCGTGCTCCCCCGGAGCCTCCCCGCACCGGACGCCGGCGGGAGCAAACTATCGCCGGATTATCGTGTTGCGGCCGAGGATGATCCCAGGCTTCATGCAACCGATAAAACCAAGATCAAAACCGTTCATTCTCTCTTCCTTTGGTGACTGCAAGCTACCATTAAAATATGGAGTTGATCGGTGAAGAATCCACGGAGATCGGGGGATGCCCTAGAACGGGCCAATGTTGACCGCGGCCGTTCCTCGCGGTACGGCGCCGCCGCAGCCCCATGCCGCCGGGAAACTACCCAGCAGGCACCAGTGGGACCGAGAGGACTACCTTGGTCCATCTTGCGCCGGCCCAGACCTCGCCGGCCGGAATCCACCATTAGAGGTGGTCGGAAAACACAAATTCTGAAGAACTTGATCTCCGGCGATCGCCGGAGCTCCGTCAAGTGGGAAAGCAACTGGGTAGGGTCCCTTGGTCCGTAGGAAACTCCCCATGCACTTGCAGGGAGGTTGAACGTGGGGTTTCTTTCCCTCGGAGATTGCACCCATGTCGTGGCCGAGCCTCTTCTCCGGCCATCGCCGTCGTCTTGGGGTCGCCGGCCGACCACCCAGGTACTCACTAAACCAACTCTAGCAAGGTTCCCTTCCATCTTAGACCCAGAAATTCTTACTTGCAGAGGATCAAGCTCGGGAACAACTTAGTTATTGGTATATGTATAATGCCCACAAGGTGTTTGATAAAATGCTTCCAAAGAATATTTAGTTGGAATTAGGGTTTACATGAATATGAAAGTTGTTCAAATAATCCCCTGAGCTTGATGCTCGCTTCAGACCAAGATGGTTCTGTGTGGATTAAAATTTGGAGCAATGAAAACTTGTATGTTTGCAAGGATCTGGTTCTGGTGGAACCAGCAGGTCTGGGCTGCAAAGGAGGTGAGCCCCAGTGTCCCTTGCACTGTTTAAAGACACTTTCATATACAAGTTCGTCTGTTTGACGATCGGATTAAAAGTTGTAGTGTAATCAACCTTTTAAAGTAATGTTGAAACAAAACTAAGTTCGCGGCTATTAGAGAAGCCCCGACAGTGTATTCCTAGCTATTTTGGGGTCACTGGACGCGATGCTCGCGTTAGATTTAGGTTTTGAAGACTCGGAGAACAAAAATTCATTAAGGCTATGTTAGTAAGGTATTTTATGGCCCCGAAGTTTCCTCGGGTCCCGTGCTGCTGCAAATGAGTGAGCACGGTGTTCAGCAAGATAAATGTCACCTGCTGGAAGTGACGGTTCGTCAAAATTAATTTCCAGTTGAAAGAACGAGCGAGAACAGCGCTCAAATGACGCTAAAAACGTGAATTCTAGAAACCCTAGGGGTCTAAATGCAATTTTGGCACTGCATACTGTTTAGAACAATGTATAAATGTTTCCTAAACTTTCTTTAGGATTCCAACGGTTCTCGTTGACCGGGAATCGGATTTCGATCGATAAATCGGCGATATTCTCCCGTTTAAGCTTCACGTTGCTGTCGTGTCGTCGGGATGGTATGTGTGAGTCTAGTTCTGACTACAGTCTCTGTTCAGGGCCCAGCAGTTCAGCACCAGCCTCCCGGTAGTCCAGCGGGAGTTCGGGATCGGCCTTCTTTCAGGTGGGTTTTATTTTTAAGTCTTAGCATTTAACTCTATCATGTTGGACGGGGTCAATCTTATGCGTATGTGGGTTCTTTTGCCTTGGTGTTTAGCGTCGGTCTTGGCAGTCATTTTACTTTCGTTATTACATGTTAGCGGGGTACCTTTGAGCACACGTGTTACCGTTTTTCTTTGGATTATACATGATAGCAGTTATAGCTTACTCTTATTTATACATGATAGCGGTTATAGCTTACTCTTGTTTATACATGATAGCGGTTACAGTTTACTCTTGTTTATACATGATAGCGGTTATAGTTCACTCTTGTTTATACATTATGATGCTGACATGATAACGGTTATGGTTACTTTGCTCGAGGCTGCAGCACGCGCACCCCGCGGTTTGGCCACCACAAAGGGTGCGCTTTTCCGGAAAAGTGGTCTATGACCCGTGTATACCCACGAGGTGACGTAGTGGGGCCCCCTTATTAGTTGTGGGGTTTGAGGCGCCGAGGTGCGAGCGTTGCGACCCGTCGGTTTAGTTGTCCGACGTGGTCGAGTTTCTGCAGGTACGGTAGTGGGCCGTCGGTTTAGTTGCCGACG
>CM055061.1:10906162-11000103 GCA_029204045.2 Tillandsia leiboldiana
TCAGCACTTTTCGATCTGACGGTCGGATCTTCCAGAATCAACTAAGAAGTGGACGAATCTCGCGACCCATGAACAGTGTCCTCTGCGCACAGTGCACTAAGTGAGTTACTGTAGATGAACTAACCTTGGTTTTCGGAGAACCCGACGAATACAACGTTGACTAATTCACTGTTCGGAGTCCGAACATAGTGATCCAGGTAGTCATTTCGAACGGTTCGTCGTTCTGGACACAATGGCACTGACGGATTTCTTGTTTGACTCGGTCCTAGAGCCTCGAAACGCGCGATAACTGTGGTTTCGGTACAGTATAAGATGGAATTTAAAAATGTGGAGCAAAATTTTAGCGAACCAAAATCGCCACCTGATAGGTTTCGTCGAGCCGGACGTCGTGGTGGTGTCAGATTTTCAGTTGACAGCCGTTGTCTCGAAAAGCGTTGTGAAAATAGTGAAAAATACAACAAATTGCGCGGATATAAACCCTAGTTTCTTGCCTCGTTCTACGTGCTACTCCCTAGTTAGGGACCTAAGTGTGAAACTAAGTCTACTGTGAGGGACTTAGCTTCTAGGATTCAAAGGTTGAGGGGTGTAAACGAAATTTACAATACTATATATATAGGTACCCTCGGCTAGGGTTTCCCCAAAAACCTAAACCCATAGCCTTCCCCCAGCCGCTGTTCCAACGGAACCCCTTCCTCTCTGCCGTGCTCCCGGAGCCTCCCCGCACCGGCCGCCGGCGGGAGCAAACTATCGCCGGATTATCGTGTTGCGGCCGAGGATGATCCCAGGCTTCATGCAACCGATAAAACCAAGATCAAAACCGTTCATTCTCTTCCTTTTGGTGACTGCAAGCTACCATTAAAATATGGAGTTGATCGGTGAAGAATCCACGGAGATCGGGGATGCCCTAGAACGGGCCAATGTTGAACCGCGGCCGTTCCTCGCGGTACGGCGCCGCCGCAGCCCCATGCCGCCGGGAAACTACCCAGCAGGCACCAGGGGACCGAGAGGACTACCTTGGTCCATCTTGCGCCGGCCCAGACCTCGCCGGCCGGAATCCACCATTAGAGGTGGTCGGAAAACACAAATTCTGAAGAACTTGATCTCCGGCGATCGCCGGAGCTCCGTCAAGTGGGAAAGCAACCTGGGTAGGGTCCCTTGGTCCGTAGGAAACTCCCCATGCACTTGCATGGGAGGTTGAACGTGGGGTGTTTCTTCCCTCGGAGATTGCACCCATGTCGTGGCCGAGCCTCTTCTCCGGCCATCGCCGTCGTCTTGGGTCGCCGGCCGACCACCCAGGTACTCACTAACCAACTCTAGCAAGGTTCCCTTCCATCTTAGACCCCAGAAATTCTTACTTGCAGAGGATCAAGCTCGGGAACAACTTAGTTATTGGTATATGTATAATGCCCACAAGGTGTTTGATAAAATGCTTCAAAGAATATTTAGTTGGAATTAGGGTTTACATTGAATATGAAAGTTGTTCAAAATAATCCCCTGAGCTTGATGCTCGCTTCAGACCAAGATGGTTCTGTGTGGATTAAAATTTGGAGCATGAAAACTTGTAGTTTGCAAGGATCTGGTTCTGGTGGAACCAGCAGGTCTGGGCTGCAAAGGAGGTGAGCCCCAGTGCCTTGCACTGTTTAAAGACACTTTCATATACAAAGTTCGTCTGTTTGACGATCGATTAAAAGTTGTAGTGTAATCAACCTTTAAAGTATGTTTTGAAACAAAACTAAGTCCGGCTATTAGAGAAGCCCCGACAGTGTATTCCTAGCTATTTTGGGGTCACTGGACGCGATGCTCGCGTTAGCTTTAGGTTTTTGAAGACTCGGAGAAACAAAAATTCATTAAGGCTATGTTAGTAAGGTATTTTATGGCCCGAAGTTTTCCTCGGGTCCCGTGCTGCTGCAAATGAGTGAGCACGGTGTTCAGCAAGATAAATGTCACCTGCTGGAAGTGACGGTTCGTCAAAATTAATTTCCAGTTGAAAGAACGAGCGAGAACAGCGCTCAAATGACGCTAAAAAAACGTGAATTCTAGAAACCCTAGGGGTCTAAATGCAATTTTGCACTGCATACTGTTTAGAACAATGTATAAATGTTTCCTAAACTTTTCTTTAGGATTCCAACGGTTCTCGTTGACCGGGAATCGGATTTCGATCGATAAATCGGCGATATTCTCCCGTTTAAGCTTCACGTTGCTGTCGTGTCGTCGGGATGGGTATGTGTGAGTCTAGTTCTGACTACAGTCTCTGTTCAGGGCCCAGCAGTTCAGCACCAGCCTCCCGGTAGTCCAGCGGGAGTTCGGGATCGGCCTTCTTTCAGGTGGGTTTTATTTTTAAGTCTTAGCATTTAACTCTATCATGTTGGACGGGGTCAATCTTATGCGTATGGTGGGTTCTTTTTGCCTTGGTGTTTAGCGTCGGTCTTTGGCAGTCATTTTACTTTCGTTATTACATGTTAGCGGGGTACCTTTGAGCACACGGTGTTACCGTTTTTCTTTGGATTATACATGATAGCAGTTATAGCTTACTCTTATTTATACATGATAGCGGTTATAGCTTACTCTTGTTTATACATGATAGCGGTTACAGTTTACTCTTGTTTATACATGATAGCGGTTATAGTTCACTCTTGTTTATACATTATGATGCTGACATGATAACGGTTATGGTTACTTTGCTCGAGGCTTGCAGCACGCGCACCCGCGGTTTGGCCACCACAAAGGTTGCGCTTTTCCGGAAAAGTGGTCTATGACCCGGTATACCCACGAGGTGACGTAGTGGGGCCCCTTATTAGTTGTGGGGTTTGAGGCGCCGAGGTGCCGAGCGTTGCGACCCGTCGGTTTAGTTGTCCGACGTGGTCGAGTTTCTGCAGGTACGGTATGGGCCGTCGGTTTAGTTGTCCGACGTGGCCGGGTATTACAGGATACAGGTGTACAGGTTACCTCTCCACCTTGAGAGGGTGGTTGCTCCGGTTGTCTTCACGGTTTGTTTTATTATATTTTCCTGCTCTACTATTTTTACGTCACTAACTTCCCACTTCGTGACAGGGTTCGGTCGGGGGGAGAGGTAGGCGGCGGTGAGGACGGGACAGGAGCAGCTGGGTCGCTGGGGACCCTAGACTGTATTTGTTCTTTCCTTCTTGCATTTCATTTACATTGTAGTTATGTGAGAGGTTCTCGATACCCTCGTGGGGTCGGCATGGATGTCGGTACGGGTTGCATTTAGTTATCCTCTTATACGCTACTCTTCCTTTTATTTTGTTGGCCATTTGAAAATGAAATGGCAAAAGCCGAAGAAAAGATTGCGGAAAACCATTTTTAAAATCTAAGTGTCGGGTGGGCACCGTTTTCAAAACCTTGTGGATTTATGCTAATTTCGAAACTCGCTTTCAAAACATAAGCGCCGGGTAGGCGCTCTTTTAAAACTGTGGATTTATCCTTTCCAAATTGATCGGCCATACATTTTTAAGTGAATTAGAATGCTGGTGGTATATGAATAATTGTTGTGATTGAATGGATGTGTATGTTTGAAATATGTACTGAACTCCACGCCGGGCATATACAGGGGAGGCTCTGTCCGTTTACAGAGTGACCCTGTATGTGTGGCGGGTCTGGGCACGCGCCGGGGAAGAGGGGTTCTCCTTTATCAAAAAAAATTTTATACGTCAAATGCTTGACTTTTGTGAATCGTTTCCGCTAAAACAAACCCCCGGGGCATGACAGATTAAATGGTATCAGAGAGTTCTTTCAATCACAACAGTTAGTGCCGACATCCGCGGGAACACCTCACTTGCCTACACATGAATGAAATGGGTAGGGCATAGGACTGTAGAACGTGAGTGACCGAGGGGGGGGAGGGGGAAATGTTGAGTTCTTTCTCTCACTTTATGGTTGTTGCTAGTAGGGTAGTCTAAAGTTGACTCTTGTGATGTGTGACAGACGTGGCCCGTACTAGATCATCGGCCGGGGACGCAGAGTCAGTGTCCGACATCCACGGAGATACCACACTTAGCTACGAATGAATGAATTGAATAAGGCATAGAAGCGTAGAACGCGAGTGATCGGGGGAGCGGGGGGGAAAGTATATGTCCCGTTTTCTCGATAGTTGGTTAAGTGCTATACTAGCGGAGTCTAGAACTGACTTGTGGGGTGTGTGAGTACGGGTTAAGTTTTGTTTCTCGGTTTAGCTCGGTTGTCGCGTTCGTGTAGTAGTGTTGTTGTGGGGGTCTTGGGATTCCCCCTGGGGTTGAGAAAAGAGACCACTGGGACTAGCAAATTTTGTTCGTTTGGGCTTGATTCTTCCTTTTGTTAAGCGGACCTAGAGCTTAAATACTCCTAGTTGGGAATGTGATCGTTGGCCTGGGGGTATGCAGCTCGGCTCAGTGTATGGTGCTTGGAAGGGCAATGGATTGGGACCGAGCGGTAGAGGTTAATCAGGGTGTCGCACCCCTTGGGTGCCAAGACGGAAGTAGGACCGTGCTTCTTGGGTTTTGTCGCCAGCTCCCCATGACCAAGGCATAGTCTTGAGGTTTTGGGTTGCGAGTTTGTGATTGTGAAGCAGTACAGATCACGAGGGGCTCAAGGCCAATGGGAAGCGCAAGTCGGACATGTTTGGCCACTTTTCCCATGTATTGGATTCCTGGCGTATTTAAGTTTCGGGGATGGAACTTCTTTTAAGGTGTGAGTGATGTAGCACTCGAGAAATTCTAGTGTGCTCGCAGGCGAGGAAGCAGATCTAACCTTAGCGATTTGCATACCGGTGCGTGAATTGCACAGTTTCCGATGCACAAATTTCCGCCTTTCCGATCCGATACCTGGGTATTTGGTTAGGAACGAACCCTAGGATGACTTGTGTTCACGAGAGAGCGCAGGGTATTGGCATAGTGGTTTGGAGCTCAGGTGTGTTTCACACAGTTGAGTCTCGTTGTTTCGGTTATTAGTCGTACGCACTCTGGTTTTTGGGATCGTTGTTAGTGCAGGGTTAGCCGCGGTCATGGTTTCGGCTGAGGGCTTGATGTTTCAATGGAGCCAGAGTGCTCGGATCAGTTACAGTGGTTAAAGGTTAAATCACTGTTCTTGTTGTAATCGTCCAGCTGATGGCACAGCAGTAGATGACTGCTATTATTGCACTGGCCTCACAGTTTGCTTAGAGGTTGAACCAGTTGTTGACCCTTCAGTGTCCCCGTGTCATAATTCAATGGCCTATGGGCCCGATGGTAACCCTGTTTTGGGACGGATGCAAATCGACCCCACCTTTTGCACAGATTTTGTGGATCGACGTGGACTCGCCTATGTGTTAGTCATGGTGATGTTTGTGACCACGAGGTGGTAGTAATCCTTGATAAAGGTTCTGTTTTTAGCACTGGGATTGTGTTGGGAGGTATGTGATATACCTTCTGATAGGAGTTGCGTCCCCAACTAGTTGTTGGCGACAGTTCTACGGTATTTCGCTGTTCTTTTGGTAAGCACGTTGGCGGCAGGCAACAGACTGTCGAAAGAACTGAGGAAATACTCTGCCCTGTAATGGGAAGTATCAGATTGGGTCTAAATTAGTAGCCTTAGAGTTGTCGATACCTTGCGACTGACTTGTAGCCCTCGAATAAACTTTTTGAGCATTTCATAAAGTATGACTTCAGGCTGTAGGCTCCGGGAATGAAACTTTTTTTAAGTTGTAAGTTTCGGGGACGAAACTTCTTTTAAGTTGTAAGTGATGTAGAAACTCGAAATATTTTATTTTTAATAAATAGATTAAAAGCAGAATCGTAGTCGATTTCGGGTTCAAAAGACCTATGTTGATTTATTTAGTCAATTGCCAGTGTGCGAGTTGCACGATTTACAAGACAAAAGGCTATTTTCCAATCCGGACATGATCTTGGAAATCCGAGTTGACCGTTGCGATCGTCTCGTCGAACCGAGCGAGATTCATATTCAGCACTTTTCGATCTGACGGTCGGATCTTCCAGAATTCAACTAAGAAGTGGACGAATCTCGCGACCAATGTAACAGTGTCCTCTGCGCACAGTGCACTTAAGTGAGTTACTGTAGATGAACAGTAACCCCGGTTTTCGAGACCCCGACGAATACAACGTTGACTAATTCACTGTTCGGAGTCCGAATATAGTGATCCAGGTAGTCATTTCGAACGGTTTCGTCGTTCTGGACACAATGGCACTGACGGAATTTCTGTTTGACGGTCCTAGAGCCTCGAAACGCGCGATAACTGTGTTTCGGTACAGTATAAGATGGAATTTAAAAATTGTGGAGCAAAATTTTAGCGAACCAAAATCGCCACCTGATAGGTTTCGTCGAGCCGGACGTCGTGGTGGTGTCAGATTTTCAGTTTGAAAGTCCGGTTGTCTCGAAAAGCGTGAAAATAGTGAAAAATACAACAAATTGCGCGATAAACCCTAGTTCTTGCCTCGTTCTACGTGCTACTCCCTAGTTAGGGACCTAAGTGTGAAACTAAGTCTACTGTGAGGGACTTAGCTTCTAGGATTCAAAGGTTGAGGGGTGTAAACGAAATTTACATATACCTATATATATAGGTACCCTCGGCTAGGGTTTCCCCAAAAACCCTAAACCCATAGCCTTTCCCCCAGCCGCTGTTCCAACGGAACCCCTTCCTCTCTGCCGTGCTCCCCGGAGCCTCCCCGCACCGGCCGCCGGCGGGAGCAAACTATCGCCGGATTATCGTGTTGCGGCCGAGGATGATCCCAGGCTTCATGCAACCGATAAAACCAAGATCAAAACCGTTCATTCTCTTCCTTTTGGTGACTGCAAGCTACCATTAAAATATGGAGTTGATCGGTGAAGAATCCACGGAGATCGGGGATGCCCTAGAACGGGCCAATGTTGAACCGCGGCCGTTCCTCGCGGTACGGCGCCGCCGCAGCCCCATGCCGCCGGGAAACTACCCAGCAGGCACCAGGGGACCGAGAGGACTACCTTGGTCCATCTTGCGCCGGCCCAGACCTCGCCGGCCGGAATCCACCATTAGAGGTGGTCGGAAAACACAAATTCTGAAGAACTTGATCTCCGGCGATCGCCGGAGCTCCGTCAAGTGGGAAAGCAACCTGGGTAGGGTCCCTTGGTCCGTAGGAAACTCCCCATGCACTTGCATGGGAGGTTGAACGTGGGGTTTCTTCCCTCGGAGATTGCACCCATGTCGTGGCCGAGCCTCTTCTCCGGCCATCGCCGTCGTCTTGGGTCGCCGGCCGACCACCCAGGTACTCACTAACCAACTCTAGCAAGGTTCCCTTCCATCTTAGACCCCAGAAATTCTTACTTGCAGAGGATCAAGCTCGGGAACAACTTAGTTATTGGTATATGTATAATGCCCACAAGGTGTTTGATAAAATGCTTCAAAGAATATTTAGTTGGAATTAGGGTTTACATTGAATATGAAAGTTGTTCAAAATAATCCCCTGAGCTTGATGCTCGCTTCAGACCAAGATGGTTCTGTGTGGATTAAAATTTGGAGCAATGAAAACTTGTATGTTTGCAAGGATCTGGTTCTGGTGGAACCAGCAGGTCTGGGCTGCAAAGGAGGTGAGCCCCAGTGTCCTTGCACTGTTTAAAGACACTTTCATATACAAAGTTCGTCTGTTTGACGATCGGATTAAAAGTTGTAGTGTAATCAACCTTTTAAAGTAATGTTGAAACAAAACTAAGTTCCGGGCTATTAGAGAAGCCCCGACAGTGTATTCCTAGCTATTTTGGGGTCACTGGACGCGATGCTCGCGTTAGATTTAGGTTTTGAAGACTCGGAGAAACAAAAATTCATTAAGGCTATGTTAGTAAGGTATTTTATGGCCCGAAGTTTTCCTCGGGTCCCGTGCTGCTGCAAATGAGTGAGCACGGTGTTCAGCAAGATAAATGTCACCTGCTGGAAGTGACGGTTCGTCAAAATTAATTTCCAGTTGAAAGAACGAGCGAGAACAGCGCTCAAATGACGCTAAAAACGTGAATTCTAGAAACCCTAGGGGTCTAAATGCAATTTTGGCACTGCATACTGTTTAGAACAATGTATAAATGTTTCCTAAACTTTTCTTTAGGATTCCAACGGTTCTCGTTGACCGGGAATCGGATTTCGATCGATAAATCGGCGATATTCTCCCGTTTAAGCTTCACGTTGCTGTCGTGTCGTCGGGATGGGTATGTGTGAGTCTAGTTCTGACTACAGTCTCTGTTCAGGGCCCAGCAGTTCAGCACCAGCCTCCCGGTAGTCCAGCGGGAGTTCGGGATCGGCCTTCTTTCAGGTGGGTTTTATTTTTAAGTCTTAGCATTTAACTCTATCATGTTGGACGGGGTCAATCTTATGCGTATGTGGGTTCTTTTGCCTTGGTGTTTAGCGTCGGTCTTTGGCAGTCATTTTACTTTCGTTATTACATGTTAGCGGGGTACCTTTGAGCACACGTGTTACCGTTTTTCTTTGGATTATACATGATAGCAGTTATAGCTTACTCTTATTTATACATGATAGCGGTTATAGCTTACTCTTGTTTATACATGATAGCGGTTACAGTTTACTCTTGTTTATACATGATAGCGGTTATAGTTCACTCTTGTTTATACATTATGATGCTGACATGATAACGGTTATGGTTACTTTGCTCGAGGCTGCAGCACGCGCACCCGCGGTTTGGCCACCACAAAGGGTGCGCTTTTCCGGAAAAGTGGTCTATGACCCGTGTATACCCACGAGGTGACGTAGTGGGGCCCCTTATTAGTTGTGGGGTTTGAGGCGCCGAGGTGCGAGCGTTGCGACCCGTCGGTTTAGTTGTCCGACGTGGTCGAGTTTCTGCAGGTACGGTATGGGCCGTCGGTTTAGTTGTCCGACGTGGCCGGGTATTACAGGATACAGGTGTACAGGTTACCTCTCCACCTTGAGAGGGTGGTTGCTCCGGTTGTCTTCACGGTTTGTTTTATTATATTTTCCTGCTCTACTATTTTTACGTCACTAACTTCCCACTTCGTGACAGGGTTCGGTCGGGGGGAGAGGTAGGCGGCGGTGAGGACGGGACAGGAGCAGCTGGGTCGCTGGGGACCCTAGACTGTATTTGTTCTTTCCTTCTTGCATTTCATTTACATTGTAGTTATGTGAGAGGTTCTCGATACCCTCGTGGGGTCGGCATGGATGTCGGTACGGGTTGCATTTAGTTATCCTCTTATACGCTACTCTTCCTTTTATTTTGTTGGCCATTTGAAAATGAAAATGGCAAAAGCCGAAGAAAAGATTGCGAAAACCATTTTTAAAATCTAAGTGTCGGGTGGGCACCGTTTTCAAAACCTTGTGGATTTATGCTAATTTCGAAACTCGCTTTCAAAACATAAGCGCCGGGTAGGCGCTCTTTTAAAACTGTGGATTTATCCTTTCCAAATTGATCGGCCATACATTTTTAAGTGAATTAGAATGCTGGTGGTATATGAATAATTGTTGTGATTGAATGGATGTGTATGTTTGAAATATGTACTGAACTCCACGCCGGGCATATACAGGGGAGGCTCTGTCCGTTTACAGAGTGACCCTGTATGTGTGGCGGGTCTGGGCACGCGCCGGGGAAGAGGGGTTCTCCTTTATCAAAAAAAAATTTTATACGTCAAATGCTTGACTTTTGTGAATCGTTTCCGCTAAAACAAACCCCCGGGGCGTGACAACACCACCTTCAAATAATAGCACATATGCTATATTTATAGCTTACATCAAAAGCTATCAAATCCTAGTCTAAATAGATTTTTACTCTAATTAATATTTAAATCTTAACAAACTTATCTCTTTAAGATTTAAATAATAATCATAATCCAACTAGGATTCAACTACAAATATAATCAAATCCTAACAGAATCTTATCGAGTAGCTTTCTTCCATTGTATAAGTGGAGAGACCTAGATTTAACTACTACTATCTCGTATTATGCATTTTTTTTTAGCTCGTGGATTTGACGTGCTGTAGATTTTAAGTGGCTGGTGGCTTCCAGAAGAAAGGCATTGTTGCATAGATTAAAGTCTATAATAGGAATGATGAAATGACAGATGTTTTAGGACGGATGGTGGAGGCATTTTTGGACAAGATCAACTTCATGGTAGTATATTCTTTTCTTAAAATTTTGTAATAATTTCAAAAACGATAAAAAATAAGCGAAGCGGGTAGCATGCTACCTTTCTCTCAAAAAATTTCAAAAACGATTGTGTGTAGATTTTTGTCCCTTTGCTGTGTATCAATAATCCTGCTTTATATAACATTTATAACTAGATATCTTTGTTGAGAGGACATGATTGTAGCCCACCGGCAAACTAATTGATGTAGGGCATAAAGCATAGTGGAGAGGTCACAGTGGCTGATGAAATTGTTTGTAGAATTAATCCGTGAGGTAGCATATACTTTTTGACCCTCTAGTGTTGTTCTCTAGATTTAGGAAACCTTTGCATGGTATCGAGCCATAGTCTTGGTTGGGCATGTGTTGTCCTCTGGCTCTCGACTGAAATAAACTGTGTTAATTTAATTGATTTGCGATGAGATCATTTCCATATCCAGATGTCGATTAATTAGAAATAGATTTGGCAAAAAGGTATGGCAGCTCTTTCATTATTGCCCGTCTTTCCATATAGCTCATTTTAGGATTCCTCACTTCATTTTTGTCGCATAGTGGTGGTGGAGTCTTCTCAATAATATCATGTATTTTTTTGAGACATTGCTTTGTAATTTACTGATTAATCATTTTTGAAAACAAAGAGTTTGATAAACATACCTTGTTTTGAGGTTCAATATCTCGTTGCTCCTAAAGTGTTCGAGTATGGCTAGCGTTTTCTAGAAACTCAATTACTTCTAGGTTAAATCGTGGAGATGATTGATGGGCTTTGTTGTTCCATGAATGTACTGGAAGGTTGATTGGTGATGTTTTTTTGTCTTTGATAAAGGAATTTCTCTAAAACGATCAAGTCATGTTTTATCTCGAGATTTATGTTCACGGGTCCGTCGTGCGACTTTCTTTCTTGTCAAGTTATCAGATAATTGCCTTATACTTCTCCTTGATGCTTTCTTTATAGTGAGAGCTACATGATAGGCCACCATGCGAACCTTTGTGCTTGAAAGTTTCAATTAGCTTTACATAGGTTGCTACCCTTTGCTTTTAGATGCTGCTTGTGTTACAGACCAGCTTTTTTTTCTTTTTCTTTTTGCACTTTCGCCTTTCAACTTTTTTTTGTTTCGATTCTCTACTCATAGGTGGTAAGCAATTTATATTTTTTGAAGTTTCATATTTTAGCTGTTGAAATAGGAAATACATGTTGATTTCTTATTTAGCTATACATGTGCTTGTTGATTTTTGAGGTGCTTTTGCTGCTTTGTTTCCTCTTTATTATTCCTTTCTGTTATCTGTCCTTTTTTTTCTCTGTTTTGTTACTCTTCTACTGTACAATGACAAGTGATTGTTAAATTATATGTTTTTGATCAATATTTTCTATTGTGTTAAAATTGGGTGTCCGTTAGGGATCTAACCTCCTTACCTGGAGCAAGAATGATTTCAACAAATTCCTTGTCTGAGAATTGCTGATCACTTGTTTCAGCGTGATGAATTCTTGATTAACTTGGCTTAACGAAGGGTCCTTAAAGTATGTTCACATTCGGAACATTTTATTTATGTAGTTCGCCAAGTCTTGCTTGTTAAGTCTTGCTTCTTCTAATTGTCCAAATTGAGAAGTTATCGAGAACCAAAATTAAGCTCTATGTTTGGTGACTTCCCCCTCCAGCTGTTTCTTTGTGTTTTCTCTCATACCTCTCTGCCGGCCAATTTTTTGTCAGCTGGGAGGGCTTTTTTATCAGATTTTCTTGTCTAATTTCTTCTCCACTCTCTTTTCCACTTGTTTCTCTATAATCTCTTAAAGTAGTTTGGATCTTATATCTTTCTCCTGACTTTCCTCTCTTCCATAACTATTTCTTTTTCGGATCTCCTTTGGTGTCTCTTGGATCTCTTTCCGATTTGCAGAAGCGTCGTCGGTGATGATCGAAATTAATTATGATTCTACATGTTTAGGCTAATTTAAATATTTTTCAGAGATTAAGCGCTTGATCTGATGCTTGGAGAATTTTTATTTATTTTCTTTATTTGGATTTAGTGTTTGAGTTTGAAATTTATTTTTGATTGTGTAGGTTAGATTTATTTTTATGTTTAGGCTAGATTTATTTTTATTTATGTTGGGACCCACGATCATAATACTCCTTTTTTTTTTTTTCTATTTTTGTCTAGGTTGGGACCAAGAACAAAATTTTTTCCTTTATTTTATTTTGATTAGGTCGGGGACTGTCATCTAACCTTTTTATTTTAATTAGGCCGAAGACCGTCATCAATATTTTTCCTTTTGTAGTCTGTGCAGGTCAGGGGACTGTTACTTTCTAGTATTTTCCCCATGTTTTTCGTTTGGGGTTTGCATTTCTATTTTCCCCCTTGTGTTGTGGTGATATATGTCTCAATGGATTTTCCCAAACTTGTATTCGAGCTTTTTATTAACGGATATTGCCTATGGATTTTCTTATTTTTTTAAAAAGTAAAATTTGTACAAATTGCTTCTTCTTGATGGCACAATTGGGTTTTCTTGTAACTAATGATGTAAGTAACATGTTCTCAAGTGTATCTGTATAATTTTACTTTTAACCAATTAAGAGTTACCCTTTTCTTTTAGAAAAAGGTTGGTTTCTGGATACATAATTTTCTTTTTAACAAATTAAAGATAGCCTTTTTTCTAAAAGAAGGATTGCTTTGTGGGCTACCTTTGAATCTCCTTAAACAATCCGAGGGGATCTATCTTTAATCAATCTAGATTTAGTGCAATACCTTTTCTGACAACAAGGTTAAAGACCATAATAATACTAATAAGTTTGAATTTGTTTACATATTACTGTTAGAAAAAGTTGAGATCTGTTGAGAAATACCCGAATTTTGATTATTATAGTCTTAACTGTGTGGATCAAGTACCTCAACTGAGTTTATGGGGTCTCTAGTTGGAGTTACACAGCAGAGAAAGATCCCTTGGTTAGTCATTAAGTTGTGATGCATTCATTCTTTATCTTAATTCACCATCAGGGTCCTTTTCCAATCTTCATACTTAATAACTTTTGTAATGAAATTATCGAAGGTCTCGTAAGAACTATATATTGGTATGAAATTTTCGTGATTTAGCAGGGTTGAAGCAATTTATCAAGTATAATTTAATAAAGAAAACTACTCTCTTCTGCTTATTATAGAAAGTAACGAATTTAAAACAGCCTGCAGTTAGTCCTTTTGAGTTAGTCGCATATGATGCATATGAGGGGCATATTATTATGATACTTCTGAATTGTTAGTTTTTCCCCTTGCAAGAAAAAACTAAAACAATGTTGGTTTCTACAGACCATAAATGAAAGATTACACTCATTTATTTGACTTGTTCAGTGTGATTTTGTTTTCCCTTCCTGCTTGTTCACGTCCGTTCATTTAGATCCAGACAACATCTATGTGTGCATCCTGTCATTTGACTTTCAGAAAATTTCTCATTGGATCTTCGTAGTTCATGTGCATTAAGCATGCTTAAAGCTATTCTGTCGAGTCAATTCTTTATATTTTCAATATTTTGATGCTACTCACAATTTTTGCTTATTGTATCAAGCATAAGGGTTGGGTGAGAAGCACATGGGAGAATTCATGAGGGATATGTTCATATGCAATAGGATCTTAGGAAAAGTGTAAACATGCCTAGTTCTCCCAAAGTCCACAAAGGAACATGATCAATTCGTTCGTACCATCATTGTTCTTAAGTTTTTCTTTTTAGGTGCTATAGTTCTGTTCTGATGGAGATAACAAGAGATGCCATAGGAATATATGTAGAAGATATATTTTTTTGTTCGTATAAACTCTTATCATTATTAAAGTATAAGCTCTCATCATTACTTGACCAATATCTAGTTGAAGTCTTCTTTAGAGATAGGCAGTTTGGACATTTTCATAAACCATATTAGAGGAATAATTTGATTTTGGAAATTCTCCATCGCGTAATAAATTCCCTAATTTGCATGCAGAGAAATAATTTCAGAGGCTATTCTCAACATCTTTATGAAGTTGACTTGTTTATTAATTGAATCGTGAAGTTTGGAAATTTATTTTAACATGATATTGTCTCTTAATCTTCTTAACTTGTAATGTAAAAAGATGGATACCAAACAATTATTCCAATTTCTGTTATTGAACTTACAGAAGACTGAACCAAAACTCTTATAAGACCAAATCCACTAGAAAAATGAAAAAAAAAATCACTCCAGGCTGAGTTTGGTTCGGGTATAAACTAGAATTGCTTAATTCAGGAATAGGTATAAGTTCAGGAACAAGAAGGAACAAAATCAATTTTGCGTTTGAATGAAAATTAGGTTCTTTTTAAAACTAAGAAAAATATTATTTCGATAGTTAGATTGGGATAATACGAATAAAAATAATTAAAATTTTAAAATAATAATATTTTATCTAATTAATTAATATAAAAATATTAATTAAATAATAATTTAATTTATTTAATTAATTGCTAGATAATCCTAAATATTAATTGATAAAATAATTAACAATAATAAGTATTGGTAATAAATAATTTAATTAACTATAAATAATTTAATAAATTAATAAATTAATTAGTTAATTATTTAATAGTTAGTTAATTAGTTAATTAAATGTTCAGATTAGTTAAAATATTAGATTAATTAAATAGTTAATACAATAGTTACATTTACTTTAATTAAGTTTGTTTTTAAGTGGGAATAATCTTATTCCAGAGAAAATGGTGGAACAATAATTTCAGCCTTGTATCAGTCTGTTTCAGAAAGACGGGAACTATTATTTTTATCCATAATCAAATGCGTTTGGGGAACAATGCCTTATTCCATGCTTTGTTCCCAACCAAACAAGGCCGAAAGCAAAGTCAATGAATCTTAATCACTTAAACTTTGGCTTGTTGGCCTAAATAAGTGACAATTTTTAGTAAGTATCAAATTTGTCAACCTTTGCAACTAGCAATTCATAACTAGGTCATCATAAATCTAAAAATAGGCTTATGGAAAAGCAGAAGACTTATTTGGACTCATCTTGTCATCCATTGCATTGTTTAAGTCCCAGAGTGTTAGATTGCTTACACGGTTAGGTGACTCTCACATCAGCAAGAGGATTAAGGTCCACAAACCTTTGCATAAAACAGTGGATCAAAAGGTACTCGAACTAACAATCTAACTCTATGCGACCAAACAAAAAATTCCTACTTCGTGTTTTTATCTTTATATTTCTTTTTCAAATGTAATAGGTAAGTTCCAAAGGTATCACTTGGATTGCACACCTAATGTCACATCCCTAAAGACATGAACATGAAAGCAGGTGATATTACATATGTTATGGTTGTACAGAACTTGTATTCTACCCTTTAGTTAACTTGTGTTTTGGTGGCAAGTGCTAACTAATACTGTCTCTTTCAGGTATTAGAAAGAGACCCAAGCTTATGTTTTTGTTCTTCTAAAAAATATGATGGTTTATTTTGTAACATCAGCAAAACAGAGATTTGGTAGTCTTGCTCGAATAGTTTGCTTTTTGGGAGTTGTTTTCTTTTCCTTGCATTTGATATGCATAAAGATTTAGTAAAATTTAGTAGTCATATAAAAATACTTTTAAAATGATTTGTACATGTTTTATGGGAACATAATGGTTTTTGTAGTTATATATCCTCCAAAGGTGGATAACCAAAAACTTGATTTAGTGGGCGGACGCATAATGAGTTGTTTTCTTTTTGGCAGAGTATCGGAAATTCAAACCATCCATCTTTGAGGGAGAGACGATTGATCCGTGGGTGGACGCTATGGACTATTTTGTTCAGTCAGCGGATTTGCATACTTTTCAGCAGGTGGTCGACAGGGCCACTTTGGTGGGGCGTGGAGCTGTGGTTGCTCGCGCCTGGATTGAGAGGCTTTTTGAGGATTTGTTGATGGAGGAGGATGAGCGAGTTCCCTTAGTGGTGCACTTTTTGAGAGGACCACCCGTATTTGGTGGAAGACAGTGCGGCCTACTCCTTTCAGCGGCACTGCCTATCCATCATGGACTACTTTCAGGGAGATGTTGTTTGGGGCATTTTTCTCGGATAGTGTAAAGCAACAGCTTGAGAATGATCTAAAGAATATCAGCGAAAATTGTGAGGCTGGCCAACTTTGTTCCTTTGTTATTCGGGACGAGTCTCACAAGGCACGTCTTTTTGTCGTTGGCCTGAGGGCCGAGGGAGGTTTTCTACAGTATCTTTTGGATGCCCTTCGACCCTTGACGGGAGGAGAGGGCACCACAACAGCAGTCAGATGGAAGGAATTTTGTTTTCCTTTGGCACAGCAGGGTACAAATCCACTAGAGGATGGGGTTGCAGCGAGTTGCCAGTTTTGACCCCGGGGCCAGCTATGGAAGGGGATACCTATGTACCTACAGGCCGGTGACTTTGGGCAGTCGGGTTTGCTCGTAGGATCTTGTGGTTGTTCCGATCAGAGAGTTCGACATGGTGCTTGGTATGGAATGGTTGGTCAGATACTATGCAGTGATTGATTATGGGAAGCGACAGGTGCATCTGCGAGAATCTGGATACTCGGAGCTTGTTTTTCAGGTGCGTAAAAGAACGTTCTTTGCGTTGTTCATCTCCGCTACTCAGGCGAGGAGATTGATTGAGGGTGGCTGTACAGCTTACTTAGCATTAGTGGATATGGTCGCACGGCCTTCACTTTCACTTTTTGACATTCTGGTTGTGAAGGAGTTTCGGGATGTTTTTCTAGAGGAGTTACCAGGGATGCCACAAGAGAGAGAGATTGAGTTCACTATTGATCTTGTTCCCGGCACTTTACCGATTTTGAAGGTACCTTACCGTATGACATTTGCATAATTAAAAGAGCTCAAGGCACAATTAGAGGATTTATTGGCCAAGGGATTTGTGAGGCCAAGTGTTTCGCCTTGGGGAGCACTAGTTCTTTTTGTACGAAAAAAGAATGGCAACTTGTGGCTTTGCATCGATTACCGGGAATTGAATAAGGTTACAGTGAAGAATAAGTACCTTTTATCACGGATTGATGATTTATTTTATCAACTGCAAAGAGCCACAATTTTCTCAAAAATCGACTTGCAGTTTGGTATCACCAACTCAGGGCTAAGGGAACATATATTCCTAAAACAGCATTCAGGACTCTGTATGGTCACTATGAGCTTACAGTTTTGCCATTGGGACTTACGAATGCGCAAGCAGCATTCATGGATATGATGAACAGAGTGTTCAGGCCATACTTGGATCAGTTTGTGGTGGTTTTTATTGATGACATCCTGATTTATTCGCACAGCAATGAGGAGCATGAGGGTCATTTGCGGGTTGTGCTATAGACTCTCAGAGAGTAGGGACTTTATGCCAAACTCAAGAAGTATGAGTTTTGGCTTTGCGAGGTAGCCTTTTTGGGACACATTATCACAACATCAAGAATTGCAGTGGACCTAAAAAAGGTGGAATCAGTTATGGATTGGCCGCGACTGATTACGGTGACATAGATTCGCAGCTTTCTGGGTTTGACCGGATATTACAGGCGGTTTGTTGAGGGCTTCTCAAAAATCGCCTTGCCTTTAAAATAGTTGACTCGGAAAGGGGAGAAGTTTGTTTGGACGCCGCAATGTCAGGAGAGCTTTGAGGAGCTCAAGGGTAGATTGACTCAAGCACCAGTTTTAGCTCTGCCAAGGCCGGGAGAGGATTTTGGTGGTTTATTGCGATGCGTCGCGGGTTATTCTTGGTTGTGTTTTGATGCAACATGACAGAGTTATAGCCTATGCGTCAAAGCAGCTCAAGGTTTTTGAGCGGAACTACTCTACCCATTGTCTCGAGTTAGCGACAGTGGTGTTTTCTTTGAAGCCTTGGAGGCATTACTTGTTTGGAGCACATTGTGAGTTATATACAGACCATCAGAGCTGGAAGTACTTGTTCACTCAGAAGGAGTTAAATATTTGGCAAAAACGTTGGTTGGAACTACTAAAAGACTACGATTTTCAATTCATTACCACCCGGGAAAGGCAAACATAGTGGCGGATGCTTTGAGCAGGAAGATTCCAACTGAGGAACTATCAGTGGAATCGGTTACACAACAGGGCAACTTGATTGCAGAATTCCAAAGGATGGGATTGGAGGTTGTACCTCACGTACGGTGGCTCGATTGTTTACTTTGGAGGTTATACCGACCTTGTTGGAGCGTATACTTGAGGGACAGAGGTCGGATGTACGGTTACATCGCACTCGTAGCAGGATCATTTCGGGTCAGGACAACGACTTCACAATCGGGGAGGACGACTCGATTCGGTATCAAGGTCGTTTGCATGTTTCGGATCAGTCGGAATTGAGGGAGGAAATTTTGATCGAAGCACGTTGAACCCCTTATACCGTGCACCCTGGAGGGACAAAGATGTACAAGGATCTGAAGTAAACTTTTTGGTGACAAAAATTAAAGGAAGATGTGACACGTTTTGTAGAGCATTGCTTGGTGTGCCAGCAGGTCAAAGCTGAGCACCAGTGGTATGCGGGAAAATTACACCCACTTTCGGTTCCACAGTGGAAGTGGGAGTGGATTACTATGGATTTTGTTATGGGACTCCCACGATCGCAGCTTGGGCATGATGCAATTTGGGTCGTGGTTGATCGGTTAACAAAGTCGACATATTTCTTACCTATTCATACTACTTGTGTTAAGGAATTTGTTTTGGCGTATTTCGTGAAGTGTTCTAAGTCTTGAAGATTGAAGATGAAGAATTATGGATCGTATACATTAATCTCAATAAGAATGAATTCAAAAGGATCAGGTACGTTTAACTAAATAATTTTGGTGATCCGAATACATTCTTATAGTTTAGAAACACTTGGAATATTCTTTATTGCATAAAAATAAAAAATTGGACAATTTGAGTATTCAGGATCCGGATCAGGACCATCTAGTCCGAACCCCGAACAGAGTTGAGTTCATGCATAACTCCAGTCCGGAACAGTCCCCAGTCAGTCCGGACTCCGAACTATGTGTTTGCTGAAATCGTACGAACAGTCCGGATCAGGAAATTCCAGTCCGGACCCCGAACTGTTTTTTCAGGAAATTTGCTAAAAAAAGACGACAGTCCGGATCAGCCAAATCCAGTCCGGACCGTCGTGCGGGAAAAATTCTGTTAAGTTAGTTTTTGATGCTTATATCTTTCCAAAGATTTCAAACCTATAAATAAACTCTAATTTCACATATAGGGTAACCGAATAAAACCGAAAAAAATAAAAAAATCCACATATAGAGAAGAAAGGAAAACACAATTAATTTCATGTTTCTTCGTCTATATTGTTCAATTTGATCCTAGGGTTTCCAAACTCTTATTTCTCATAGAATCAAATTGAAGAATATTTAAATGGTGTTTTCTTATCTATTTTTGATCTAAGAATTCGGCGGATTATCATCACCAAGAAAACAACGATTTTCCAAAATCGGCGTGTGGATTCGCGTGGCCTTGTGGATTCAAGGTGCTACCGCTCTCGTGGATTCGGAGCGAGGTACGTTCGTGTGATCGATACGTGCTACATTGGTGAAGACCGTGGATTTGGTTGGACGTCGTGGATTCGACGTTGGACGTCGTGGATTCGGCATTGGACGTCGTGGATTCGGCGTTGGACGTAAATCGTGGATTCGGCGTTGGACGCAAATCGTGGAATCGGCGTTGGACGCAAATCGTGGATTCGAGGCGCGTTGTGGAGCGAGCGGAGAAGATCTACTTGGAGCGTATAGAAAAGGTTGAGTCGTAGGGTTACGGTAAATCACCTTGTACGTGTTTAATTTTTAGTGGATTTCACCGTGTTATCGGTCCCGTGGTTTTTTACTCCTGTGATGGAGTTTTCCACGTAAATCTTGCGTACTTTATTTATTTTCCGTATTGGGTTATTTTTTACGCAACGATTTGGTGTGTTTATTGTTTACACCTATTCACCCCCCCTCTAAGTAGTTTTTCCCTATTCAGATCCATTATTAACATAACCCACAAGTGGTATCAGAGAGGGAATAGGGTTGTAAACAATGGTTGAAGGTGGAAACATCAATAGACCACCGTTCTTCAATGGAACAAATTATGCATATTGGAAAGTACGCATGAGAGCGTTCTTGATTTTTATCGATGAACGGGTTTGACAATCAATTGAGTTTGGATGGTCACATCCTACTTAGATTATTGTCGATGTTGTCACCATCAAACCTAGGTCGAAATGGACCAAGGAAGAGATTGATGCTTCTTCTTACAACGGCAAGGGAATTAATGATTTATTTAATGTCTTGTCTCAAACTGAGTTTTCCTGCGTCTCGGCATGTGAGACTGCGAAAGAAATCTGGGATGCTCTACAAGTTACATATGAGGGTACAAGTTTAGTGAAGATTCAAAAACTGCAAATGCTTACGAGCAAATTTGATTCAATTCATATGGTAGAAAATGAATCTTTCACAGATTATTATACACGATTACAAGATATCGTAAACACATGTGCTAACTTGGGAGAGAAAATTTCAGAATTTAAAGTTGTAAGAAAGATTTTGAGAACTCTTCCTGAAAGATTTCGCCCTATGGTCGCAGCTATTGAAACAGTAAAACACCCGGACGAAATCAAAGTAGAAGAATTAGTTGGTGCATTTCAAACTTATGAAATGACTTTTCCTACTAACTATTCTTCTGGAAAGCCTTCCTCTTCTTCTCAGTCTTCAGGTTTTGCATTGAAATCAACAAAGGAAGAAGACGCGGATTCATCCTCCTCAGACGTAGATGATAATCTATCCATGGAGGATTTCGAGAAACAAATTGCATTCTTGACAAGAAAATTTCGCCGGAGCTTTCGAATGGGAAATTCAAGCAAACCATCATCCTTCGTTAAGTCCAAGAAAGGCAAAGGAAATTCAAGCTTTAAATCAAGAAAGCAAGAGGGTTCTTCAAAGAACAAGAAGAACACCGAGGGACAAATTCAGTGCTTCAAATGCCGAGGTTTTGATCATATCTCAACGGAGTGTCCCAACAAGAATCCGTTAAAGAATAAGGCTATGCAAGCCGTCACATGGGATGACACTTCCTCTTCTGATGAGTCATTTTCCAGTGATGAGGATAACAACGGCACTGCATTTATTGCGTCCACAACTTCACATTTCGTGTGTTTTTCAGCGACTTCATTTGGTTCATTATCCATCTCCTCCTTGAATGAAAAAACTGCAACGGATGATGAACCAAGCGATTCCGAAGGTGAAGACTTTGTTTTTGCCTACCATAAATTATTAAAGGATTCTAAGAAATTGGCAAAGCAAAATAAAAGTTTGAGAAGAAGATTGTGGGATCTTGAAAAACAATCTAAAAGGACAACTTCTCTCTCAAACGCTCTTGAAAAGGAAAAGGATAACTTGGTCAAAATAAATATTTCCCTTCAAGAGAAGAACGAGCGTTTCGAGAAGGAAAATATCAAATTTGTGGATAAAGCAAATCACTTTTTGAAGCTCCACTCTGAGACTCAACAAGAAAAATTGGAGATGACGAAGACCATATTCCAACTTAAGGAAGATTTGAAGCGATTCTCTTCAGGAAGGAATAAGTTGGATAAATTGCTTGGTCTCGGTCAAACGAATTATTTGGGCCTTGGATTCAATCGAACTGGCAAGGATCAGAGTTCGACTGGAACAGTTTTCGTGCCCCAGTCGGTTGCTCCTCCGACGAAAATTATCGCATCCAACGTTAACAAGTCTACCTCATTGCGTTCAGGTTCAACGTCCACAAAGGTATGTTATCGTTGTGGTTTTGCAGGGCACATAAGACGAAATTGCAAGAATGGAGCCAAGCGATCAAATCAAGCGCAACTTGCAATGACTACCATCAAGAACAAAGACCGGAATTCAAGAAGAAATCAACCAAAGGTCAAGAACTATGGTAGTACACCACCTGTAGTGCACCGGCTTCGCTGAAATAGCCAAGTGTGGGTGAATCGCTTTCAACATATTTTAAAATGTGATTAAAAATATGGCGGAATAAGTTTGGTTCGAAGAAAATGGTCTTCGGATCAAAAGTGAGTTGAGAAGGTAGCAAGCTGAAACTTGGTGTTTCGGTTTGAACTTTGGCCAAATGGGCAAAATTCAATGAGAACGTGTTTTAAAGGTGTTTTCCAGGGTGCGTGCAAAATTTTAGGCAAAACCGAGCTCATACGGTACGAAATTGCCTTAAAAACGGACTTCGAAAGCTCAAAATGCAAAAATCTGCCTAAGTGCAGAAATTTGTGCTGGGTACGGGTACTCAATTCTGAGTACCGGTACGCAATGCATTTTGTGCTGAAAATTACATTCGGTATCGGTACTGAATGCTGAGTACCGGTACGCAGTGTGTCCGAGTGTAAGAAAGTTGGCCAAAAATATTCTAAGTCCCTGGGTACCGGTACCAAATGTTGGGTACCGGTACCCAATGTAAAATAGGTGATTTCCAGCCCTCGGGTTGGAGATTTCGTGGGTTTAGTACCGGAACACAAGTTTGGTACCGGAACTAAAAGGCCGTGTACCGGTACTCAAGCCCGAGTACCGGTACTCAATGCCAGGAAATTGGGACAGAGAGATAAATTCTTTTGTAAGTGGGGGTAATTTGGTAAATTCACCCCCCAAGCTAATATAAGCATAAAACCCCTCTCTCTCACTCTCTCCTTCATTCCCTCACTCTCCCATTTCTCTCCCTTTCTCTCTCTTGTGCGTGCGGCTCCTGGGAAAAGCAGCAGGAGAAGCAGCAGCGGCAGCAGCAGCTCGGGCTGGGGGGCTTGGGCTGAGGGTGCGAGGCTCGGGGAAGCTTGGGAAACTTGAAGGGAACTTCAAGAGGAGTTCCACATCAAGCTCCAACACCTCTTTTCTCTTTTCTCTTGGGTAAGAACACCAAGAGAGAGGTAAGAAAAATTTAGGGTTTTCTGTTTAGGGCTCCTTTTGGGTCCAAAAATGTTGGGAAAAATCCCAAATGGGGTTTTCTTCCATTTTTAAGGTTCTTGTGTGAAGATAGAGAGATCAAAACCCCTCCTTTGTGAAGGTGCCCTAAAATGGGGATTTTTCCCTTGGTCAAAAGAGAACCTATAAAAAGGGGATGTGAGCAACAATTTAGGGTTTTCCCCATGTGGTAATTTTAGAGATTTTAGAAGAGATAAAAATAATCTCTTATGATTCTAATTCCTATTTTAGGAATTTTCTTGGAGAAGAAGGAGATCAAATCCAATCTTCTTGCAAAGAACGTCAAGGTGGGGGATTCTTCCGAAAATGGGTGACCTCTCCCCTTTGTCCTTTGATTTTCTGACCTAGAAGCATGTTAGTAAGCATGTTAGGTATTAGGACCAAGTATGTGACAATGTGGGCCTAACCCTAAAAGAGGATTATGATAAACCTATGGTAGGTTAATTTTGCATGAATATAAGGAGCAAAGGATAAATGTTGTAAAATTATGATAAGGAATAACCCTAGAAAAATTATGTGAATGAATTTAGTGAAAAATGTATGATGGATGTAAAACTAGGAGAAAACCTAGATTAAGGGTTTAATGAGTGGCATGTCAATCTAGGAGCAAATCCCTAGATGAACGAGTGGCATTGTCTTAAGAAATAACCTAAGGTTGCAAATAGAGTATTCAACATAGAGTCAAGGAACTCTAGGTTTATGTTAAGTGTAAATAGAGTTAATGAAACTCTAAGTTAAGAAGAAAACGCAAAATAGAGTCAATGAGCTCTAGGTTGTGCATAAGATGGAATTTAGGTAAAGGAACCTAAGATGAACTAGTAGAGTTAAAACTCTTGAATAATGAATTAGAGTCAATGTAACTCTAAGTTGAATGTGAAACGGGAAGAATAGAGTTAAGGAACTCTAGGTAAAGGATGAAAATGCAACTAGAGTAATGAACTCTAGGTTAAGGTGAGAAAATGGGTAATAGAGTCAATGAACTCTAGATTTAGTGAAAGATGAATTAGAGTTAATAAACTCTAGGCCTCTATTGAATGCGAAAAGAGTTAATAGACTCTAGGCCAAATGTAACTGAAAGTTAATAATGTCCTTGGGACATAGTAAACCCTAAGATTGTGAACATAGGGTTCGGGATGAGAATAAGTAAGGAGAAGAAATGAAAAGAGATTAAAAGTTAAAAGGATTGGGCCGTGAACTACGATAGGTGGTACCTACAACCTGTTCTTGTTTGATTGGGGTTGTATGTATCCATCTTTTGGAACTCTCGGGCCCTGCATGGTTATGCTTTAAAAAGAAAATAAGATAATGTTGCAACATATCAAGATGTTGGCTGGGAGATGCCGATCACCTTCGACTCCCAGAGGAGATGCCGATTACCCTCGACTCCCTATGTTGTGGTGGGAGATGCCGATCACCCTCGACTGCCTATGTAGTGCTTGGAGATGCCGATCACCCTCGACTCCAAGTGACTAGTGGGCACGGCGATGCCGATCACCCTCGACGCCGTGGGCCCGCAATGTGAAAGTAAAGAAAGATAAAGAAAAAGTGAAAGTGACAAGCTAAAAGCTTAATTAAATGAGAAAGATAATAAAATAGGCGCACCTTCGGGGGTGAAATGTGGTCCTGTGGGACGTAAAGGGCAGGTCCCTCTCCCCGAGCGCACCTGTGACGTAAAGGGTAGTGTCCCTCTCCCAGGTGGCGACCCGAAGGACACATTTTTCCCGTTGGGCGGGGTAGCACTTACGGGTGCTAACGACGACCTTAGAGATTCTCGTCTTGTGGTAGCATATCTGCCGGGCTGGGGCCCTTTGGGCAAGAATCTCCAAGGGTTTAGCAACTTGAATTAAAGTACAAAAATGTGAAAGAGTAAAGAGAAAATAGAGTGGCCGAGGTGGCCGGGTTAGTATGACCCTTTTGTAGCGGCATAGTGGCCGAGTTTTGGATAGTGGCCCAGAGGGGCAAGATTGATAGTGGTGAGACAGGGTACATACACAGATAGTGTAGTTTTATTCATACATGTATGATCATGTTAGTTAGCATTTGCAGTTATTTTAGCATAGATTATCTTGCTATCCTGCTTCCATTGGACCAAGTGGTGTAGAACATTCTTTCTCGGTGGTTGAACCCACTGGGAACTTTTAATAGTTCTCACACCCTTGGGTGACCATTTTTTCAGGTACAGATACAGGTGCAGGCATCCGACAGGGGCAAGGGCCCAGCAGCATAGAGACCTAGAGGGTCTAGCAGGTGTACCCTTTTTATATTTTTGAGTGAACTATGTATTGTGAGGAAAAAGAATGTAAATTGTAATATTGTTAAGATTCAAGTTGAGAGATAAAAATTGTAATAACTTTTATGTTATGGTTCACTCATGTATGCTTTCATTTATAGTTTAAACTTGTTGTTTAATGAATGAAAGTTTTAGTTAGTAGCTGCTTTTACTCTGATATTGTATCTCATCATACACATTGCTTTGAGTGGAGATGTTGTTACCGTTCCTTTCAGGTATAGAGAGGTTAGGCCCGATTGGCGGGTCCGTTGGCGCGCCCGAACCGACCAAATTGGCGGCCTCGGGGCGTGACACCACCCGAGACGACATCGTCATGGAACTTAAAGAAAAGTGATCAACCGAACAAGACGCGTTCACCAAGGAGATCAACTTCACGATCATTGCCGACGTATTCAAAAACTCGTAAGGTTTGGGTGCGCAAAGGTGAAATTTTTCCTTATCTTGTCATTCATACATCACTATATGCATATGACAATTCGTCTTGGTATCTGGACAGTGGTTGTTCCCGTCAGATGACTGGTGATAAAACCTATTTTCAATCTTTAGATAAAACCTCCGGAGGACTTGTAGTTTTCGAAGATGGACGATCTTCAAAAATAGTTGGTAAAGGAACAATTGCTATTCCAGATGGCCCGGTTTTGAACAATGTCTTATTTGTTGAAGGCCTTAAGACTAACCTCATAAGCATTAGTCAATTGTGTGATAATGGTTTTTCAGTTAATTTCTCTTCTGTTGAATGCATTGTAACTGATGAAAACCATTCATTCTTTTTGAAAGGGGTTAGGTCACAAAATAATTGCTATGTAGTTCCTAATAAATTTTCTGAATATTGTAACCTAGTGTCACTTGATAATGAAACTCTTTGGTATAAAAGACTAGGTCACATAAATTTTAAGAAACTATCTAGAATATATAACAAAGACATAGTTAGAGGTGTTCCTAAATTGAATTTTAAAGAAAACCTTGTGTGTGGTGGTTGTCAAATGGGAAAACAAACTAGATCCACTCACAAGAATTTGAACCATGTAGGAACAAAACGCCCATTAGAATTATTGCATATGGACTTAATGGGGCCAACTCGTCAACCTAGTTTGGATGGAAAATGATATATTTTTCTCATGATTGATGATTTCTCTAGATATTCATGGGTAGCATTTTAAAAGAGAAAGCAGATACTTTCGATTTTTTTTCATGAGATTTGTCATCGTATTATGATTGAGAAGAATGAAAAGATCATTCATGTTCGGAGTGATAGAGGTGGAGAATTCATCAATTCTAAATTCATTGATTTTTGCACTTCAAACGGCATAAAACATGAATTCTCTGCACCTTATACACCGCAACAGAACGGTATAGTCGAGCGCAAAAATAGAGTTGTACAAGAGATGGCGCGTGTTATGCTTCATAGCCGGGAACTTCCGTTACACTTTTGGGCTGAAACAGTTAACACCGCTGTCTATGTGATCAATAAAATATATTTGCGCCCGGGTACTTTGAATACCCCCTATGAACTTTGGTTCTGTAGAAAACCGAATATAAAATATTTTTGTATCTTTGGGAGTCGCTGTTACATTTTACACGATCGAGAAAATTTTAGAAAATTCGACTCTCGAAGTGATAAAGGAATTTTTATGGGTTATTCTACAAACAGTAGAGCATATCGGGTATTTAACCTTGAATCTAAAACGATGATAGAATCTTTCAATGTTAAAGTAGATGAAGCTTTTCATTTTTTTTCTGATAAATCTACTCCTGATATGTCTATTGATGATGAATCTCCTGCTAATGATATTGCATCTTTGCATGATAATTCTTTTGAAAGTTTTGATGCATCTCATGGTTCTTCTAGTTCATCCAATGTGCAGGAATAATCGCAAATTCCCCCGAGTACTCCGTTACCTCAAACGCTTCGAATCTCCAAGGACCATCCGGAATCAAACATCATTGGAGATCCTCAAGAAGGAGTGAGAACTCGGAGACAATTAGAATGTGGAGTCGCCTGCTACGTCTCCATGGTTGAACCAAGGAACATTGATGAAGCTCTTCAAGATGACTATTAGATTGAAGCAATGCAAGAAGAGCTCAATCAGTTTGAAAGGAACAAAGTCTGGAAATTAACGAAGCCCCCGAAGCAACAAAATATCATCGGTACAAAATGAATTTTCAAAAACAAGAAAAATGAAGATGGTACCGTTATTCGGAACAAAGCACGTCTAGTTGCTCAGGGCTATTCACAAGTCGAAGGTATAGACTTTGATGAGACTTTCACCCCGGTTGCTCGTCTCGAGTCCATTCGTATACTTTTCGCAATTGTTTGTCATTTTAAAACAAAACTTTTTCAAATGGACGTTAAGAGCGAATTTTTAAATGATTTTCTAAATGAGGAAGTTTATGTTGCTCAACCGAAAGGTTTCATTGATCATAAACTACCTAACCATGTTTTTCGATTGAAAAAGGCTCTTTACGGTCTAAAACAAGCACCGCGAGCATGGTACGAAAGATTGACAAAGCACCTTTTGGAAAAGGGCTATACTCGAGGGGGAGCAGATCGGACACTCTTTGTGAAGCACTTTCAAGACAATTTTATTGTAGCACAAATATATGTGGATGACATCGTGTTTGGTGCTACAAGGAACAACAATGCTTCAAAATTTGCCGAAATAATGGAAAGCGAATTTGAGATGTCCATGATGGGCGAGCTTACGTATTTTCTTGGATTGCAAGTTAAGCAAAGTGAAGATGGCATTCATTTATGTCAATTTAAGTATGCTAAGGAGTTGGTCAAGAAATTCAGATTGGAGAATTCTAAAGACTTTCCAACTCCTATGGAAACTAGCAATAAAGGATTAGGAAGTGAATCTCACGGAGAAAGTGTAGACGAAAAGCTTTACCGAAGCATGATTGGAAGTCTACTCTACCTTACGGCTAGTCGCCTGGATATTTCTTTCAGTGTTGGGATTTGCGCGAGATATCAATCAGCACCGAAGGAAATTCACTTGAAAGCAGTGAAAAGGATCATCCGGTACGTCAAAGGTTCAATAAATTTCGGAATTTGGTATCCTATGGGTACATCTCTCGATATAATAGGATATTCGGATGCCGATTGGGCTGGATTAGTGGATGATCGAAAGAGCACGAGTGATGCATGTTTTTACCTTGGCCATTGTCTTGTAGCATGGCATAGTAAAAAGCAAAACTGCATTGCTCTCTCTACTGCCGAGGCGGAATACATTTCAGTAGGAAGTTGTTCGACTTAATTGATTTGGATGAGAAGTGTGTTGAGCGACTTTCGCATTACTGCGACTTCGGTAATAATTTTTTGTGACAACACTAGTGCCATAAACATTTTTAAAAACCATGTGTTGCACTCAAGAACAAAACACATTGAACTTAGATATCATTTTCTTAGAGAGCTAGTTGAATCAAGTACTTTACAAATTTCTTATGTTTCAACTGAAGATCAATTAGCCGATATCTTGACAAAACCTTTGGATCAAAAACGTTTTATTCATTTGCGTAAAGCAATTGGTATCCTTTCTTTGAAATAACAATTTTTGAACCATTGCTTAGGTTAGGTTTTGTTTTGTGTTTTGTGTTCTTTTTGTTTGAGATATAGAACATTAATTGAGCATTAGTATAATCGACTTTAATTGCATCTTTTCATGTTTAGAGAAATTCATTATGATTTGGATATCATTATAACTCTCTTGATGCATTGATCATTTATATAAATTATTTCATCCTTATTTGATCAAAGTCAATTACTCTCTCAGTAATCTCTTGGTATAGCTTTTATCTTATTTGATAATTGAGTTAAGTATGAACATGAGATCAATAGCTGGTTGAATACTTAATATTTTACATAATTGATAGCCAATTGAGGGGGAGTAGTATTTAAAGTTTCATGCTCAAAAGATATGAAAAGAGTTACATCACTTAGTGGAGTGTGAAAACTACCACCACATGAAGAAAAGAGCTACCACCTCGGTCGTCCGAGTAGTGTGTGGAGCTACCACATGTTTACCAAGCATGGTGATTACTGTTTATTTGATAAAATGCTTTTTGGAATACTTGACTTTGTCAAATTCCAAGATTGGTATAAGGTGGGATTTCAAATTGGAAGATGCTCAAAGAGCCATTCCCTAGACATATTGACTAGATAACATTATCTAATTTATTTGGGATTTCAAACATCTATCGATCTTTGTGCGTCATTTTCTTTATTCAATTGATGATTTGGTAAACACATTACTCATTAGATCGTGATTGATGTTTTGAACTTGCTCAACTTTAGAGAGTATAACTTTTATAAATTTTCGTTTTATTATTTGAGTATTAATGATAGATTTAGCATAATCTATTTCTTTTGATGTGAAACGATACTTTTTGTTTAAAGTTGATATGCAAGAATACTTACATACTTTTTCTAGATTTTCTGGAATTTTTACAAATTTTTCTGGAGAAAAAGTTGTAGACAGTCCGGACTGGATTGACTCAGTACGGATCCCGAACGATAGGATTTCCTGCGCCAAGCCGATCCGGACTGAACTCCCGACCCGATCCGGACCGCGGCTAGGTTTTAATAGAAACGGAGGATTTTTCGAATTCTATTCACTCTAAACTTTTGTTTCTAGCTTCCTTGAGTTTCTCTCTCTAGAATCAAGGAAATTTGGATCATTTGCAACTAATTTTCACTTGATCCAAGTAAGTTCTTATGATCAAAACTCCTGTTTTCACTGTTTTTGCTTATGCTCATCAAAACGTGAGGGATTTCATGGTATAATATCACTTTTGCACGGTTTTTGATCAAATTTCCTTTGAAATAAGAACTCTGGATACCTTAAATTTGTTTCTATGCCTTGTATTCATTTGATTAACGTATTTTTGGGCTTCGATTTCTGAAAATTCGATTTTAGGGCAAATTTTAAGAATTTTTGAAAATCATGGGATTGATCTATTTTTAAAATTCTTTTTGCAAATCTTTCTTAATTCCTAGTCTCTATACATGATAAAATTGTTTGGGTATGAATTTTTAAAATTCTGAAATTAAACAATTTTTTCCATATTTTTGAGTTCTTGCTCACAGGTTGATCTTTGAAAATTTTTCAAATGGCATTTGTTTGGTTGATTGTGTTCATCACTGCACTTGTGAGCACTAGGATGACGAACAAGCTCAAGAGAGCAAGAAAGACTCAAACCGAGGGAGAGTTAGTTTCATTGGATGAATCGGAAACTGAGTCCGAGGAATGGGAGCAATTGACTGAAGCCGCAGCCAAGGCATCTTCTACATCAAAGGGCAAAGCCCCAGTTTATGCAAAGACGAAGACTCTGCCTACTGCCGCTGAGAAAGGGAAAGCTCCCATGCAATCAACTTCCATGAAAAGGAAGAGTGTTGCGAGGAAAAGAGGTCGATCTCATGGAATTGAGATGTAATACCCGCATTCTAAATTGGTATTTTATCTTTTTATCCTTAATTTAGTAGTCTGGCGGGGGGTTAATAGTTCGTTTATTTCTGGGCTAACCGGCGGGGTTTGCGGGTATTTTTAGGTGCTTGAGCTCGCAAAACGGTGAACGGTGGCGCGATCGGATTCGAATTCCGACCCCGGGATCTCCCAGAAATAAATTTTGAAATTCGCGATCAGTTCGGACGCGTCAGAATCCGTGCTGGCGATCGGCACGCTTTTCGAGGTAATCTGGATCCCTCTTTCTAGTCCCGATTGACTTAAGGTGCGATATGGGGATTTTAATCAGATTTTCTCCCCTCTTGGTTGCGTTAGGTCAGTTTGGGTGTGTACGGGAAAAACCCCAAGTCCTTATTTCCTCTTTTTCAAGAAAGCGGCGTAGGGATCCAGGCAGAAAGAGAGAAGGGAAGAGGGAAGGAGTTTTGTTCCTTTTCTGCGGGATCGATCGGGCGAAGGGGGGACAATCCTCTCCTTCCTTTTCCTCTAGTGGAACGAAGGTGAGTTGTTTCGTTTTAGGGTTTTCTTGGTTCGAGTTGGTTTTGTTTCGTCGGAAACCGCCGCCGCCGCCGCCGCGAATTTCAGGGTGCAGGCAGAGAGCCGCTAGGGTGGCGCGCGGAGCTGCCCGCAGGCAGGCGCCGCGTGGGCTGGTGCCGTGCGGGGCTGCCTGCAGGCAGCGCGCCGCGCGGGGGCTGCCCGCAGGCAGTGAGCCGCGCGGCAGGGCGCCGCGCGGGGCTGCCCGCAGGCAGGAGCCGCGTAGGCTGGAGCCGTGCGCGGCTGCCTGCATGCAGCGCGCCGCGCGGCAGGGTGCCGCTCGGGCTGGTGATGCGCGGGGCTGCCTGCAGGCAGCGCGCGGCGCGGCAGGGCACCGCGTAGGGCTGCCCGCTGGCAGGCGCCGCGCGGGGCTACCCGCAGGCAGGCGCCGCGCTGGCTGGTGCCGCGCGGGGCTGCCTGCAGGCAGCACGGGGCTGCCTGCAGGCAGCGCGCCGTGCAGGCAGTGCGCCGCGCGGGGGTTGCCCGCTGGCAGCGTGCCGCGCGGCAGGGCGCCGCGCGGGGCTGCCTGCAGGCAGCGCGCCGCGCAGGCAGTGCACTACGCGGGGATGCCTGCAGGCAGCGCGCCGCGCAGGCAGGGCGCCGCGCGGGGGTGCCCGCAGGCAGCGCGCCGCCCGGGCTGGTGCCGCGCGGGGGGGCTGCCGCAGACAGGCCGCGCCCCGCGGGCCGGGGCCGCGCAGGGGGCCGTCCGCAGGAGGTGTGCGCGCCGCACGGGTTGGTGCCGTGCGCGGAACTTCGCTGTGCGGGTTTATCCTAGCCACCGTCAGGGTCCTAGGACCGCGTCGGTTCTTCCAGTTTTGAGTCGACGTTTAGCGTTTTAGGCATCTAGTCTGAGCGTATTTGATGTTTCTTCAGGGGGACGGGACGTTGTAGGTTCGGCAGGCACACAGAGTCGCGGACAAGCCGAGCGCCGGTCATCACGCGCAAGGTGGGTACTTTTCCGTTGTCGTAGGTGGGACAAGGTGTAAGTTAGAATAATTGCATGCTTGGGTAAAGGTGTAAAATAAAGTGATTATCAATTTTTCATTACTAACCCTGTTAAAGTTATCATATGTATACTTGGTTACGAGGCTCGAGATTGCTACACGCACACCAGCGGTTTGGCCACCGCGAGGGTGTGCTTTTCTGAAAAAGTGGTACGTTGACCCGTGTACCCCACGTGTGGGTGACGTAATGGGGGCCCTCATGGGTGGGGGGTGTGAGCGGTGGTGCCGAGGCGGGTGCTCGATGTGGTGCTGAGGTAGGTGCTCGGTGTGGTTGCCGGGGTAGGTGCCCGGTTTGGATTGTACAGAGAGAGGGTTTTTACTGTCGATTGCGAGATGAGGAGGGCGGGTGCTCTGGTTTTACTGCGGTTTTCCTTATTTATAGCCCTTATTGCTTTCGTGCTTTATTTTCCTGGTCACTGACTTCCCACTCCGTGACAGGTTCGTCCAGGGGTGAGTGCTAGGGCGACGGTGAGGCCACTACTTCTTTTCTTGTTCATTTTATTACCTGTTAGTAGCATATTATGTGGATTTCGATACCCCTGTGGGGTCGACGTGGATGTTGAGATGTTTTTTTTTTCATACCTTTATGGATGGATGCTTGTTTTTACTTCTCTTGGTTGGCCGCTTTCAAAATACAAAAGAAAAAAAAAGGGGAAAAATATTGCAAAAATAGTTTTGAAAATATGGGTGTCGTGTGGGCACCGTTTTAAAACTGTGGATTTATGGAATTTTGAAAATAGTTTTGAAAACATGGGTGTCGGGTGGGCACCGTTTTAAAACTCTGTGGATTTATGGATTGCGAAACCAGCTTTGAAATATGAGTGTCGTGTGGGCACCGTTTTAAACCTTGTGGATTTATCCTTTCAAAATTAGTCGACCTCGTTAATATTTATGGAAAAATAGTTGTTTAGATACGACTGCTGAACTATTATGGTTAAATGGATGTTTGTATGGATATTGTAGTTAGGACGCCATGCATATACAAAGGAGACACTGCCCGTTTGCAGAGTGAATTTGTATATGCGGCGGGTCTGGGCACACACCGGGGGAGAGCAGTTTTGTTACGGAATTTGAGTTGGCGTAGTTTCGTGAAAGTTTCAAGTCCTGAAGATTGAAGGTGAAGAAAGTTGAATCATTTAACTCAATCTCAAGAAAGAAGAATTCAAAAGGATCAGGTATGTTTAACTAAAGAATTTGTGTGATCCGAATACTTCTTGTAGTGTAGAAACACTTGGAAGAATCTTTCATTGCATAAAAATCAAAAACTGGACTTGGGACATGTTCAGGATCCGGATCAGGCTGTTCGATCCGGATCCCGAAGGTGGTTCGTTCATACATCGTCGCAATCCGGATCGTAGTCTCTTGATCCGGATCCCGAACGTTGAGTTTACCATCTACCTTGAACGATCCGGATCTTGCTTCGCAATCCGGATCCCGAACGTTGATGTTTGGTGAACTGTATGAACGATCCGGATCGTAGTCACATGATCCGGATCCCGAACCTTCGTTTTTCTGGAATTGGCTGTTTCGTTATGACGATCCGGATCTCAGTTATCACGATCCGGATCGCCGTCCGTAAAATTCCAGAAATGGTTGGTTTTTGATTCTTATCTCCTTCCTAGGGTTTCTAACCTATAAATAGACCCTATGTTTTTCTTTCTAGGGTCAATCCACATAGCCGTCATTTTCATATATCATCATATACGGCTATAGATCCACATATAGAGAAGAAAGGAAATCATTAGAGAATACTCTATGTTTCTTCATCTATATTGATTAGTTTGATTCTAGGTTTTCATACTCACATCCTGAGTTGAATCAAACTAATGAATACTTAGATGGTATTTCCGATCTATCTTTGATCTAAGTATTCGGCGGATCATCACCACCCAAAAAACAACGATTACCCCAAAATCGGCGCGTGGATTTGCGTGTCCTTGTGGATTCAAGGTTCATTCGCTCTCGTGGATTCGGAGCGAGGCACGTTCGTGGATTCGAAGGGTGCTATTGGGTGAAGACCGTGGATTCGGTCGGACGTCGTGGATTCGACGTTGGACGCCGTGGATTCGGCGTTGGGCGCAGATCGTGGATTCGAGAAGCGTCTGGAGCGAGCGGAGAAGATCCTCTAGGAGCGTATGGAAAAGGTTGAGTCGTAAGTGTGTACGGTAAATCACCTTGTACGTGTTTTAATTCTAGTGGATTTCTGCCGTGTTATCGGTCCCGTGGTTTTTTACTCCGGTGATGGAGTTTTCCACGTAAAAATCTTGCGAGTTATTTTCATTTCCGCATTGGGTTTTTATCGCAACGATTTTTGAGTGTTTATACGTTTACACCTATTCACCCCCCTCTAGGTGTTTCTTCCCCTATTTAGATCCGTATTATATACGACCCAACAAGTGGTATCAGAGCGGGAATAGGGTTGTGAACAATGGTTGAAGGTGGAAACATCAATCGACCCCCTTTCTTTGATGGAACAAATTATGCGTACTGGAAAGTACGGATGAAAGCCTTTTTATCTTCCATCGACGAAAGGGTGTGGCATTCAATTGAATCAGGATGGACTAATCCAACTGAACTTATCTCTGATGTTCACACCTTAAAACCTAGGTCGAAATGGACCAAGGAAGAGTTTGAGTTATCTTCTTACAATGGCAAGGGAATTAATGCTATTTTTAATGCCTTATCTCAAACTGAATTCTCTCGCGTCTCGGCATGTGAGACTGCGAAAGAAATCTGGGATGTTCTCCAGGTTACACATGAGGGAACTAACCTCGTGAAGATTTAGAAACTGCAGATGCTTACGAGCAAGTTTGACTCTATTTTGATGGCAGAAAATGAATCTTTCACGGACTACTATACACGATTGCAAGACATCGTAAACTCATGTGCTAATCTGGGAGAGAAGATTCCAGAATTTAAGATTGTAAGAAAAATCTTAAGAACTCTTCCTGAACGATTTCGCCCAAAGGTTACTGCCATTGAAACTATTAAACACCCGGACGAAATACGTGTAGAAGAATTAGTTGGTTCATTACAAACTTATGAAATGACTTTTAATACTAACAATTCTTCTGGAAAAGCATCCACTTCTAAGTCTTCAGGTTATGCGTTGAAAACAACTAAGGAAGAAGACGCGGATACATCCTCCTCGGACAATGACGAGAACCTTTCTATGGAGGAATTTGAGAAGCAGCTCGCTCTCTTGACAAGGAATTTTCGCCGCAACTTTCGAAGGGGTAATTCAAGCAAATCTCCATCCTTCAGAAAGTGGAACAAAGGCAAGGGTACTCCAAGTCACAAGTCAAGAAAGCAGGAGAACTTCTCAAAGGATAAGAAAAGTTCAGAAGGACAACTGCAATGCTTCAAATGTCGAGGCTACGGCCACATTGCAACGGAGTGTCCTAACAAGTATCCGGCAAAGAAGAAGGCGATGCAAGTCGTCACTTGGGATGACAACTCAACGTCAAATGAGTCGTCTTCAAGTGATGAAGAAAAGAGCTCCACGGCATTCCACGCGTCCACATCTTCACCATTCATGTGCTTTATGGCAAGTACGTCTGAATCATTGTCCAACTCCACTGTTGAAAAGAATGCAATGGACAATGAATCGGATGATTCGGAAGGTGAAGAGTTTGCTCTAGCCTATCACAGATCTTTACAGGATTTAAAGAAACCGGCTAAGCAAAACAAGGGGTTGAGAGGGAGATTGCAGGATCTCGAAGAAGAAGTAAAAAGGGTAACTTCTCTCTCGACCGATCTTGAAGTGGAAAGGGATAGTTTGATAAAAGCAAATGTTTCCCTTCAAGAGTCCAATGAGCAGCTCGAGAAGAACTATATAGATATGGTGAACAAAGCAAACTACTTCTTGAAGCTCTATGGCGAGGGCCGACAGGAAAGACGGGAAATGACAGAGACCATTCTCCAACTCAAGGATGACTTACAGCAATTCTCTTTAGGAAGGAGTAAGTTGGATAAACTCCTTGGTCTTGGTCAAACAAATCGGTTCGGCCTCGGGTACACTCAAACTGGAAACAGTCCAAGTTCGAGTGGGACAGTCTTTGTGCCTCAGTCGGTATCTCCTCCTCCGACATCGGAATTCAAGACAAACAACGACAACAAACCTACCTCATCCTCTTCGGAATCGTCAAGCTCAAAGGTATGTTTTCGTTGTAATTTTGCAGGGCACATCGAAAGAAATTGCAAGATTGAAGCTCAAAGAACAAATCAACCACATCTTGCAATTGCTACCAATAAGCTCACTTCCCGGAATTCAAGGAAGGATTTTTCAAAAGGAAAGAACATTGGTAGCACCTCAAACAAGACGATGACAAAAGAAAAAGATCAATCATACAAGACGTCGTCTTCAAGGAGAATCTCTCAACCTTTACCAACATACTCCAAAACTCAAAAGGTTTGGGTATGCAAAGGTGAAACCCCTCCCTGTCCTTAATCGTTCTACGATTAAATCTTGTATAGTTTGTGTAGATTATTTTCTTTTCTTCTTTTTCTTTTGGCCGACCCGTCAACCATCTTTGGGAGGTAAATGGTACATCTTTTTATTGGTTGATGATTTCTCTCGGTTTTCTTGGGTAGCATTTTTGAGAGAGAAAGCTGATACGTTTGACTCTTTTCATGAGATTTGCCATCGTATTATGATTGAAAAGAATGAAAAGATCATTCGTGTTAGAAGTGATAGGGGTGGAGAATTCATAAATTCAAAATTCATTGACTTTTGTACTTCAAATGGCATTAAACATGAATTCTCGGCACCCTATACACCTCAGCAGAATGGTGTTGTTGAGCGCAAAAACAGGGTTGTTCAAGAGATGGCGCGTGTGATGCTTCATAGCCGGAAATTACCGCTACATTTTTGGGCTGAAGCTGTGAACACCGCTGTCTATGTCATTAACAGAGTGTATTTGCGCCCAGGAACCTTGAATACACCATATGAGCTGTGGTTTAGTAGAAAACCGGATATCAAGTACTTTCGTATCTTCGGGAGTCGATGTTACATCTTACGTGACCGTGAAAATCTTGGAAAGTTCGACTCTCGAAGTGATGAAGGGATCTTTTTGGGTTATTCTACGAATAGCAGAGCATATCGAGTATTTAACATTGAATCTAAAACGATCGTAGAATCTATAAATGTTAAAGTAGATAAAGCTTCTCATTTTGAATCTGAAAAATCTACCCTCGATATCTCTCTAGATGATGATTCTCCTGCTAGTGCATCTTCTCATAATAACACTTCCAATATTAATGATGCATCTAATGGTTCTTCTAGTTTATCTGATGTGCAGGAATCATCTCGTGTACCTCCGAGTACTCCGTTTCAACAAACGCTACGAATCTCCAAGGATCATCCGGAATCGAACATCATTGGAGATCCACAAGAAGGAGTTAGGACTCGAAGGCAGTTGGTTTGCGGATTTGCTTGCTACGTATCTTTAATCGAACCAAAGACAATAGATGAAGCTCTTCAGGATGACTACTGGATTAAAGCAATGCAGGAAGAGCTCCATCAATTTGAGCGAAACAAAGTCTGGGAATTAACGAAGCCTCCAAAGCAACATAATGTGATAGGTACCAAATGGATCTTCAAGAACAAGAAAGATGAAGATGGTACTATCATCAGGAACAAGGCACGACTAGTTGCTCAAGGCTACTCTCAAGTAGAAGGTATAGACTTTGACGAAACTTTCGCCCCTGTAGCTAGACTCGAGTCCATTCGTATATTGTTTGCTATTGCTTGTCATTTTAAAATCAAATTATTTCAAATGGACGTCAAGAGCGCATTTCTAAATGGGTTTTTAAATGAGGAAGTTTATGTAGCTCAACCGAAAGGTTTTGTAGATCATAAACAACCTAACCATGTTTTTCGTTTGAAAAAGGCTCTTTACGGTCTGAAACAAGCACCGCGAGCATGGTACGAAAGGTTAACAAAGCACCTTTTGGAGAAGGGCTATACTCGAGGGGGAGCTGACAGGACTCTCTTTGTGAAGCATTATCAAAATAATTTCATTGTAGCACAAATCTATGTCGATGACATTGTATTTGGTGCAACAAAAGATAATGATGCTTCTAAATTCGCGGAGACCATGGAAAGCGAATTTGAGATGTCCATGATGGGCGAACTGTCTTATTTCCTTGGATTGCAAATTAAACAAAATGATGAAGGTATTCACTTGAGTCAATCCAAGTATGCAATGGAGTTGGTCAAAAAGTTTGATCTAGAAAATTGTAAAGATTTTCCAACTCCAATGGGAACTAGCCACAAGGGACTTGGAAGTGAATCACATAGTGAGAATGTAGACGAGAAACTGTATAGAAGTATGATTGGAAGTCTACTTTACCTCACGGCTAGTCGCCCGGATATATCCTTTAGTGTTGGGATTTGCGCAAGATATCAATCAGCACCAAAGGAGGTTCACCTGAAAGCGGTGAAACGGATCATCCGGTATATCAAAGGATCAATTAATTTCGGAATTTGGTATCCTATGGGAACAAGTTTGGATATTGTTGGATACTCAGATGCCGATTGGGCAGGATCAGTGGATGATCGGAAAAGCACGAGTGGTGCATGCTTCTATCTTGGCCATTGCCTTGTTGCATGGCACAGTAAAAAGCAAAATTGCATAGCACTCTCGACTGCCGAAGCGGAATACATTTCAGCTGGAAGTTGCTCAACTCAACTCATTTGGATGAAAAGCGTGTTGAGTGACTTCCGCATTTCAGCATCTTCGGTAACAATTCTTTGTGACAACACAAGTGCAATTAACATTTCTAAAAACCCTGTGTTGCACTCTAGAACAAAACATATTGAACTTAGATATCATTTTCTTAGAGAGCTAGTTGAATCAAATACTCTTCAACTTTCATATATTTCAACTGAGGATCAATTAGCTGACATTTTAACAAAACCTTTGGATCAAAAACGTTTTATTCATTTACGAAAAGCAATTGGGATGCTTTCCTTGAAATAATCTTCTTTTTGAAATCTTTGCTTAGGATAGGTTTTGTATTTGTTTTTGTTTTGTTCTTTATCTATGTTTGTACATAGGACATTAATTGAGCATAGATCATAATTGACTTTAATTGCATCTTTTCGCACATTTAGAAATTTATTATGCTTTTGCCATCATAATATTTCACTGTTGCAATGATCATTTATGTTAATTAAATCATCTTCTAAAGTGATCAAAGTCAATTTCTCTCTCTCAATGATCTCTTGGTATAGTCATTATCTTATTTGACTGTTTAGTCGAGTATGAAATCGAGATCAATTTTTGGTTGAATACTTTATATCTTAAATAATTGATAGCCAATTGAGGGGGAGTCAAAGATAATGTAAAATGCTCAAAAGATGTGGAAAGAGTTACATCCCAATGAGGAGTGTGAAAACTACCACCACATGGAGGAAAGAGCTACCACCTCGGTCGTCCGAGTATTGTGTGCAGCTACCACATGTATACCAAGCATGGTTGTTCAAATTTTTGATTAAGTAAAATGCATGTTGAAATACTTGACTCTGTCAAATTTCAAGGTTGGTATAAGGTGGGATTTTAAAGAAAGATGCTCAAAGAGCCACTCTCTTCAACAGATTGTCTAGAAATATTATCTACCATATTTGGGATTTCAAACATCTATTGATCTTTGTATTTCATTTTCTTTACTGAATTGATGATTTGATAAAGGCATTACTCATAAGATCAAGTTAGATGTGATTGAAGGTGTTCAACTTTAAGGGATTTAATTTTTGTAAATTTTCGTTTCATTTTTGGATATTATTGATAGATTTGGCATAATCTAATTCTTGTTGTATGAAACGATGATTTTTGTTTAAAGTTGATACACATTTGTGCTTACAATCTTTTTCTGGATTTTCCTGAATTTCTCTGAAATTTTCTAAAGAAAAAGTTGGGGCCGATCCGGATCGGGGTAGATGATCCGGATCCCGAACGCAGAAATTCTTCTGCGGGCTGACGATCCGGATTGCATCTGCCGATCCGGATCCCGAACGCAGTTTCTTACTGCGGGTAGCCGATCCGGATCGCAGTTATGAACTGATCCGGATCGCGGCTAGGTTTTATAAGGAACGAAAGGGGTTTTTGATTCCTTTACTCCAATCTTTTGTTCCGAAGTTTCCAGAGCCTCTCTCTCTAGATTTCATCCTTCCTGGAAGCTTTCAAACTCAGGTTCTTCAACTCCAAGTAAGTTTGATTGATCAAAATCTCGGTTTTTCACCGTTTTTCTCTTTTCCTCCTCAAACGTACGAAATTCTTGGATCGATTTTGTTTGTGGATGGTTTTTGATCAAATTTCTTTTGAAATAAGAACTCTGGGTTGTTTAGTTTTGATTATATGCTAGGTTTTCTCCTGATTAACGGATTTTTAGGCTTCGATTTCTAAAAATTCGGTTTTAGGGCATATAATAAGGATTTTCGAAATTCATGCAATTGATCTATTTTTAAAAGTCCTTTTGCAAAACTAATTTGATTCTTAGTCTCTCTACATGATTATGATTCTTTGGATACAATTTTTTCAATTTTTGAAAACTAATAATTTTTGTGTTCTTGAGTTGGTCTACTCAGGATTCTTTTTCTCAAGAAACCATCAGCAATGGTGATCACTTGGATTGTTTTTCTACTTGCGGCTATGGTTCATACGAGAGACACCGTCAAGCCCAAGAGGGCTAAGAAGGCTAAGAAAGCGAAGAAGGCTAAAGATGATTCCGATACAGAATCTGAAACGGAATCAATTGATTGGGATGAACTGCAAGTTGAAGCAACGACTGTTCCGACTGCTTCAAAGGGAAGAGCACCTGCAGAAACATCGAAGGCTCCGCCTACTGCTGCTGAAAAAGGGAAAGCTCCAATGGAAGAAACTTCTGGGAAGACAAGAAGAAAAAGTGTTGCTCGCAAGAGAGGAAGTGCTCGAGGAATCACCATTGAGCAACCAGCTGCTGACCAAGCACCTGCACAAGACTTTGTCAGCTCGGCTAGAATAAAGGATTTTGAAAACAGAGAATGCATTGGAGAAAGGCATGTTGATGTAAAAGCCTTAACGCAACGTTCTCAGACGTTCAGGACTTTGTTTGACCAGAGAGATCTTGCTCCCATTTGCGATTTCCCGGAGACCACTGGGTATTGTCTTCACTCAGTGAGGATGTTTTATCAGAATGCCTGCTATCTAGTCGATCAGGAAAGCGGGCGTCGGGATTTTCAAACATTAGTCAAGAATGTCAGAATCAAAGTAACGCCTCAGCTAATTGGTGAAGTACTAGGGATGGACGCCCGAGCCGATGGTACTCATTACCTGAAGAATCAAGTCTTCAACACCTTCTCCTGGAGAGTGGTAGTTGATGGAATCTGTGTTCCAAATACTCGGTCGACAGGAAACTCCGTGTTCTCGAAAGAACTACGACCAGAGTACCGCATCTTAAATCTCATTGTTTGTTACAATATTATTCCAAACATGAACACAAAGGTTCTTCGGTGGGAAAGAATGATATTTCTTTATCTACTTGGAAACCCCGCAGCAGCAATGGGAGCTAACTTAAACATTCCCTACGTCATCTGGTCAAGGATGGCACGATATGTGGAGCAAGCTCATCCGTCAGAGAGACTACCTTTTCCAATGATCATCATGCGCATTCTTCGCAAATTTAAAGCTGACACAAATGCGAGTTCCTATCTGCACAGTTTAGGAACGATCAATGACACAACAATTGTAAAGTCTCTTTCGACGAAGCCAGATGAACCTTTCATACCTCTTCACCGGCAACGAGAACAACGACAACAAGCAACAACCTCTGCACCGGCAGCAGCTCCTTCAGTTCAACCAGCACCTCCGGCACAAGAAGCACCACAATCAACGTCTGATGATGATGCTTCTGTTACCTCAATCTATAAAGAACAGCAAAGGCTCTCCAACGAGCAAGAACGTATATCAAATGAACTAATTGAGGTAAAGGAAGAAATAAAGAAAGTAAATAAAAATCAATCAGCAATGAACAAGCGAATAAAGAAGATTTTCCAAATCCTCGGCTGTATCAGTTCAGACGAGTCTGAATGATCCGTATCCTTCTAATTTCTGTTTATTATGCACATGTTTAAATCCTACTGTTGTGCAGTTTTTTTTTAAGTTTTAATTTGAGTTTTTAGTTCTCGAACTTAAACTGTTAACCATTCTCTCCACTTCTGTAATTTTTGGCTTTCTTTGTGACAAAAAGGGGGAGAGAGTTTAGAACAATGAGAGAGTTAGAGAGAACTTTGAACAATGTTGACTGCATGAAAAGAGAGTTAGAGAGAACTTTGAACAATGTTGACTGCATGAAACATCAAGGTAAGTGAACAATGTTTGATATGAAAACTGGATGAATATCAAGGTAAGTATTACTCCAACTTGCATTCTCAACTTGAGGTTTTTCAGCTGTATGAATGCATGCCTCGACTAACTATTTGCTAACTATTTGGGCATGTAATATAACTAACAAGTTGATGTTCACTAACAAGTTTGTGACACTTGGTTTTTGATTGCATAGAAGATATGTTGGTTCTTAACTCTGATCAATTACATATCTATATATATATTAGTTTGTCACAAACATGTTCATGACATTTGGTATTTACGTGCAAAGAAGATATGTTGGTATTTTTTTAACTATGATCAGTTTACATATCTGAATATAAATGTCATGGTAAGTATAAATGAGTTTAAACTTCATCTCTGTTTGTGGTTTTTGAATAATACAAAATTCTTGAGGTATCTAACGATTTCTTTTGTCAAGAATGATTTCTTTTTGCAGAGAGTACAGATGTCTAAGTCTAGAGTCTGTTTTAGGAGTTTAACTCATGTATTGTATTTTGGATCTCCATTGTAAATTTTTGTTGTATGGTGATAGCAACAAAAATATCTTTTTGAATTTTCTTTAGTGGATCTGTGTTTTGTCACGAAACCGCCAAAGGGGGAGATTGTTACGGAATTTGAGTTGGCGTAGTTTCGTGAAAGTTTCAAGTCCTGAAGATTGAAGGTGAAGAAAGTTGAATCATTTAACTCAATCTCAAGAAAGAAGAATTCAAAAGGATCAGGTATGTTTAACTAAAGAATTTGTGTGATCCGAATACTTCTTGTAGTGTAGAAACACTTGGAAGAATCTTTCATTGCATAAAAATCAAAAACTGGACTTGGGACATGTTCAGGATCCGGATCAGGCTGTTCGATCCGGATCCCGAAGGTGGTTCGTTCATACATCGTCGCAATCCGGATCGTAGTCTCTTGATCCGGATCCCGAACGTTGAGTTTACCATCTACCTTGAACGATCCGGATCTTGCTTCGCAATCCGGATCCCGAACGTTGATGTTTGGTGAACTGTATGAACGATCCGGATCGTAGTCACATGATCCGGATCCCGAACCTTCGTTTTTCTGGAATTGGCTGTTTCGTTATGACGATCCGGATCTCAGTTATCACGATCCGGATCGCCGTCCGTAAAATTCCAGAAATGGTTGGTTTTTGATTCTTATCTCCTTCCTAGGGTTTCTAACCTATAAATAGACCCTATGTTTTTCTTTCTAGGGTCAATCCACATAGCCGTCATTTTCATATATCATCATATACGGCTATAGATCCACATATAGAGAAGAAAGGAAATCATTAGAGAATACTCTATGTTTCTTCATCTATATTGATTAGTTTGATTCTAGGTTTTCATACTCACATCCTGAGTTGAATCAAACTAATGAATACTTAGATGGTATTTCCGATCTATCTTTGATCTAAGTATTCGGCGGATCATCACCACCCAAAAAACAACGATTACCCCAAAATCGGCGCGTGGATTCGCGTGTCCTTGTGGATTCAAGGTTCATTCGCTCTCGTGGATTCGGAGCGAGGCACGTTCGTGGATTCGAAGGGTGCTATTGGGTGAAGACCGTGGATTCGGTCGGACGTCGTGGATTCGACGTTGGACGCCGTGGATTCGGCGTTGGGCGCAGATCGTGGATTCGAGAAGCGTCTGGAGCGAGCGGAGAAGATCCTCTAGGAGCGTATGGAAAAGGTTGAGTCGTAAGTGTGTACGGTAAATCACCTTGTACGTGTTTTAATTCTAGTGGATTTCTGCCGTGTTATCGGTCCCGTGGTTTTTTACTCCGGTGATGGAGTTTTCCACGTAAAAATCTTGCGAGTTATTTTCATTTCCGCATTGGGTTTTTATCGCAACGATTTTTGAGTGTTTATACGTTTACACCTATTCACCCCCCTCTAGGTGTTTCTTCCCCTATTTAGATCCGTATTATATACGACCCAACAAGTTTCAAAAAAAAAAAATATCGGCAAAATTGAGAGTAAACGGTGGTTTTCTTCCGCGCGTTTAAACCCCCGGGGCGTGACAGATTAAGATGGTATCAGAGAGAAACTTTAACCACAGTAGTCGGAGTCCAACATCCACGGAACACAACATCCTAGCTACTAACTAATGAGATGAACATAGTGTAGATGCGTAGAGCGCGAGTGGTCGGGGGTGTGGGGGGGGGGGGGTATAGTAGAGTCCCTATTCTCGTTAGTGTTTGGGTGCTATTTTAAAAGCCTAGATTTGACTTGTGTTGTGTATGTGTACAGAACATGGCCAGAACTAGATCCTCGACTGAGGATGCAGGGGCAGACGCAGTAGCGTCGGCGACCGCGGAGAATCAGCTTCTGCGGCAACAACTACGGGAGATGGCGGGTCAATTGGCGGCCCTCACAGACCATATGCGCCAGTTGTTGCAACAGCAGCCGGCTGCAACGGTGGTGGTCGCCCAGGGCCCTTCTCAGGGGCCAACTGCACCAGCGACGGGACCGCCAGTGACGGATGCCGAGACGGGAACTGCCCCTACCCGGGCCGCGGCAGTCGAGGTACCGTTAGTCCAGCCAACGGTGCCAGCGGTAGCCCCTTCGACAGCAGCTGCGAGACCCCGGAGGCACCTTGGTTGAGACTGTGGTGACGCCTTCTCTCGCTGTGGCCGCCACTACCTCGGGGGAAAGGTCTGTTCCGCCGACTGAGCGGGACCGCGTGCGAGCCAACCTAGCTGATTTCAGGAAGTATGACCCGCCGGTGTTCGAGGGGGAGACGACCGACCCCTGGGTCGTGGAAAAATGGGTGGACACGATGGAGAAACTGTTCGAGGACTTGCTGATGGAGGAGTACGAGCGGGTCCCCCTGGCCGTCCACTTCCTCGAGGGGAACGCCCGGATGAGGTGGAAGACGGTGCGCCCTGACTCTTCGAAGGGCACCGCCCTCCCATCATGGACCACTTTCAAGCAAGAGCTGTTCGGGGCGTTCTTCTCCAACAGCGTCAAACGACAACTGGAGGATGATTTGAACCATATCAAGCAAGGGAGCCGAACTGTCATGGAGTACCAGCGGGAGTTTGTGAGGCTGGCTAACTGCGTCCCTTTTGTCATACGGAACGAGTCTCACAAAGCCCAACTCTTCGTGGACGGGTTGCACAGCGACAATTTTCAGGTGGTGCAAGCGGCGGACTTGCACACCTTCCAGAAGGTGGTCGACATGGCCATCATTGTGGAGCGCGGTTTCGCAGTTACGCGCGCCCGAGGGGGGGGCCCTACTCAGCACGAGGATAGGAAGCGATCTCAGCCTTACTCTAGGGGAGGCTCTTCCAGCGGGAGTCGACCCCCTAAACGGTGAAGACCACAGCAGAGGACCAGGAGCGCACCAATGGGAGGACAGAGATCGGATGATAGGCCTTGCGTCATCTGCGGCAGGGCACACCGGGTGACAGAGTGCTCCAGGAGGCAAGACCACTGTTTCCGTTGCGGCAAGCAGGGGCATTTCCGCTTCAATTGCCCCTTGAACCAGGGATCGGCATCTTTAGCAGCTTCTACGCCTCTGCCGCAACATGCGGGACGGGGGAAAGCCCCGATGGGATCAGCCTCTAGATTTCCAGCATCACGACCACAAGGGGAAGGGCCACCACAACCGGGCGGCAGAGTTTATTCGATGACCCACCAGGAGGCGGACCCGCCAGAGGACGTGGTAGCAGGTATCACTTTAATTTCTGTTTACCGTGCTAGAACTCTTTTTGATACCGGAGCAACCCACTCCTTCATATCTTGCGATTTCGTGCTTTCTCATGGTTTTGAGGAGAGACCTTTACAAAGTTTGTTGTCGGTCCAAACTGCGGGGGGGCCCTTGGAGGCTCGCAACCTTGTACTTTCCTGCCCGATAAGATTGGGGAGGCTTTCTTGCCCTTGGGATTTAGTGGTCATTCCATTAAAGGAGTACGATGTGGTAGTTGGAATGGATTGGCTCACTAAGTATCAAGCGGTGATCGACTGCGAGAAGCGTCAGGTGCGACTACAGTACCCAGGGTTTCCATAGAATGTGTACCTGGCGTGCAAAAGCATCTCTTTTTCCACCATTATCCCGGCATCGCGAGCCAGAAGACTGATAGAAGGAGGGTGTCTGGCTTACTTGGCGTCGATGGACCTAGCAACTCGACCCTCTGCAACGCTCTCCGACATTCCGATTGTGAAGGTTTTCCCAGACATTTTTCCTACTGAACTGCCAGGAATGCCCCCCGAGCGGGAGGTTGTTTTTCCGATCGAGCTACTACCCGGCACGTGACCTATCACGAAGGCACCCTATAGAATGGCTTTTGCGGAACTGAAGGAGCTTAATGCACAACTCGAAGACCTTCTGGATAAAGGGTTCATCAGGTCGAGTGTGTCGCCTTGGGGCGCACCCGTACTTTTCGTGCGGAAGAAGGACGGAAGTCTGCGGCTGTGCATCGACTACAGGGAGATAAACAAGGTTACAATAAAGAACAAGTATCCCTTACCCAGGATTGACGACCTCTTCGATCAGCTACGGGGAGCAATGGTCTTTTCAAAGATTGATTTACAGTCAGGCTACCACCAGCTGAGAGTTCGAGATGAAGATATTCCAAAAACGGCTTTCCGGACCAGCTACGGCCACTACGAGTTTACTGTTATGCCGTTCGGGCTTACGAACGCCCCAGCGGTGTTTATGGACATGATGAACCGAATCTTCAGACCCTTCTTGGATCAATTCGTAGTGGTCTTTATCGACAACATCCTGATCTACTCGCCCACCGATGAGGAACACGGAAAACACTTACGGATTATTCTGCAGACTCACAGGGATCAGAAGTTGTTTGCTAAACTCAAGAAGTGCGAGTTTTGGCTTCGCGAGGTGGGCTTTTTGGGGCATGTAATTTCAGCAACGGGAATCGCAGTAGATCCCAAGAAGGTGGAGTCGGTGACAGACTGGCCCCAACCGACTATAGTAACGGAAGTCCGCAGCTTCCTGGGCCTAGCAGGATACTACAGACGCTTCGTAGAGGGCTTCTCGAAGATTGCGACCCCTCTAAACCGCCTGACCCGGAAAGGAGAAAAATTTATCTGGACGGCCCAATGCCAGGAGAGCTTTGAAGAACTCAAGGATAGGCTAACGAGGGCACCTGTACATGCGCTACCGACACCCGGAGAGGACTACGAGGTTTAATGTGATGCATCACGGATTGGATTGGGGGGTGTACTGATGCAACAGGGGAAAGTCATCGCCTATGCCTCAAGACAACTCAAGGAATATGAACGGAATTACTCGACGCATGACCTGGAGTTGGCCGCTGTCGTCTTCGTTCTGAAGCTTTGGAGACACTATCTCTTTGGTGTCCACTGTAATGTGTTCTCAGACCACCAAAGCCTTAAATACCTTTTCACCCAGAAGGAGCTGAACCTGCGGCAGAGACGGTGGTTGGAGTTGCTAAAGGACTACGATCTATCAATTCAATACCATCCCGAAAAAGCAAACGTGGTAGCGGATGCGTTGAGCAGGAAGGGACAGATAAAGGGGACATCAGCGGGCACGACTACTCAGCAGGATAACTTGATCGCGGAGTTCTCGCGATTGAGGTTGGAGGTTGTACCGGCGGGAATGGTCGCGCAACTGATGTCTTTAATAGTCAAGCCTACCTTGTTCGAGAAGATCCGAGAAGACCAAAGGACCGACTCACAGTTACAGCTTGTGCGGGACAGGATTTTCCCAGACCAGGAAGGGGACTTTTCGATGGGGACAGACGACACACTCCGTTTCCGAGGGCGGATTTGCATGCCCGATTCGCCAGATTTGAAGAGGGAAATCTTGACAGAAGCGCACTGCGCTCCCTATGCGGCGCACCCTGGGGGCACAAAAATGTACAGGGACCTCAAACAGACCTTTGGTGGCCGAAGCTGAAGGGGGATGTAACACGGTTCGTAGCGCATTGTTTGATCTATCAACAGATAAAAGCCGAACACCAGCGACCAGCAGGGAAGTTGCAACCACTACCAGTACCAGAGTAGAAATGGGAGCGAATCACCATGGATTTTGTCACCGGGTTTCTGCGTTCGCAGCAGGGGCACGACACCATCTGGGTCATCGTGGATCGGTTAACGAAGTCGGCTCACTTCCTACCCATTCATACGACGTGGACGCGAGAGCGGCTGGCTCAAGTCTGCATCAGCGAGATCATGAGGTTGCACGGGGTACCGGCATCGATAACTTCAGATAGAGACACACGGTTTGTCTCAAACTTTTGGCAGAGTCTACAACGGGCTCTGGGACCAAACTGCACTTCAGCACAGCCTTTCACCCCCAGACGGATGGACAATCTGAACGGGTGATCCAGATCCTCGAGGACATGCTTCGAGCCTGTGTACTTGATTTGGGGGACGGTTGGTCACGCTACCTACCTCTCGTGGAGTTCGCCTACAACAACAGTTACCAAGCTAGCATTCATATGGCGCCGTACGAAGCATTATATGGCCGACGCTGTCGATCTCCGATCTGTTGGGACGACTTGGGGGAGCGAAAATTCTTGGGGCCGGACTTGGTAGAAGAGACCGAGGAAAAAGTGTGCCTCATCAGGCAGCGGTTGCTGACCGCCCAGAGTCGACAAAAGAGCAATGCAGACTAATCCAAATTCCGGGGGTGTCACATTCTTCCCCCCTTTAAGCCCTGACGTCCACGTCAGGCTCAAGCACACTCACAAGCATCAGGCTAGCGAGACGAGTCTCACATCGCCTGGTGCTTGTGAGTGTGCTTGAGCCTGACGTGGACGTCAGGGCTTAAAGGGGGGAAGAATGTGACACCCCCGGAATTTGGATTAGTCCTCTATATAAATGATATAATAGGACTAAATCTCTAACCCGGCTATAGCATTTTGGATGGTAGCAAGATCCAAGAGGAACATGAGAGTTAAGCGTGCTAGAGCTAGAGTAGTTCTAGGATGGGTGACCCCCTGGGAAGTGGGGCGTCACATTAAGACTAGAAGTAGTACCAGCGGGCACAGTCGAACAACTTCTGACACTGGTGGTCAGACCTACCTTGCTGGACAGAATTCTCGAAGGGCAATCGACTGATGACCAACTCCAGCTGGTGCGAAATAGAGTGATTGCCGACCAAGGAGGTGATTTCACAGTAAACTCCGACGGCACGATACGATTTCGGGGACGAATCTGTGTGCCGGATCTACCGGAACTCAAAGAGGAGATCCTGCGGGAGGCGCATACCGCTCCATATACAGCGCATCCCAGGGGAACGAAGATGTACAAGGACGTCAAACAGACCTTCTGGTGGCCCAAAATGAAGGGAGACGTGACTCGGTTTGTGGCACACTGCCTGGTGTGCCAACGAGTGAAGGCCGAGCACCAGCGTCCAGCAGGAAAATTGCAACCCTTACCGGTGCCCGAGTGGAAATGGGACATGATTACCATGGATTTTGTGACCGGGTTCCCGAGATCGTCACAGGGACACGATGCAATATGGGTAATTGTGGACCGTCTGACGAAATCGGCCCACTTTCTGCCCATACACACGACATGGACACGGGAACGACTGGCACAAACCTACATCAACGAGATAGTAAGGTTGCATGGGGTGCCGACATCCATCACGTCGGACAGGGGCACGCGATTTGTGTCAAACTTTTGGCAGAGCCTGCAGCGAGCAATGGGAACCAAGTTGCACTTCAGTACGGCTTTTCACCCGCAGACCGACGGACAATCAGAGCGGGTGATACAAATTGTGGAGGACATGCTTCGGGCATGCGTTTTAGACCTGGGCGAAGGGTGGGCACGGTGTTTGCCCCTAGTGGAATTTGCCTATAATAACAGTTACCAGGCCAGCATTCAGATGGCACCATACGAGGCCCTGTACGGGCGCCGCTGTCGGTCTCCAATATGCTGGGACGACTTGGGTGAGCGTAAGTTTCTGGGCCCAGATTTGGTGGAGGAGACCGAAGCAAAGGTGCGATTGATTAGACAAAGGCTACTAACCGCCCAGAGCAGACAGAAAAGCTACGCGGACAACAGACGCCGAGACTTAGAGTTCATGGTGGGTGAGCACGTGTTGCTCCGAGTTTCGCCCTCTAAGGGGAAACGACGCTTCGGCATAAAGGGAAAGTTAAGCCCGAGGTACGTAGGACCGGTGGCGTACCGATTAGCCCTGCCGCCGAATCTCGAACGAGTCCATAACGTATTCCATGTCTCCATGCTCCGGAGGTACCTAGCTGATCCCTCTCATGCCTTGGATGCCTCCACCATCGAGTTGCGAGAGGATTTAAGCGTGGAGGAGACGCCGGTGCGGATTTTGGCAAGAGAGGACAAGAAGTTGCGCAATCGAACTATCCCCTATGTGAAGGTCCAGTGGAGCAACCATGAAGAGCGCGAGGCAACTTGGGAACTGGAATCGAAGATGAGGGAATGTTTTCCCGAATTGATTAGTGGGGTTTGTATTTAAGTTTCGGGACGAACCTTTTTATAAAGTGTGAGTGGTGTAGTGATCCGGCCTTTCGGGGTATTTTTGACTTACATGTAGTCATTTAAGCCTTTAAGTGAAATAAAATTATTCAATTCTTAAAAGTTGGCCATTGTGAGGTGCTAGTATTTTTCTGCGATAGAGCGCGGAAAAAGAAAGCCGACGGTGCGATCGGATCTGAAATCCGATATCGGGATCCCCCGGAACGGGATTCAAAGTGATACGGTGATTAGTCGTGCATCGGAATCCGTGCTAAATATCTTGCACCCGTTAGAGATAAGGTGGGTTATCTCGTAGGGGATAATTAATTAGTTAATTAATTATCCCAGACGGAAAATTAATAATTCTCTTACGTACGAATTAAAGAGAAATTAATTAAAGGTAAAGTACGACTATATAAGGGATCCCGATTATCGGAAAGAAAAGAAAAGAAGAAAATAAAAACCCTAATCGGTGAGAAGAGAAAAAGAAAAGAAAAGACGGAACCCTAACCAGAGGAGAAAAGAGGAAAAGAAGGAGGAAGCGGAGGAACCCGATCGCCCTGATTCACGTGCCGGAGATCGGAGAACGAGACGCCATCGTCTACGGGGAGCGGATCCGGGTTTCCAACGCCGAAAGGAAACAAGATCGGTTCTTTAATTCCGATAGATTGAGGTTAGTGGTCGTTAATCTTTTTGTAGAATTAATCGGAGGTTTTCCGTGTTCTCGTAAGGTCGTTTTAATTAGTACATCGATCGCGGATTTTCGTCGGGTTTTGATCCATGTTTTATTCTCGTTCTTGATCGAGGGTGATCGATGGTTTTTATCGAGTTTAATTGATGATTTTTAGTCGGTTTCTTTTTATCGGACTTGGTCGAAAATTCGATCGGGGTTCCGATTTATGTTTTGGTTGTTCGTGGATCAACGGTTTAGCCGTTAGATTTACCGCGGATTTATTCGGAGATTTTTGGGGATGTTTTGTTGGAACATAGTGGGTTAACGGGAGGCCGCCGCCGCCATTGTTAAACGGGAGGCCGCCGCCGTCGTTACCATGGTCGCGGGGTCTTCGCCGGAGTCGCGTGGGAGCGAAAACGGAGAAGAAATCGCGAAACGGGAGCGAAAACGGTGAAGAAAACCGCAAAATTAGGGTTTACTGTGCTTGTCCGTACAACACGGTCCACGGGTCCAGGCGTGCACCCGGTGCATGCCCGCAGCGTCGGAAGCACCAGACCCGGTGCACGGTTTCGTGCACCGGCCCGGCCCAAGGCGCGCGGTGCACGCCTCATGCGTGCACCCGGCGCACGCGCTTGCGGCCGAAGGGCAAGGACCCGGTGCACGCTCGGGTCGTGCACCGGCCCGGCCCGAGATGCGCGGTGCACGCCTCCTGCGTGCACCCGGCGCATGCCGCCGCCGCCTGACGCCGTGAACCCGGTGCACGGTTGCCCCCGTGCACCAACCGACAGCCCGAAGTTCATTTGCTCCGTTTTTGCCCGTTTTTCCACCGTTTTGAGCGCCGTTTTCGCCGTTGGGATCGTTATTTCCGTGGCTTTCTTGGCATGGCCACTTGGGACCTTCTTGGTCATTATTTTATTATGTTGGGTGCCGATTTCGCAGACACTCCGCGCCTCGACAAAATCGTCGGGGGCGCGCCGTCGGGTCCCTTTTTCTCATCGTCTTCGTCGTCGGGGCTTCTCGGCTGGACCGTTGACGTCCCGAGTGGGCTACCGGCTGAGGATTGAATTTGTTGGATTTCCGGCTTTCGTCAACCCGGACGGTGTTGGACTTTTCCGTCGAAAAGAGTAAATTGGGTCTTGCGTTTTCGGATGTTAGTACACGCTTTTGACTATAGTTATCCGTGCGGACTTTCTTTAGGTCCAGACGCGCAGCGGGGGTGCGCGAAGGATTCGGGTGTTCCGATCTCTCTTCAAATAGGTGGGTACGGCTGCGATAAGTGCAACAAGTGCAGTAAGTGCATCTATCGTCATTAAAGTGCTCTTAATTTATCTAACAAAGTAGATGGACAGTTTAACCTTTCGCATAATTGTGTTTTTATCTAACAATTGAAGGTGCTCATGACACGCCGATCTCGGGAAATCCGTTTTCGGATGCTGCACGTAAACAGTGTTGAGTTATGAATCCCAAAGGATCTAAATAGGTACTATCAAACAACTAGAGGGGGGGTGAATAGGTGTAATACTTAAAAACTCAATCTCAGTGCAAAATAAAAACCAATGCGGAAAATAAAAACAGCACACCGAGATATACGTGGAAACTCCAATCCAGGAGAAAAACCACGGGACCAACACGCAATAACAATCCACTAAGAATAGAAGAATAACAAGGTGATTACCGACTCCACGGACTCAAACCCCTCCTTCAGCTTCTTCGGACCTTGCGCTGACCGGTTGGATATTCACGCAATAACAATCCCTAAGAAAAGAAGAATAACAAGGTGATTACCGTCTCCACGGATTTAACCCCTCCTTCAATTTCTTGGACCTCGCGCTCCACCGTTTTGCCCGTCCACTGCTCACGTTCGAATCCACGAACGCACGCTTCGAATCCACGAAACGCCTTTAGCACACCGAATCCACGATGCCACGTCGAATCCACGACGCAAACTCAGTCGATAAGAATATTGACTTCGATGGTGATCCTCTGCTTAGATTCTCATTGAGGAACCGTAGAAGAAATCTCTAAGCAAAGATTAGATCAATTCGACAAAAGATATGTTCTTGAAAGAACCATCGAATTGACCTAAAAGAGGCTATAAAGAAGAACGATAAAAACCTAGCCTCTAGGGTTGCTCTCAAGAGTTTTATAAAATGATCGGCCGTAGCTCCCACGTTTTTGAGAAACCCTAAGAGTCTATTTATAGTTTAGAAACCTTTGGAAAGAGATAAGAATAAAAAACTTACCTTATCTGGAAATTTTCAGGACGACGATCCGGATCGGATTTACTGCGATCCGGATCGTCGTAACGAGATTGACGATTCCAGAAAACCAAGGGTTCGGGATCCGGATCGCATTGCCCGATCCGGATCGTTCATACAAATCAGAAAACTTAACATTCGGGATCCGGATCGGAAATTGCATGGATCCGGATCGAAGTCTTGTATGAAGCAACAACCTTCGGGATCCGGATCGTTGGCTCTGATCCGGATCCTGAACAAGTCCGAACACCAGTTTTTGATTATTATGCAATTAAAAGTTTATCCAAGTGTTTCTACACTATAAGAAAGTATTCGGATCACCACAAATATTTAGTTAAACATACCTGATCCTCTTGAATACTTTCTTCTTGAGATTGATGTAACTGATCCACAATTCTTCAACTTCAATCTTCAAGACTCAAGACACTGAGTGTCAACTTGAGCTCTTGTTGAATCTTTTCTAAGTCTTTGATTGCTGATTGACAATTTGATCCCTTTAAGACTCCGACTCAACTCACTGACTTGACTCACGAAATATGCCAAGACCAAAATGCCGTAACAATCTCCCCCTTTGGCAATTTCGTGACAAAACCCAAAAATACATAAAAGCGCTCAAGTCACTTATCTTAAACCAAAAATCGAAATTCAATGTTATCACCAAAACATTGATTTTCTTTGCGTGAAAGATCCAATAAATACAAAATTACATTTGAACCAAACAGTCCTAGAACATACTCTATGACTTAGGACTTGGAGTCTTAAAGTGATGTAATTCCTGCAAAACAAAACTCCAAACAAAATCAAACGTCAGTCGTTAGAAATTAAAATCCTACATTTGATCCGTCTTCCTTTTGGTTCTTTTGTTTTTCTGCTCTTTCAATTTTTTCTTTGTCTCCCCCTATCTTGAGCATCTCTAACATGTTCTCCATGTTCTTGAGCATCTATGTTCTCCCCCTTTGTGATACGATCATCATTTTCCGTTCTCCCCCTATCTCGATGATCTCATCTCTGTCTCCCCCTATTTCTCTTCTCCCCCTATTTCTCTTCTCCCCCTTTTTGTCACAAATTGTCAAACAGTGAACATACTAGACAAAAGGAAATCACTAACAGCATTAGTTCATAGAGAAAGAGAGATAAAAGCTCAGTTCCGGTATATAACAGAAATGCAGATTGCGTACCTGTACCAGAAAGCAAAAATCAAATAATTTCTTGAAACAAATCCAGATTTTGGAATCTTTGAATTACCGATTTGTATTCAATCAAGAAAACAATTTAAGTGCTTTAAACAATGAATTCACACAGATGCCATTCAATCCAATTAATTTCACAAAAATTAAAAAGATTTACTCCAAAATCATGAAAAATAAAGGTAAAACATTATAAAACGTTTTTCATGTTATATTCATCAAACACAAGTCATCAAAAATAATCTTGAGATCCAAACTCTATCAAGATGTAACGGATTTACAAAGATGACTTACGGAGATTTCCAAATGACATCAATTCTGAATTTTTACCCTTTCAAATAGAGATAATCACTAAAATACCTAAGGGTGGCTCTTTGAGCATCTTTCAACTATCCCACCTTATACCAACCAGGAGATTGTTCAAAATATAAGAGTTTTGCATATAAATCTCCAAATGCTTCAACTAAAGATTTTCTCATAAAATACTATCAAGCATCCATAACATGTGGTAGCTTCACACACAAACCGGACGACCGGGGTGGCAGCTCTTTCCAGCATGTGGTGGTAGTTTTCACACTCCTTTCGGATGTAACTCTTTCCACATCTTTCATAATTCAATTATTTACCCTTGTAAGAAGGCAATCTCTTACGTGAAAGAATTAAATCCCAAATTTTAGTCAATCGGTTGTCTCATGTTTATCACAAAGAACTCACACAACCGAGATAGATTAAGCATCTAAAGATCACACATGATTTCTAAAATTTGATGCTTATAATATCAAAAACTCCTATAATGAAGTATCTTCAAGATTATGATTATGGAGTAAAGTTGATAATCCAAATAAAATTAATTTGGAGTGAATAAACGTGAAGCCCTTTTTATTCAATGCACTTGTTCAGTAAAAACCCTTTTGTTCAAAAACAAAGTATAAAAACGAAGAGCATTGAAAAACATGTAATGCAAAGATTAAGAAAGATATGAAGGGAAAACCAATCAAAGCATTACATACAGTCATAAGCTAATTAGAACTTAAGACAAGGAAAGATATCACCTTTCCGAATCCAAAATCGCTGGATTTTGGGTTGTCTTGATTCGTTGTGGCCGGGGGTTGTCCGCTTTGACTGTTGGTCCACCTTAGGTCTTTGCCTCGCAATGATCCACTTGTATGATTGATGTTGTGGCTCGGACCTTTGGTGGGTTGAGTGAACTCCTTTGACTTGATGTGTCTTTTGATTCCGTTGAGTTCGCTCCGTAGATGAAGTTGCCGAAGAATTCTTCTTTCTCTTTTTCGGGCAATCCTTCACCAAATGTCCTTCAAGTCCACATAGGTGACAAGTTCTTCCTTTCAATTTAGTTGTGGAACTTGAAGCCTTCACAGTTTGGTTCTTTTTAAATCCCAAACCAACCTTGCTTGATTGACCTAATCCGGACATACAATCAAGTTTCTTGGAACCAGTTGAAAGCCTTTGTATGTCGGATTTAAGTTGATGAACTTGCTTGGTCAATGCTTGATTGGTGACATGTATTTCCTCAAACTGCTTTTCAAGAAAATCAATCTTGTTAATATGGGAATTAACGACCGTTTCCGATTGATTTATCTTTTCTTGGAGGATTTTATTATTATCCAATAAAAGCTCTCGTTCCTCCTCGAGATCATGAAGTTTGATCTTTAAAGCATGATTCTCGTCTTGATCTTCAAGTCGTTGCTTTCTCAACTTCTTGATATGTTTGGCCATCTTCTTAGATTCCGCAAGAAGTTGTTGATATGCCTCAACGAGTTCTTCCTCGTCCGACTCCCCCTCACTTGATGACTCTCCGCCGGATGTTGATGTTTCATGCAAAATCAAAGGAATAGAGTCAGTGATTAAAGATGATAAGCAACCATTAGAAGAGGGAATATAAGAGGCATGAGAAGCAACTACTTTTTCCCTTTTACTTGAGGTCGATTCATTAGAAGTAGAATCGTCCCAAGTTTTTGCTTGCAAAGCCCTCTTTTTATATGATTTCGGAGAAGGACAATCCGTTGAAAAATGGCCGTAGCCTTTGCATCGATAGCATTGGATTTCCCCTTCGAAATCATCTTTCTCTTTTTCTTTAGAGGGTTTTGCAAAGCTTTTGAGATTAGAGGATTTAGAACCCGATGATCCTTTAGATGGTTTCGTGGATGAAGATCCATCGGTTCGATTCTTCCAAAATTTCCGACGAAATTTCTTTACGATCCGCGCCAATTGTTCTTCAAAATCGGCAAAAGAGATTTCATCGTCGGAACTTGATTCGCTATCTTCTTCCTTTGTTGATTTGAATGCAATACCTGTAAGCTTAGAAGAAGACTTGGAAGAAACTTGATTAGTAGGAAAAGTCATTTCATAAGTTTGCAAAGCACCTACTAATTCCTCTACACTCATCTCATCCGGATGACTAACGGTTTCAATGGCGGTAACCTTTGCCCTAAACCGTTCCGGAAGAGTCCGAAGTATCTTTCTTACAATTTTCGACTCCGGGATCTTTTCTCCTAGATTAGCACATGTATTAATTACATCTTGAAGTCTAGTGTAATAATCTGTAAACAATTCATGCTCTTCCATATGAATAGAGTCAAATTGACTTGTAAGCATCTGGAGCTTTTGAATTTTTACAAGATTAGTACCCTCATGTGTAATTTTGAGAATATCCCAAATTTCCTTCGCGGTTTCACACGCGGAAATTCTTGTAAATTCAGTCGAGGAAAGAGAGTTAAATAAAGCGTTCATACCTTTCCCATTGTAAGAAGATCTTTCAAATTCCTCTTTGGACCATCTAGAGCGAGGTTTTGGGGTAGTAGAATTTCCTACTTCCTCAACAGGATGCACCCAACCGCATTCCACGGATTGCCATACTCGCTCATCAATTGCGATGAGAAAAGCTCTCATCCGCACTTTCCAATAAGCATAATTAGTCCCATCAAAAAGAGGAGGTCTATAAATATTACCACTTTCACCCATCATGATAGATAAACCTAAAACCCGCTCTGATACCAATTGTTGAGTTATGAATCCCAAAGGATCTAAATAGGTACTATCAAACAACTAGAGGGGGGGTGAATAGGTGTAATACTTAAAAACTCAATCTCAGTGCAAAATAAAAACCAATGCGGAAAATAAAAACAGCACACCGAGATATACGTGGAAACTCCAATCCAGGAGAAAAACCACGGGACCAACACGCAATAACAATCCACTAAGAATAGAAGAATAACAAGGTGATTACCGACTCCACGGACTCAAACCCCTCCTTCAGCTTCTTCGGACCTTGCGCTGACCGGTTGGATATTCACGCAATAACAATCCCTAAGAAAAGAAGAATAACAAGGTGATTACCGTCTCCACGGATTTAACCCCTCCTTCAATTTCTTGGACCTCGCGCTCCACCGTTTTGCCCGTCCACTGCTCACGTTCGAATCCACGAACGCACGCTTCGAATCCACGAAACGCCTTTAGCACACCGAATCCACGATGCCACGTCGAATCCACGACGCAAACTCAGTCGATAAGAATATTGACTTCGATGGTGATCCTCTGCTTAGATTCTCATTGAGGAACCGTAGAAGAAATCTCTAAGCAAAGATTAGATCAATTCGACAAAAGATATGTTCTTGAAAGAACCATCGAATTGACCTAAAAGAGGCTATAAAGAAGAACGATAAAAACCTAGCCTCTAGGGTTGCTCTCAAGAGTTTTATAAAATGATCGGCCGTAGCTCCCACGTTTTTGAGAAACCCTAAGAGTCTATTTATAGTTTAGAAACCTTTGGAAAGAGATAAGAATAAAAAACTTACCTTATCTGGAAATTTTCAGGACGACGATCCGGATCGGATTTACTGCGATCCGGATCGTCGTAACGAGATTGACGATTCCAGAAAACCAAGGGTTCGGGATCCAGATCGCATTGCCCGATCCGGATCGTTCATACAAATCAGAAAACTTAACATTCGGGATCCGGATCGGAAATTGCATGGATCCGGATCGAAGTCTTGTATGAAGCAACAACCTTCGGGATCCGGATCGTTGGCTCTGATCCGGATCCTGAACAAGTCCGAACACCAGTTTTTGATTATTATGCAATTAAAAGTTTATCCAAGTGTTTCTACACTATAAGAAAGTATTCGGATCACCACAAATATTTAGTTAAACATACCTGATCCTCTTGAATACTTTCTTCTTGAGATTGATGTAACTGATCCACAATTCTTCAACTTCAATCTTCAAGACTCAAGACACTGAGTGTCAACTTGAGCTCTTGTTGAATCTTTTCTAAGTCTTTGATTGCTGATTGACAATTTGATCCCTTTAAGACTCCGACTCAACTCACTGACTTGACTCACGAAATATGCCAAGACCAAAATGCCGTAACAAACAGGCGGATTGGCCTCCGCATGGGTGTACTTTTTCGGAAGAGTGGTCTCTTATGACCCGTGTTCCTCACAAAAGTGTGGGTGCCGTGAGGACCTCTTCGCGCCCGCTGAAAATAGCACATCAGCACCGCGAAGAGGTTAAAAGCATCAAAGTAGGTGTTTGCGCACGAGGGGAGACTTTAGTCTATCCGACAAATATTCTGGGGTTGGTGCCCAATTTAATTGATAATTCTGGGGTTGGTGCCCAATTTAATTGATAAATCTGGGGTTGGGGCCCAGCTTAATATGTGCAGGGTTTTAGCGAAATGGTTCCGGTGTTTTCGGTTTGCTCCTTATTCCTTATTGTTATTAGACATCTACTTTGTTTGTCACTGACATTACCCACTCCGTGACAGGTGTTACGAGGTGCGTTAGCCGGGAGGGCGGTGAGACTGCGTCGCGAGGGCCGTAGTCAGAACACTTGGTTTTTATTATCTCATTTCTCTTACGCTTAATTTAGTTAATTTGCTTGTGGGTCGTAATATTCGTGGACATGTATTACTTAGCGCTGTGGATGAGGTGTACTTTTATATTTCGGTTCTTTTGGTGATGTTTTCTTATGCGGCACGTTTTCATGATAAACCAAATGACTTCGAAAAGGTTTTCTCAAAACGAAGTGCCGTGTGGGCACGGGTTTTGCAACCGCTGGCTTTATCCTTTCTAAACACTGATGCCGCTTTAATATTCCGCATGATGATGTATGTCTATTGTATGGTTGATGGTTGGTGTTTGATGTATGTTGTTGTAAATGAGACGCCGTGCATATGCAAAGGAGACTCTGTCCGCGGGCAGGGAGAATTTGTGTATGTGGCGGTCTGGCACGCACCGGGGATGAGGTTTAAAATACCTTGTTAAGGAAGAAAAAAAAAAGATACACGCAATTTTTCGCTTTGATAGACTCAAAAACCCCCGGGGGCGTGACAGATTTGAAGAGGGAAATCTTGACAGAAGCGCACTGCGCTCCCTATGCGGCGCACCCTGGGGGCACAAAAATGTACAGGGACCTCAAACAGACCTTCTGGTGGCCGAAGCTGAAGGGGGATGTAACACGGTTCGTAGCGCATTGTTTGATCTATCAACAGATAAAAGCCGAACACCAGCGACCAGCAGGGAAGTTGCAACCACTACCAGTACCAGAGTAGAAATGGGAGCGAATCACCATGGATTTTGTCACCGGGTTTCCGCGTTTGCAGCAGGGGCACGACACCATCTGGGTCATCGTGGATCGGTTAACGAAGTCGGCTCACTTCCTACCCATTCATACGACGTGGACGCGAGAGCGGCTGGCTCAAGTCTGCATCAGCGAGATCGTGAGGTTGCACGGGGTACCGACATCGATAACTTCAGATAGAGACACACGGTTTGTCTCAACCTTTTGGCAGAGTCTACAACGGGCTCTGGGGACCAAACTGCACTTCAGCACAGCCTTTCACCCCCAGACGGATGGACAATCTGAACGGGTGATCCAGATCCTCGAGGACATGCTTCGAGCCTGTGTACTTGATTTGGGGGATGGTTGGTCACGCTACCTACCTCTCGTGGAGTTCGCCTACAACAACAGTTACCAAGCTAGCATTCATATGGCGCCGTACGAAGCATTATATGGCCGACGCTGTCGATCTCCGATCTATTGGGATGACTTGGGGGAGCGAAAATTCTTGGGGCCGGACTTGGTAGAAGAGACCGAGGAAAAAGTGTGCCTCATCAGGCAGCGGTTGCTGACCGCCCAGAGTCGACAAAAGAGCAATGCAGACCAGAGACGCCGCGACTTAGAGTTTCAGGTGGGGGAGCATGTGCTACTGCGAGTCTCGCCGTCCAAAGGGATGAAGCGGTTCGGACTGAGAGGCAAGTTGAGCCCACGGTTTGTGGGGCCTTTTGAGATCTTGGAGCGCATCGGCCCGGTGGCCTATCGCCTAGCCCTACCGCCAAACCTCGACCGGATACACGACGTGTTCCATGTTTCAATGCTCCGAAGATTTCTCCCTGACCCAACGCGTGTACTCGACGTCACCGCGGTCGAGCTTAGAGAGGACCTGAGCTTTGAGGAAACACCAGTGCGGATTCTGGCACGGGAGGACAAAAAGTTGCGCAACCGGACGATCCCCTATGTGAAGGTGGTTTGGAGCAACCAGGAAGAACGTGAAGCGACTTGGGAGCCGGAGTCGAAGATGAGGGAGTGCTACCCAGATCTATTTGTCGGGGACCAGGATTAAGTTTCGAGGATGAAACTTGTTTTTAGAGGTGAGTGATGTAATACCCGCCTTATAAATTGGTATTTTATCTTTTTATCCTTAATTTAGTTGTCTGGCGGGGGGTTAATAGTTCGTTTATTTTTGGACTAACCGGCGGGGTTTGTGGGAATTTTTAGGTGCTAGAGCTCGCAAAACGGTGAACGGTGGCGCAATCGGATTCGAATTCCGACCCCGGGATCTCCCAGAAATAAATTTTGAAGTTCGCGATTAGTTCGGACGCGTTAGAATCCGTGCTGGTGATCGGCACGCTTTTCGATGTAATCTGGATCCCTTTTTCCAGTCCCGATTGACTTAAGGTGCGATCTGGGGATTTTAATCATGTTTTCTCCCCTCTTGGTTGCGTTAGGTCAGTTTGGGTGCGTACGGGAAAAACCCCCCAAGTCCTTATTTCCTCATTTTCAAGAAAGCGGCGTAGGGATCAAGGCGGAGAGAGACAGGAAGAGGGAAGGAGTTTTGATCCTTTTCTGCGGGATCGATCGGGCGAAGGGCGGACAATCCTCTCCTTCCTTTTCCTCTAGCGGAACGAAGGTGAGTTGTTTCGTTTTAGGGTTTTCTTGGTTCGCGTTGGTTTGTTTCGTCGGAAACCGCCGCCGCCGCCGCAGCCGCCGCCACCGCGAATTTCAGGCTGCAGGCAGAGAGCCGCTAGGGTGCCGCACGGAGCTGCCAGCAAGAAGGCGGCGCGTGGGCTGGTGCCGCGCGGGGGCTGCCCTCACGCAGCGCGCCGCGCGAGCTGGTGCTGCGCGAGGCTGCCCGCAGGCAGGCGCCGCGCGGAATGGTGCCGCGCGGACTGGTGCCGTGCGGGGCTGCCTACAGGCAGCGCGCCGCGCAGGCAGCGCCGCGCGGCTGCCCGCAGGCAGTGCGCAGGCTGCCCGTAGGCAGCGCGCAGGGAGCTGCGTCGGGCTGCCCGCAGGCAGGTGCACGCGGGCTGGTGCCGCGCGGGGCTGTCTCCAGGCAGCGCGCCGCGCGGGGCTGCCCGCAGGCAGGCGCCGCGCGGGTTGGTGCCGCGCAAGGCTTCCTGCAGAGAGCGCGCCACGCGGCAGGGTGCCGCGAGGTGCTGCCCGCAGGCAGGCGCCGCGCAGGCTGGTGCCGCGGGGGGCTGCCTGCAGGCAGCGCCCCGCGCGGGGCTGCCCGCAGGCAGGCACCGCGCGGGCTGCTGCCGCGCAGGGCTGCCCGCAGGCAGCGCGCCGCACGGCAGGGCACCGCGCGGGGCTGCCTGCAGGCAGCGCGCCACGCAGGCAGGGAGCCGCGCGGGGCTGCCCGCAGGCAGCGCGCCGCGCGGGCTGGTGCCGCGCGGGGCTACCCGCAGGCAGCGCGCCGCGCGGGCTGGTGCCGCGCGGGGGGGCTGCCCTAGACAGGCCTCGCCGCGCTGGCCGGGGCCGCGCGGGGGCCGTCCGCAGGAGGTGTGCGCGCCGCAGGTGTTGGTGCCGTGCGGGGAACTTCGCCGTGCGGGTTTATCCTAGCCACCATCAGGGTCCTCGGACCGCGTCAGTTCTTCCAGTTTTGAGTCGACGTTTAGCGTTTTAGGCATCTAGTCTGAGCATATTGATGTTTCTTTAGGGGGACGGGACGTTGTAGGTTCGGCAGGCACACAGAGTAGCGGACAAGCCGAGCGCCGGTCATCACGCGCAAGGTGGGTATTTTTCCGTTGTTGTAGGTGGGACAAGGTGTAAGTTAGAATAATTGCATGCTTGTGTAAAGGTGTAAAATAAAGTGATTATCTATTTTTCATTACTAACCCTGTTAACGTTATCATATGTATACTTGGTTACGAGGCTCGAGATTGCTACACGCACACCAGCGGTTTGGCCACCGCGAGGGTGTGCTTTTCCGGAAAAGTGGTACGTTTACCCGTGTACCCCACGTGTGGGTGACGTAATGGGGGCCCTCATGGGTGGGGGGTGTGAGCGGTGGTTCCGAGGCGGGTGCTCGTTGTGGTGCCGAGGTAGGTGCTCGGTGTGGTTGCCGGGGCAGGTGCCCGGTTTGGATTGTACAGGGAGAGGGTTTTTACTGTCGATTGCGAGATGAGGAGGGCGGGCGCTCTGGTTTTACTGCGGTTTGCCTTATTTATAGCCCTTATTGCTTTCGTGCTTTTTTTTCCTTGTCACTGACTTCCCACTCCGTGACAGGTTCGTCCAGGGGTGAGTGCTAGGGCGACGGTGAGGCCGCACGAGCGATCTCTTGGGCCCTTTGAGGCTGCAGGCCTTGACTACTTTCCTTGTTCATTTTATTACCTGTTAGTAGCTTATTATGTGGATTTCGATACCCCTGTGGGGTCGACATGGATGTTGAGATGTTTTCTTTTCATACCTTTATGGATGGATGCTTGTTTTTACTTCTCTTGGTTGGCCGCTTTCAAACTACAAAAGAAAAAAAAAAGGGGAAAAATATTGCGAAAACAGTTTTGAAAATATGGGTGTCGTGTGGGCACCATTTTAAAACTCTGTGGATTTATGGAATTTCGAAAACAGTTTTGAAAACATGGGTGTCGGATGGGCACCGTTTTAAAACTCTGTGGATTTATGGATTGCGAAACCAGCTTTAAAATATGGGTGTTGTGTGGGCACCGTTTTAAACCTTGTGGATTTATCCTTTCAAAATTAGTCGTCCTCGTTAATATTTATGGAAAAATAATTGTTTAGATACGACTGCTGGACTATTGTGGTTAATTGGATGTTTGTATGGATATTGTAGTCAGGACGCCGTGCATATACAAAGGAGACTCTGCCCGTTTGCAGAGTGAATTTGTATATGCGGCAGGTCTGGGCACGCACCAGGGGATAGCAGTTTCAAAAAAAATATATATATCTGCAAAATTGAGAGTAAACGGTGGTTTTTCTTCCGCGCGTTTAAACCCCCGGGGCGTGACATGAGATTGAAGAGCCACTTGCGAGTGAGCCACCTCCACAGGATTTTGTTCATATCAGCACGGATAGAATGAAAGCATTTGACAACCGCGAATGCATTGGAGAACGACATGTGAATGTTGGGAATCTATGAGACCGATCCACATTTTTTGGTGTTCTTTTTTATCGAGCCGGTCTTTCACCAATCTGTAAGTTTCCCGAAACCACAGGTTATTGCATACATTTGGTTAGAACTTTCTACCTTTGTGCGAATCAGCTTCAGGATGTTGAAGACGGACTAATGGAGTTTAAGACAACGGTCCGCAATACCAAACTTACAATAACACCTCAGGTTATTGGAGAAGTTTTGGGTATGGATACTAATCTTGAGGGAACTCATTATTTGAAGGGTTGCCCTATGACAAGCTTAGATTGGCGACGAGTTGTGGATGGCATCTGCATGCCGAAAACTCGATCGGCTGGAAATTCGGTATTTTCAAAGGAACTTCGACCAGAATACCGGTTTCTGAATTTCATCGTTTGCTACAACATCTTGCCAAACATGCAAACGAATGTCTTGCGTTGGGATAGAATGCTATTCTTCTATCTACTAGGACATCCCACAGCTGCTCGAGGATTGAACATCAACATTCCATACATCATCTGGAATAGGATGGCTCGATATGTGGAGCATCCTCATTAAACGGAAAGACTTCCTTTCCCTATGATCATTATGCGAATTTTGAGAAAATTTGACGTCGATATTCGATCGTCAAGTTACATGCATAGCTTGGGGACCATCAACGACACAACGGTTGTGAAGTCACTCCCCAAGAAGCCAGATGATACACCAACACCTCCTCAAGGCAAGCGACCATCAGCTTCAGCAGCAACACCAACAGCAGCAGCACAAGCAGCAACAATGGCAAGAGCAAGAGCAGCAGCAACAACTTATACCTCAGAGGATGAAGCCTCTGTCACATCAATTTACCGAGAGCAACAACGGTGATCGTCAGAACAAGAGCGAATGTCGATTGAACAAGTTCGGATTTCTACAGAATTTGCGCAAATTACTGCCACCCAAGCCGGCATGAAGAAAAAGTTCAAATCTTTTGCCAAATTGGTCAAAAAGATTTTTACTAAACTTGGTTGTAGTGACTCCGACGACACCGACTCGGATTGATGTTTTTACTTTTCAATGTTCGTTCTAATGATTTCTTTTGCAGGTTCTTCATTTCAGTTCTTAATATTTTTGAACTTTGCATTACCCTCTTTTATTTTGGCTTGTTTTCTATGACAAAAAGGGGGAGAGAACATGGAATATTGAGTACATGTGAGTACTTTGAACTTTGATAGTAAGGTAAGTTGAAAACTTTGTACTCTGAGTACATGCCACTACTAACTATTTGACTAACTATTTGGGCATGTAATATTACTAACAAGTTGCTTCATAACTGATATAACTTTGAACTGGTTAACTTGTGTGATCGAACTATGACATTATTTATCAGGCCTGTCATAAGGAGTATAAACTCTATCTCTCTGATTGCTTATTGAATATTTAAATTCTTGAGATATCTAACGATTTCTTTTGTCAAGAATTATTTCTTTTGCAGAGAGTACAAGCGTCTAAGTCTAGAGTTTGTATTAGGAGTTTATCTTTTGTATTTATTTAGATCTTTCATGTAAATTTTTGTTGTATGGTGATAGCAACTAAAATATCTTTTTGAATTTTTAAGTGGATTTTTGTTTTGTCACGAAACCGCTAAAGGGGGAGATTGTTAAGGAATTTGTTTTGGCGTATTTCGTGAAGTGTTCTAAGTCTTGAAGATTGAAGATGAAGAATTATGGATCATATACATCAATCTCAAGAAGAATGAATTCAAAAGGATCAGGTACGTTTAACTAAATAATTTTGGTGATCCGAATACATTCTTGTAGTTTAGAAACACTTGAAATATTTTTATTGCATAAAAATAAAAAACTGGACAATTTGAGTGTTCAGGATCCGAATCAGGACCATCCAGTCCGGACCCCGAATAGAGTTGAGTTCATGCGTAACTCCAGTCCGGAACAATCCCCAGTCAGTCCGGACCCCGAACTATGTGTTTGCTGAAATCGCATGAACAGTCCGGATCAGGAAATTCCAGTCCGGACCCCGAACTATTTTTTCAAGAAATTTGCTGAAAAAAGACGACAATCCGGATCAGCCAAATCCAGTCCGGACCGCCGTGCGGGAAAAATTCTGTTAAGTTAGTTTTTGATGCTTATCTCTTTCCAAAGGTTTCAAACCTATAAATAAACCCTAATTTCACATCTATGGTAACCGAATAAAATCAAAAAAAATATAAAAAATTCACATATAGAGAAGAAAGGAAAACATGATTAATTTCATGTTTCTTCATCTATATTGTTCAATTTGATTCTAGGGTTTCCAAACTCTTATTTCTTGCAGAATCAAATTGAAGAATACTTAGATGGTGTTTTCTTATCTATCTTTGATCTAAGTATTCGGCGGATTATCATCACCAAGAAAACAACGATTTTTCAAAATCGGCGTGTGGATTCGCGTGGCCTTATGGATTCAAGGTGCTACCGCTCTCGTGGATTCGGAGCGAGGTACGTTCGTGTGATTGATATGTACTACATTGGTGAAGACCGTGGATTCGGTTGGACGTCGTGGATTCAGCGTTGGACGTGGTGGATTCGGCGTTGGACGCAAATCGTGGATTCGAGGCGCGTTGTGGAGCGAGCGGAGAAGATCTACTTGTAGCGTATGGAAAAGGTTGAGTCGTAGGGTTATGGTAGATCACCTTGTACGTGTTTAATCTTAGTGGATTTCGCCGTATTATCGGTCCCGTGGTTTTTTACTCCTGTGATGGAGTTTTCCACGTAAATCTTGCGTACTTTATTTATTTTCCGCATTGGGTTATTTTTTACGCAACGATTTGGTGTGTTTATTGTTTACACCTATTCACCCCCCCCCTCTCTAGGTGGTTTTTTCCCTATTCAGATCCATTATTAACATAACCCACAACTTGGTCACGAGAGCGTTTGGCGCAGTTGTACATTGACGAGATAGTGAGACTACATGGGGTTCCGGGTATGATCACATTTGACAGAGATATGCATTTCGTGTCAAATTTATGGAAAAGTCTTCAGCAGGCTATGGGGATCAAACTCAGGTTCAGTACGGCAGTTCATCCCTAGAGTGACGGACGGTCGGTGCGAGTGTTTCAGATTTTGGAGGATATGCTCTGAGATGGCGTATTTGATTTTATAGGGGGATGGTATCATTACTTGCCTTTGGTGGAGTTTTCATATAATAACAGTTTTCATGCAAGCATTCAGATAGCGTAGTACGAGGCTCTCTATGGGCGCAGGTGTCGCTCCCCTTTGTGTTGGGATGAATTAGGAGACCGGAGGTTTATTGGACCGGACTTGGTGGAGGAGACGGAAGCGAAGATTCGCATAGTTAGACAGTGACTTTTCACTGCACAGAGTCGGCAAAAGTGTTACATGGATTGGAGACGTCGCGACTTGGAGTTCGAAGTCGGGGAGCATTTGTTGCTCAAGGTATCGCCGTCCAAAGGGATCCGACGGTTCGGGTTGCTAGGCAAGTTGAGCCCGCGGTTTGTGGGACCGTTTGAGATCTTGGAGCGGATTGTTCCGGTGGCGTATCGCTTGGAATTACCACCAAGTCTCGAGAGGGTGCATGATGTCTTTCATGCGTCAATGCTACGGAAGTATCTTCCCGACCATTCGGACGTCATTAGTGTTTCATCGGTTGATTGCAGGAGGATTTGAGTTTTGAGGAAACCCCGTTTCGGACTTTGGCATGGGAAGACAAGAAGTTGTGAAAACGTTCGATTCCTTATGTTAAGGTGCAATAGAGTAATCATGAGGAGCGTGAAGCTACATGGGAACTTGATTCGATGATGAGGGAGCGTTACCCGGTGTTGTTCTCGATGGATACTAGTTAAGTTTCGGGGACGAAACTTCTTTAAAGTAGGGAGTGATGTAATGCCCACGATTTTTCCCTTCGAGTCACTTTTGGTGTGTGTGTTGTTTTCCTTGTTTTTCGCTTGTGTCGATTTTGTTGGTTTTGGTCATCATATTGTAGAGCTTGTTAAACGGAGAACGGTGGTGCGATCGGTTCGAAAATCTGATGTACGGATCTCTCGGTATGATTTTTTGAAGTTAATAGGTTGAAAAGACTTTTTTAAATACCCGTTAATGCTTTGTGGGGCTTTGAAATCCATGCTAACGAATGAGGGGCGTTTCGGTTATCTTGGCACGCAAATCGAGAAAAAGCGGTTAAAGCAGTTGGGGATTTTATTATAAATACTTGAGGATCGGGATTTATCTTTTATGTGAGAGTAAGAACAAAAACCCCGAATTCCTCTTTTTCGATAAAAAGATCAGCTCTTCTTCTTCCTCGTTGTGCGCGCCGGGTGCTGGAATCGGAAACGCCATCGTCCTTGGAGGTCGGAATTCGGGAATGCCATCACCGTCGGAGACCGGAGATAAAAAATTGGAGTCCGGGAATCGCATCGTCTTCCCCGTCGGTAACAAGGTTGGTTCTTGGCTTTTCGTTGACACCGGTTTTGCTTTCGTGGGGTTTTTTGTGCTTTCGTTGGGTTTCTTGGGATTTTCGTCGGAACGGGAGGTTTAGGCGGAGTCGTCGTTGGCTTAGACGGGAGGCTGCCGCCGTTGACTTAGACGGGAGGCCATCGCCGCCGTGCCCGAGCCTAGGCTTGGCTCTGACGGGGCCGCGATGCACCGCCGCTAGCACCACGTGTCGCGCCACGCCGTCGCCGCTCTGTATGCAGCACCGCAGGGTCGAATCGCATGCAGCGCCGCTCGCACTACGCGCCACTCCGCATGCTAGGCCCGCGCGTCGCTCGGCTCTGCCTACAGCACCGCGTGCCCGCGTCGCTTTACTGCCGCACCGCCAGCCCGCCAGGCCGTAAGCCGCCAGGCCGCAAGCCCAGCGCCGCACCGCAAGTGCTAGCCTGTGAGCGCGCTGCCCGCAGCCATGCGCGCCGCGCGCCAGCTCTTGCGCACCGCCGCTTGATCTTTTGTGCGCCGCCGCCGCTTCGCGTGCCGCCGCATGGTTTTTGCCGCCGCACGCTGCCGCCGCTCCGCATCGCCGCAAACCACTTGACTTGCGCCGTCAAGAGTTTTTGCCGTCGTTTTCGCCGTCGGAATCCTGGTTTGGCCCTCGTTTAACGGAATTGGTTTTCCGATTGGGTTTTTGTTGACGAAATTGGGTTTCGATTGGGTTTTGTTGACAGAATTGGTTTCCGATTGAGTTTTCGTTGACGGTTTTGGTTCGTTTTCCGTCAGCAGGCTTTTGTTAGCTTGTTTTTCGTCGTGGTTCCCATCAACCCAGCGGTAGGAGCCCAGACTCTTCCTTCGCCACCAAGAGGTACGTTGTTTGCATCCGGACAAGGTCGCAGAGGCTTTGGAGGGTTTTTGTGCTCCGTTTTTATCGCCGGTTGAGGTGGGTACCCGATCCGAGGTGGGGGACATTATTGAACGGTGGTATTCAACCCTCCTCTCCCTCTTGTTGTTTCTTTTGATATCAGTATTTTGAAATGAAAGGAAGGACATTGTCACGGCTATTGTGACATCACGGCACATTCGTAAAGGATATGGACGGATCTTTTGGTATTTTCGGTTTCGGTTACCGCGGTATGATATTACAGTAGCGACTGTTGTCGCGGAGACTTTCACGGCTATGTGATCGTCGGGCTCATGGCGCTGTCACGTACACCGGCGGTTTGGCCACCTCAAGCATGTACTTTTACGAAGAAGTTGTCTGTATGACCCGTGATCCCTACGCTTTTAAACCTCTCCTGGGGCGTGATAATCTCATTCAAGCAGGCAAAGGTCAACACTACGCTCAAGATAGAAACTCTCGCTATCCACAATGCAATCCCAGCCCAACTGATGCATAACACTAATTGACCAACCGCCCACAATCCGCGGTTGCCGAATAACTACCGAGTCAAAAATCCGGTGCTATCCCACCCGACTCAATAATATAGCTATACTAATCCCATTCTTGTTCTCTAACCCGAACAATAATATCATAAGAGAAAAGAAAAGGGTTTTCTTCTAAGTTTTGATCCAACATGTTTAGTATAGCATATAAGAATAAAGTGTGGCGTAACTAGATGCCCAATAAGTATAGAATGGTTCTCACACATAAAAAGAGTAATTCTCAACATAATTCATAAGTTTAAACATGTTTTGGTCAAGCATTAGTAATAAACATCCAAACCACACATTGCCGGATTCTTAGTTGAGTCGACTTATAGGTAGCAATTTCGATGTGCTCAATAACCCACCTGTTAGCTCGATGATCAGAAATCCGATTGGTCTGATTTTTGGTGAGTACACTCCTCGAGTTCACAGCTTTCCAACAAACCTGAAATCGCCTCAAAACTCCTGTCGGATAGAAAGTTATAGTGAAAACATTATCGGGTGCGTAGAGTTTTCGAATTTCGAACAAGTAATAGATGTATTCAAAAATTGCTATATATGTCCCCTTAAACTTTAATAAAACAGCCCTAATTTGATTCTTAAGTTCTCAATTAACTCAAAAACATCAAGAGGTCCCCACAAAGCTAAATTTAATTCCTTTCATTCAACTCTCAACTTAAGGGTATCAATGCTGTCCAAAATTTCAACATAAAACTCCAAGCTGAAATTCATCTTGCTAAACATTCCTATTTGAGTATAATTATAAATGAAACCAAAAGAGAAATTGTTCATCATACTTCTAAGATTGCATTCAACCATTTGGATTAACCATAATGCTATCATTAACCATGAAATAAGATCTAACTCTCAATTAACAACAGAAGGTGTTCCAACAAGCATGCAGATTTGCAACAAACATGGTATGAGAAGAGGACTAAAGATGGTATATCATTTCTTTTCCAAAGTTTGAGATTAAGGTGTCAAAATGTTCCTCTTAAAGTCTTAAAGATCACTCAACTTTGAAATTCATCATTTCATAAAGGGAAGAAGAAGATATCCCATAATTACTACAAGCTGTCCAAAACTAAAATCTGTACACATGGACTCAAAGATGGGTATATTTATCTAGTCAAATGCAGAAATTAGCTTCTCTCAACAGTATCAAAGTTGTAGAGCTTCAAGTCCTAAAGATTCTCCCACAAAAATCAACTAGAAATTCCAATCCTACAGTTCAGGGGAGTTAAAACACTGAGTACTACTCAATATTTCAAGCTGTGCACAATAGTCTCAAAGATAACTTAATTTACCTGACTTAAAGTCCAAATTAGAGCTTCTCAACAATATGAAAGTTGTAAAGCTTCGAATGCTGAAGATTTTTCCTCAAAAATCAGCTGAAAACTCTACTTGTACTGTACAAGGGAAGAAAAATACCAAGTACTACTCAGAATTTCATGCTGTGAACAAAGGTCTCAAAGATCACAAAAGTTACATAGCCTAGAGTCCAAACTAGGGTTCCCTCCAGAAATGAAAGCTGTAGATCTTCGAATCCTGAAAATTTTCCACCAAGAAATAGCTCAAAACTCCTCTTGTACTGCCCAAGGGAGGAAAAACACTAAACATTGTCCAAAGTTGCAGGCTGTAAATAAGAGTCTCAAAGATCACATAATTTACCTAGTTTAGAGTCCAAACTAGATTTCCCCTCAAATACTAAGGTTGTAGAGCTCGAAGCCCTGAAGAAATCCCTGCAAAAATTACCTCGAAAATCCACTCCTACAGCTTTGGGGACCCTTTTTAAGAAAAGGTGACGAAGTGACCAACCCAAGTGGAAAGCTCCAAGCTTCAACAATGGTGGTTTAGGGTGGAGAAAGGTGATGCTAAAGCCCTCAAGAACCCCACTCTTCTGCTGGAAGTGATGAAGAACATCTAAAAGAACAATCTCAGGTCAATAGGGTCCCATAAATAGCTCTAAACCTATGCCAAATAGCTCCTATGAATCAAGATACCAACAAACACCCAAAAAAATCCAACCTTTATTGGATTTGGGTGTAGCCGAATGCAGGCCCGGCCCGCTAGGCGCTAGGGACATGGGCACCCATCGCGGGCGCCTGCGCGGATGCACGCCACGTGGCCCTTGCGCTGGCGCGCACTGGCGCACGCTCGTGTACCGGCCATGGCTTCCCCGGTCGCGGACCCGGTCCACTGCGACGGTACAGACCTTGACTTTCACGGTCCGGACCCCGAGCAGGAAAATACACAGAAAATGAGTATTTCGCATAGTTTTTCATGTTGGATCTATTTTTCGCGTCCATTTTGCGCGCCGAGGACTCCGACACGTCGAAAAGGTGTCGTCAAGCCACAAATCCACATGCAAACCGATCCACAGAGATCCAGGTCTTCACACTAATATTCCCACATCGGATCGGAATGGGGTTGTGATTGGGTATATATGAGACCATAGACACTAGTAATAATAACTGGGCTTAAGTATTTTGGTTTGAGGTTTGGGCCTAACGAGTTATTATTGCTAGTGGGCCGGGTCATTACATTTGGTATCAGAGCCAGTCACCAGTCGGAAGTGTGAGACGAGTTTCGGCTGAGTCTGGATCTAGATGACAGGGTTAGCGAGGCAAGTCTCACATCGCCTGGTGATCTTGGGTTGTGTGTGTGTGTGTGTGTGTTTGGGCTGATGAGGACGTCAGACCTAAACGGGGGGAGTCTGTGACACTCCAATAATCCCACATCGGATGGGATTGGATTTGTGATTGGGTATATAAGAGACATGGACACTAGTAATAATAACTGGGCTTAAGCATTTTTGGCTGTGGTTTGGGCTCAACGAGTTATTATTACTAGTGGGTTGGATCGTTACAGACTCTATATTGAAATTCTACATTTCCATCTTAGATTTTTTCTAAGTTAAATGCGACTCAATTTAACCTAGATTTTCTCCTAAATTTCATGCCACATATCACAACTTGATGTAGGTTTTCTTTTAAGTCTATTTTCATGCAAGATCAACATACATCTAGGTTTATTAATCACTATCATGCAAGGCTAAACCTTGGAATTTCTCCTTTATACCTCTTAGGGCTAAACCCTAATTTTAACCTACTATACAATAGTTCCAGGGTTTTACTCTTACAACAATGTTTCTAAAATTGAAGAAAGTAAAGGAAAAGAGATGAGTTCACCCTTTTTGGTGAAATCTCCCACCTTATTTGAGTTCTTGCAGAAACTTGGGCTCGATCCACTATCTCTCTAAGAGAATCTCTAAAAATGGGATAGAAATCCATAAGAGATCAATAGGTCTCTTTTAAAGCCCATAAAACTCGAAAATATCAAAACCCTAGAAGTTTGCCTCTTCTTCTTGCCCCAAAATCGTGGAGAAGAAGTCTCATTCTAGCTTCAAGAACCTCCTTTGGAAGCCTTATTCAAGTCTCTTATTTCACAAGAGATCAATCCCTTCAATCTTCCAAGTTAGGGTTTCCTCTCCCACGCTTCTAGAGAGAGAAAGAGAAGAAGAAAATGAGATAGAAGGGGAAAATAGGATTTGCCATGAGAGAGGGGGGAGTGTGTTATAAGCTAGGTTAACCCTACTTAAACCCCCACAATAAATATGGTTAAACCACTCTACACGTGCTGTCACGGGCTTGGGGTACCGGTACACGGGTTCTGGTACCGATACGCGAGGTCCCACGTAAGGACCCGAATTTCCAAGTAAGGATTACTGTTGCTTCAGCAGCTTATGGAGGCCTATGTGGTGTGTCGGCGGTGTTTATGCGCAAATTGGACACAAGTGATGAACTCAGTGCGAAAAATGGATCACAAGTGTATTCGGATGCCCCGTCGAATTTTAGAAGTGGTTTTGCGCGAAACGGACATTAGATTTGGATTCAGTGCGGAAAAACGATGGAAATCGACTGCTTGGTTGTATTTTTCCGAGTCCGGACGCCCGAAAATAGACACCCGGAAGATTTTAATGTTTTCGGGTGCACGGTGACAGACGGTGTGCCACGTGGCGGCTTCCGATTGGCACTGTACGCCACGTGGCGGAGCAGGAGGCGCGGCGCAGTGGGCCCGGCCCTGGGGAGCGAGCGCGGGCAGCGCGCGGTCGGGCAGGCGCGGGGGCGAGCGCGGTGCGCGGGGGCGGTGTGCCACATGTCCTCTCCCTGTTGGCTCGCAGTTGACAGGTAGCGGCAGCAGGTTGGTTGGTGCGGTGGTCGCGGTCCACGGAGGTGTACGGGGAGCGCCTCGGGATGCGTGCGTAGCAGGGGGCGCAGGCGACGGGCGCAGCGCGCACGTGGGCTGGCAGGCGGGCGTTGACGCGCGGTTCCCGCGCGTGGGCGCGCCACGCGTCAGCTTCTGCGGGGGGCCACGCAGCGCAAAGCGGGTGGAGGGTTCGGCTGTTGCCTGTTATGGGCGACGTGGCACGAGGAGGCAGCTTCAGGCGCTCCTCGCGGGGAACCCTGTGGGGGATTCGGGCGCCCGATTGTGGTCCGAGCACCCGAATCCCGGGACAGTTTCGGTATTTTTGGATTTCTTCGGCCGGGCCTATAAATAGGCCCATTCCAGCTCCGATTCAGGGTTTTTTTGGCCTGTTTCTCATAGAGAGTTCTACAACAAACTTCCTCCTCTTTGTGTGCTGCATCCTGTGGAGGATTCCCGAGATTTTTGGAGGCCTCAGTATCGACGTTTTCTGCGACACGGCGCACTTCGACACTCATTCGATTCTGGCTTTTACCGTCGCTTTTCAGTCCGCGAGACCCTCTGGATCACCCCGATGGAGTTTTGAGCCGATTTTTGTAGCAGCGCGTTCACGAGAGGTACGTCCTCGATTTCTGTGATGATCACTTTGCTCCGTTTCGAGGTTTTGGTGGTGTTCCCGAGGTGTTTTTGTGACCCTTTGTACTGCTACGAGGTACGGGACAGCGGTGTAGTTTTGTTGGGATTTCTCGACCTACGGGCATCGAATCGGGGCGTGTGAGGACTCGATCGGTATCTACGTTTCGAGAGGAACGCGACCGTATTTTTACCGGAATTTTTGGAGGACACTTCGAAGGTGATAATTAAGCTTCTTTGGTACAGTTTTCCGTAGATTTGTGGATGTGTGGATACTTCGGCATACTGCAAAGTTATATTTGTATCTTGGCCTACAGGTGTCAGAACGAGGTGTATAAATACTCGATTTGGATCTACTCGTCGCGAGGATCGCAACCGTGATTTTTCTGGATTTTTCAGAGAATTGCACGCAGGTGAAAGGGCCCCTTCTTTGTGCTGGTTGGTAAAAACAGCAAGTGTTGTTTGGGTGTTGTTGGGGGTATTGATTGTGTTGTTCGTTGAGCAGAGGCTTGCGCGACCGTGTACCGTGGGTGCAGTTTCGGCGGATTTTGTTAGCGAGTGACTGCGCACTTCACCGACTTCGGCTTTGCCTGCGGAAAGCATTTCAGGTGGGTTGCTTTGTCCTCAGAACTGGTGGACGGTTCTCTAATTCTATCTGATAGAATGCATGCATGTTTAGGGTACAATATATGTGATTGAGGGGTAAGCTTAGGAATGATGGTTGTATAAGAAAATTGCAAGATTAATATTCATGTTAGATATTATTGAGGACTTGCAAGATTTGGATATTCATGATGATGAATAGTAAAAGCTTACTTAAGGGAATTTGCCCTATGTGATTGTTAGCTTGCATGATTACATGTATAACATCTAGCATCGAGATGTAAGCTTGAGGAATGGCCCAGATCATGTAGATTGACATACTATAGTAGTGATCTTTTGGCATGCCATGTCGCACATAGTCTTTTATGAGATATGATTACTCGATGGGGTAGGATGCTTTATCTATGTGCGGGTATCATTCTGATGATTTATGATGGACCATGGATTATGGACGGGTGTAGCGGATTAGTGGATTTGGCATGTGGTGCTACTATCTGTTTTACTCCCTTTTATGTTACTTGAGGACATTTGCATACTTGTATGGACATCTAGATAGGCCATCTTTTACTGCCACACTATCATGTTGGAACTTGACTTAGGAGAAACCATGCTTGCTTCTTTTCTCCTTATTCGTTAGTCAAGTGATTCATGTTGCTCGGGTTTGAGCAGGGGTTTGGAATAGTGTAGTCGAGACTTCGAGTCTGGGACAGGTTGGATTTGATTGTGGGTTGTGGGGTGTTGCGGCAACTACGGATATTGGGCGGTTGACCGGATGTTGGTTGTTGTACCAGATTATGGGGTATTGCGGCATTGCGGCGACCGCGGATATTGGGCGGTTGACCGGATGTTTACTGTTGCATCAGATTGGGGATCGAGTTTCCTTTGGTGGATGGAGTTTCCCACTTATTGAGTACTGTTGCATCAGTTTGGGGATCGGGTTTACTGTAGTGGATGGATTTTTCCACTTCGATCAGAGTCGTGATCCAGTCCTGCTATATTGAGATACATGACAGAGATACTTGACATTGGTTACTTTTTACTCGAGCGGGTCGCTCCCCTCGAGTGCCACTCCGGAGTAGGCGATTTACACAGCGGCCAGTGAGTACCAAACAGATGAGTGCCGGTCAGTGAGTGCCGATCTATTAGCAGATACTTGAGACAGTTTGAGCAGGCAGTGCCAGTTTTACTGGTCCATTGATTGGGTTTATTATAGGCAGATACTTTTATTGTTGCACTTGTGCCTGGGGGCTGAGTGGAGTCTAGTAGCTGTGTTGAGACCGGTGCTAGTGTTGTTGGGGACCGTTTGGGGTTGACGGTGGTCCCGGGGTCGTTGTGAGTATTTCGACCGTTGTGCGAGATGTTGAGGATCTTGAGTCTATCCGTTCTGAGAGAGAGCGTGGAGTTCGACTATAGCCTGCATGTGCCACTATTCGATAGCGAGTTAGTCCAATTGAACACCCTACGTTGATACACTAGGGAGGCGCAGGCTTGGCTGGACCAGATGTGGCAGTCAGCTCGATTGGGTCGATTGTGCACTTCATGTGCGAGTGGTTGCATACCTTTCATTGGTTTTCCCCATTTGAGCATTTAGATAGAGGCATGGTAGCTGCAGAGTATCTCCAGCATTCTTGTTCAGTTTATACTGCGTGGTTATCTTATGCCTCTAGTAGACTTCGTGGGCAGATCGTCGGGCCTGGTGGCGGTAACCACTGAGAACTCCCCTTTTGGTGTAGTTCTCACACCCGTTGGGGGTTTTCCCCCTCCATTTTCTTTCCTCTTATTTGTTTTGCAGAGTCTTAGCAGGTGTTGCTGATTCTGCGGTTCCTGTTCGAAGCGAGGGAGTCGCGAGCTAGATCCCTACCTATCTTTGGAGAGTAGCTGTACCCCTTCATTGGTGATCCATAGTATAGTCTGTAGATTATTTTATTTCCGTTTTTGAGAGATCATTGTATTGTGAGGATCTGACTTGTACTGAAAGCCTGTACACTGATGTATTATTTCGGTTTACCTCCCTGTTGAGTTTTCGGTTATTGTATTTGAGGATATTTTATGATTATCACTTATGAGAGATGGATATTGTATCATTATTTCCAGTTGTACAGATGGTTAGTTTTTAGTTTTACATCAGTTTTATTTTATAGCTCTGATATACGTTTAGCTGTAGTACTTTTCTTGCAGGTTGGACGCTTCGCCTATGCGGGGTTTTGTATAGGCGGCGGATCTGTTGGCGAGCCCGGGTCGCAGTTTCGACCCCGAGGCGTGACATCCCATACCAGTACGTCTCCCTTGATTTCTCAAAACCCGAGAGCTGAATCTTTCAGCCTTCAATTGGGTTCTGGTATGTGCCTTGAGGTATCGATATGCCATGCAATAATCTGACTTTTTGCAGATTTTGTCTTTTCAAGCTCGCTTTCCAACTCAAATTTGGTCCGGATGCTTTTTGCTTCGAACCAGAATACACTTAACTCATTTTAATAACATTTTTAAATATGTCCAGGGTGACTTATCCGCACTTTGCCACTTTAGCGAAAGTCAGTGCACTGCAGGTGTAGAGTACCGGAACTTTGTAGAGTGCACCGACCTCGCAAGATGGCGTGGTGCGGAGAAATCGCCTTGGGCGTATTCTATTTGAGTTTACAGATGAGTTCGGATTGATTCGGATCGACGTGGAAGTCTTCGGGGTGAAATGTGAGTTAACAGCGTCGAAACCTGGAAGCCCAGCTTGAATCAATGATTTCGGGGCTTTGCGTGCTTGTAGAGTATTGGATTGGATAGAGTACTGACTCCGCCGTGGTGCACAGGAAAATTGGAAAGTGTTGGAACATGTGTATTTTCAGGTTTGGCGGAGTTCGGGAGGTTTCGGACTGAGGCGGAGGCCCCGAAGGCGAAAAGTGAGTTGGAGTTGGCAATTAAACGATTAATTAATTGATTCAAGTAATTGATTGTAACCTTTTTGGAGTTAAGAAGAGAAACGGGAGGAAAATGAGAAGAGAATGCAAGTGAAGGTTCTTTTGTAGAATATCGAATTTTTGGATTGAGCACACCGACTCCACAGTCGTGGAGAGTTCTCTGACATAGCTGTGAGAGTGTTTGGGCATTTCCTGATCGAGTCGTGGAGGGTTTCCCGACTGAGTTGTGTTATTTGAGCATTGAGCTTCCGATCTGTGGATCGTGATCATAGCCTGTATGAGCCGCTTATTGAGACAGTTGAGACATACTTGAGCTCGGTGGGGTCGCTCCCCTCGAGTTACGCTCCGGATGCGTGTTGATGATGCGACTAGTTGATACACTAGAGTTCGCTTTGAGATTGAGATAGTCCGTGTGGGACGCCCTACGTAAGTCCAAGTCCCTTGTGGGCTAGTGGCAGTAGGTTAGGCGCAGGCTTGACTGGACCCTATGAGGCAGTCATTGAGATTGGGTGATATGAGCGGGTGATTGCATAGCATGTTCTTAGATGAGCTTTCCTTTGAGCATGGTACTTGAGGCTTATTAGTAGTGAGAGTGTATGCATAGCAGGTTCATAGTAGAGATTTCCTTGAGCATGATGTTGAGACATATATATTAGATGTAGTTCATTTCCTGCTTTCCTATTATCTATCTGCATACCTATCTGTTTGCCTCCAGTAGACTTAGTGGGCATACCGTGGATATTGGTGACGGTACCCACTGGGAACTACCTTCTGTAGTAGTTCTCACACCCGCTGCGGTGACATGTTTCCTGAGGTAGCTGTTCCGGCTTAGCTCGCGCGGAGACAGCTGATCGAGGAGAGGACATGGCCGAGAAGTCCCTACCAACATTGAGAGTCAGAGGTAGATGTACCCTATATTTTTATGATTCCAATTTTGTACTGGACAGTCTGAGAGATCTATGAGGACTGTTTTTATTTTTCATAGCTGAGAGACTTTGTATTTAGGTTTTATTTATTTATTCAGATGTTCAGTTGATTTCTGTAGCTATTAGTTTTATTTCAGCTCTGATACATGTTTAGCTATAGATCTTTTGCAGGGTAGACGCTTCGTCTGTGCGGCAGTTTCCGTACAGATGCAGGATCTGTTGGCAAGCCCGGGTCGCAGTTTCGACCCCGGGGCATGACAGATTAGGGTGGTATCAGAGCCTTGGAATATAGGCCGTTGAGGACTTAGTGACCCTAGGCTATTGGTTGGACAGTAGGATGGCTGTCGTGAGAGACGTGACTTTAGCGAGAGTCCTGATTGAGTTTGTACCTCCCCCAGAGGATTGGGGCGAGTGATCTTACATGTTTATTCTCTAAGGCTTTGTTTGGTTTGGGTACAAAGGGGGATATCTGTGATGACCTGGATCTCCGCAGTGCTGTTGCAGTACGTTGGGTGGCTTCTGGAGGCCTACGGGGTGCGTTGGAGGTGTTTGTGCACCAAATGGACACAAGTGGCGGACTTCGGGCTTAATTGGATCACGTGGGTGATCAGTGGACTCCGTCGGATCTTCGGAAGTGGTTTCGCGCAAAGTGGATATTAAAATTGGGCTCAGCGCAAAGTTTGGGCAAAAGAACACCTTTCCGGATGCCTTCGGCAAATTTTGGAGTTAGAATTTGGCAAATCAGACAGCAAATTCAGATTCAACGTGCGAAAACGGTCAAAATGGACTACCTACTTGATGTTTTGGTCAACCGGTTACTGTTCATGCCGGAACAGTAACTCCGGCCGGCGGCGGGCAGCTGCGGCGGCGGCGGGCAGCGGCGGAGCATGGCGGACGGGCTCGGGCAGGCGGCAGAGCGGCCGCGGGCAGCGCGTGGGCGCGGGCAGCGCGCGGGCAGGCGCGCGGGTGCGCGGGCAGGCGCGCGGTCCACGGGCCGTCGTGCACCGGGGGTTGGACACGTGGCTTCTTGGGATTGGTCGGTGCAGTGGACTTGGACCACGGAGCAGGCGGGCGCGGTGCATGGACCGGCGGGACACGTGGCGGTTTCTGGTTGGCGGGCTCACGCAGGCAGGGACCACTGAGCGCGGGGTGCCTCGGAACAGTGCGCGGCAGGGGGGCGCCAGGCGGCGCGCCAGGGTTGGTCGGAGGGGGTTAGTGCGGGCCAGGTGGCGCCCTGTGATTCGTGGGCGCCACCCACCCGCGTTGACCAGGGTGGCCACGCGGCGCGACGCGTGCGGCGGGATTGGCTGTTGCCTGTACGCGGGCGACGTGGAGGCCCAGGAACGTTTCGGGCGCGCACAGTGTTGGGCCGGGCCCAACACTGTAGCAGCCCGAAAATCGGGAGGGCCCGAAAGTTGGGACCTATAGGTCATTTCTCCAATTGTTTTTCCTGGCCTATAAATAGGCCGAGTTCAGCAGTGAAGAACTCTTTCCCTGTTCCTCCTTTCACAGTGCCACCTTCTTGAGATTTCTTCATCTCCCAGAGCCGGATCCATCTGCAGATTCCAGGATTTTTCTGCGGCACACATCCCGAGGTTTCTATTTTTACGGCGCGGCACGACGCTCGTTCGTTTGTGGTCTTCTTCGTCGCGTTTTGGTGCGAGGACTCCCCCGGCTTACCCCGAGCACCTTTTTCTGTGATTCTTGCGCCGTTGGCTTCAAGACAGGTAGGGCTATGTTTCCCGTGTTTGCTGGTTTTTCCCATTCTGAGCTTTTCATGGGTTTTTCGAATCATCTTGTGACCTCATTTTCTGGGGCGGAGTTTTGGACAGTGCTGCAGTATTTTGATGATATCTTCGCGCACAGGCATCGGATTGGAGCGATTCAGAAGGCGTTTTGCATCTACACATCACGGGGAATATCCCCAATTTTTCTTGGAATTTTCTGAATATTTTTCGAAGGTGAGAAATCTCTGTTTACAGGAATTAGTGCTACAGTTTTTGAGAGCAGATTATTTTGGGGTGGTCCCCTTGTCGGATTTGTTTCTCAGTGTAGGAAACTCGGATATGAGCGTGCAGGTACTCGTTTCGACGGGTTCGTCGCGAGGATCGTGAGAGTATTTTTCTTGGATTTTTCCGGGCACTTCTCGCAGGTAAAAATAGGGCATCTTTGGACTGTTAGCTTTGGAACAGCATGTGTTGAGTTTAATTGTATGTTTTGGGGTAATTCTTGTTCAGTGATCGCGGCGGTTTAGCTTTGTGGCCTGGAGCACTTTTTGGACTTGGAATTAGCGATCGAGGTGGGTGGTTGTTATACTCCTCATTTTTCTGACATACCCCTAGGAATATTGGAGATATCCTCCAATTGGTTTATTGAATGATCAATTATGGACATGCATGCTTAAAGTAAATGATTGTGAGTCTATCATATGAAAATTACTATTGTGGAACTCTGATAGTGGTTGGGGGTTATACATGTTTGTATGGGTATAGTTTTGGCACCTAACCTTGCATGTGGAATTTACTTTTATGCTGGGATAAAATGAAATGTCTTGTGGGAGGGTACCACTTGAGGATCTTTTGAGACATGCATAGGTGGATGATTTGGGTGAGGGAAAGTTGTGGATTTTAAACATGTGTGGTTGGATAATGTTTTAGCATGATGGTTATATCTATGCGGAGCTTTTAATTGATACACATGTGGGGCCATTATTTGTCGCACTTTCTTTATCTTTCATGAGGACATCTGCATGCTTGTTTGGACATCTAGGTAGGCCATCTTTTATCGCTACACTTTCATGCTGGAACTTGACTTAGGAGAAACCTTGCTTGTTTCTTTTCTCCTTCCGTTAGTCAGGTGGTATTTGCTGCTCGGGTTTGAGCAGGGGCTTGGGATAGTGTAGCCGGGGCATGAATTATGTATTATGGGTTTTGGCGGCGACCGCGGATATTGGGCGGTCGACCGGATGTCGGTTATAGGACATCGGTGATAGGGCATGATTATGGATTAGAGGGTTTTGTGGCAACCGCGGATAGTAGGCGGTTGACCAGATGTCGGATGTGGGACATGGTTGTGATTGTGGGGTATTGCGGCAATCGCGGATATTGGGCGATTGACCGGATGGTTACTTTTGCATCTGATTGGGAATCAGTTTTCTTTTAGTGGAGGGTTGTGTTCCACTGGGGCTTTATAGTTGTGATCCAATCCTGCTTTTATCACACCGGCGCGGTTATTGCCCGGTGATACTTTTATCACACCGGCGCGGTTATTGCCCGGTGATGCTTTCCTCGTGTGGGTCGCTCCCCTCGAGATCCCCTCCGGAGGCCGGGGCCAGACAGTTATGGACAGTTTTGCTATCACATCGGCGCGGTTTATTTGCCCGATGATGAGGGCGGCAGCAGGAATTTTGCTATCACATCGGCGCGGCTTATTTGCCCGATGATGAGGGCGGTACAGATTGGGTTCATCTGGGACGATTGGTTATGGTTGCATACGGTTATTCCAGTCTAGGACTGTATTTTAGAGGCATAGTAGTGGTAGATTTTCCTTTTGCAGCGGTTTCTTTTCTTACCACTCTTCTTTCCTTTTTGCCTCTGGTAGACCTAGTGGGTGTGTCAGAGTTTGAGGTTTTACCCACTAGGGGAGGCTACTGGTTTACTAGTAGTTCTCACCCCCATTCTTCTTTTTCTTTTCTTCTCCTTTGTTTTGCAGAGCCTTCTGCGGGTGCTGTTGGACATACAGCGGCGGGTCGAGGAGAGAGGACGACTGAGTAGCTAGACAGTGGGCCCGACAGTGAGTAGCTAGACTGGTACCTCTTATGTATCCTATCTCAGACGGTTGTACTTTTACTTTTGGGGTCTGGCTTTAGCCAGCTGGTTGTATTTTTGTGGTGAGCTGGGAGAGAGACTTGTACTTTATTTTACAGTCATTTTGTATTTTTACTTCCAGTTCAGTCTGAGATGTAGTATTTTTCTGTTCAGCTCTGTTTTATTGCTTTATTTTTGTATCTGTTTTACTTGAGCAGGTTACCGGCGCTTCGCGCATGCGGAAAATTCCGTGTGCACGGCGGATCTGTAGACGATCCCGAGTTCTGGTTTACACTCGGGGCGTGACAGATTAGGTGGTATCAGAGCTTAGGGATAGGTCAGTTGGGACTTAGGAAACCCTAGGCTTTTGGTTAGCCCTAGGATGATAGGGCGTGAGGGACGTGACAATTTGCGAAAGTCGGTGATTTAGTTTTTGACTCTTCCAGGGAGCGAAGAGGGATCGACCTACCCTATTTTCTGTGGGACAGTTATGTTGGCTGCAGACAACATAAAGTTACAGAAATAGGGGGATGTCTTTGACTTTCGTTAGATTGGGTCGTGTGTGGTTGTGTGGCTGACTTGTGGTTTCTTGTGGCAGATGCCTCCCCGACGTCGGATTCCTACCGGGGGTGCCCCTACACCCCCTGTTGATTCAGGACAGGCTTGACCTTCTGAGATTGCTGAGTTGAGGGCCTTGGTGGCCCAACTGGCTGAGACCAACCGCCGGCAGGAGCAGCGGATTGAGCAGCTACTGGCGCAGAGAGAGGCGCCGCCTCCGACAGTTCTTGAGGCCTCGGCACCACCTGTGGTACCACTGGTGCCGACGGCACCATCATCGAGTAGCGGGGCTCGGGGAGTGGCCCAGACTTTGACCCCGGCCGAGGAGCAGGATATTGCTGACAAACTTGTTAAGTTTTGTAAGCACGGACCGCCTAGATTCTCGGGGCGGGACATGCAGCCGTGGGAGGTTGGAACATGGCTATCAGCGATGGAGAAGATTTTCAGGGATTTCTTCATCGACCCGAGGTACAGAGTTCATATGGCGGTACACTGCCTGGATGAAGATGCAGATGTTTGGTGGCGTCGAGTGGAGCCACGGGATTTCCAAATTTCTCGACAGTTACCCTGGTCTGAGTTCCGGCGTATGGTATTGGATACCTATTTTCCGACGAGCGTGAAGAGAAAACTGGAGGATGATTTGAAGAACCTTCAGCAGGGCGATCGGCCGGTTCAGGATTACTATCAGGAGTTCATACAGTTGCTTAACTGCATGCCCTTTGTCGCCCGTGATGGACCACACCAGGTCGAGTTTTTCGAGGCAGGCCTCCGCAGCGAGATTTATACCCTAGTGCATGCACAGCGACTCCAGACTCTTAAGGAGGTCATCGAGCATGCCGAATGGGTGGAAAGAGGCGACACAGTGGTGGCGAGGCGAGGCGGGATGGTCGCACAGAGTTCCGTTAAGAAACGACCAGTACCCGAGGACGAGGGACAGGCTAGCATGTGGAGACCGCCGCGGTCTCAGTTACCTAGCCATGGGCGTGTGGATCAGCGAGAGCCTAGTGGATCTCGGAGGCCATCGCAGCAGCAGCCGGAGTCTCAGCATCAGACACAGGGACAGCATCAGCCGGGACAGCCACGGCTTCGCGACAGAGACAGATGTATATTCTGCGGGGGACCTCATTTGTCGCACACCTGTGATCAGAGGTGGGGTCGTTGTTACAGGTGTGGACAGCCAGGCCACATTCGGGCTTCGTGCCCCTTTTCGACTTCAGCGGCACCTTAATCAGCATCGGCTCCTTTTTCGCCTCAGCAGCAGTTGTCAGCTCAGCGGCTTTATGCTCCAGCGAGCGGATCACCTTCTTTTTACCCGGCGGATCACCGGCCGCCGGCTCAGAGCGGTCGGGTCTACGCCGCTCAGGTGGAGGACTTTACGGCAGCCGACCTTGTGGTGACAGGTATTATTATTATTATTTTTTTGTTATTTTATTTTATTTACCGGCATTGGTTTTGCATTGTTTAGCACTTGAGCATCCTAGTCTTTGGTTATGGGTAGGTTTATATTCTCGATCCTCGGCATGTAGGGGAGTGTTGTTGGTCCTGCCCAGTGTAGTAGAGTCCTTGATAGTACCGGTAGACCTGATGGTCTTAAACTAGTTTTGGGTTTTGGATTTGGTACTTAGGACGATTTGGCTGGCTCGGTTTTCTTCTTTTCGCGGCGGTTGATTTGTGCCGCGAGGACGGTCCTCTTAGGAGGGGCTAGGCCAGAGGTAGATGGTGTGCTGGGGTTGCTCGGGGGCTATCTTTGCCTCTATGGTTTCGACTTTGTGAGCGGGGTGTCACGCCCCGGGGGGTCTCGCTCAGCGGAAATGAAAAAGTTGTTAGATTGAGTCTCTTATTTTTTTTTTTTTTGAAATCCAGTCCTCCCCGGCACGTGCCCAGACCCGCCGCATATACAGATTTACTCGAAAATTGGGCAGAGTCTCCTCTGTATATGCACGGCGTCGCGGCTATTACAACATCTCAACTCAAGCATTCAGTTAATCACAACAGTTCGAGTATTCAATCAACAATGTAAACTAAATAGAGTGCCCGCCGCCAATCAAGTTGAAAGGATAAACTCACAGTTTTGAAAACAGGCCCACACGACCCAAGGTTTTGAAAACGGTTTTGTAAAGATGCCATAAATCCACAGGGTTTGGAAACAGGTCCACACGACCCGAGGTTTTGAAAACGTTTTAGAAATCTCATAAAACCACAGGGTTTGGAAAAGCGGGCCCACACGACCCCATATTTTTGAAAGATAGTTTTCGAAGTTCCTTTTTCTTTTCTAGTTACTTTGCTTTTGGAAAGACGGCCAAACGGGCGAATAAAAGAAACATAATATCAAATCCGGAACACCGGGAATCCACATCCACACCGACCCCACAAGGGTATCGCGAACCACACCGTAGTCTACAGTACCAAATGAAATGCAAGGTATAAGTAAAGGAGATACAGACTAGGGCTCCTCACAGCCCGACCACTCCCGTCTCGACCTCACCGCCGTCTACCGCTCACCCTTGGAAGAACCTGTCACGGAGTGGGTAGTCAGCGACATGCGATAATAATAATAAGCAGGAAAGGAAGCCAAACCCAATAGTAAAACTATCCGGAGCAACCACTCGACTCACTTGAAGAGTGACACGCGAACACATGTAACACCTGCAACATCTGTAATGCCTGTAACACCCATACACCTTGATCTCGTCGGGCACCTATCCCGACAGATCGCACCGCTCACACCTTGGGGCACCTGACTGTTACGGCATTTTGGTCTTGGCATATTTCGTGAGTCATGTCAGTGAGTTGAGTCGGAGTCTTAAAGGGATCAAATTGTCAATCCGCAATCAAAGACTTAGAGAAGATTCAACAAGAGCTCAAGTTGACACTCAGTGTCTTGAGTCTTGAAGATTGAAGTTGAAGAATTGTGGATCAGTTACATCAATCTCAAGAAGAAAGTATTCAAGAGGATCAGGTATGTTTAACTAAATAATTGTGGTGATCCGAATACTTTCTTATAGTGTAGAAACACTTGGATGAACTTTTAATTGCATAAAAATCAAAAACTGGACATGGGATATGTTCAGGATCCGGATCAGACCTTGCAATCCGGATCCCGAAGGGTACTTGTTCATTGGCAATTTCAATCCGGATCCTAGGCCATTCCGATCCGGATCCCGAACATGGTGTAGAGTTATTATGGATCCACAAGGATCTAAATAGGTACTATCAAACAACTAGAGGGGGGGTGAATAGGTGTAATACTTAAAAACTCAATCTCAGTGCAAAATAAAAACCAATGCGGAAAATAAAAATAGCACACCGAGATTTACGTGGAAACTCCAATCCAGGAGAAAAACCACGGGACCAACACGCAATAACAATCCACTAAGAATAGAAGAATAACAAGGTGATTACCGACTCCACGGACTCAACCCCTCCTTCAGCTTCTTCGGACCTTGCGCTGACCGGTTGGATATCCGCGCAATAACAATCCCTAAGAAAAGAAGAATAACAAGGTGATTACCGTCTCCACGGATTTAACCCCTCCTTCAATTTCTTGGACCTCGCGCTCCACCGATTTTGCACGTCCACTGCTCACGTTCGAATCCACGAACGCACGCTTCGAATCCACGAAACGCCTTTAGCACACCGAATCCACGATGCCACGTCGAATCCACGACGCAAACTCAGTCGATAAGAATATTGACTTCGATGGTGATCCTTTGCTTAGATTATCAATGAAGAACCGTAGAAGAAATCTCTAAGCAAAGATTAGATCAATTCGACAAAAGATATGTTCTTGAAAGAACCATCGAATTGACCTAAAAGAGGCTATAAAGAAGAACGATGAAAACCTAGCCTCTAGGGTTGCTCTCAAGAGTTTTATAAAAAGATCGGCCGTAGCTCCCACGTTTTTGAGAAACCCTAAACGTCTATTTATAGTTTAGAAACCTTTGGAAAGAGATAAGAATCAAAAACATACCTTATCTGGAAATTTTCAGGACGGCGATCCGGATCGGATTTACTGCGATCCGGATCGTCGTAACGAGATTGACGATTCCAGAAATACCATGGTTCGGGATCCGGATCGCATTGCCCGATCCGGATCGTTCATACAAATCAGAAAACTTAACATTCGGGATCCGGATCGGAAATTGCATGGATCCGGATCGAAGTCTTGTATGAAGCAACAACCTTCGGGATCCGGATCGTTGGCTCTGATCCGGATCCTGAACAAGTCCGAACACCAGTTTTTTGATTATTATGCAATTAAAAGTTCATCCAAGTGTTTCTACACTATAAGAAAGTATTCGGATCACCATAATTATTTAGTTAAACATACCTGATCCTCTTGAATACTTTCTTCTTGAGATTGATGTAACTGATCCACAATTCTTCAACTTCAATCTTCAAGACTCAAGACACTGGGTGTCAACTTGAGCTCTTGTTGAATCTTCTCTAAGTCTTTGAATGCTGATTGACAATTTGATCCCTTTAAGACTCCGACTCAACTCACTGACTTGACTCACGAAATATGCCAACACCAAAATGCCGTAACAATCTCCCCCTTTGGCAATTTCGTGACAAAACCCAAAAATACATAAAAGCGCTCAAGTCACTCATCTTAAACCAAAAAATCGAAATTCAATGTCATCACCAAAACATTGATTTTCTTTGCGTGAAAGATCCAATAAATACAAAATTACATTTGAACCAAACAGTCCTAGAACATACTCTATGACTTAGGACTTGGAGTCTTAAAGTGATGTAATTCCTGCAAAACAAAACTCCAAACAAAATCAAACGTTAGTTGTTAGAAATTAAAATCCTACATTTGATCCGTCTTCCTTTTGGTTCTTTTGTTTTTCTGCTCTTTCAATTTTTTCTTTGTCTCCCCCTATCTTGAGCATCTCTAACATGTTCTCCATGTTCTTGAGCATCTATGTTCTCCCCCTTTGTGATACGATCATCATTTTCCGTTCTCCCCCATTTTTCCATTTTCGTTTCGTTTATCCTCTCTTGATGATCTCATCTCCGTCATTTCTCTTCTCCCCCTTTTTGTCACAAATTGTCAAACAGTGAACATACTAGACAAAAGAAAATCACTAACAACATTAGTTCATGGAGAAAGAGAGATAAAAGCTCAGTTCCGGTATATAACAAAAATGCAGATTGCGTACCGGTACCAGAAAGCAAAAATCAAATAATTTCTTGAAACAAATCCAGATTTTGAAATAATTTCAAATACCGATTTGTATTCCATCAAGAAAACAATTTAAGTGCTTGAAATTAATATGAGATCACATAGATGTCATTCAATCCAATTAATTTTACAAAAATTAAAAAGATTTACTCCGAAATCATGAAAAATAAAGGTAAAACATTATAAACCGTTTTTCATGTTATATTCATCAAACACAGTCATCAAAAATAATCTTGAGATCCAAAGTCTATCAAGATGTAACGGATGTACAAAGATGACTTACAGAGATTTCCAAATGACATCAATTTGATTTCTTACCCTTTCAAATTTGAGATAAGCACTAAAATACCTAAGGGAGGCTCTTTGAGCATCTTTCAACTATCCCACCTTATACCAACCAGGAGATTGTTTAAAATATAAGAGTTTTGCATATAAATCTCCAAATGCTTCAACTAAAGATTTTCTCATAAATACTATCAAGCATCCATAACATGTGGTAGCTTCACACACAAATCGGACGACCGGGGTGGCAGCTCTTTCCTACATGTGGTGGTAGTTTTCACACTCCTTTTGGATGTAACTCTTTCCACATCTTTTGCAAATCATTTCAATACCCTTGAAAGAATGCAATCTCTTACGTGAAAGAATTAAATCCCAAATTTTAGTCTATCGGTTGTCTCACGTTTATCACAATGAATTCACACAACCGAGATAGATTAAGCATCTAAAGATCACACATGATTTCTAAAATTTGATGCTTATAAAATCAAAAACTCCTATAATGAAGTATCTTCAAGATTATGATTAAGGAGTAAAGTTGATAATCCAAATAAAATTAATTTGGAGTGAATAAACGTGAAGCCCTTTTTATTCAATGCACTTGTTCAGTAAAAACCCTTTTGTTCAAAAACAAAGTATAAAAACGAAGAGCATTGAAAAAAACATGTAATGCAAAGATTAAGAAAGATATGAAGGGAAAACCAATCAAAGCATTACATACAGTCATAAGCTATTTAGAACTTAAGACAAGGAAAGATATCACCTTTCCGAATCCAAAATCGCTGGATTTTGGGTTGTCTTGATTCGTTGTGGCCGGGGGTTGTCCGCTTTGACTGTTGATCCACCTTAGGTCTTTGCCTCGCAGTGATCCACTTGAATGATTGATGTTGTGGCTCGGACCTTTGGTGGGTTGAGTGAACTCCTTTGACTTGATGTGTCTTTTGATTCCGTTGAGTTCGCTCCGTAGATGAAGTTGCCGAAGGACTCTTCTTTCTCTTTTTCGGGCAATTCTTCACCAAATGTCCTTCAAGTCCACATAGGTGACAAGTTCTTCCTTTCAATTTCATTGTGGAACTTGAAGCATTCACAGTTTGGTTCTTTTTGAATCCCAAACCAACCTTGCTTGTTTGACCTAATCCGGACATACATTCAAGTTTCTTGGAACCGGTTGAAATCCTTTGTATGTCGGATTTAAGTTGACGAACTTGCTTGGTCAATGCTTGATTGGTGACATGTATTTCCCTCAAACTGCTTTTCAAGAAAATCAATCTTGTTAATATGGGAATTAACGACTGTTTCCGATTGATTTATCTTTTCTTGGAGGATTTTATTATTATCCAATAAAAGCTCTCGTTCCTCCTCGAGATCATGAAGTTTGATCTTTAAAGCATGATTCTCGTCTTGATCTTCAAGTCGTTGCTTTCCTCAACTTCTTGATATGTTTGGCCATCTTCTTAGATTCCGCAAGAAGTTGTTGATATGCCTCAACGAGTTCTTCCTCGTCCGACTCCCCCTCACTTGATGACTCTCCGCCGGTTGTTGATGTTTCATACAAAATCAAAGGAGTAGAGTTAGTGACTAATGATGATAAACAATTATTAGAAGAGGGAAAATGAGAGGCATGAGAAGCAACGATTTTTTCCTCTTTACTTGAGGTTGATTCATTAGAAGTAAATCGTCCCCAAGTTTTCGCTTGCAAAGCCTTCTTTTTATATAATTTCGGAGTAGGACAATCCGTTGAAATATGGCCGTAGCCTTTGCATCTATAACATCGGATTTCCCCTTCGAATTCATCTTTTTCCTTAGAAGGTTTTGCAAGGAATTTGAGGTTAGAGGATTTAGAACCCGATGATCCTTTAGATGGTTTCGTGGATGAAGATCCATCGGTTCGATTCTTCCAAAATTTCCGACGAAATTTCTTTGTGATCCGCGCCAATTGTTCTTCAAAATCGGCAAAAGAGATTTCACGTCGGAACTTGATTCGCTATCTTCTTCCTTTGTTGATTTGAATGCAATACCTGTAAGCTTAGAAGAAGACTTGGAAGAAACTTGATTAGTAGGAAAAGTCATTTCATAAGTTTGCAAAGCACCTACTAATTCCTCTACACTCATCTCATCCGGATGACTAACGGTTTCAATGGCGGTAACCTTTGCCCTAAACCGTTCCGGAAGAGTCCGAAGTATCTTTCTTACAATTTTCGACTCCGGGATCTTTTCTCCTAAATTAGCACATGTATTATTACATCTTGAAGTCTAGTGTAATAATCTGTAAACAATTCATGCTCTTCCATATGAATAGAGTCAAATTGACTTGTAAGCATCTGGAGCTTTTGAATTTTTACAAGATTAGTACCCTCATGTGTAATTTTGAGAATATCCCAAATTTCCTTCGCGGTTTCACACGCGGAAATTCTGTGAATCAGTCGAGGAAAGAGAATTAAATAAAGCGTTCATACCTTTCCCATTGTAAGAAGATCTTTCAAATTCCTCTTTGGACCATCTAGAGCGAGTTTTGGGGTAGTAGAATTTCCTACTTCCTCAACAGGATGCACCCAACCGTATTCCACGGATTGCCATACCCGTCATCAATTGCGATGAGAAAAGCTCTCATCCGCACTTTCCAATAAGCATAATTAGTCCCATCAAAAAGAGGAGGTCTATAAATATTACCACTTTCACCCATCATGATAGATAAACCTAAAACCCGCTCTGATACCAATTGTAGAGTTATTATGGATCCACAAGGATCTAAATAGGTACTATCAAACAACTAGAGGGGGGGTGAATAGGTGTAATACTTAAAACTCAATCTCAGTGCAAAATAAAACCCAATGCGGAAAATAAAAACAGCACACCGAGATTACGTGGAAACTCCAATCCAGGAGAAAAACCACGGGACCAACACGCAATAACAATCCACTAAGAATAGAAGAATAACAAGGTGATTACCGACTCCACGGACTCACCCCTCCTTCAGCTTCTTCGGACCTTGCGCTGACCGGTTGGATATCCACGCAATAACAATCCCTAAGAAAGAAGAATACAAGGTGATTACCGTCTCCACGGATTTAACCCCCTCCTTCAATTTCTTGGACCTCGCGCTCCACCGATTTTGCCGTCCACTGCCACGTTCGAATCCCACGAAACGCACACTTTCGAATCCACGAAACGCCTTTAGCACACCGAATCCACGATGCCACGTCGAATCCACGACGCAAACTCAGTCGATAAGAATATTGACTTCGATGGTGATCCTTTGCTTAGATTATCATGAGGAACCGTAGAAGAAATCTCTAAGCAAAGATTAGATCAATTCGACAAAAGATATGTTCTTGAAAGAACCATCGAATTGACCTAAAGAGGCTATAAAGAAGAACGATAAAAACCTAGCCTCTAGGGTTGCTCTCAAGTGTTTTATAAAAAGATCGGCCGTAGCTCCACGTTTTTGAGAAACCCTAAATGTCTATTTATAGTTTAGAAACCTTTGGAAAGAGATAAGAATCAAAACATACCTTATCTGGAAATTTTCAGGACGGCGATCCGGATCGGATTTACTGCGATCCGGATCGTCGTAACGAGATTGACGATTCCAGAAAACCAAGGGTTCGGGATCCGGATTGCATTTCCCGATCCGGATCGTTCATACAAATCAGAAACTTAACATTCGGGATCCGGATCGGAAATTGCATGGATCCGGATCGAAGTCTTGTATGAAGCAACAACCTTCGGGATCCGGATCGTTGGCTCTGATCCGGATCCTGAACATGTCCGAACACCAGTTTTTGATTATTATGCAATTAAAAGTTCATCCAAGTGTTTCTACACTATAAGAAAGTATTCGGATCACCACAATTATTTAGTTAACATACCTGATCCTCTTGAATACTTTCTTCTTGAGATTGATGTAACTGATCCACAATTCTTCAACTTCAATCTTCAAGACTCAAGACACTGAGTGTCAACTTGAGCTCTTGTTGAATCTTCTCTAAGTCTTTGATTGCTGATTGACAATTTGATCCCTTTAAGACTCCGACTCAACTCACTGACTTGACTCACGAAATATGCCAATACCAAAATGCCGTAAA
>CM055061.1:11000203-11048582 GCA_029204045.2 Tillandsia leiboldiana
AAGGATTTCAAACGGTTCCCAAGAAAACTTGAAGTTATTGTCCGGATTAGGTCAACCAAGCAAGGTTGGTTGGGATTCAAAAAAGAACCAAACTGTGAAGGCTTCAAGTTCCACAACTAAATTGAAAGGAAGAACTGTCACCTATGGGACTTGAAGGACATTTGGTGAAGATTGCCGAAAAAGAGAAAGAAGAATTCTTCGGCCAACTTCATCTACGTGAGCGACTCACCGGAATCAAAAGACCCACATCAAGTCAAAGGAGTTCACTCACCCACCAAAGGTCCGAGCCACAACATCAATCATTCAAGTGGATCACTGCGAGGCAAAGACCTAAGGTGGAATCAACAGTCAAAGCGGACAACCCCCGGCCACACGAATCAAGACAACCCAAAATCCAGCGATTTTGGATTCGGAAAGGTGATATCTTTCCTTGTCTTAAGTTCTAAATAGCTTATGACTGTATGTAATGCTTTGATTAGTTTTCCTTTCATATTTTCTTAATCTTTGCATTACATGTTTTTCAATGCTCTTCGTTTTTTATACTTTGTTTTTGAACAAAAGGATTTTTACTGAACAAGTGCATTGAATAAAAAGGGTTTCACTTTTATTCACTCCAAATTAATTTTATTTGGATTATCAACTTTACTCCATAATCATAATCTTGAAAATACTTCATTATAGGAGTTTTTTGATATTATAAGCATCAAATTTTAGAAATCATGTGTGATCTTTAGATGCTTAATCTATCTCGGTTGTGTGAATTCATTGTGATAAACGTGAGACAACCGATAGGCTAAAATTTGGGATTTAATTCTTTCACGTAAGAGATTGCATTCTTACAAGGGTATTGAAATGATTTGCAAAAGATGTGGAAGAGGTTACATCCGAAAGGAGTGTGAAAACTACCACCACATGTTGGAAAGAGCTGCCACCCCGGTCGTCCGGTTTGTGTGTGAAGCTACCACATGTTATGGATGCTTGATAGTATTTTATGAGAAAATCTTTAGTTGAAGCATTTGGAGATTTATATGCAAAACTCCTATATTTTGAACAATCTCCTGGTTGGTATAAGGTGGGATAGTTGAAAGATGCTCAAAGAGCCACCCTTAGGTATTTTAGTGCTTATCTCAAATTTGAAAGGGTAAGAAATCAAATTGATGTCATTTGGAAATCTCTGTAAGTCATCTTTGTACATCCGTTACATCTTGATAGACTTTGGATCTCAAGATTATTTTTGATGACTTGTGTTTGATGAATATAACATGAAAAACTGTTTATAATGTTTTATCTTTGTTTTTCATGATTTAGGAGTAAATCTTTTTAATCTTGTGAAATTAATTGGATTGAATGACATCTTGTTAATTCATTGGTTAAAGCACTTAAATTGTTTTCTTGATGGAATACAAATCGGTATTTGAAAAGATTCTAAAATTTGGATTTGTTTCAAGAAATTATTGATTTTTGCTTTCTGGTACAGGTACGCAATCTGCATTTTTGTTATATACCGGAACTGAGCTTTTATCTCTCTTTCTCTATGAACTAATGTTGTTAGTGATTTCCTTTTGTCTAGTATGTTCACTGTTTGACAATTTGTGACAAAAAGGGGGAGAAGAGAAATGACGGAGATAAGATCATCAGGAGAGGACAAACGAAAATGGAAAAATGGGGGAGAATGAAAAATGATGATCGTATCACAAAGGGGGAGAACATAGATGCTCAAGAACATGGACAACATGTTAGAGATGCTCAAGATAGGGGGAGACAAAGAAAAATTGAAAGAGCCGAAAAACAAAAGAACCAAAAGGAAGACGAATCAAATGTAGGATTCTAATTTCTAACGACTAACGTTTGATTCTGTTTGGAGTTTTGTTTTGCAGGAATTACATCATTTTAAGACTCCAAGTCCTAAGTCATAGAGTATGTTCTAGGACTGTTTGGTTCAAATGTAATTTTGTATTTATTGGATCTTTCACGCAAAGAAAATCAATGTTTTGGTGATGACATTGAGTTTCGATTTTTTGGTTTAAGATGAGTGACTTGAGCGCTTTTATGTATTTTTGGGTTTTGTCACGAAATTGCCAAAGGGGGAGATTGTTACGGCATTTTGGTCTTGGCATATTTCGTGAGTCATGTCAGTGAGTTGAGTCGGAGTCTTAAAGGGATCAAATTGTCAATCCGCAATCAAAGACTTAGAGAAGATTCAACAAGAGTTCAAGTTGACACTCAGTGTCTTGAGTCTTGAAGATTGAAGTTGAAGAATTATGGATCAGTTACATCAATCTCAAGAAGAAAGTATTCAAGAGGATCAGGTATGTTTAACTAAATAATTGTGGTGATCCGAATACTTTCTTATAGTGTAGAAACACTTGGATGAACTTTTAATTGCATAAAAATCAAAAACTGGACATGGGACATGTTCAGGATCTGGATCAGACCTTGCAATCCGGATCCCGAAGGGTACTTGTTCATTGGCAATTTCAATCCGGATCCTAGGCCATTCCGATCCGGATCCCGAACATGGGACTTTGCTGAATTGCATGAACGATCCGGATCGGACCTTGCAATCCGGATCCCGAACCCTTGGTTTTCTGGAATCGTCAATCTCGTTACGACGATCCGGATCGCAGTAAATCCGATCCGGATCGCCGTCCTGAAAATTTCCAGATAAGGTATGTTTTTGATTCTTATCTCTTTCCAAAGGTTTCTAAACTATAAATAGACACTTAGGGTTTCTCAAAAAACGTGGGAGCTACGGCCGATCAATTTCTAAAACACTTGAGAGCAACCCTAGAGGCTAGGTTTTCATCGTTCTTCTTTATAGCCTCTTTTAGGTCAATTCGATGGTTCCTTCAAGAACATATCTTTGGTCGAATTGATCTAATCTTTGCTTAGAGATTTCTTCTACGGTTCTTCATTGATAATCTAAGCAAAGGATCACCATCGAAGTCAATATTCTTATCGACTGAGTTTGCGTCGTGGATTCGACGTGGCATCGTGGATTCTGTGTGCTAAAGGCGTTTCGTGGATTCGAAGCGTGCGTTCGTGGATTCGAACGTGAGCAGTGGACGAGCAAAACGGTGGAGCGCGAGGTCCAAGAAATTGAAGGAGGGGTTAAATCCGTGGAGACGGTAATCACCTTGTTATTCTTCTTTTCTTAGGGATTGTTATTGCGTGGATATCCAACCGGTCAGCGCAAGGTCCGAAGAAGCTGAAGGAGGGGTTGAGTCCGTGGAGTCGGTAATCACCTTGTTATTCTTCTATTCTTATTGGATTGTTACTGCGTGTTGGTCCCGTGGTTTTTCTCCTGGATTGGAGTTTCCACGTATATCTCGGTGTGCTGTTTTTATTTTCCGCATTGGTTTTTATTTTGCACTGAGATTGAGTTTTTAAGTATTACACCTATTAACCCCCCCTCTAGTTGTTTGATAGTACCTATTTAGATCCTTGTGGATCCTATAATAACTCTACACTGACCTCGTCGGACACCTATCCCGACAGATCGCACCTTTTCCCCCACCTTTTGATGCCTCAAACCCCACACCTACGGGGGCCCCCACCACTTCACCTTGTGGGTTAACACGGGTCGAAGACCGCTTTCCCGGAAAAGAGCACCCTTTGCGGTGGCCAGACCGCGGGTGCGCGTGTCGCAACCACGAGCACAATAACCCGGATACAGGACAATATCGCAAACATAGAGACCGTCAGCGTTAGTATTACAAATATGCAGTTAAACAACTATCCAAGAACACCGAGTCTATACTTAGTCTCAAAGGAACCCACCTTTTCGTTGTCGCGCTCCTGACCGATGCTAGGTTCTCCCGCGTCTCGGGGTGCCCGCCCGCACCTACACGAACCTGTCATACAGGAGTCAGTAAATCACGACTCCGCAAAGCTAAAAAGACTGGAACACCCGGCCCCTACCCCTCGCGCACTACCCGCGCGAATGCGTCCGGCCCTGCGCGGCTGGGCGGTGTGCCGCCCGTTTGCGGTGCTGCCCGCATGCGGGCGCTTGCGGCGCCGCCCGCATGCGGCGCCGCCCGCGTGCGGTGCCGCCCGCATGCGGGCGCATGCGGCGCCGCCCGCGTGCGGCGCCGCCCGCATGCGGGCGCATGCGGCGCCGCCCGCCTGCGGCGTTGCCCGCATGCGGCGCCGCCCGCATGCAGCGCTGCCCGCATGCGGGCGCACGCGGCGCCGCCCGCATGCGGCGCCGCCCGCATGCGGGCGCATGCGGCGTCGCCCGCATGCGGCGCCGCCCGCCTGCGGCGTTGCCCGCATGCGGGGCGCGCGCCCGGCCCCGTACCGCCCGCGGGGTTGAGCCGTCCGCGTGCGGGGCTGCCCGCACGCGCGGCTCCGCGCGCGCCGGCTCCGGTGACGGCGCCGACCAACTTCCTCCCGTTTCCAAGAAAGAACCAAGAATTAACGAAAACCCCAAAATTAAGCTCACCTCGGATTCGTCGGCTCGGGTTGATCGAGGGTGGGATCGTCCGTCTTGCGTGCTTGCTATCCAAGGGTATCCCGTCGATCCCCTCCCTCCTCGGTCGCGCCGCCTTGGTTCTCCAAACGATCGCTAGGAAGGGGGTGGGATTGAGGAGTTGGTTCCGCTTTCGGGTGTCGTGCGTCAGGGCAAGGAGGAAAGAGTACGAAAGGGGTTTTCCCAAAACCTAAATTCCCAACCAAATTAATAAGCTGTTTAGGCGCCATCGGACTGAACCCCAAAATAGAAAAAAGGGGTCGATCAGGGTGCGAACCTGGGTCCGGTCTGCCTCGGTAACCGTGATAGTCGCCTGAACCGTACTAAAACTTCCGGAATTTATTCTGGGAGATTCCGGAGTCGGAATCCAAAACCGATTTCGCCGACGTTCTCCGTTTCGCGAGCTTTATTGATTAAAAATACCCGCGAGCCCCGACGGTCTGCTCAGAAGACATGAAAAACACAAGTCACCCCCGGATCCCTTAAACGAAAACGGTTCAAGAACAATCGAAAGAAAGTCCCGAAAGGCAAAAAGCCCACGGTTGCTACACCACTCACCTCTAAAAACGAGTTTCGTCCCCGAAACTCAATCCTCGTCCGTGGTGAAAAGATGGGGGTAGGCCTCCCGCATCTTCGACTCCAGTTCCCACGTCGCCTCCCGTTCCTCGTGGTTGCTCCAGAGCACCTTCACGTAGGGGATGACTCGGTTTCGAAGCGTCTTGCTCTCTCTTGCTAGGATACGCACCGGGGTTTCCTCGAAGCTTAGGTCCTCCTTCAGTTCGAGTGTCGAGACGTCCAGGACATGCGATGGGTCGGGGAGGTATTTCTTGAGCATCGAAACGTGGAACACGTCGTGGACCCGGTTGAGGTTCGGTGTTAGGGCAAGGCGGTAAGCCACTGGGCCAATGCGCTCCAGGATCTCGAATGGCCCCACAAACAGCGGGCTCAGCTTGCCCTTCAACCCGAACCGCTTGATTCCCCTGGACGGCGAGACCCGCAAAAACACGTGTTCTCCCACCTGGAACTCTAAGTCGCGGCGTCTCCGATCCGCGTAGCTCTTTTGTCGACTTTGGGCGGTCAGTAAGCGCTGTCTGATGAGGCGCACCTTCTCTTCAGTCTCTTCCACCAAGTCGGGTCCCAAGAACTTCCGTTCTCCTAAGTCATCCCAACAGATCAGGGATCGGTAGCGTCTCCCGTATAAGGCTTCGTAGGGTGCCATTTGGATGCTGGCCTGGTGACTGTTGTTGTAAGCGAATTCTACAAGGGGCAGGTAAAACTCCCAACCGACCCCCCAATCGAGTACACAGGCCCGAAGCAGGTCCTCTAGCGTCTGAATCACCCGCTCCGACCGTCCGTCCGTCTGCGGGTGGAAGGCCGTGCTGAACTGTAGTCTGGTCCCCAAGGCCTGCTGTAGGCTCTGCCAAAACTTCGAAACGAAGCGTGTGTCTCTATCCGATGTGATCGATGCCGGCACTCCATGCAGTCTCACAATCTCGCTGAGGTAGACTTGAGCCAACCGCTCTCTGGTCCAGGTTGTGTGAATGGGTAGGAAGTGCGCAGACTTGGTTAGCCGGTCCACAATGACCCAGATTGCGTCGTACCCCTGCTGTGAACGTGGGAAACCAGTGACGAAGTCCATGGTGATTTGATCCCACTTCCACTCCGGTACTGGCAATGGTTGTAGCTTTCCCGCCGGCCGCTGATGCTCTGCCTTTATCTGCTGACAAACCAGGCAATGCGCAACGTGACGAGTCACATCCCCCTTCAGCTTGGGCCACCAGAAGGTCTGCTTGAGGTCCCTGTACATCTTTGTACCCCCCGGATGTGCCGCATAAGGGGCGCGGTGTGCCTCAGCTAGGATTTCCTCCTTTAATTCCGGGGTATCCGGCACGCAGATCTGCCCGCGGAACCGTAAAGTGCCGTCGTCTTCCACTGAAAAGTCGCCTCCTTGATCCGGCGAGATCTTGTCTCGTATGAGCTGCAAGTGCGAGTCCGCCTGCTGCCCCCCTCGAATTCTCTCGAACAGCGTCGGCTTTACCACCAAGGCCAACAGTTGTGCGACTGTGCCCATTGGTACCACCTCCAACTTCAATCGCGAGAATTCCGTGATCAAGGTGCTCTGCTCAGTTATCGCGCGTGCCGTCGCCTCTTCTGGTTGCCCCTTCCTGCTCAAAGCGTCCGCCACTACGTTGGCTTTCCCGGGGTGGTACTGGATCGTTAGATCGTAATCCTTCAATAGTTTAAGCCACCGCCTCTGCCGCAGGTTTAGTTCCTTCTGGGTGAACAGGTACTTAAGGCTTTGGTGGTCAGAGAAAACGTTACAGTGGACACCAAAGAGGTAGTGTCTCCATAACTTCAAAACAAAGACCACTGCAGCCAGTTCCAAATCGTGTATCGGATAATTCTTCTCGTAATCTTTCAGCTGCCTGGAAGCATAGGCTATCACTTTTCCCTGTTGCATCAATACACCCCCAAGGCCGATCCTCGATGCATCGCAGTACACTTCATAATCCTCTTCGGGTGTTGGTAGTACGAGAATTGGTGCCCTGGTTAGCCTTCTTTTAAGTTCTTCGAAGCTCTCCTGGCATTGTGTCGACCACACAAACTTTTCTCCTTTCCTAGTCAACCGGTTCAGGGGGGCGGCTATCTTCGAGAAGCCCTCGACAAAGCGTCGGTAGTACCCAGCGAGGCCCAAGAAACTGCGGATCTCCGTTACCGTAGTTGGCGGCTGCCAGGCTGTCACGGATTCCACCTTCTTGGGATCCACGGCGATTCCTTTTGCCGAGATCACATGTCCTAAAAAGCCCACCTCGCGTAGCCAGAACTCGCACTTCTTGAGCTTAGCGAACAACTCGTGGTCCCTGAGGGTCTGGAGGATCATCCGCAGATGTTGCTCGTGCTCCCCTTCAGTGGGTGAATAGATCAGTATGTCGTCGATGAAGACCACCACGAACCGGTCCAGGAAGGGCTTGAAAATCCGGTTCATCATATCCATGAAGACGGCGGGGGCGTTCGTAAGTCCGAAGGGCATAACCATAAATTCGTAGTGGCCATACCGGGTCCGGAAGGCGGTCCTTGGAATGTCCTCGTTTCGAACCCGAAGCTGGTGGTAGCCCGATTGCAGATCAATCTTTGAGAAGACCGTCGCTCCCCGCAGTTGGTCGAAGAGATCGTCGATTCTGGGCAGGGGGTACTTGTTCTTCACTGTAACTTTGTTTATCCCTCTGTAGTCGATACAGAGTCGTAGGCTTCCATCCTTCTTCCGCACAAAGAGTACCGGTGCGCCCCAGGGTGACACACTCGGTCTGATGAACCCTTTGTCCAAGAGATCCTCCAGCTGCGCCTTGAGCTCTTTCAACTCCGCGAAGGCCATTCGGTACGGCGCCTTCGTAATCGGCTGCGTGCCCGGTAGCAGTTCAATCGGAAACACCACCTCTCGCTCGGGGGGCATCCCGGGTAGTTCCGTCGGGAAAACGTCGGGGAAGTCCCGTACTACCGGGATGTCCGACGGCGCCCCCGAGGGTCGGGCGGCCATGTCTACCGATGCCAAGTAGGCCACACACCCACCTTCTACCAACCTCCTGGCTCGTGCCGCTGAGATGACCGCTGGGAAGGAGATGCTCTTGCACGCCAAATACGCATTCTTAGGGAAGCTGGGTTCTTGGAGCTGCACCATCCTTTTCTCGCAGTCAATGAGCGCCTGGTACCTTGAGAGCCAATCCATGCCCAAAACAATGTCGTACTCCTTCAGGGGAATTACCACCAAGTCCCAAGGGCAAGGCAGTCGCCCTAACATAATTGGGCAGGTGGCCACTAAGCTGGTCGCCTCCAGTGTCCCACCCGCTGTCTGGACCGTCAATCGGTTTTGGAGAGGTGTCTCCCCAAGGTCATGCATAAACATGTAATCACAAGAAATGAACGAGTGTGTTGCTCCGGTATCAAAGAGGGTCCTAGCTCGGGAATTTGAAACAGAAGTAATACCTGCAAGCATGTCCTCCGGCCGGTCCGCCTCTTGGTGGGTCATTGAATATACTCGCCCTCCCAGTTGAGGTTGCCTTGTCTCCTCGCGTCGCGCTGCCGGAGGCCTAGAGGTCGACCCCATAGGAGCTTTCCCCCGCCCTGAGAACTGTGTAGAAGGCGTGGATGCAGTAGAGGAGGCTGGTCCCAAGGTTAAGGGGCAGTTGCGGCGGAAGTGCCCCTGCTTGCCGCAGCGGAAGCAATAATCGACTCTCTGGGGGCAGTCCAGCTCTTGATGTGCCCCCCCGCAGATTACGCAAGGCCTGTCCCCCGGCCTCGGTCCTCCTGCAGGTGTGCTCCGGGTTCCTGACTGTGGTCTCCACCGCTTGGGGGGTCGGTTCCCACTGTAAGAACCCCCCCCCCAACGTACGGTTGTTGCCGCTTCTTTTCCTCGTGCCGTACCAGGGCCTCCCTCTTGGCGCGTGTAACTGCGAACCCGCGCTCGACCACCGTGGCCCGGTCGACCACTTGTTGGAACGTGTGCAATTCGGCCGCCTATACCACCTAGAAGATATCACTCCGTAAACCATCCACGAAGAGTTGCGCCTTGTGGGCTTCGTCCCTTATGACAAAAGGGACGCAGTTCGCCAATCGCACAAAGCCGCGCTGATATTCCATAACTGTCTTGCTCCCCTGCTGGATGTGATTTAAGTCGTCCTCCAGTTTCTTTTTGACGCTGTTGGTAAAGAAAGCCCCAAACAGCTCCTGCTTAAACGTCGTCCATGATGGCAGCACGGTGCCCTTGGTTGGGTCGGGGCGCACCGTCTTCCACCATACGCGGGCATTTCCCCCCAGGCAGTGGACCGCTAGGGGGACCCGCTCACAGTCCTCCATGAGCAAGTCTTCGAATAGCTTTTCCATCGATCCGACCCAATCCTCGACGACCCAAGGGTCGGTCGTTTCTCCCTCGAACACGGGTGGATCATATTTCTTGAAATCCGCCAGGTTGGCTCGTACCCGCTCCCGCTCTGTTAGTGAAGTTGCCCCCTCCCCCGCGGCAGCGGCGGCCACAACAGGAACGGGTGCCACCAATGTCTCCCCCGAGGTACCCCCGCCAAGGGCCCCCGGAGCTAGTGCCGTGGACGCTGCTGGGGGTGCTGCTACAGGCGTCGTCGTCTGGGCTGGCGCTGTCCCGGCCGCTGCTATCGATGGAGGGGCCATCCCTGCCCCAGTCTCCGTCACTTGCGGTGCTGCTGCTGGCGCGGCTGGCCCCTGTGGGGGGCCCGGTGCGACCGTCGCCGTCGCGGCCGGAAGCCGCTGCGTCAACTAACGCACATGATCGGTGAGCGTCGCCAGATTTCCCGCAATCTCTCGCAGTTGCTGCCGCAAGAGTTGGTTCTCCGCGGCCATCTCGCAGTTGCTGCCGCAAGAGTTGGTTCGAACCATTGTCTGTACACACATACAACCAAAAACATCAGTCCTAGACCCTGCTAGAACAACATCCCTGTATCGAGAGAGAAGAAACTACACTTCCCCCCCCCCCCCCCCCTCCCCCGATCACTCACGTCCTACACCCCTATGTCCTACACATTTCATTTACTCGAAGCTACGTGTGGTATTACCGTGGATGTTGGACCTTCACTGTTGTGATTAAAAGAAAACCGCTCTGATACCATCTTAATCTGTCACGCCCCGGGGGGTCTCGCTCAGCGGAAATGAAAAAGTTGTTAGATTGAGTCTCTTATTTTTTTTTTTTTGAAATCCAGTCCTCCCCGGCACGTGCCCAGACCCGCCGCATATACAGATTTACTCGAAAATCGGGCAGAGTCTCCTCTGTATATGCACGGCGTCGCGGCTATTACAACATCTCAACTCAAGCATTCAGTTAATCACAACAGTTCGAGTATTCAATCAACAATGTAAACTAAATAGAGTGCCCGCCGCCAATCAAGTTGAAAGGATAAACTCACGGTTTTGAAAACAGGCCCACACGACCCAAGGTTTTGAAAACGGTTTTGTAAAGATGCCATAAATCCACAGGGTTTGGAAACAGGTCCACACGACCCGAGGTTTTGAAAACGTTTTAGAAATCTCATAAAACCACAGGGTTTGGAAAAGCGGGCCCACACGACCCCATATTTTTGAAAGATAGTTTTCGAAGTTCCTTTTTCTTTTCTAGTTACTTTGCTTTTGGAAAGATGGCCAAACGGGCGAATAAAAGAAACATAATATCAAATCCGGAACACCGGGAATCCACATCCACATCGACCCCACAAGGGTATCGCGAACCACACCGTAGTCTACAATACCAAATGAAATGCAAGGTATAAGTAAAGGAGATACAGACTAGGGCTCCTCACAGCCCGACCACTCCCGTCTCGACCTCACCGCCGTCTACCGCTCACCGCTGGAAGAACCTGTCACGGAGTGGGTAGTCAGCGACATGCGATAATAATAATAAGCAGGAAAGGAAGCCAAACCCAACAGTAAAACTATCCGGAGCAACCACTCGACTCACTAGAAGAGTGACACGCGAACACATGTAACACCTGCAACATCTGTAATGCCTGTAACACCCATACACCTTGATCTCGTCGGGCACCTATCCCGACAGATCGCACCGCTCACACCTTGGGGCACCTGACCTCGTCGGACACCTATCCCGACAGATCGCACCTTTTCCCCCACCTTTTGATGCCTCATACCCCACACCTACGGGGGCCGCCACCACTTCACCTTGTGGGTTAACACGGGTCGAAGACCGCTTTCCCGGAAAAGAGCACCCTTTGCGGTGGCCAGACCGCGGGTGCGCGTGTCGCAACCACGAGCACAATAACCCGGATACAGGACAATATCGCAAACATAGAGACCGTCAGCGTTAGTATTACAAATATGCAGTTAAACAACTATCCAAGAACACCGAGTCTATACTTAGTCTCAAAGGAACCCACCTTTTCGTTGTCGCGCTCCTGACCGATGCTAGGTTCTCCCGCGTCTCGGGGTGCCCGCCCGCACCTACACGAACCTGTCATACAGGAGTCAGTAACTCACGACTCCGCAAAGCTAAAAAGACTGGAACACCCGGCCCCTACCCCTCGCGCACTACCCGCGCGAATGCGTCCGGCCCTGCGCGGCTGGGCGGTGTGCCGCCCGTTTGCGGTGCTGCCCGCATGCGGGCGCTTGCGGCGCCGCCCGCATGCGGCGCCGCCCGCGTGCGGTGCTGCCCGCATGCGGGCGCATGCGGCGCCGCCCGCGTGCGGCGCTGCCCGCATGCGGGCGCATGCGGCGCCGCCCGCATGCGGCGCCGCCCGCATGCGGCGCCGCCCGCATGCGAGCGCATGCAGCGCCGCCCGCATGCGGCGCCGCCCACATGCGGTGCTGCCCGCATGCGGGCGCATGCGGCGTCGCCCGCATGCGGCGCCGCCCGCCTGCGGCGTTGCCCGCATGCGGGGCGCGCGCCCGGCCCCGTACCGCCCGCGGGGTTGAGCCGTCCGCGTGCGGGGCTGCCCGCACGCGCGGCTCCGCGCGCGCCGGCTCCGGTGACGGCGCCGACCAACCTCCTCCCGTTTCCAAGAAAGAACCAAGAATTAACGAAAACCCCAAAATTAAGCTCACCTCGGATTCGTCGGCTCGGGTTGATCGAGGGAGGGATCGTCCGTCTTGCGTGCTTGCTATCCAAGGGTATCCCGTCGATCCCCTCCCTCCTCGGTCGCGCCGCCTTGGTTCTCCAAACGATCGCTAGGAAGGGGGTGAGATTGAGGAGTTGGTTCCGCGTTCGGGTGTCGTGCGTCAGGGCAAGGAGGAAAGAGTACGAAAGGGGTTTTCCCAAAACCTAAATTCCCAACCAAATTAATAAGCTGTTTAGGCGCCATCGGACTGAACCCCAAAATAGAAAAAAGGGGTCGATCAGGGTGCGAACCTGGGTCCGGTCTGCCTCGGTAACCGTGATAGTCGCCTGAACCATACTAAAACTTTCGGAATTTATTTTGGGAGATTCCGGAGTCGGAATCCAAAACCGATTTCGCCGACGTTCTCCGTTTCGCGAGCTTTATTGATTAAAAATACCCGCGAGCCCCGACGGTCTGCTCAGAAGACATGAAAAACACAAGTCACCCCCGGATCCCTTAAACGAAAACGGTTCAAGAACATTCGAAAGAAAGTCCCGAAAGGCAAAAAACCCACGGTTGCTACACGGGGCGGGTGTCCCGCCGTGGGTGCGCAGCCTTTTTGGCTAGCGTGGTTGTGGGATACCCCGGGAGTGCGGAGGTACTCGCGTTGAGCTTTTTGCTTTTGGACTTGGTTGCTCGAGCGGTTAGCCCAGCTGTACTTGGACGAGGTGGTGCGGTTTCCTGGAGTGCCCGCCTCTATTCTGTTCTAGTAAGAGACCCGAGGATTGCGTCGCGTCTCTGGAGGAGGTATTTGACAGCTTTGGGAGCTTGAGTGGTGGATGATTGGATATTTACCCCCTCTACTTGGTTGAGGTTCCGGATTGAGGAATAACTTTAGTTTCGAGGATGAAACTTTCTTTAGTGGTGGAGGATGTGATGACCTGGATCTCCGCAGTGCTGTTGCAGTACGTTGGGTGGCTTCTGGAGGCCTACGGGGTGCGTTGGAGGTGTTTGTGCACCAAATGGACACAAGTGGCGGACTTCGGGCTTAATTGGATCACGTGGGTGATCAGTGGACTCCGCCGGATCTTTGGAAGTGGTTTCGCGCAAAGTGGATATTAAAATTGGGCTCAGCGCAAAGTTTGGGCAAAAGAACACCTTTCCGGATGCCTTCGGCAAATTTTGGAGTTAGAATTTGGCAAATCGGACAGCAAATTCGGATTCAGCGTGCGAAAACGGTCAAAATGGACTACCTACTTGATGTTTTGGTCAACCGGTTACTGTTCATGCCGGAACAGTAACTCCGGCCGGCGGCGGGCAGCTGCGGCGGCGGCGGGGAGCGGCGGAGCACGGCGGATGGGCTCGGGCAGGCGGCAGAGCGGCCGCGGGCAGCGCGTGGGCGCGGGCAGGCGCGCGGGTGCGCGGGCAGGCGCGCGGTCCACGGGCCGTCGTGCACCGGGGGTTGGACACGTGGCTTCTTGGGATTGGTCGGTGCAGTGGACTTGGACCACGGAGCAGGCGGGCGCGGTGCATGGACCGGCGGGACACGTGGCGGTTTCTGGTTGGCGGGCTCACGCAGGCAGGGACCACTGAGCGCGGGGTGCCTCGGAACAGTGCGCGGCAGGGGGGCGCCAGGCGGCGCGCCAGGGTTGGTCGGAGGGGGTGAGTGCGGGCCAGGTGGCGCCCTGTGATTCTCGGGCGCCACCCACCCGCGTTGACCAGGGTGGCCACGCGGCGCGACGCGTGCGGCGGGATTGGCTGTTGCCTGTACGCGGGCGACGTGGAGGCCCAGGAATGTTTCGGGCGCGCACAGTGTTGGGCCGGGCCCAACACTGTAGCAGCCCGAAAATCGGGAGCACCCGAAAGTTGGGACCTATAGGTTATTTCTCCAATTGTTTTTCCTGGCCTATAAATAGGCCGAGTTCAGCAGTGAAGAACTCTTTCCCTGTTCCTCCTTTCACAGTGCCACCTTCTTGAGATTTCTTCATCTCCTAGAGCCGGATCCATCTGCAGATTCCAGGATTTTTCTGTGGCACGCATCCCGAGGTTTCTATTTTTACGGCGCGGCGCAACGCTCGTTCGTTTGTGGTCTTCTTCGTCGCGTTTTGGTGCGAGGACTCCCCCGGCTTACCCCGAGCACCTTTTTCTGTGATTCTTGCGCCGTTGGCTTCAAGACAGGTAGGGCTACGTTTCCCGTGTTTGCTGGTTTTTCCCATTCCGAGCTTTTCATGGGTTTTTCGGATCATCTTGTGACCTCATTTTCTGGGGCGGAGTTTTGGACAGTGCAGCAGTATTTTGATGATATCTTCGCGCACAGGCATCGGATTGGAGCGATTCAAGAGGCGTTTTGCATCTACACATCACGAGGAATATCCCCAATTTTTCTTGGAATTTTCTGAATGTTTTTCGAAGGTGAGAAATCTCTGTTTACAGGAATTAGTGCTACAGTTTTTGAGAGCAGATTATTTTGGGGTGGTCCCCTTGTCGGATTTGTTTCTCAGTGTAGGAAACTCGGATATGAGCGTGCAGGTACTCGTTTCGACGGGTTCGTCGCGAGGATCGTGAGAGTATTTTTCTTGGATTTTTCCGGGCACTTCTCGCAGGTAAAAACAGGGCATCTTTGGACTGTTAGCTTTGGGACAGCATGTATTGAGTTTAATTGTATGTTTTGGGGTAATTGTTGTTCAGTGATCGCGGCGGTTTAGCTTTGTGGCCTGGAGCACTTTTTGGACTTGGAATTAGCGATCGAGGTGGGTGGTTGTTATACTCCTCATTTTTCTGACATACCCCTAGGAATATTGGAGAGATCCTCCAATTGGTTTATTGAATGATCAATTATGGACATGCATGCTTAAAGTAAATGATTGTGAGTCTATCATATGAAAATTACTATTGTGGAACTCTGATAGTGGTTGGGGGTTATACATGTTTGTATGGGTATAGTTTTGGCACCTAACCTCGCATGTGGAATTTACTTTTATGCTGGGATAAAATGAAATGTCTTGTGGGAGGGTACCACTTGAGGATCTTTTGGGACATGCATAGGTGGATGATTTGGGTGAGGGAAAGTTGTGGATTTTAAACATGTGTGGTTGGATAATGTTTTAGCATGATGGTTATATCTATGCGGAGCTTTTAATTGATACACATGTGGGGCCATTATTTGTCGCACTTTCTTTATCTTTCATGAGGACATCTGCATGCTTGTTTGCACATCTAGGTAGGCCATCTTTTATCGCTACACTTTCATGCTGGAACTTGACTTAGGAGAAACCTTGCTTGTTTCTTTTCTCCTTCCGTTAGTCAGGTGGTATTTGCTGCTCGGGTTTGAGCAGGGGCTTGGGATAGTGTAGCCGGGGCATGGATTATGTATTATGGGTTTTGGCGGCGACCGCGGATATTGGGCGGTCGACCGGATGTCGGTTATAGGACATCGGTGATAGGGCATGATTATGGATTAGAGGGTTTTGTGGCAACCGCGGATAGTAGGCGGTTGACCAGATGTCGGATGTGGGACATAGTTGTGATTGTGGGGTATTGCGGCAATCGCGGATATTGGGCGATTGACCGGATGGTTACTTTTGCATCTTATTGGGAATCAGTTTTCTTTTAGTGGAGGGTTGTGTTCCACTGGGGCTTTATAGTTGTGATCCAATCCTGCTTTTATCACACCGGCGCGGTTATTGCCCGGTGATACTTTTATCACACCGGCGCGGTTATTGCCCGGTGATGCTTTCCTCGTGTGGGTCGCTCCCCTCGAGATCCCCTCCGGAGGCCGGGGCCAGACAGTTATGGACAGTTTTGCTATCACATCGGCGCGGCTTATTTGCCCGATGATGAGGGCGGCAGCAAGAATTTTGCTATCACATCGGCGCGGCTTATTTGCCCGATGATGAGGGCGGTACAGATTGGGTTCATCTGGGACGATTGGTTATGGTTGCATACGGTTATTCCAGTTTAGGACTGTATTTTAGAGGCATAGTAGTGGTAGATTTTCCTTTTGCAGCGGTTTCTTTTCTTACCACTCTTCTTTCCTTTTTGCCTCTGGTAGACCTAGTGGGTGTGTCAGAGTTTGAGGTTTTACCCACTAGGGGAGGCTACTGGTTTACTAGTAGTTCTCACCCCCATTCTTCTTTTTTCTTTTCTTCTCATTTGTTTTGCAGAGCCTTCTGCGGGTGCTGCTGGACATACAGCGGCGGGTCGAGGAGAGAGGACGGCTGAGTAGCTAGACAGTGGGCCCAACAGTGAGTAGCTAGACTGGTACCTCTTATGTATCCTATCTCAGACGGTTGTACTTTTACTTTTGGGTTCTGGCTTTAGCCAGCTGGTTGTAGTTTTGTGGTGAGCTGGGAGAGAGACTTGTACTTTATTTTACAGTCATTTTGTATTTTTACTTCCAGTTCAGTCTGAGATGTAGTATTTTTCTGTTCAGCTCTGTTTTATTGCTCTATTTTTGTATCTGTTTTACTTGAGCAGGTTACCGGCGCTTCGCGCATGCGGAAAATTTCGTGTGTACGGCGGATCTGTAGACGATCCCGAGTTCTGGTTTACACTCGGGGCGTGACAGTATCCCCCCCTTTGTACCCAAACACTATTGAACAAAGGGGGAACTATTAGGTACAGTAGTTCCAGTACAAACAGAATAAGCTGGAATAACAGTTCTTACCCATTATTTTATAAATTTATTTTTTACCAAATTACCCCTCCTCCCCTCCTTTCTCTTTTTTCAATACACTCTCATCATCACAAATCCCTCTCTCTCCCCTCTCTCTCTCTTCTTCCCAATACACTCATCATCACAAATTTCTCTCTCCTCTCTCTTTTTTTCTTCTTCCCAATACACTTTCATCATCACAAATCCCTCTCTCTCCTCTCTCTTTTTAATTTAATTGGATATTAAATTAAATATTATTTTCAAAATTTTAGAAATTTTATTTTGATTTTGATTTTATCATAATTTTTGTAAGACTTTAAATTTTGAAATTTTATATTCGAAATTTTAAATTTAATTTAAACAAATAAAATGTTAAATTAAATATTATTTTCATAAAATATAATTTGAAATTTAATTTTGATTTTGATTATAATTTTGATTTTGATTTTGATTTTAATTTTATCTTAATTTTTGTAAGGCTTTAATCCATTAATTAAAACGAAGAAAGTAAAAGTTATTATTTGAAAATTAAAAAATTTTATGTTTAAAATTTATAATTTAAAATAATATTATATAATTTTAAATTTTAAAATTTAAATGTTGAAATTTTATATTTAAAATTTTAAATTTAATTTGAGAAAAAAAATATTAAATTAAATATTATTTTTAAAAAATATAATTTGATTATGATTTTGATTTTATCTTAATTTTTTAAAAGCTTTAATTTATTAATTAAAACGAACTAATTAGATTTTAACAACTTTTATCACATATTAAATCTTGAGGGTAAAAAAGTAATTTACACAACTTAACCCCTTTATTCCTCTTATTCCTCATTATCATACCAAATACAAAATTTCTTATCCCTAGAACCATCCCAAACACTTTTTTACACTTGTTCCGTACTTTATACTTATACCTGGTACTACTAATTCTCACTAATTCCCGAACCAAACGATACCTAAAGTGATTATATTAGCTGCAGACAACATAATGCTTTAGAATGGTTAACATGTTTTAGACTTTCGCTTGATTGGGTCGAGAGTGTTTGTGGTCCTGTTGTTTGGTTGTGGCGGTTGTCCTTATTGCCTCCGAGATGCCGTGCAGCAGCGAGGGCGTGTTTGACCTTGGATGAGAGCCCGAACAGCGGGAGGCTGAATAGACAGAGCAGAGTGAGGCCCGTGAGTTACGGGCCCAGGTAGCCCAGATGTTTGAGGCGATGCGGCGCCAGGATGAGAACATGGAGCGCGTGATGCACATGTTTGAGCAGAGAGCATCGACTGAGGTATCGCCAGTAGTACCTCCGGCCGCGACATCGTCGACTTCGACCCAGACCGCACTGTGAGTAGTGCAGAAGCAGCGAGAGTTTGCTGACCAGTTGTTGTACTTCAGCCAGCCCATCCCCTGCGGATTTTGGGGCAGAGTTTGGAGCCTTGGGAGGCTGGGAGTTGGATTGCTGCTATGGAAAAGTTGTTTGAGGACTTGTTCATCCAGGAGAAAGATCAGGTGCACTTGGTTGCATACTTTTTGGATAAGGACGCCGAGAGTTGGTGGCGTCGAGTTCGTCCTGTTGGACCACCGGGAACGCAGTTGATGACCCGGAGCGAGTTTCGTGCTTTGCTGTTCGGAGCCTTTTTCCCGACAGTGTAAAGCAGAAACTGGAAGGGGATTTGAGACACCTGCAGTAGGAGAGTCGACCTCTTCAGGAGTATGTTCGCGAGTTTCTGCGATTGTTGAGCAGTGTACCCCATGTCGCCCAGGATGAGGCCCAGAAAGTTGATCATGTTTGAGAGGGGACTGCATCGGGATATCTATCTCTTTGTGCATTCTCGGCGAGTGCCGACTTTTGATGCAGCGATTGTACATGCTCGATTGATTGACCGAGGATCAGTGGTCATGTCCGAGAGGGACGGAGAGCGAGGGACCGGCTCCGGAGAGAGACGTCCAGTATCGCCTGATTTTTGGACAGTCAAGTGGATCGAGGTTGTCATGATTCCAGTCTCAGGGTCATGGGTCTCAGAGGAGACATAGACCAGGAGGTTCTCGACAGTCGAGGCACCAGCAGCAATGTTAGGATGATTGTGTCTTTTGCGGTGGGCCGCATTCATCGCCATAGTGTGACCTCAGGCAGGGGCGATGCTTTTCATGTGGATAGTCAGGACATTTTTAGGCAGAGTGTCCCAGAGTAGTGCTCATGGATTTGTCGCTTGCGATGACACCCCCACTACCTCTTCAGGATGAAGAGGTTCATCTGACTTACCGGTAGGCTGATGGAGCTGTGATGCCGAGGCAGATAGAGCGATGGCCACCAGCATCTCGTGGATGAGATTGTGCAGCCGATCTGAGGGCGCCAGGATAGTGGATCGCGTCTTACCAGGTGTGGTTTTCCTTACGGTTGTTAGAGTTAGAGCATGGTTGATGCCGACACCACTTGGGTGTGTTTTAGTAGAGTAGGGATAGCTTCGCGTGGGCTAGAGATGGGACTGTTGGCTTGTGCACGTGAGGATCAGATTCCAGATCACGTGTAGCACATGGATGAGTGTTGCCAGTCCTGCCCAGTGCAGTTAGGACCTTGGATTTGATCCATTGAGTTGTTAGTCCTACATCAGCTACGAGATGTTGATATGAGGTTGGATAGGGATTGGTTATCCCAATGTTATGCTATCATGGATTGTCGAGAGAGGACAATGACCCTCCGTGGACCTAATCAGGAGGAGTGTGTTTATAGGGGATGTTAGAGCACGACAGAGTTTGAGTCATGGTCGGATCGCTTTGTAGCGACTGAAGAGGAGGTGCCTACGGCGGCACCGGGACTAAAGAATATTCTTATCGCCCATGTGATCCTAGGGGAGAGTCTACCTGATCTGATTTTGAAGCCGCCGTTTAGTGAGATTGAGATGGAGATGGTGGTTGACGTGGTTTTGGAAATCGCGCCGACTTCGGCAGCACCTCTTGGAGTATCACCCGTGAGACAGAGAGAGAGCTGATAGCGCAGTTGCGGGATCTGATGGATCGAGAGGTCTGTGTGACCCAGTACCACGTCGTGGGGATACGACAGTGAGGATTCGAGAGATTGATACTTGAGTATGTTGCCACACTGTTGATACACGGTGGTGATGCCATGCCGTTGGTACATGGCAGTGATGCCACATTGTGGATGCACAATGGTGAGGGTTCTATGATGGTTCGAGCACAGACAGGTTTGGATTGTTTTTCGGCAGGTGCCCCTTTGTGAGATTGATAGCTTTATGGAACCATACAGCCGAGGGCTGTATCCAGATAGTGTTCAGGAACCGGTAGGGGCATTATGAGCTTACAGCACGGTCAAGTGGATTGACTAATGCCCTGCCGCCTTTAGGATTGAGAATTTGTGTGTCCCAGCTGTGTTTGGACGGGTTGGTAGCAGTAACCGTCGTGGGTATTTGGATTTATTTTCGAGGTGACATAGAGTATGAGGAGCACTTGAGGATAGTGCTGCAACTTCTGGGAGAGAAGAAGTTGTTTGCCAAGTTGAGGAAGTATGCATTTTAACTTCGGAAGGTTTTGTTGTTAGGCCATGTGATATCAGCTGCAAGAGTGACAGAGGACCCAACGAAGAGTGATGCCGTTGGGAATTAGCCTAAGCCTATGTTAATGACAGAGGTCAGAAGCTTTTGGACTAAGCAGGGCCAGTATAGCTTCGAGGAGTTAAGCTGAGGAGGATACCAGCATTGATGTAGATGTTGCCTGTGATAGAGAGAGAGCATGGAGTTATCCGGAGACCCTTGAACCTGAAGTACTTGTTTACTCAGGAGGATTTTGGTTGAGGCAGCGCCGGAGGACAGAGTTATTGGAGCTGCAGGATTGACCTTATGATTTTATCCCAGCAAGGACATTGTGGTCTGTACGCCTTGGCTAGGCGAGCAGTGCAACCTTGGAATGAGGAGTTCGATCTGTGGTTGCCACTTTTGGAACTTGGAAGTGAGAGCTTGGGGTTGAGCGTTTTCCCGATGTTGAATTTTTTTATTTTATTTTATTTTTATTTTTTTTCCTTGTGGATGGATGCGAGAGTGTAATTGTAGAGTTTTGAGCACTTTGGTTGCTAAGGAGCAACGGAGGAGTTATGCCAATTGGAGGCCTAGAGTTTGGATTTGGAGACCATGATTTGTGGAAGTCACTATCCGCAGGGATATGTAGATTCGAGTTTACGCGGGGAGTTTGGTCCGTGAGTATTTATCTAGCCGGAAGAAGTATATTTGATCACCCGCATGTTTTGGATTTCGCTTCCTTTGGAGATGGACGGGGATTTGAGTTATCAGGAGCAGCCGATGCAATTCTTGCTGGTGAGACAGAAGAATTATGCAGTCGGATTTTACCTTGAGTGAAGGTTCAGGGGAGCCATCATGATGAGTGAGAACGACCACCTGTGAGCCTGAAGATGAGTTGAGTACTTCTTGTTCCTATTGATTGAGACACCCTCCTGAGTTATGGATTTATTTTGGTTTCGAGGACGAAACCTTTTTAAGGAGGGGAGAGTGTAGAGTACCAGAACTTTGTAGAGTGCACCGACCTCGCAAGATGGCGTGGTGCGGAGAAATCGCCTTGGGCGTATTCTATTTGAGTTTACAGATGAGTTCGGATTGATTCGGATCGATGCGGAAGTCTTCGGGGTGAAATGTGAGTTAGCGGCGTCGAAACCTGGAAGCCCAGCTTGAATCAATGATTTCGGGGCTTTGCGTGCTTGTAGAGTATTGGATTGGATAGAGTACTGACTCCGCCGTGGTGCACAGGAAAATTGGAAAGTGTTGGAACATGTGTATTTTCAGGTTTGGCGGAGTTCGGGAGGTTTCGGGCTGAGGCGGAGGCCCCAAAGGCGAAAAGTGAGTTGGAGTTGGCAATTAAAGGATTAATTAATTGATTCAAGTAATTGATTGTAACCTTTTTGGAGTTAAGAAGAGAAACGGGAGGAAAATGAGAAGATAATGCAAGTAAAGGTTCTTTTGTAGAATACCGGATTTTTGGATTGAGCACACCGACTCCACAGTTGAGCTTTTGAGTGGGAAAAGCTTTGGACATGTGTACTTTATATTTACAGTGGAGTTCGGGAGGTTTCTGAGTGATGTGAGAGCTCCCGGGGCAATAAGTGAGTTGGCCGCGGCATTCCTGAAGCTTCAGAATTCGGAGTATGCCTTTTTGGGAGTTGTGTTCCGGAACAGGGGAGTTGGTTCCGGAACTGGGCTTTGGTTCCGGAACCAATGAGGGTTTTCCGAAACCAAACAAGTTTGGTACCGGTACCCCACTATGGGTACCGGTACCCAATGCCACTGGAAACCGGTTTGAGCTGGGGGTGGGTTTTTAGTGAGGGGTCTTTTGGTAATTTCCTCTCTCGTGTGTTTTACCCTACGCCACCTCTTATATATGATCCCCACCCTGCCTTCTTCTCCACGACAGAAAGAAAGAAAGAGAGAAAGAGAAGGAAAGAAAGCAAGGAAAAGAAAGAGATGAAGGAGAAGGAAAAGAAGTGGTGTGTGAGGGTGCAGCTTGTGTGTCCTGCAGCTTGGAGTTGAGCGGAGCCGCGCGCGCGTCGAGCCGCATGTGAGGTATGTTGGCACATTCTTCAAGATGGATCCTTGGATTTATTTTATGGATTTAGAATGAGATTTTGAGTTGGAATTGGGTCGTGTTTCTTCTCTTTTGTGCTGTTGGCTGAGGGTGTGGTTTTTGCACTGCACGGAGCCGAGGGCATGCGCGCATGCTGTGAGTGGACAGCGAGGGAGCCGGAGCGCGCCGGTTTTTGTTAGAGGACTCGAGAAGGTTGTTCGAGCTTCCGAGAATTTTTTCGAGGATCGCGACAGTGCGCGCGCGTGCGGCGCGGTTTTGGACGTTCCGGTAGATTTTTGACAGTGAGCGGCGCGGCGCTTCACCGACTTCAGCAATTGCCTGCGGAAAGCGTTCCAGGTGGGTTGGAATTTCTTCAAGATGTATGGAATGCCCTCTAAAGCTTCTGTATGCATGTTGATCATGTTTAGTTTACCTGTTTTTATGCTTGGTAAATCTGATAGTTGCCTAGAAAATTGTAGGAAGACTTTCCTGAGCCCCAGATATTTTTAGCATGATCTAGAGGTGATTTGACACTAGATTGCATGATTAGTTGGCATTAGAGTGGCATCTGAACCGTTTTAAAAATCATCGGACTTGTTTTAATGAAAACTGGGCTTTGGAAATGGTTTAAAATATTGAGATCTTCCAGAGGGGTTGAGTTGGTTCAGTATGCATGTATGCTCGTGCCAGGGGGCCGAGTGGATTTTTAGAGCATTGTGTGTTGAGTTCTAGCATCATGAGAGTTGTACTTCCTTGTTGGGATTGATGGGATTATTCTAGATCATGGATTGTGCCTTCTGATTTAGTTGTGGAGGTGGTTCTCCGACTTAGTTTTGAGAGTTTGGGCTCTGGCAGATCGAGTCGTGGAGGTTTCCCGACTTAGCCATGGGTTGTGCATTATCAGATTGAGTCGTGGTGTGTTCTCCGACATAGCTGTGAGAGTGTTTGGGCATTTCCTGATCGAGTCATGGAGGGTTTCCCGAGTAAGTTGTGTTATTTGAGCATTGAGCTTCCGATTTGTGGATCGTGATCATAGCCTGCATGAGCCGCTTATTGAGACAGTTGAGACATACTTGAGCTCGGTGGGGTCGCTCCCCTCGAGTTACACTCTGGATGCGTGATGATGATGCGACTAGTTGATACACTAGAGTTCGCTTTGAGATTGAGATAGTCCGTGTGGGACGCCCTACGTAAGTCCAAGTCCCTTGTGGGCTAGTGGCAGTAGGTTAGGCGTAGGCTTGATTGGACCCTATGAGGCAGTCATTGAGATTGGGTGATATGAGCGAGTGATTGCATAGCATGTTCTTAGATGAGCTTTCCTTTGAGCATGGTACTTGAGGCTTATTAGTAGTGAGAGTGTATGCATAGCAGGTTCATAGTAGAGATTTCCTTGAGCATGATGTTGAGACATATTAGATGTAGTTCATTTCCTGCTTTCCTATTATCTATCTGCATACCTATCTGTTTGCCTCCAGTAGACTTAGTGGGCATACCGTGGATATTGGTGACGGTACCCACTGGGAACTACCTTCTGCAGTAGTTCTCACACCCGCTACGGTGACAGGTTTCCTGAGGTAGCTGTTCCAGCTTAGCTCGCGCGGAGACAGCTGATCGAGGTGAGGACGTGGCCGAGTAGTTCCTTACCAGCATTGAGAGCCAGAGGTAGATGTACCCTATATTTTTATGATTCTACTTTTGTACTGGACAGTCTGAGAGATCTGTGAAGATTGTTTTTATTTTTCATAGCTGAGAGACTTTGTATTGAGGTTTTATTTATTTATTCAGATGTTCAGTTGATTTCTGTAGCTATTAGTTTTATTTCAGCCCTGATACATGTTTAGATATAGATCTTTTGCAGGGTAGACGTTTCGTCTGTGCGCCAGTTTTCGTACAGATGGCGGTTCTGTTGGCGAGCCCGGGTCATAGTTTCGACCCCGGGGCATGACAGTAGGGGGCCTACCCCCCAGCCCTCGTGCCTATATTTTGATGCTAATAGGTTGGCAGAGGAGGATGAGGTAAGCCCTAAGCAATCTCAAGCTGAGGGTCAGGGATCATATTCACTAGCTTGTAGGTCGCTTGTAACGGTGCCATTTGTGGCAAAGCCGGTACGATTGTCGGAACAATAGGATTCTGTTGTATTGGTGGGCTCATTTGAAGGACATTTTGTTCCCCAGGCTTATTCATCCCCGGAGGTCCTATGGTTCTTCGCATGCTTGTTCTCTTCGGGCTAATAACTACTCAATACGTGCTATACTTTTGTTAGAAGTCGTGATTGCGACTAGCATTGCATCTAAATGGGCGCTGCTTTGCTGACTATTCTGGTCAAGATTTTGAAATACTCAGGTCACTAGCCTAGGAGCATGAGCAAGGCTCGGCTCTTGTTGAGCCGAATGCCTGCTATATTCCGCTCCCTGATGGTAGCGCCATCTGATACTCACTCACATTTTCGGCACTACTCGTTTGGTCGTTTTCAAAGATTTAGGAACGGCTCTATTTTGGAGGCTCATCGAATTATCGTTAGCTATTAAAATTTAGGACGACTTTTACCTGAGCGTTCTATCAGGCGTGCCAAAATAGCTTGTCAGGGTTGAATTGTGTGATCCGGGTCGGTTGACCAAGTCAAGAAGTTGACCAAGTTAAGATTGTGGATTGGCTCTTGAATTGACCCTCGCATTTGACTAGATCAAGCGATTCGGTTGACAAGGGATCGACTCAACTAGATTCTCTCTCAATATGTAAAAGTGAACTGATATGAGATACTAAAATCTGGCTTGGATGAAATTAGAGTCGAATCTATTGTATTGCGAATACGGTCGAGAGTTACAAGTTACAGACTATTAGAAAAAAGTGATAGGTGCTGGAAAATAAAAGGCTACAGGACTACTACTAAAACTGTAAATGTTGGAAATGAAAAAGTTATTGAAAAAATAGTGGTCTTCTATTCGTGGTGTCACGCCCCGGGAGCAATTTTAAAGCGGAAACAATCGGATTTTTGAAAGTTTTTTTTTTTTTTATAACCCGCTCTGGCACGTGCACAGACCCGCCACACAAACAAGAACTCTCTATCCAAGCGGACATACCCTGTATATGCACGACGTCACCTTTACATATACATCAACCACATTCGTTTTACATACACAGAGTGCAAACATTTAATGAAAACCATTCATACCGTTCATACGAAAACAACGCCCACCTGACGCATCATAAGTTTGAAAGGATTAATACACAAGGTTTAAAAATAGTGTGTGAGGACCCGAATCCCCACGACGAGATTACTGGTTGACTAGCAGCTCCTGGAGGCCTATGTGGCGTGTCGGTGGCGTTTGTGCACCAACTGGACACTAGTGATGGACTCGGTGTGTTAAATGGATCACGAGAGTAGTCAGAGGACCCGTCGAATGTTTAGAAGTGGTTTCGCGCGCAATGGATATTAAAATTGGGCTCAGCGCGAAGTTTGGACAAAAGAACACCTTTCCGGATGCCTTCAGCAATTTTTAGAGTTGGAATTTGGCTGAACGGACAGTGGATTTGGATTCAGTGCGCGAAAACGATGAAAATGGACAACCTACTTGTATTTTTCGGAGCCCGGTTGGCGCGCACGGTTTTCGAGGCAATAGACACTGTTCCGGCGGCCGGGGGCAGCGTCGGCGGCAACGGGCAGCGGCGGAGCGGGCTCGGGCAGGCGGCGGAGCGACCGCGGGCAGGCGCGGGCGCGCGGGCAGGCGCGCGGTCCACGGCGCCGGCGTGCACCGGAGGCAGGACATGTGGCAGCTTGTGACTTGTTGGTGTTGTGGGCGCGGTCCATGGGGGAAAAGTGCGGGTGTACGGTGGACCGGGTGGGGGACACGTGGCGGCCACTGGTTGGCCGGTCCACGTGCGCTCGGTCCACGGAGCTGGTGTGGCTGCCTCGGGGCGCATGCCTGGCAGGGGGCGCAGGCGGCGCTGGCAGCGCGCACGTGGGAGCGGCAGCGACGCTTTGGCCGAGTGCGGTCCACGTGTCGGCACCTCCGCGCGCCACGCGTCGGGCAGCGGGTGGCCGGAATGGCTGTCCGCTGTTCGGGTGGCGACGTGGCGGCCCGTGGGTGATTCGGCCGTGAACAGTGTTGGGCTGGGCCCAACACTGTAGCAGCCCGAATCATTCGGGCGCCCGGAATTTGGGCCCAAAAGCCTAATTTCGGGAATTTCGGGTTTGAGCCTATAAATAGGCCCTTTGCACTGCCTTTTCGGACTTTTCCCGAGCTCTCTGGTCAGAGGACCCTTCACCAAAGTTGCTGCTCTCCTCGCTGTGCATCTTGTGAAGGAAGCTCAGAATTTTTGGAGGGCGCGGCGTCGACGACTTCAGCATCGTAGCGCAGAGCGACGTTTTTTCATCGAAGGCCCGTTATCGTCACATTTTGGTCTGAGAGGTCCACAGAGCTACCCCAACAATGTTTTTGGACGATTCTTGTGGCGTTGGATTCACGAGAGGTAGATCTATGATTCTTGTATTGTCTACTTTTCTCAGGTTTGAGCTTTGTTTGGGGTTCCGGGTACGTTTTTAACCCCTTTTGCCACTGACGGAATTTCTGGACAGCGACACCTTGCCGGATTTTTATCTCCGCGCTCAGGCATCGGATGGAGACGTGCCTGTACACTTTTTGCATCTACGCGTCGCAAGGATTACCGTCGTATTTTTCTGGAAATTGCCCGAAGGTATACTTTTCTTGTTCTTCTGTACAATGTGATACAGTTGTGTATGTTGTGGAGTTTCGCCCTCATCGCGTTGTGGAATTTGTAACTCGGCCTACGGGGCTCGGAATTGGATGTGCAGATACCCATTTCGAAGGTCTCGACGCGCGGATCACGACAGTATTTATGTTGGATTTTTCTGAGTTCTTTCTCAGGTGAAAAATCCGCATCTTTGGGACTGTTCCAACAGATTGTATGTACTTGGATATTTTGGAATAAAAGTGTAACTTTGGACCTTTTGTTGTACCCAGGAAGGTTCGCGAGTGATATTGGAACACTGCTAGGAGCCGGGGTTTGCGCGACATGTACCGTGGATACGGGTTCAGCGGATTGTGCGTTCAAGTGGCCACGCTCTTCACCGACCTCAGGTTTGCCTTAGATTAAGCACTTCAGGTGGGTAAGCTTAATTTGGTAACTGTATAAGGTTTTTATATTATGGTGAATGTAAGTGCATTTGTGGGAATATCACCCCTCTATGACTGGTAGCATGCATGTTTAATGTACAACCGATATGAGCGAGAGGTAAGCAGAGAATGGCCTAGATCATGTGGATTGATGCCTACCTGATGATTGTACCTGTTTGGTGAATTGGAGTCTTAGCATACGGTAGACAGTTATATTTATCCCACACTAGATGACATAGAGATCATACATGTTGATTCATTGGCCTATTTATGTGAGATTGGTATAACATAGTAGGAATACTTTAGCATGCCTTGTTATTATATGTTTCATTCCCTTTTATCGTTTTTGAGGACAAAAGCATGCTTGTATGGACATATAGTTAGGCCACCTTTTCCTGCTACACTACTTATTGGAACTTGACTTAGGAGAAACCATGCTTTTCCTTTCTCCTTCTTTGTTAGTCAGGTGGTCAGTGTTGCTCGGGTTCGAGCAGGGATCTGGATAGTGTAGTCGGGACTTTGTGTCTGGGACAGGTTGGATTAGTTGTGGGGTTTTGCGGCGACCGCGGATATTGGGCGGTTGACCGGATGTTTACCTATGCATCAGATTGGGTATCGGTTTTCTCTAGTGGATGGAGTTTCCCACTTATCGTTTAGTTTGCATCCGATTGAGATCGGGTCTTTCTTTAGTGGATGGGTTTTCCCACTTTGATCAGAGTCGTGATCCAGTCCTGCTATACAGAGATACTTGTTACAGAGATACTTGTTACAGAGATACTTTACTCGTGTGGGTCGCTCCCCTCGAGTGCCACTCCGGAGGTAGGCTTTGACCGAGCCATGTGCCGGTCTGTTACTTATATTTTGACCGAGCCGTGTGCCGGTCCGTTACATATATTGACATCGAGCCGTGTGCCGATCAGTTACTGAGTTCGACAGCAGAGCAGGCAGTACCGGGTTCCATACCGGTCCATCTGGTTGGGTTTATTTCAGGCAGGTACTCATATTGTTGCACTCATGCCTGGGGGCCGAGTGGAGTCTGGTAGCAGGGATTAGACCAGTACTAGTATTGTTGGGAGCCGTTTGGTTTGACGGTGGTCCCGTGTTGTTGAGAGTACTTTGACCGTTGTGTGTGGGGTTGAGCATATTGAGTCTATCCGTTCTAAGAGAGAGAGTGGATTTCGACCATAGCCTGCATGAGCCACTATTCGATAGCGAGTTAGTCCGTTTGGACACCCTACGTAATTCCTGCCCAGCAGTGGGAGGTGGTTGTAGGTGGGCGCAGGTTTGACTCGACCAGATGTGGCAGTCAGCTCGATTGGGTCGATTGTGCACTTCATGTGCTAGTGGTTGCATACCATTCTTTGATTCTCCCCTCTTGAGTATTTAGATGGAGGCATGGTAGCTGTAGAGTATCTCCAGCCTTTCTAGTTCAGTTTTTACTGCAGGGTTATTTATTGCCTCTAGTGGTCTTAGTGGGCTAATCGTCGGGCGTGGCGATGGTACCCACTGAGAACTCCCTTTTTGGTGTAGTTCTCACACCCGCTGGGGGTTTTCCCCCTCTTTTCCCCTTTCTCTTCTTTGTTTTGCAGAGTCATAGCGGATGCTGCTGATTCTGCGGTTGTTGATCGAGGCGAGGGAGTCGCGAGCTAGATCCCTACCCATCGTTGGAGAGTAGCGGTACCCTTCAGAGGAGATCTTCAGTAGATTAGGTATTTTATTTCCTCTTTTGAGAGACTGATGTAGTGAGGATATGATATGTATTGAGAGCCTGTACACTGATGTATTTATTGGAGATACCTCCCTGTTGAGCTATGAGTTTTGTATCTGAGGATATTGTACGATTATCATTTTGGGAGGTGGACATTGTTGTATTATTTTCCAGTTGTACAGTGGTTGATTTTATTTTTACAGCAGTTTATCTTATAGCTCTGATATCTGTTTAGCTGTAGCACCTTTCTTGCAGGTAGGACGCTTCGCCTATGCGGGGTTTGGCATAGGTGGCGGATCTGTTGGCGAGCCCGGGTCGCAGTTTCGACCCCGGGGCGTGACACAGTGCCCATACGACACTCAATTTTCTAAAACCGTTTTCGCAAATCCTTGGATATTTTAAAAGCCCGCGTCCACACGACGCATCCATAAAAATCATAAACCGAAAGCATAGCTTCAAAGAGTGTAGCTCGCTAACAAAACACCAGACCGTCTCAACATCCACACCATCCATAATATCCATATTCACATGCATAATATTCGACCATAAAAGAAATAACCAACAAGGAAAGAAAGAAGGAGAATAACGTGATCGAGGAAGACCTACATCTCACTAGGTAGCGTCCTCACCATCGTCCTGATCCCCACCCCGACTAAACCTGTCACACAGTGGGAGTCAGTAACATAAACTATGATAGGATAGAACATATCAACTATAGTCATAGTACTAGCAAAGTATTGTAGTAGCAAAGGAACACCAAACCGTATATCAAAATACAAGAAACTGGGTCGGTACCAAAATATCCCATGAGTAGTAATGTCACGCCCCGGGGTCGAAACTGCGACCCGGGCTCGCTAACAGATCCGCCATCTGTACGGAAACTACCGTACAGACGAAGCGTCTAACCTGCAAAGACAGAACTACAGCTACATAGATATCAGAGCGGATAAGAAAGCTGTAATATAAAATCTCATCTACTACAAAGCTGCAACAACACATAGCCTATCTCCCAAAACAAGATGAGACAAACAGAAGTCCACCTATACAACATCTACAAATCCAAATGGGAGATGGCTAAACAGGAAATATAACCATACATAATCAAGCTCCCACAGTCTGGGATGGTACATCTACCTCACTCTAAGGTAACAATGCTGGTAGGGAACTATCACGCGACACCCTGTCCTCGGTCCGTCCAGTCAAGCTCGGCAGGAACGGAAGAAAGCCTCAGCAACCTGTCACCGACAGAGGGTGTGAGAACTACATCCTACAGTAGTTCTCAGTGGGTACCGTCTCCAAGAACCACGGTCTGCCCACTAAGTCCACTAGAGGCATAAGATAACAGAAAAGACTGTGATAATGTAAATAAGCTGGAAAAGAATCTACAGCTATCATGCCTCTATCTACTATGCTCAATAGGAAGAGAATATGGATGATGGTATGCAGCCACTCACTGCTGACAATATGTCACAAGTACTATGCTCAAGAAACTCTACTATGACACATGCTTTGCCATCACTCTCTCAGTGTAACCCAAATCTCAGCGACTGCCACATAGGGTCCAGTCGAGTCAAGCCTGCGCCCCCCAGTGTATCAACCAGGGTGTCCAATCGGACTATCTCGATCTCACACAAAGTGACCCCATGGTAGCTCGGCCAGGGGTATCAAGCGACCTCTAGTATATGAACTAGGCGCATCATCGCAGCCTCGTCAGGCTCGGAATCATCATCGCACCCGGGGCGTAGCTCGAGGGGAGCAACCCCACCGAACTCAACTATCACATCTGTATCACTGTCTCACCAGTGGCTCCTGCAGGCTATAGTCCACGATCAAACAGATCGGTATCACGATGCTCAAGCATAACTCAGTCGGAGAACCCTCCACGACTCAATCTCACACCACTGACCCACTCCAAGAAAGTACTACAGAGCTGGGACCACCGTCTCTCCCAACGGCTCCCACAACAACACCCCACTCATAGGCGAGAAGAACCGACTGACGCGGCAAAGATCCGAAAATCCCGATAGACCCGTGCCTAGAACCCCAATCAAACAAGAACAGTCTCTAGGCTCGGCCTATCGAAGCTCTCGATCCTTTACCGTTCAGGGATTCGGCCCCTCTCGGTTAAAGGGGGAAACTGTCTCAACACACAAACTCACGGCTGGAGATGCTCCACAGCCAGATCCGCGAAGGGTCCGAAACCCCGGGAGACTAACACCTACGTCCCCAAGAAGAAAACAGCCCTTAGAACCTAGATCACTCGAATCATCTCGGGTGAATAAGTTTATAAGAAACAGTGATGTTATTTCAGAAAACCCTTTGATCTGAGAGAAATCCATCTTTTAATGATTTTTAGTCTTTTCAGGAAAACCCTTTGAAAACAAGTTTTATGTCCAAACCTCGAAGAGCCACTGCCCTCGTCCTATCAAACAAGAATAGACTCAGGCATCCCTGCGAGGCTTGGAAGAAAACATTGGCTGACTAAAATCATGTGTTCGTCCAAAAAAGGTTCTGGGTTCAAGGTCCTGCTAACACACGTGCACCACGATCACAATGTGGTGGGGACGAGAAGAACAGCGAAAACTAAAAACCCGGGACCACCGTTTATCTGAAACGGTTCCCAAAACACTAACATTGGCCTAACCCAGCCACCAGACCCCACTCGGCCCCCAGGCCCGAGTGCAACACCCGTCCCACAACACTCTGACCACTTGGCCCACTACCCGGGCGAAGAACTCTATGTCCAAAAGGATATGCAATGTGTGGGATGTCTAAAGCATAAAAGAACCTAGCCCAGATTAAGGTTCTCAATTGGTCTGGTCAAACACTTGCACATATGACGGGGGTGCTAGTTAAGTTCCAAGAAAACACTTAAACTAGCATGCAATCCTATCACAGTAGAATTAGAAGGAAGTCCGTAGACTTGGAGAGAAAAACCAACCCACCTCAGCTTGCCACCAATTGCTTGTCGACACTTGCAATTGGGCTCAGCGGGATTACCTTACCTCCACGAGGTCCGCACGCAAAGCGGGGCGCGCAGCGTCCTACCACACGATCGCGCGCTCAGCGGATGCCCCGAAACAAGCCCGCGGGTCCACGCGACGGAAAAACTCACAACCGGTCCCGACGGAAGCTAAAAACCGTACTGCAAGCTGCCAGAAGCGAAGAAATCACAAAATCAATCAAAACGGTCGAAAACCGAGCATCCGGCGGTGAAAAAGGCCTCCGTCGGCGAAAAACTGCTCAAAAACAGCTTGCGAAAAACTACACAAAAATCTGCTCGCGAAGCTACTTGCGAAAAGCTGCTCGCAAAAAAACTGCTCGAAAACCGCTCGCAAAACTGCTCGCAAAATGCCTAAAACTGCTCGCCAAAAACTGGGCGAAAAACGCGCGAAAACTGCGCGCGAAAAGGCTCGAAAACTGCTTGCGAAACCGCTCGCGAAAAATCCCGCGAAAACAGCTACCGAAACCGCTCGCGAAAAATCCTGCGAAAACTGCTAGCGAAACCGCTCGCGAAAAACTGCGCGAAAACTGCGGAAACAGCTCGTGAAATCTGCTCAAAAACTGCAAGCGAAAAACAGCGAAAAACGGCCAAAAACGGCTTGCGAAACTGCCCGCGCACGCGCTCGCCAAGCCGCTGCCAGCAAAACCATCCACGCGGCGCAGCCAGCCGCACAGCTCCGACAGGTCTGCCGCGCAGCGTTGGCCCGGCCGTGCGGCGCCCCGCAGCGCCGCGCGCGCCAGCCCGGGTCCGGAGCGCTGCGCGCCCTGCGCGCAGCCTGCGGCACCGCGCGCACCCCGCGCGCGATCCGCAGGGCGGCGCGGAGCCCGCGCAGGGCCTACGCAGCGCGTGCAGGGCCTGCGCGGCGCGCGCGACCCACAAGGGGCCCGCGGCGCTGCGCGCCCTGCGCGCAGCCTGCGGCACCGCGCGCACCTAGCGCGCGGTCCGCAGGGCGGCGCGCGGCCCGGGCAGCGCCCACGGCGCTGCGCGCGGCCCGCGCAGGGCCTGCGCAGCGCGCGGGGCCCACAAGGGGCCGGCGGCGCTGCGCGCCCTGCACACAGCCTGCGGCACCGCGCGCACCTCGCGCGCGGTCCGCAGGGCTGCGCGCGGCCCGCGCAGTGCGCGCCCTGCGCGCGGCCTGCGGCACCGCGCGCGGTCCGCAGGGCGCGTGCGCCCGCTGTTGGGTTATGTATAATTGTATCTAAATAGGGGAAAAAACACCTAGAGGGGGGTGAATAGGTGTAAACAATAAACACTCAAAAATCTTTGCGATATAAAACCCAATGCGGAAAAATAAATAACACGCAGATATTTTTACGTGGAAAACTCCAAACCGGAGTAAAAAACCACGGGACCGATAACACGGTGAAATCCACTAGAATTAAACACGTACAAGGTGATATACCGTACTCACAGACGACTCAACCTTTTCCATACGCTCCTAGTTGATCTTCTCCGCTCGCTCCACGACGCTTCTTGAATCCACGATCTGCGTCCAACGCCGAATCAACGGCGTGCAACGTCGAGTCCACGACGTCCGACCGAATCCACGGTCTTCACCCAGTAGCACGCTTCGAATCCACGAACGTACCTCGCTCCGAATCCACGAGAGCGGTTGCACCTTGAATCCACAAGGCCACGCGAGTCCACGCGCCGATTTGGGATAAATCGTTGTTTTTTTGGGTGGTGATGATCCGCCGAATACTTAGATTAGAAATAGATCGGATATACCATCTAAGTATTCATTGATTTGATTCTACTCAAAATGTGAGTATGAAAACCTAGAATCAAATCAATCAATATAGATGAAGAAACATAAGATTAAATCTCTTGATTTCCTTTCTTCTCTATATGTGGATCTTAGGCCGTATATAGGATGACGGCTTTTAGGATTAGCGGCTTACCCTAGAAAAAAGAATCATAGGGTCTATTTATAGGTTAGAAACCCTTGGAAAAAGATAAGAATCAAAAACTATCCTTTTCTGGAATTTTACATGACGACGATCCGGATCGGAGTTCGGCGATCCGGATTGCAGTAGCGAGAAAAACAGTTTCCAGAAAAACGAAGGTTCGGGATCCGGATCGAAGTGCCTGATCCGGATCGTTCATACAGTTTCACCAAATACCAACATTCGGGATCCGGATTGGAAAGCCTGATCTGGATCGTTCATAAATAATGGTAAAACCAGTGTTCGGGATCCGGATCAAAGGAGGCTACGATCCGGATTGAACCTGTGTATGAACGAACATCCTTCGGGATCCGGATTGGAAAGTCTGATCCGGATCCTGAACATGTCCCATGTCCAGTTTTTGATATTTATGCAATTACAAGTTCATCCAAGTGTTTCTACACTATAAGAAGTATTCGGATCACCAAAGATATTAAGTTAAACATACCTGATCCTTTTGAATTCTTCTTTCTTGAGATTGAGTTATATGATCCAACCTTCTTTACCTTCAATCTTCAAGACTTAACCGAATTCACGAAATACGCCAACTTAAATTCCGTAACAATCTCCCCCTTTGGCGGTTTCGTGACAAAACATAGATCCACTCAAGATAATTCAAAAAGATATTTTTGTTGCTATCACCATACAACAAAAATTTACAATGGAGATACAAAATAAAATAGATACATGAGTTAAACTCCTAAAACAGTCTCTAGACTTAGACATCTGTACTCTCTGCAAAAGAAATCATTCTTGACAAAAGAAATCGTTAGATACCTCAAGAATTTTATATCATTCAAAAACCACATACAGAGATGAAGTTTATACTCATGTACTTTACCATGACATTTATACATTCAGATATGTAAATTGATCATAGTTAAAAACCAACATATCTCCTATGCAATCAAAATCCAAATGTCACAGAAATTGTTAGTGAACATCAACTTGTTAGTTATATTACATGCCCAAATAGTTAGCAAATAGTTAGTCGAGGCATGCATGCAATCACAAATGAAAACCAAAAGTTGAAGTTCTACTTACCTTTCAATGTTGAGGTTAACCAAAAGTTGAAGTTCTACTTACCTTTCAAGTTGAGGTTATACTTACCTCCATAGTTTCAAGTTTCTCACAAACATTTGTCCTACTTACCTTTCAATGTTGAGGTTAACCAAAAGTTGAAGTTCTACTTACCTTTCAAGTTGAGGTTATACTTACCTCTATAGTTTCAAGTTTCTCACAAACATTTGTATCATTGTTTATCTCTCTCCCCCTTTTTGTCACAAAAGTTAGCCAAAAATTACCAAAATGGAGAGAAAAGTTAACAAGTTCAAGAACCAAAAGTCGAGAATTAAAACGAAAAACTAAAACTTAAAACCTGCACAAGAAAAGATTAAAAATCAGCACAAGAAAAGATTGAAAAGTTTGAGCATAAGTCAATCATCTGAGGCAGAGTCTTCAGAGCTCGTGCAGCCCAGTTTTTTCAAAATTCCTTTAAGCATTCCCGAAATCGTAGAACACACTTGTTTCATCTGATGTATGTCCTTGGACATCTTTCTGAGTTCTAGAGCCATTTTATCTTGTTCTTGGTTGATGGAAGATTCTAAGTTTGCCTTTTTGTCAATTCTTCTGGAAGTTGAAGAACGTTGTGTGACGACTGACGGAGCAGTCTGACCTTCATTCCGAGGAGATCTTCTTGGCAGAGAATGCGAATTGTCAAGAGGTTCATTGCTTGGCACATTCTTTTTCTTTGCTTGCTGCTTAAGTATTGAGGAAGACTTCAGTAGCTTCTTGTTCTTTAGGTAAACCTTATTTTCTTTATCAATACCTTGTTGTACTTCAGAAAGAAATGTGTCCCAATCTTCTTCGTCTTCAGATTCATTTTCAGTTTGAGGGATATTCATTGTTTCATCTTGACATGTTTCATTGATTTCAATACCCCGAGCTCGTCCAAGCCGTCGAGCAAGTCTTTTTCTTCTTGTCTTCCCAGAAGTTTCTTCCATTGGAGCTTTGCCCTTTTCAGCAGCAGTAGGCGGAGCCTTTGATGTTTCCGCAGGCGCTTTTCCTTTCCAAGCAGTGGGTGCTGTTGCTTCAACTTGCAACTCATCCCAATCGATCGGTTCCGTCTCAGATTCCGTATCGGAATCATCTTTTGTTTTCTTCGCCTTCTTAGCCCTCTTGGGCTTGACAGTGTCTCTAGTATGGACCATCGTAGCCAGAAAAAGAATGATCCAGGTAATCACCATTGCTACTAGATTCTTGTGAAAAAGGAAATCCTGTGAGCAACAACTCAAGAACACGAAAAAATTGTTAATTTTCAAAAATTTGAAAAATTGTACCCAAACAATCATTATCGTGTAGAGAGACTAAGAATCAAATTAGTTTTGCAAAAAGAATTTTAAAAATAGATCAATCGCATGATTTTGGAAAATTCCCATTATATGCCCTAAAACCGAAATTTTTGAAATCGAAGGCCAAAAATCCGTTTATCATTGGAATACCTAGCATATAATCAAAACTAATCTACCCAGAGTTCTTATTTCAAAAGAAATTTGATCAAAAACCATCCACAAACGAGAAAGATACGGAAATTCATCACGTTTTTTGAGGAAAAATATGAAAAACTGTGAAATACCGAGATTTTGATCAAAAAAACTTACTTGGAATCGAAGAACTTGAGTTAGAAAGCTTCCAAGATGGATGAATTCTAGAGAGAGAAGCTCTGGAGACTTTTGAACAAAAGATTGGAGTAAAAAGAATTCAAAACCCTTTTGTTCTATATAAAACCCTAGCCGCGATCCGGATCAGTTCGTAATTACGATCCGGATCGGCTACCCGCAGAGAATACCTGCGTTCGGGATCCGGATCGGCTTGTCCAATCCGGATCGGCTCCAACTTTTTCTTCAGAAAAATTCAGAAAAATTCTAGAAAATCCAGAAAAAGATTGTAAGCACTTTTGTGTATCAACTTTAAATGAAAATTATCGTTTCATACAACAAGAAATAGATTATGCCAAATCTATCAATAACATCCAACAAATGAAATAAAAATTTATAAAAATTAAATCCCTTAAAGTTGAACAACTTCAATTACATCTAACTTGATCTTATGTGTAATGCCTTTATCAAATCATCAATTCGGTAAAGAAAATGAAATACAAAGATCAATAGATGTCTAAAATCCCAGATAAGTTAGATAATATATCTAGTCAATTTATTGAAGAGAGTGGCTCTTTGAGCATCTTTCATTAAAATTCCCACCTTATACCAACCTTGAAATTTTGACAGAGTCAAATATTTCAACATGCATTTTATTTAATCAAACTTGAAGAACCTTACTTGGTATACATGTGGTAGCTGCACACAGTACTCGGACGACCGAGGTGGTAGCTCTTTCCTCCATGTGGTGGTAGTTTTCACACTCCTCATTGGGATGTAACTCTTTCCACATCTTTTGAGCGTAACCCATTTTCTTTGACTCCCCCTCAATTGGCTATCAATTATTTAAGATATAAAGTATTCAGCCAAATATTGATCTCGATTTCATACTCGACTAAACAGTCAAATAAGATAAAAACTATACCAAGAGATCATCGAGAGAGAAATTGACTTTGATCAAAACAAAGATGATTTAATTCACATAAATGATCATTGCATCAAATGAATTATTATGATATCCAAAGCATAATAAATTTCTAAACATATAAAAGGATGCAGTTAAAGTCAATCAAAACTAATGCTCAATTAATGTTCTATGTCTAAGCATAGATAATGAACAAAAACACAAAAACAAAACCTAACCTAAACAAAAGTTTCAAAAAGAGGTTATTTCAAGGAAAGCATTCCAATTGCTTTACGCAAATGAATAAAACGTTTTTGATCCAAAGGTTTTGTTAAAAAGTCAGCTAATTGATCTTCAGTTGAAATGTAGGAAATTTGAAGAATATTTGATTCGACTAGCTCTCTAAGAAAATGATATCTAAGTTCGATGTGTTTTGTTCTAGAGTGCAACACAGAGTTTTTTGAAATGTTTATAGCACTAGTGTTGTCACATAAAACAGTTATCGAAGTTGCTGAAATCCGGAAGTCGCTCAACACGCTTTTCATCCAAATGAGTTGAGTTGAACAACTACCCGCTGAGATGTATTCCGCTTCGGCAGTCGAGAGTGCAATGCAGTTTTGCTTTTTACTATACCATGCAACAAGACAATGGCCAAGATAAAAACATGCACCACTCGTACTTTTCCGATCATCCACAGATCCTGCCCAATCGGCATCTGAGTATCCAATAATATCTAGACTTGTTCCCATAGGATACCAAATTCCGAAATTAATGGTTCCTTTGATGTACCGGATGATCCGTTTCACCGTTTTCAGGTGAACCTCCTTTGGTGCTGATTGATATCTCGCGCAAATCCCAACACTAAAGGATATATCCGGGCGACTAGCTGTGAGGTAAAGTATGTTGGGTCGTATATAATACGGATCTAAATAGGGGAAGAAACACCTAGAGGGGGGTGAATAGGTGTAAACGTATAAACACTCAAAAATCGTTGCGATAAAAACCCAATGCGGAAATGAAAATAACTCGCAAGATTTTTACGTGGAAAACTCCATCACCGGAGTAAAAAACCACGGGACCGATAACACGGCAGAAATCCACTAGAATTAAAACACGTACAAGGTGATTTACCGTACACACTTACGACTCAACCTTTTCCATACGCTCCTAGAGGATCTTCTCCGCTCGCTCCAGACGCTTCTCGAATCCACGATCTGCGCCCAACGCCGAATCCACGGCGTCCAACGTCGAATCCACGACGTCCGACCGAATCCACGGTCTTCACCCAATAGCACCCTTCGAATCCACGAACGTGCCTCGCTCCGAATCCACGAGAGTGAATGAACCTTGAATCCACAAGGACACGCGAATCCACGCGCCGATTTTGGGGTAATCGTTGTTTTTGGGTGGTGATGATCCGCCGAATACTTAGATCAAAGATAGATCGGAAATACCATCTAAGTATTCATTAGTTTGATTCAACTCAGGATGTGAGTATGAAAACCTAGAATCAAACTAATCAATATAGATGAAGAAACATAGAGTATTCTCTAATGATTTCCTTTCTTCTCTATATGTGGATCTATAGCCGTATAAGATGATATATGAAAATGACGGCTATGTGGATTGACCCTAGAAAGAAAGACATAGGGTCTATTTATAGGTTAGAAACCCTAGGAAGGAGATAAGAATCAAAAACCAACCATTTCTGGAATTTTACGGACGGCGATCCGGATCGTGATAACTGAGATCCGGATCGTCATAACGAAACAGCCAATTCCAGAAAAACAAAGGTTCGGGATCCGGATCATGTGACTACGATCCGGATCGTTCATACAGTTCACCAAACATCAACGTTCGGGATCCGGATTGCGAAGCAAGATCCGGATCGTTCAAGGTAGATGGTAAACTCAACGTTCGGGATCCGGATCAAGAGACTACGATCCGGATTGCGACGATGTATGAACGAACCACCTTCGGGATCCGGATCGTTCAGCCTGATCCGGATCCTGAACATGTCCCAAGTCCAGTTTTTGATTTTTATGCAATGAAAGATTCTTCCAAGTGTTTCTACACTACAAGAAGTATTCGGATCACACAAATTCTTTAGTTAAACATACCTGATCCTTTTGAATTCTTCTTTCTTGAGATTGAGTTAAACGATCCAACTTTCTTCACCTTCAATCTTCAAGACTTGAGACTTTCACGAAACTACGCCAACTCAAATTCCGTAACAATCTCCCCCTTTGGCGGTTTCGTGACAAAACACAGATCCACTAAAGAAAATTCAAAAAGATATTTTTGTTGCTATCACCATACAACAAAAATTTATAATGGAGATCCAAAATACAATACATGAGTTAAACTCCTAAAACAGACTCTAGACTTAGACATCTGTACTCTCTGCAAAAAGAAATCATTCTTGACAAAAGAAATCGTTAGATACCTCAAGAATTTTGTATTATTCAAAAACCACAAACAGAGATGAAGTTTAAACTCATTTATACTTACCATGACATTTATATTCAGATATGTAAACTGATCATAGTTAAAAAAACACCAACATATCTTCTTTGCACGTAAATACCAAATGTCATGAACATGTTTGTGACAAACTAATATATATATAGATATGTAATTGATCAGAGTTAAGAACCAACATATCTTCTATGCAATCAAAAACCAAGTGTCACAAACTTGTTAGTGAACATCAACTTGTTAGTTATATTACATGCCCAAATAGTTAGCAAATAGTTAGTCGAGACATGCAACAAATCACAAGATAAAAACCAAAAGTTGAAGTTGAGATCATACTTACCTTGAAGTATACAAAATCTTCATCATCAAGATTTTCACAATCAATTGTTCAAGTTCCCTTACCTTGATGTTCATTCACATCATCATCATTGTTCAAAGTTCTCAACAACTCTCTCCCCCTTTTTGTCACAAAACAAAGCCAAAATGTAGTTAAGACTACGAAATGTTAGGAGAGTGAAAAAGTTCCAATAAAACGTAAAACCTGAGAACTAAGCTAAAAGTAAGTATAAGACTAAATCCTAAAATCAAAATCCTGCACAAAAAGAAAAAGGAAGGTGCAGTTCAGTCGGAGGAGTCGGAGCTGGTACAACTGAGCTTGCTCAAAATCCCTTTAAGCATTGTCGAAATAGTTGAGCACTTCTTCTTGATCTTCTTCTGTTTAGAGGAAAGTTGCTGAAGTTCCTTCGACATTCTTTACTAATGTTTGAAAATCCCGACGCCCGCTTTCCTGATCGACTAGATAGCAGGCATTCTGATAAAACATCCTCACTGAGTGAAGACAATACCCAGTGGTCTCCGGGAAATCGCAAATGGGAGCAAGATCTCTCTGGTCAAACAAAGTCCTGAACGTCTGAGAACGTTGCGTTAAGGCTTTTACATCAACATGCCTTTCTCCAATGCATTCTCTGTTTTCAAAATCCTTTATTCTAGCCGAGCTGACAAAGTCTTGTGCAGGTGCTTGGTCAGCAGCTGGTTGCTCAATGGTGATTCCTCGAGCACTTCCTCTCTTGCGAGCAACACTTTTTCTTCTTGTCTTCCCAGAAGTTTCTTCCATTGGAGCTTTCCCTTTTTCAGCAGCAGTAGGCGGAGCCTTCGATGTTTCTGCAGGTGCTCTTCCCTTTGAAGCAGTCGGAACAGTCGTTGCTTCAACTTGCAGTTCATCCCAATCAATTGATTCCGTTTCAGATTCTGTATCGGAATCATCTTTAGCCTTCTTCGCTTTCTTAGCCTTCTTAGCCCTCTTGGGCTTGACGGTGTCTCTCGTATGAACCATAGCCGCAAGTAGAAAAACAATCCAAGTGATCACCATTGCTGATGGTTTCTTGAGAAAAAGAATCCTGAGTAGACCAACTCAAGAACACAAAAATTCTTAGTTTTCAAAAATTGAAAAAATTGTATCCAAAGAATCATAATCATGTAGAGAGACTAAGAATCAAATTAGTTTTGCAAAAGGACTTTTAAAAATAGATCAATTGCATGAATTTCGAAAATCCTTATTATATGCCCTAAAACCGAATTTTTAGAAATCGAAGCCTAAAAATCCGTTAATCAGGAGAAAACCTAGCATATAATCAAAACTAAACAACCCAGAGTTCTTATTTCAAAAGAAATTTGATCAAAAACCATCCACAAACAAAATCGATCCAAGAATTTCGTACGTTTGAGGAGGAAAAGAGAAAAACGGTGAAAAACCGAGATTTTGATCAATCAAACTTACTTGGAGTTGAAGAACCTGAGTTTGAAAGCTTCCAGGAAGGATGAAATCTAGAGAGAGAGGCTCTGGAAACTTCGGAACAAAAGATTGGAGTAAAGGAATCAAAAACCCCTTTCGTTCCTTATAAAACCTAGCCGCGATCCGGATCAGTTCATAACTGCGATCCGGATCGGCTACCCGCAGTAAGAAACTGCGTTCGGGATCCGGATCGGCAGATGCAATCCGGATCGTCAGCCCGCAGAAGAATTTCTGCGTTCGGGATCCGGATCATCTACCCCGATCCGGATCGGCCCCAACTTTTTCTTTAGAAAATTTCAGAGAAATTCAGGAAAATCCAGAAAAAGATTGTAAGCACAAATGTGTATCAACTTTAAACAAAAATCATCGTTTCATACAACAAGAATTAGATTATGCCAAATCTATCAATAATATCCAAAAATGAAACGAAAATTTACAAAAATTAAATCCCTTAAAGTTGAACACCTTCAATCACATCTAACTTGATCTTATGAGTAATGCCTTTATCAAATCATCAATTCAGTAAAGAAAATGAAATACAAAGATCAATAGATGTTTGAAATCCCAAATATGGTAGATAATATTTCTAGACAATCTGTTGAAGAGAGTGGCTCTTTGAGCATCTTTCTTTAAAATCCCACCTTATACCAACCTTGAAATTTGACAGAGTCAAGTATTTCAACATGCATTTTACTTAATCAAAAATTTGAACAACCATGCTTGGTATACATGTGGTAGCTGCACACAATACTCGGACGACCGAGGTGGTAGCTCTTTCCTCCATGTGGTGGTAGTTTTCACACTCCTCATTGGGATGTAACTCTTTCCACATCTTTTGAGCATTTTACATTATCTTTGACTCCCCCTCAATTGGCTATCAATTATTTAAGATATAAAGTATTCAACCAAAAATTGATCTCGATTTCATACTCGACTAAACAGTCAAATAAGATAATGACTATACCAAGAGATCATAGAGAGAGAGAAATTGACTTTGATCACTTTAGAAGATGATTTAATTAACATAAATGATCATTGCAACAGTGAAATATTATGATGGCAAAAGCATAATAAATTTCTAAATGTATGAACAGATGCAATTAAAGTCAATTATGATCTATGCTCAATTAATGTCCTATGTACAAACATAGATAAAGAACAAAACAAAAACAAATACAAAACCTATCCTAAGCAAAGATTTCAAAAAGAAGATTATTTCAAGGAAAGCATCCCAATTGCTTTTCGTAAATGAATAAAACGTTTTTGATCCAAAGGTTTTGTTAAAATGTCAGCTAATTGATCCTCAGTTGAAATATATGAAAGTTGAAGAGTATTTGATTCAACTAGCTCTCTAAGAAAATGATATCTAAGTTCAATATGTTTTGTTCTAGAGTGCAACACAGGGTTTTTAGAAATGTTAATTGCACTTGTGTTGTCACAAAGAATTGTTACCGAAGATGCTGAAATGCGGAAGTCACTCAATACGCTTTTCATCCAAATGAGTTGAGTTGAGCAACTTCCAGCTGAAATGTATTCCGCTTCGGCAGTCGAGAGTGCTATGCAATTCTGCTTTTTACTGTGCCATGCAACAAGGCAATGGCCAAGATAGAAGCATGCACCACTCGTGCTTTTTCCGATCATCCACTGATCCTGCCCAATCGGCATCTGAGTATCCAACAATATCCAAACTTGTTCCCATAGGATACCAAATTCCGAAATTAATTGATCCTTTGATATACCGGATGATCCGTTTCACCGCTTTCAGGTGAACCTCCTTTGGTGCTGATTGATATCTTGCGCAAATCCCAACACTAAAGGATATATCCGGGCGACTAGCCGTGAGGTAAAGTAGACTTCCAATCATACTTCTATACAGTTTCTCGTCTACATTCTCACTATGTGATTCACTTCCAAGTCCCTTGTGGCTAGTTCCCATTGGAGTTGGAAAATCTTTACAATTTTCTAGATCAAACTTTTTGACCAACTCCATTGCATACTTGGATTGACTCAAGTGAATACCTTCATCATTTTGTTTAATTTGCAATCCAAGGAAATAAGACAGTTCGCCCATCATGGACATCTCAAATTCGCTTTCCATGGTCTCCGCGAATTTAGAAGCATCATTATCTTTTGTTGCACCAAATACAATGTCATCGACATAGATTTGTGCTACAATGAAATTATTTTGATAATGCTTCACAAAGAGAGTCCTGTCAGCTCCCCCTCGAGTATAGCCCTTCTCCAAAAGGTGCTTTGTTAACCTTTCGTACCATGCTCGCGGTGCTTGTTTCAGACCGTAAAGAGCCTTTTTCAAACGAAAAACATGGTTAGTTGTTTATGATCTACAAAACCTTTCGGTTGAGCTACATAAACTTCCTCATTTAAAAACCCATTTAGAAATGCGCTCTTGACGTCCATTTGAAATAATTTGATTTTAAAATGACAAGCAATAGCAAACAATATACGAATGGACTCGAGTCTAGCTACAGGGGCGAAAGTTTCGTCAAAGTCTATACCTTCTACTTGAGAGTAGCCTTGAGGCAACTAGTCGTGCCTTGTTCCTGATGATAGTACCATCTTCATCTTCTTGTTCTTGAAGATCCATTTGGTACCTATCACATTATGTTGCTTTGGAGGCTTCGTTAATTCCCAGACTTTGTTTCGCTCAAATTGATGGAGCTCTTCCTGCATTGCTTTAATCCAGTAGTCATCCTGAAGAGCTTCATCTATTGTCTTTGGTTCGATTAAAGATACGTAGCAAGCAAATCCGCAAACCAACTGCCTTCGAGTTCTAACTCCTTCTTGTGGATCTCCATGATGTTCGATTCCGGATGATCCTTGGAGATTCGTAGCGTTTGTTTGAAACGGAATACTCGGAGGTACACGAGATGATTCCTGCACATCAGATAAACTAGAAGAACCATTAGATGCATCATTAATATTGGAAGTGTTATTATGAGAAGATGCACTAGCAGGAGAATCATCATCTAGAGAGATATCGAGGGTAGAATTTTCAGATTCAAAATGAGAAGCTTCATCTACTTTAACATTTATAGATTCTACGATCGTTTTAGATTCAATGTTAAATACTCGATATGCTCTGCTATTCGTAGAATACCCCAAAAAGATCCCTTCATCACTTCGAGAGTCGAACTTTCCAAGATTTTCACACGGTCACGTAAGATGTAACATCGACTCCCGAAGATACGAAAGTACTTGATATCCGGTTTTCTACTAAACCACAGCTCATATGGTGTATTCAAGGTTCCTGGGCGCAAATACACTCTGTTAATGACATAGACAAGCGGTGTTCACAGCTTCAGCCCAAAAATGTAGCGGTAATTTCCGGCTATGAAGCATCACACGCGCCATCTCTTGAACAACCCTGTTTTTTGCGCTCAACAACACCATTCTGCTGAGGTGTATAGGGTGCCGAGAATTCATGTTTAATGCCATTTGAAGTACAAAAGTCAATGAATTTTGAATTTATGAATTCTCCACCCCTATCACTTCTAACACGAATGATCTTTCATTCTTTTCAATCATAATACGATGGCAAATCTCATGAAAAGAGTCAAACGTATCAGCTTTCTCTCTCAAAAATGCTACCCAAGAAAACCGAGAGAAATCATCAACCAATAAAAAGATGTACCATTTACCTCCCAAAGATGGTTGACGGGTCGCCAAAAGAAAAAGAAGAAAAGAAAATAATCTACACAAACTATACAAGATTTAATCGTAGAACGATTAAGGACAGGGAGGGGTTCAACCTTTGCATACCCAAACCTTTTGAGTTTTGGAGTATGTTGGTAAAGGTTGAGAGATTCTCCTTGAAGACGACGTCTTGTATGATTGATCGTTTTCTTTTGTCATCGTCTTGTTTGAGGTGCTACCAATGTTCTTTCCTTTTGAAAAAATCCTTCCTTGAATTCCGGGAAGTGAGCTTATTGGTAGCAATTGCAAGATGTGGTTGATTTGTTCTTTGAGCTTCAATCTTGCAATTTCTTTCGATGTGCCCTGCAAATTACAAACGAAAACATACCTTTGAGCTTGACGATTCCGAAGAGGATGAGGTAGGTTTGTTTGTCGTTGTTTGTCTTGAATTCCGATGTCGTAGGAGGAGATACCGACTGAGGCACAAAGACTGTCCCACCTCGAACTTGGACTGTTTCCAGTTTGAGTGTACCCGAGGCCGAACCGATTTGTTTGACCAAGACCAAGGAGTTTATCCAACTTACTCCTTCCTAAAGAGAATTGTTGTAAGTCATCCTTGAGTTGGAGAATGGTCTCTGTCATTTCCCGTCTTTCCTGTCGGCCCTCGCCATAGAGCTTCAAGAAGTAGTTTGCTTTGTTCACCATATCTATATAGTTCTTCTCGAGCTGCTCATTGGACTCTTGAAGGGAACATTTGCTTTTATCAAACTATCCCTTTCCACTTCAAGATCGGTCGAGAGAGAAGTTACCCTTTTTACTTCTTCTTCGAGATCCTGCAATCTCCCTCTCAACCCCTTGTTTTGCTTAGCCGGTTTCTTTAAATCCTGTAAAGATCTGTGATAGGCTAGAGCAAACTCTTCACCTTCCGAATCATCCGATTCATTGTCCATTGCATTCTTTTCAACAGTGGAGTTGGACAATGATTCAGACGTACTTGCCATAAGCACATGATGGTGAAGATGTGGACCGCGTGGAATGCCGTGGAGCTCTTTCTTCATCACTTGAAGACGACTCATTTGACGTTGAGTTGTCATCCCAAGTGACGACTTGCATCGCCTTCTTCTTTGCCGGATACTTGTTAGGACACTCCGTTGCAATTGTGGCCGTAGCCTCGACATTTGAAGCATTGCAGTTGTCCTTCTGAACTTTTCTTATCCTTTGAGAAGTTCTCCTGCTTTCTTGACTTGTGACTTGGAGTCCCCTTGCCTTTGTTCCACTTTCTGAAGGATGGAGATTTGCTTGAATTACCCCTTCGAAAGTTGCGGCGAAAATTCCTTGTCAAGAGAGCGAGCTGCTTCTCAAATTCCTCCATAGAAAGGTTCTCGTCATTGTCCGAGGAGGATGTATCCGCGTCTTCTTCCTTAGGTTGTTTTCAAACGCATAACCTGAAGACTTAGAAGTGGATGCTTTTCCAGAAAAATGTTTAGTATTAAAAGTCATTTCATATGTTTGTAATGAACCAACTAATTCTTCTACACGTATTCGTCCGGGTGTTTAATAGTTTCAATGGCAGTAACCTTTGGGCGAAATCGTTCAGGAAGAGTTCTTAAGATTTTCTTACAATCTTAAATTCTGAAATCTTCTCTCCCAGATTAGCACATGAGTTTACGATGTCTTGCAATCGTGTATAGTAGTCCGTGAAAGATTCATTTTCTGCCATCAAAATAGAGTCAACTTGCTCGTAAGCATCTGCAGTTTCTGAATCTTCACGAGGTTAGTTCCCTCATGTGTAACCTGGAGAACATCCCAGATTTCTTTCGCAATCTCACATGCCGAGACGCGAGAGAATTCATTTTGAGATAAGGCATTAAAAATAGCATTAATTCCCTTGCCATTGTAAGAAGATAACTCAAACTCTTCCTTGGTCCATTTCGACCTAGGTTTTAAGGTGTGAACATCAGAGATAAGTTCAGTTGGATTAGTCCATCCTGATTCAATTGAATGCCACACCCTTTCGTCGATGGAAGATAAAAAGGCTTTCATCCGTACTTTCCAGTACGCATAATTGTTTCCATCAAAGAAAGGGGGTCGATTGATGTTTCCACCTTCAACCATTGTTCACAACCCTATTCCCGCTCTGATACCACTTGTTGGGGTCGTATATAATACGGATCTAAATAGGGGAAGAAACACCTAGAGGGGGGTGAATAGGTGTAAACGTATAAACACTCAAAAATCGTTGCGATAAAAACCCAATGCGGAAATGAAAATAACTCGCAAGATTTTTACCGTGGAAAACTCCATCACCGGAGTAAAAAAACCACGGGAAAACCGATAACACGGCAGAAATCCACTAGAATTAAAACACGTACAAGGTGATTTAACCGTACACACTTACGACTCAACCTTTTCCATACGCTCCTAGAGGATCTTCTCCGCTCGCCTGCCAGACGCTTCTCGAATCCACGATCTGCGCCCAACGCCGAATCCACGGCGTCCAACGTCGAATCCACGACGTCCGACCGAATCCACGGTCTTCAACCCAATAGCACCCTTGCGAATCCACGAACGTGCCTCGCTCCGAATCCACGAGAGCGAATGAACCTGAATCCACAAGGACAACGCGAATCACGCGCACGTTTTGGGGTAATCGTTGGTTTTGGGTGGTGATGATCCGCCGAATACTTAGATCAAAGATAGATCGGAAATACCATCTAAGTATTCATTAGTTTGATTCAACCTCAGGATGTGAGTATGAAAACCGAGAATCAAACTAATCAATATAGATGAAGAAACATAGAGTATTCTCTAATGATTTCCTTTCTTCTCTT
>CM055061.1:11048682-11097351 GCA_029204045.2 Tillandsia leiboldiana
GGAACAACAATCCCAAGTGATCACCATTGCTGATGGTTTCTTGAAGAAAAAGAAGCCTGAGTAGACCAACTCAAGAACACAAAAATTCTTAGTTTTCAAAAATTGAAAAATTGTATCCAAAGAATCATATCATGTAGAGAGACTAAGAATCAAATTAGTTTTGCAAAAGGACTTTTAAAAATAGATCAATTGCATGAATTTCGAAAATCCTTATTATATGCCCTAAAACCGAAATTTTTAGAAATCGAAGCCTAAAAATCCGTTAATCAGGAGAAAACCTAGCATATAATCAAAACTAAACAACCCAGAGTTCGTATTTCAAAAGAATTTGATCCAAAACCATCCACAAAACAAAATCGATCCAAGAATTTCGTACGTTTGAGGAGGAAAAGAGAAAAACGCGTTGAAAAACCGAGATTTTGATCAATCAAACTTACTTGGAGTTGAAGAACTGAGTTTGAAAGCTTCCAGGAAGGATGAAATCTAGAGAGAGAGGCTCTGGAAAACTTCGGAACAAAAGATTGGAGTAAGGAATCAAAACCCCTTTCGTTCCTTATAAAACCTAGCCTGCGATCCGGATCAGTTCATAACTGCGATCCGGATCGGCTACCCGCAGTAAGAAACTGCGTTCGGGATCCGGATCGGCAGATGCAATCCGGATCGTCAGCCCGCAGAAGAATTTCTGCGTTCGGGATCCGGACCTCTACCCCGATCCGGATCGGCCCAACTTTTTCTTTAGAAAATTTCAGAGAAATTCAGGAAAATCCAGAAAAAGATTGTAAGCACAAATGTGTATCAACTTTAAACAAAAATCATCGTTTCATACAACAAGAATTAGATTATGCCAAATCTATCAATAATATCCAAAAATGAAACGAAAATTTACAAAAATTAAATCCCTTAAAGTTGAACACCTTCAATCACATCTAACTTGATCTTATGAGTAATGCCTTTATCAAATCATCAATTCAGTAAAGAAAATGAAATACAAAGATCAATAGATGTTTGAAATCCCAAATATGGTAGATAATATTTCTAGACAATCTGTTGAAGAGAGTGGCTCTTTGAGCATCTTTCTTTAAAATCCCACCTTATACCAACCTTGAAATTTGACAGAGTCAAGTATTTCAACATGCATTTTACTTAATCAAAAATTTGAACAACCATGCTTGGTATACATGTGGTAGCTGCACACAATACTCGGACGACCGAGGTGGTAGCTCTTTCCTCCATGTGGTGGTAGTTTTCACACTCCTCATTGGGATGTAACTCTTTCCACATCTTTTGAGCATTTACATTATCTTTGACTCCCCCTCAATTGGCTATCAATTATTTAAGATATAAAGTATTCAACCAAAATTGATCTCGATTTCATACTCGACTAAACAGTCAAATAAGATAATGACTATACCAAGAGATCATAGAGAGAGAGAAATTGACTTTGATCACTTTAGAAGATGATTTAATTAACATAAATGATCATTGCAACAGTGAAATATTATGATGGCAAAAGCATAATAAATTTCTAAATGTATGAACAGATGCAATTAAAGTCAATTATGATCTATGCTCAATTAATGTCCTATGTACAAACATAGATAAAGAACAAAACAAAAACAAATACAAAACCTATCCTAAGCAAAGATTTCAAAAAGAAGATTATTTCAAGGAAAGCATCCCAATTGCTTTTCGTAAATGAATAAAACGTTTTTGATCCAAAGGTTTTGTTAAAATGTCAGCTAATTGATCCTCAGTTGAAATATATGAAAGTTGAAGAGTATTTGATTCAACTAGCTCTCTAAGAAAATGATATCTAAGTTCAATATGTTTTGTTCTAGAGTGCAACACAGGGTTTTTAGAAATGTTAATTGCACTTGTGTTGTCACAAAGAATTGTTACCGAAGATGCTGAAATGCGGAAGTCACTCAATACGCTTTTCATCCAAATGAGTTGAGTTGAGCAACTTCCAGCTGAAATGTATTCCGCTTCGGCAGTCGAGAGTGCTATGCAATTCTGCTTTTTACTGTGCCATGCAACAAGGCAATGGCCAAGATAGAAGCATGCACCACTCGTGCTTTTCCGATCATCCACTGATCCTGCCCAATCGGCATCTGAGTATCCAACAATATCCAAACTTGTTCCCATAGGATACCAAATTCCGAAATTAATTGATCCTTTGATATACCGGATGATCCGTTTCACCGCTTTCAGGTGAACCTCCTTTGGTGCTGATTGATATCTTGCGCAAATCCCAACACTAAAGGATATATCCGGGCGACTAGCCGTGAGGTAAAGTAGACTTCCAATCATACTTCTATACAGTTTCTCGTCTACATTCTCACTATGTGATTCACTTCCAAGTCCCTTGTGGCTAGTTCCCATTGGAGTTGGAAAATCTTTACAATTTTCTAGATCAAACTTTTTGACCAACTCCATTGCATACTTGGATTGACTCAAGTGAATACCTTCATCATTTTGTTTAATTTGCAATCCAAGGAAATAAGACAGTTCGCCCATCATGGACATCTCAAATTCGCTTTCCATGGTCTCCGCGAATTTAGAAGCATCATTATCTTTTGTTGCACCAAATACAATGTCATCGACATAGATTTGTGCTACAATGAAATTATTTTGATAATGCTTCACAAAGAGAGTCCTGTCAGCTCCCCCTCGAGTATAGCCCTTCTCCAAAAGGTGCTTTGTTAACCTTTCGTACCATGCTCGCGGTGCTTGTTTCAGACCGTAAAGAGCCTTTTTCAAACGAAAAACATGGTTAGGTTGTTTATGATCTACAAAACCTTTCGGTTGAGCTACATAAACTTCCTCATTTAAAAACCCATTTAGAAATGCGCTCTTGACGTCCATTTGAAATAATTTGATTTTAAAATGACAAGCAATAGCAAACAATATACGAATGGACTCGAGTCTAGCTACAGGGGCGAAAGTTTCGTCAAAGTCTATACCTTCTACTTGAGAGTAGCCTTGAGCAACTAGTCGTGCCTTGTTCCTGATGATAGTACCATCTTCATCTTTCTTGTTCTTGAAGATCCATTTGGTACCTATCACATTATGTTGCTTTGGAGGCTTCGTTAATTCCCAGACTTTGTTTCGCTCAAATTGATGGAGCTCTTCCTGCATTGCTTTAATCCAGTAGTCATCCTGAAGAGCTTCATCTATTGTCTTTGGTTCGATTAAAGATACGTAGCAAGCAAATCCGCAAACCAACTGCCTTCGAGTTCTAACTCCTTCTTGTGGATCTCCAATGATGTTCGATTCCGGATGATCCTTGGAGATTCGTAGCGTTTGTTGAAACGGAATACTCGGAGGTACACGAGATGATTCCTGCACATCAGATAAACTAGAAGAACCATTAGATGCATCATTAATATTGGAAGTGTTATTATGAGAAGATGCACTAGCAGGAGAATCATCATCTAGAGAGATATCGAGGGTAGATTTTTCAGATTCAAAATGAGAAGCTTCATCTACTTTAACATTTATAGATTCTACGATCGTTTTAGATTCAATGTTAAATACTCGATATGCTCTGCTATTCGTAGAATAACCCAAAAAGATCCCTTCATCACTTCGAGAGTCGAACTTTCCAAGATTTTCACGGTCACGTAAGATGTAACATCGACTCCCGAAGATACGAAAGTACTTGATATCCGGTTTTCTACTAAACCACAGCTCATATGGTGTATTCAAGGTTCCTGGGCGCAAATACACTCTGTTAATGACATAGACAGCGGTGTTCACAGCTTCAGCCCAAAAATGTAGCGGTAATTTCCGGCTATGAAGCATCACACGCGCCATCTCTTGAACAACCCTGTTTTTGCGCTCAACAACACCATTCTGCTGAGGTGTATAGGGTGCCGAGAATTCATGTTTAATGCCATTTGAAGTACAAAAGTCAATGAATTTTGAATTTATGAATTCTCCACCCCTATCACTTCTAACACGAATGATCTTTTCATTCTTTTCAATCATAATACGATGGCAAATCTCATGAAAAGAGTCAAACGTATCAGCTTTCTCTCTCAAAAATGCTACCCAAGAAAACCGAGAGAAATCATCAACCAATAAAAAGATGTACCATTTACCTCCCAAAGATGGTTGACGGGTCGGCCAAAAGAAAAAGAAGAAAAGAAAATAATCTACACAAACTATACAAGATTTAATCGTAGAACGATTAAGGACAGGGAGGGGTTTCACCTTTGCATACCCAAACCTTTTGAGTTTTGGAGTATGTTGGTAAAGGTTGAGAGATTCTCCTTGAAGACGACGTCTTGTATGATTGATCTTTTTCTTTTGTCATCGTCTTGTTTGAGGTGCTACCAATGTTCTTTCCTTTTGAAAAATCCTTCCTTGAATTCCGGGAAGTGAGCTTATTGGTAGCAATTGCAAGATGTGGTTGATTTGTTCTTTGAGCTTCAATCTTGCAATTTCTTTCGATGTGCCCTGCAAAATTACAACGAAAACATACCTTTGAGCTTGACGATTCCGAAGAGGATGAGGTAGGTTTGTTGTCGTTGTTTGTCTTGAATTCCGATGTCGGAGGAGGAGATACCGACTGAGGCACAAAGACTGTCCCACTCGAACTTGGACTGTTTCCAGTTTGAGTGTACCCGAGGCCGAACCGATTTGTTTGACCAAGACCAAGGAGTTTATCCAACTTACTCCTTCCTAAAGAGAATTGTTGTAAGTCATCCTTGAGTTGGAGAATGGTCTCTGTCATTTCCCGTCTTTCCTGTCGGCCCTCGCCATAGAGCTTCAAGAAGTAGTTTGCTTTGTTCACCATATCTATATAGTTCTTCTCGAGCTGCTCATTGGACTCTTGAAGGGAAACATTTGCTTTTATCAAACTATCCCTTTCCACTTCAAGATCGGTCGAGAGAGAAGTTACCCTTTTTACTTCTTCTTCGAGATCCTGCAATCTCCCTCTCAACCCCTTGTTTTGCTTAGCCGGTTTCTTTAAATCCTGTAAAGATCTGTGATAGGCTAGAGCAAACTCTTCACCTTCCGAATCATCCGATTCATTGTCCATTGCATTCTTTTCAACAGTGGAGTTGGACAATGATTCAGACGTACTTGCCATAAAGCACATGAATGGTGAAGATGTGGACGCGTGGAATGCCGTGGAGCTCTTTTCTTCATCACTTGAAGACGACTCATTTGACGTTGAGTTGTCATCCCAAGTGACGACTTGCATCGCCTTCTTCTTTGCCGGATACTTGTTAGGACACTCCGTTGCAATGTGGCCGTAGCCTCGACATTTGAAGCATTGCAGTTGTCCTTCTGAACTTTTCTTATCCTTTGAGAAGTTCTCCTGCTTTCTTGACTTGTGACTTGGAGTCCCCTTGCCTTTGTTCCACTTTCTGAAGGATGGAGATTTGCTTGAATTACCCCTTCGAAAGTTGCGGCGAAAATTCCTTGTCAAGAGAGCGAGCTGCTTCTCAAATTCCTCCATAGAAAGGTTCTCGTCATTGTCCGAGGAGGATGTATCCGCGTCTTCTTCCTTAGTTGTTTTCAACGCATAACCTGAAGACTTAGAAGTGGATGCTTTTCCAGAAAAATTGTTAGTATTAAAAGTCATTTCATATGTTTGTAATGAACCAACTAATTCTTCTACACGTATTTCGTCCGGGTGTTTAATAGTTTCAATGGCAGTAACCTTTGGGCGAAATCGTTCAGGAAGAGTTCTTAAGATTTTTCTTACAATCTTAAATTCTGAAATCTTCTCTCCCAGATTAGCACATGAGTTTACGATGTCTTGCAATCGTGTATAGTAGTCCGTGAAAGATTCATTTTCTGCCATCAAAATAGAGTCAAACTTGCTCGTAAGCATCTGCAGTTTCTGAATCTTCACGAGGTTAGTTCCCTCATGTGTAACCTGGAGAACATCCCAGATTTCTTTCGCAATCTCACATGCCGAGACGCGAGAGAATTCAGTTTGAGATAAGGCATTAAAAATAGCATTAATTCCCTTGCCATTGTAAGAAGATAACTCAAACTCTTCCTTGGTCCATTTCGACCTAGGTTTTAAGGTGTGAACATCAGAGATAAGTTCAGTTGGATTAGTCCATCCTGATTCAATTGAATGCCACACCCTTTCGTCGATGGAAGATAAAAAGGCTTTCATCCGTACTTTCCAGTACGCATAATTTGTTCCATCAAAGAAAGGGGGTCGATTGATGTTTCCACCTTCAACCATTGTTCACAACCCTATTCCCGCTCTGATACCACTTGTTGGGTCGTATATAATACGGATCTAAATAGGGGAAGAAACACCTAGAGGGGGGTGAATAGGTGTAAACGTATAAACACTCAAAAATCGTTGCGATAAAAACCCAATGCGGAAATGAAAATAACTCGCAAGATTTTTACGTGGAAAACTCCATCACCGGAGTAAAAAACCACGGGACCGATAACACGGCAGAAATCCACTAGAATTAAAACACGTACAAGGTGATTTACCGTACACACTTACGACTCAACCTTTTCCATACGCTCCTAGAGGATCTTCTCCGCTCGCTCCAGACGCTTCTCGAATCCACGATCTGCGCCCAACGCCGAATCCACGGCGTCCAACGTCGAATCCACGACGTCCGACCGAATCCACGGTCTTCACCCAATAGCACCCTTCGAATCCACGAACGTGCCTCGCTCCGAATCCACGAGAGCGAATGAACCTTGAATCCACAAGGACACGCGAATCCACGCGCCGATTTTGGGGTAATCGTTGTTTTTGGGTGGTGATGATCCGCCGAATACTTAGATCAAAGATAGATCGGAAATACCATCTAAGTATTCATTAGTTTGATTCAACTCAGGATGTGAGTATGAAAACCTAGAATCAAACTAATCAATATAGATGAAGAAACATAGAGTATTCTCTAATGATTTCCTTTCTTCTCTATATGTGGATCTATAGCCGTATAAGATGATATATGAAAATGACGGCTATGTGGATTGACCCTAGAAAGAAAGACATAGGGTCTATTTATAGGTTAGAAACCCTAGGAAGGAGATAAGAATCAAAAACCAACGATTTCTGGAATTTTACGGACGGCGATCCGGATCGTGATAACTGAGATCCGGATCGTCATAACGAAACAGCCAATTCCAGAAAAACAAAGGTTCGGGATCCGGATCATGTGACTACGATCCGGATCGTTCATACAGTTCACCAAACATCAACGTTCGGGATCCGGATTGCGAAGCAAGATCCGGATCGTTCAAGGTAGATGGTAAACTCAACGTTCGGGATCCGGATCAAGAGACTACGATCCGGATTGCGACGATGTATGAACGAACCACCTTCGGGATCCGGATCGTTCAGCCTGATCCGGATCCTGAACATGTCCCAAGTCCAGTTTTTGATTTTTATGCAATGAAAGATTCTTCCAAGTGTTTCTACACTACAAGAAGTATTCGGATCACACAAATTCTTTAGTTAAACATACCTGATCCTTTTGAATTCTTCTTTCTTGAGATTGAGTTAAACGATCCAACTTTCTTCACCTTCAATCTTCAAGACTTGAGACTTTCACGAAACTACGCCAACTCAAATTCCGTAACAAAGTAGACTTCCAATCATGCTGCGATAAAGTTTCTCGTCTACATTCTCACTAAGAGATTCACTTCCTAATCCCTTATTGCTAGTTCCCATAGGAGTAGGAAAATCTTTAGAATCTTCTAATCCGAATTTCTTTACCAACTCCTTTGCATACTTGGATTGACACAGATGGATGCCTTCACCATTTTGTTTCACTTGCAATCCAAGAAAGTATGTCAGTTCACCCATCATAGACATCTCAAATTCGCTTTCCATGGTTTCTGCGAATTTAGAAGCATCATTATCCTTTGTTGCTCCAAACACAATGTCATCGACATAGATTTGTGCAACAATGAAGTTATTTTGATAATGCTTCACAAAGAGAGTCCTGTCTGCTCCCCCTCGAGTATAGCCCTTCTCCAAAAGGTGCTTTGTCAACCTTTCGTACCACGCTCGCGGTGCTTGTTTTAAACCGTAAAGAGCCTTTTTCAAACTAAAAACATGGTTAGGTAGTTTACAGTCTACAAAACCTTTCGGTTGAGCCACATAAACTTCCTCATTTAAAAACCCATTTAAAAACGCGCTCTTAACGTCCATTTGAAAGAGTTTTATTTTAAAGTGAAAAGCAATAGCGAATAAGATACGAATGGACTCGAGTCTAGCTACAGGGGCGAACGTTTCATCAAAGTCTATACCTTCTATTTGAGAGTAGCCTTGAGCAACTAAACGTGCTTTGTTCCTGATGATGGTACCATCCTCATTTTTCTTGTTCTTGAAAATCCATTTAGTACCGATCACATTGTGTTGCTTCGGAGGCGTCGTTAATTCCCAGACTTTGTTTCGTTCAAACTGATGGAGCTCTTCCTGCATTGCTTCAATCCAGTAGTCATCCTGAAGAGCTTCATCGACATTCTTTGGTTCGATCATGGAAACGTAACATGCGAATCCACAAACCAACTGTCTCCGAGTTTTGACTCCTTCTTGTGGGTCTCCAATGATGTTTGATTCAGGATGATCCTTGGAGATGCGTAACGTTTGTTGTGATGGACTACTCGGAGGTACATGAGATGATTCCTGCACATCAGATAAACTTGAAGAACCATTAGATGCATCATTAATATTGGAAGTATTATCATGAGAAGATGCATTTACAGGAGTATGATCATCAAGAGAGATATCAGGGGTAGATTTAACAGATGCAAAGTGGAAAGCTTCATCTACTTTAACATTTATAGATTCTACGATCGTTTTAGATTCCAAGTTAAATACCCGATATGCTCTACTATTTGTAGAATACCCTAAGAAAATCCATTCGTCACTTCGAGAGTCAAATTTTCCAAGATTTTCGCGGTCACGTAAAATGTAACATCGACTCCCAAAGATGCGAAAATATTTGATGTTAGGTTTTCTACAACACCATAGTTCATATGGTGTATTTAACGTTCCCGGGCGCAAATAAACTTGATTAATAACATAGATTGCAGTGTTCACAGCTTCAGCCCAAAAATATAACGGTAAATTAAGGCTATGAAGCATAACACGTGCCATCTCTTGAACAACCCTGTTTTTGCGCTCGACAACACCATTCTGTTGAGGTGTATAGGGTGCTGAGAATTCATGCTTAATGCCGTTGGAAGTGCAAAAATCAATGAATTTAGAATTTATGAATTCTCCACCTCTATCACTTCTAACACGAATGATCTTTTCATTCTTTTCAATCATAATACGAAGGCAAATCTCGTGAAAAGAATCAAAAGTATCAGCTTTCTCTTTCAAAAATGCTACCCATGAGTATCGAGAGAAATCATCAACCAATAAGAAAATATACCATTTACCTCCCAAGGATGGTTGACGAGTCGGCCCCATAAAATCCATATGCAATAATTCCAAGGGCCGTTTGGTACCGATGTGATTCAAGGATGAAAGAAGAATTCACCTTTGCGTACCCAAACCTTTTGAGTTTTGGAGTACGTCGAAAATGATTGTGAGGTTGATACCTTTGGTGAAAGCATCTTGTTTGATCCGTCGCTTTTCCTTGACGTCGTCGTCTTGTTTGATGAACTACCGAGGCTCTTTTCCTTCGAAGAATTTGCATTTGATATCCGAGGAATCACCCTTTTGGTAGTCGTTGCAAGAAGTGCTTGAGTTGAGGATTTGGCTCCCATCTTGCAATTTCTCCTTATGTGCCCTGCAATACCACAACGAAAACATACCATAGTGCTTTATGATCCCGAGGAGGGTGAAGTAGGCTTGTTGTCGTTGCTTGTCGTTAGTTCCGGTGTCGGAGGAGGAGATACCGACTGGGGCACAAAGACTGTCCCAACCGATCTAAAATTGTCTTCAATTCGATTGTATCCGAGGCCGAACTTGTTTGATTGACCAAGACCAAGAAGCTTATCCAACTTACTCCTTCATGATGAAAATCGCTGTAAGTCATCCTTGAGTTGGAAAATGGTCTCTGTCATTTCCAATTTTTCCTGTCGAGCCTCGCCGTTGAGCTTCAAGAAGTAATTCGCTTTGTTCACCATATCTATATAATTCTTCTCGAGTTGCTCATTGGACTCTTGAAGTGAAGCATTTGCTTTTATCAGATTATCCCTTTCCACTTCAAGATCGGTCGAGTGAGAAGTTACCCTTTTTACTTCTTCTTCGAGATCCTGCAATCTCCCTCTCAACCCCTTGTTTTGCTTAGCCAGTTTCTTTGAATCCCTCAAAAGTCTGTGATAGGCTAGAGCAAAATCTTCACCTTCCGAATCATCCGATTCATCGTCCGTTGCAATCTTTTCAACAGTGGAGTTGGACAATGACTCGGATGTACTAGCCATTAAGCACATGAAGGGTGAAGATGTGGACGCGTGGAACGCTGTTGCGTTATCTTCTTCATCACTTGACGATGACTCATTTGACGATGAGGTGTCATCCCAAGTGACGACTTGCATCGCTTTCTTCTTTGTCGGATTCTTATTAGGACACTCCGTTGAGATATGGCCGTACCCTCGGCACTTGAAGCATTGGACTTGTCCTTCTGAGCTTTTCTTATCTTTAGAAAAACCCTCTTGCTTTCTTGGTTTGAAACTTGAAGAACCTTTGCCTTTCTTCGACTTTACGAAGGATGGAGTTTTGCTTGAGTTACCCCTTCGAAAGTTTCGGCGAAATTTTCTTGTCAAGAGAGCAAGCTGCTTCTCAAAGTCCTCCATAGATAGGTTTACGTCATCGTCTAAGGAGGATGAATCCACGTCTTCTTCTTTTGTTGTTTTCAACGCATAACCTGAAGACTTAGAAGAGGATGCCTTTCCAGAAGAATAGTTAGTAGGAAAAGTCATTTCATAAGTTTGTAATGAACCAACTAATTCTTCTACATGGATTTCGTCCGGGTGTTTAATAGTTTCAATGGCCGTAACCTTGGATCGAAATCTCTCAGGAAGAGTTCTTAATATTTTTCTTACAACTTTAAATTCTGGAATCTTCTCTCCCAAGTTAGCACATGAGTTTACGATGTCTTGCAATCGTGTGTAATAGTCTGTGAAAGATTCATTTTCTGCCATGAAAATAGAGTCAAACTTGCTCGTAAGCATTTGCAGTTTCTGAATCTTCACAAGGTTAGTTCCCTCATGTGTAACTTGAAGAACATCCCAGATTTCTTTCGCAGTCTCACATGCCGAGACGCGAGAGAACTCTGTTTGAGACAAAGCATTAAATAGAGCATTAATCCCTTTGCCATTGTAAGAAGAAAAATCTATCTCTTCCTTGGTCCATTTCGACCTAGGTTTGATGGTGCGAACATCACCAATAAATTCAGTTGGATTAGACCATCCTAATTCAATTGATTGCCACACCCGTTCGTCGATGGAAATTAAAAAGGCGTTCATCCGTACTTTCCAGTACGCATAATTTGTTCCATCGAAGAACGGAGGTCTATTGATGTTTCCACCTTCAACCATTGTTTACAACCCTATTCCCGCTCTGATACCACTTGTTGGGTTATCTATAATTGGATCTAAATAGGGGAAAAAATACCTAGAGGGGGGTGAATAGGTGTAAACAATAAACACTCAAAAATCTTTGCGATATAAAACCCAATGCGGAAAAATAAATAACACGCAGAGATTTTTACGTGGAAAACTCCAAACCGGAGTAAAAAACCACGGGACCGATAACACGGTGAAATCCACTAGAATTAAACACGTACAAGGTGATATACCGTACTCACAGACGACTCAACCTTTTCCATACGCTCCTAGTTGATCTTCTCCGCTCGCTCCACGACGCTTCTCGAATCCACGATCTACGTCCAACGCCGAATCTACGGCATCCAACGTCGAGTCCACGACGTCCGACCGAATCCACGGTCTTCACCCAGTAGCACGCTTCGAATCCACGAACGTACCTCGCTCCGAATCCACGAGAGCGGTTGCACCTTGAATCCATAAGGCCACGCGAGTCCACGCGCCGATTTGGGATAAATCGTTGTTTTTTGGGTGGTGATGATCCGCCGAATACTTAGATTAGAAATAGATCGGAAATACCATCTAAGTATTCATTGATTTGATTCTACTCAAAATGTGAGTATGAAAACCTAGAATCAAATCAATCAATATAGATGAAGAAACATAAGATTAAATCTCTTGATTTCCTTTCTTCTCTATATGTGGATCTTAGGCCGTATATAGGATGACGGCTTTTAGGATTAGCGGCTTACCCTAGAAAAAAGAATCATAGGGTCTATTTATAGGTTAGAAACCCTTGGAAAAAGATAAGAATCAAAAACTATCCTTTTCTGGAATTTTACATGACGACGATCCGGATCGGAGTTCGGCGATCCGGATTGTAGTAGCGAGAAAAACAGTTTCCAGAAAAACGAAGGTTCGGGATCCGGATCGAAGTGCCTGATCCGGATCGTTCATACAGTTTCACCAAATACCAACGTTCGGGATCCGGATTGGAAAGCCTGATCCGTATCGTTCATAAATCATGGTAAAACTAGTGTTCGGGATCCGGATCAAAGGAGGCTACGATCCGGATTGAACTTGTGTATGAACGAACATCCTTCGGGATCCGGATTGGAAAGTCTGATCCGGATCCTGAACATGTCCCATGTCCAGTTTTTGATATTTATGCAATTACAAGTTCATCCAAGTGTTTCTACACTATAAGAAGTATTCGGATCACCAAAGATATTAAGTTAAACATACCTGATCCTTTTGAATTCTTCTTTCTTGAGATTGAGTTATATGATCCAACCTTCTTTACCTTCAATCTTCAAGACTTAACCGAATTCACGAAATACGCCAACTTAAATTCCGTAACACCCGCCGCGCGCGCTTGCGCGCGGCCAGCAGCGCCCGCGAGGCACTGCACCAGGGCGCAGCGCCCTGGTGCTGCCAGCGCCCTGGTGCTGCCAGCGCCCTGGTGCTGCCAGCGCTCACAGGTGGGCCGCAGGGTGCTGCCAGCCCTGCAGCACCCATGCGGCTGCTGCGCACGGCGCCCCTGTGCGCCCGCGCCGGCCGCGCGTGCGCCATTACGCGCGCGCGCGGCACCAACGGCGGCAACCCCCGCGCAGCAAAAATTAAATAAAAACAAATATAAAAAATCCCAAAAATCAAATTAACAAACCCAAAGCTCCAAGAATAGTGGAAAACTCCAAAAACCCCAAAAAAACTGAACTTGGCTTACCTCGAAGAAGAACGATGCACGCCCTCGCCCTCACGGCCACCAACGGGCGTCCCCAACCAAGAAAACTTCAAAACCCCCTTTTCCTTTCTTCTTCTCCATTTTCTTCTTCCTTTTCCTCTCCTTCTTTCTTTCTTTCTTTCTCTTTTTCCTTTCTTTCTCCTTTTCCTTTCTCTGCTATAGGGGCTCCTTTTATAAACAAAACCCAATTAATTAATCAATTAAACAAATCCAAAAAGTCCACTCCAACTCACTTTTTGCCTTCGGGCCCTCCGCCGCTGTCCGGAACCTCCCGAACTCCGCTGTAAATCGAAAGTACACGTGCTCACAGCTTTTTCTCTTCAAAAAGCTCATCCGTTGAGTCGGGGTGCTCAAATCAATTACCGGCTCCAAAATTGCCAGTTCCGACTCACTTTTTGCCTCCGGATCCTCCGCGTCAGTCCGGAACCTCCCGAACTCCGCTGTAAATCGAAAGTACATGTGTCCACAGCATTTTCTCTTCAAAAAGCTCATCCGTTGAGTCGGGGTGCTCAAATCAAATACCGGCTCCAAAATTGCCAGTTCCGACTCACTTTTTGCCTCCGGATCTCCTGCGTCAGTCCGGAACCTCCCGAACCTCGCTGTAATCTAAAAGTACACCTGTTCCAAGTGTTCCTGAATCTCCGGCACTCCACGGTGAAGTCGGTAATTTCCAAATCTCATCCTCAATCGGCATACAAAGCCCGGAAAACCCCGAATCGAGGAAAAAGAAGAAGAATATGGAGAAGAAGAAAGGAAAAGGGGGTTTTTAAGTTTTCTTGGTTGGGGACGCCCGTTGGTGGCCGTGAGGGCGAGGGCGTGCATCGTTCTTCTTCGAGGCAAGCCAAGTTCAGTTTTTTTGGGGTATTTGGAGTTTTGCACTGTTCTTGGAGCTTTGGGTTTGTTAATTTGATTTTTGGGATTTTTTATATTTGTTTTTATTTAATTTTTGTTGCGCGGGGGTTGCCGCCGTTGGTGCCGCGCGCGCGCGCAATGGCGCACGCACGGCCGGCGCGGCTGCGGCGCGGGCGCACAAGGGCGCCGTGCGCAGTAACCGCATGGGTGCTGCAGGGCTGGCAGCACCCTGCGGCCCACCTGTGGGCGCTGGCAGCACCAGGGCGCTGCGCCCAGGTGCAGCGCCGCGCGGGCGCTGCTGGCCGCGCGCAAGCGCGCGCGGCGGGCGCACGCGCCCTGCGGACCGCGCGCGGTGCCGCAGGCCGCGCGCAGGGCGCACACTGCGTGGGCCGCGCGCAGCGCCGTGGGCGCTGCGAGGGCCGCGCGCAGCCCTGCGGACCGCGCGCGAGGTGCGCGCGGTGCCGCAGGCTGCGCGCAGGGCGCGCAGGGCGCGCAGCGCCGCGGGCCCCTTGTGGGCCGCGCGCAGCGCCGTGGGCGCTTCGCGGGCCGCGCGTCGCCCTGCGGACCGCGCGCTAGGTGCGCGCGGTGTCGCAGGCTGCGCGGAGGGCGCGCAGGGCGCGCAGCGCCGCGGGCCCCTTGTGGGCTGCGCGCGCTGCGCAGGCCCTGCGGACCGCGCGCGGGGTGCGCGCGGTGCCGCAGGCTGCGCACAGCGCCGCGGACCCGGGCGGGCGCGCGCGGCGCTGCGGGGCGCCGCACGGCCGGGCCAGCGCCGCGCGGCAGGCCTGTCGGAGCCGTGCGGCTGGCTGCGCCGCGTGGATGGTTTTGCTGGCAGCAGCTTGGCGAGCGCGTGCGCGGGCAGTTTCGCAAGCCGTTTTTCGCCGTTTTTCGCTGTTTTTCGCTTGCAGTTTTTGAGCAGATTTCGCGACCGGTTTCCGCAGTTTTCGTGCAGTTTTCGCGCAGTTTTTCGCGAGCGGTTTCGCTAGCTGTTTTCGCAGGATTTTTCGCGAGCGGTTTCGCAAGCAGTTTTTGAGCCTTTTCGCGCGCAGTTTTCGCGCGGTTTTCGCCCAGTTTTTGGCGAGCAGTTTTAGGCATTTTGCGAGCAGTTTTGCGAGCGGTTTTCGAGCAGTTTTTTCGCGAGCAGCTTTTCGCAAGTAGCTTCGCGAGCAGATTTTTGTGGAGTTTTTCGCAAGCTGTTTTTGAGCAGTTTTTCACCGACGGAGGCCTTTTTCACCGCCGGATGCTCGGTTTTCGACCGTTTTGATTGATTTTGCAATTTCTTCGCTTCTGGCAGCTTGCAGTACGGTTTTTAGCTTCCGTCGAGACCGGTTGTGAGTTTTTCCGTCGCGTGGACCCGCGGGCTTGTTTCGGGGCATCCGCTGAGCGCGCGATCGTGTGGTAGGACGCTGCGTGCCCCGCTTTGCGTGCGGACCTCGTGGAGGCAAGGTAATCCCGCTGAGCCCAATTGCAAGTGTCGACAAGCAATTGGTGGCAAGCTGAGGTGGGTTGGTTTTTCTCTCCAAGTCTACGGACTTCTTTCTAATTCTACTGTGATAGGATTGCATGCTAGTTTAAGTGTTTTCTTGGAACTTAACTAGCACCCCCGTCATATGTGCATGTGTTTGACCAGACCAATTGAGAACCTTAATCTGGGCTACGTTCTTTTATGCTTTAGACATCCCACACATTGCATATCCTTCTGGACATAGAGTTCTTCGCCCGGGTAGTGGGCCGAGTGGTCAGAGTGTTGTGGGACGGGTGTTGCACTCGGGCCTGGGGGCCGAGTGGGGTCTGGTGGCTGGGTTAGGCCAATGTTAGTGTTTTGGGAACCGTTTCAGATAAACGGTGGTCCCGGGTTTTTAGTTTTCGCTGTTCTTCTCGTCCCCACCACGTTGTGATCGTGGTGCACGTGTGTTAGCAGGACCTTGAACCCAGAACCTTTTTTGGACGAACACATGATTTTAGTCAGCCAATGTTTTCTTCCAAGCCTCGCAGGGATGCCTGAGTCTATTCTTGTTTGATAGGACGAGGGCAGTGGCTCTTCGAGGTTTGGACATAAAACTTGTTTTCAAAGGGTTTTCCTGAAAAGACTAAAAATCATTAAAAGATGGATTTCTCTCAGATCAAAGGGTTTTCTGAAATAACGTCACTGTTTCTTATAAACTTATTCACCCGAGATGATTCGAGTGATCTGGGTTCTAAGGGCTGTTTTCTTCTTGGGGACGTAGGTGTTAGTCTCCCGGGGTTTCGGACCTTTCGCGGATCTGGCTGTGGAGCATCTCCAGCCGTGAGTTTGTGTGTTGAGACAGTTTCCCCCTTTAACCGAGAGGGGCCGAATCCCTGAACGGTAAAGGATCGAGAGCTTCGATAGGCCGAGCCTAGAGACTGTTCTTGTTTGATTGGGGTTCTAGGCACGGGTCTATCGGGATTTTCGGATCTTTGCCGCGTCAGTCGGTTCTTCTCGCCTATGAGTGGGGTGTTGTTGTGGGAGCCGTTGGGAGAGACGGTGGTCCCAGCTCTGTAGTACTTTCTTGGAGTGGGTCAGTGGTGTGAGATTGAGTCGTGGAGGGTTCTCCGACTGAGTTGTGCTTGAGCATCGTGATACCGATCTGTTTGATCGTGGACTATAGCCTGCAGGAGCCACTGGTGAGACAGTGATACAGATGTGATAGTTGAGTTCGGTGGGGTCGCTCCCCTCGAGCTACGCCCCGGGTGCGATGATGATACCGAGCCTGACGAGGCTGCGATGATGCGCCTAGTTCATATACTAGAGGTCGCTTGATACCCCTGGCCGAGCTACCATGGGGTCACTTTGTGTGAGATCGAGATAGTCCGATTGGACACCCTGGTTGATACACTGGGGGGCGCAGGCTTGACTCGACTGGACCCTATGTGGCAGTCACTGAGATTTGGGTTACACTGAGAGAGTGATGGCAAAGCATGTGTCATAGTAGAGTTTCTTGAGCATAGTACTTGTGACATATTGTCAGCAGTGAGTGGCTGCATACCATCATCCATATTCTCTTCCTATTGAGCATAGTAGATAGAGGCATGATAGCTGTAGATTCTTTTCCAGCTTATTTACATTATCACAGTCTTTTCTGTTATCTTATGCCTCTAGTGGACTTAGTGGGCAGACCGTGGTTCTTGGAGACGGTACCCACTGAGAACTACTGTAGGATGTAGTTCTCACACCCTCTGTCGGTGACAGGTTGCTGAGGCTTTCTTCCGTTCCTGCCGAGCTTGACTGGACGGACTGAGGACAGGGTGTCGCGTGATAGTTCCCTACCAGCATTGTTACCTTAGAGTGAGGTAGATGTACCATCCCAGACTGTGGGAGCTTGATTATGTATGGTTATATTTCCTGTTTAGCCATCTCCCATTTGGATTCGTAGATGTTGTATAGGTGGACTTCTATTTGTCTCATCTTGTTTTGGGAGATAGGCTATGTGTTGTTGCAGCTTTGTAGTAGATGAGATTTTATATTACAGCTTTCTTATCCGCTCTGATATCTGTGTAGCTGTAGTTCTGTCTTTGCAGGTTAGACGCTTCGTCTGTACGGCAGTTTCCGTACAGATGGCGGATCTGTTAGCGAGCCCGGGTCGCAGTTTCGACCCCGGGGCGTGACAGATTAGAGTGGTATCAGAGCCTAGGATATAGGTCATTGAGGACTTAGAAACCCTAGGCTTGTGGTTGGACATTAGGATGACTACGTGAGAGTCGTGACTTTTAGCGAGAGTCCAGATTGAGTTTTTACCTCTCCCTAGGGTTGGGATGAGTGATTTGACATGTTATTCTCACAAGTGATTATGTTGGCTGCAGACAACATAATACATTAGGAAGGATAACAAGTTTTAGACTCTCGCTGGATTGGGTCGTATGGTTGTTATGTCCTGACATTCGTTTTTGTTTCAGTTACCTGCGATGCCGCCGAGACGTCGTGTAGCGACGAGAGGGCATTTGACCTTGGGTGAGGAGCCCGAGCTGCGGGAGGCCGAGCAGGCCAGGCAGAGTGAGGTGCAGGAGCTGCGGGCTCAGGTGGCCCAGATGGCAGAGGCGTTGCGGCGCCAGGAGGTGGCGGCCAGGCGTCAGGAGGAAAATATGGAGTGCATGATGCGCATGCTGGAGCAGAGGGCACCTCCTGTGGCACCACCATCAGTACTTCCGGTTACGACATCCTCAACCTCGTCACAGATTCCTCCGTTGACAGAGACAGAGCAGAGGGAGCTCATGGATCGACTATCCTTTATCAGCAAGTTTCATCCCCCGCGGTTCTCAGGTCAGAGTTCGGAGCCGTGGGAGGTTGAGAACTGGATCGCGGCCATGCATGGAGAAATTGTTTGAGAACCTCTTCATCAAGGAAGAACATCAGGTACTTTTGGGGGCGCACTTTCTGGAGAGGGACGCCGATACTTGGTGGCGTCGAGTCCGCCTAGTTGGACCGCCAGGAGTTCAGTTGATGACGTGGCCAGAATTTCGAGCTTTGCTACGCGGGGCCTATTTTCCTGATAGTGCAAAGCAGAAGCTAGAAGGGGATCTTCGACGATTGCAGCAGGGTGATCGACCACTTCATGAGTACATTCGGGAGTTCGAGAAATTGTTGAGCAGTGTGCCACATGTCGCCCCAGATGAGGCTCAGAAGGTAGATTTGTTTGAGAGAGGACTGCATCAGGATATCTATTATCTTGTTCACTCGCACCAATCACCGACTTTGGATGCGGCCATTGAGCATGCTCAGTGGGTTTCCCGAGGCACAGCGGTTATGTCAGAGAGGGACAGAGCGCCAGGACCCAGCTCCGGGGTGAGGCATTCGGTATCGCCTGATTTTGGACAGTCTAGTGGATCGGGACCCCCGGGGCCGCCACCATCCCAGTCTGAGGGTCGTGGATTTCAAAGGAGACGGAGATCAGGAGGTCCCCCACAGCCGAGGCACCAGCAGCAGTATCAGGATGTGTGTGTCATTTGCGGAGGACCGCATGCAGTGCAGCTGTGTGATCATAGACAGGGGCGATGCTTTTTGTGTGGACAGTCGGGACACTTTCAGGCAGCACGCCCTCGAGCAGTACTTTCGGTAATGCCGCTTGCGACAGCACCCCCGCTACCCTTCCCGGAAGAGGGAGCTCCCCCGACTTACCGCCAGCCAGACGAGGCCACGACGTCGAGGCAGCCAGGGCGACGACCACCCACATCGAGAGGATGAGTTTGGATTGCCCGATTGGAGAGCGCCAGGATAGTGGACCGCATGGTACCTGGTTTGTTTTCCTTTCCTTGTTGTTGAGATCGGAGTTTTGCACCCCTACATGGTTGAGTTGTTGGATTGTAGTTTAGGGTTGCGACCACAACAGGGACAGCGTCAACACCTCTCTCCTTGTTATCCCGTTTTAACACCGAAACTGGCGAACGGGGCGAAAAATTTCGAAGGACTACTCCAGAAATGGAGGCGATGCTGGAACCTGTTCTTGTTTGATCGGGGTGAAGGCATCGGTCCTTTGGAAATTTCGGACCTTCCACTATTTTCGGCTGCTTTTCAAATTGAGAGAGAGTTGGAGTTGATGATGTTCCTGATATAGGTTGCATGTGGTAGGGGGAGTGTTTTGGTTTCGAGGACGAAACCTTTTGAAGGAGGGGAGAGTGTAGAGTACCGGGTCTTCGGATAGCGCGCCGAACACACCGATGGCTCGGAGCAGAGCGTTTGCCTCGGGCATGTTGCTTTTGAGTTTACAGCTTCTGCGTTGATCCGAATCAACCCGGCATCAACTGTAAACTCAAAAGCAACATGCCCGAGGCAAACGCTCTGCTCCAAGCCATCGGTGTGGTCGGCGCGCTATCCGAAGACCCGGTACTCTACACTCTCCCCTCCTTCAAAAGGTTTCGTCCTCGAAACCAAAACACTCCCCCTACCACATGCAACCTATATCAGGAACATCATCAACTCCAACTCTCTCTCAATTTGAAAAGCAGCCGAAAATAGTGGAAGGTCCGAAATTTCCAAAGGACCGATGCCTTCACCCCGATCAAACAAGAACAGGTTCCAGCATCGCCTCCATTTCTGGAGTAGTCCTTCGAAATTTTTCGCCCCGTTCGCCAGTTTCGGTGTTAAAACGGGATAACAAGGAGAGAGGTGTTGACGCTGTCCCTGCTGTGGTCGCAACCCTAAACCACAATCCAACAACTCAACCATGTAGGGGTGCAAAACACCGATCTCAACAACAAGGAAAGGAAAACAAACCAGGTACCATGCGGTCCACTATCCTGGCGCCCTCCAATCGGGCAATCCAAACTCATCCTCTCGATGTGGGTGGTCGTCGCCCTGGCTGCCACGACGTCGTGGCCTCGTCTGGCTGGCGGTAAGTCGTGGGAGCTCCCTCTTCTGGGAAGGGTAGCGGGGGTGCTGTCGCAAGCGGCATTACCGAAAGTACTGCTCGAGGGCATGCTGCCTGAAAGTGTCCCGACTGTCCACACAAAAAGAATCGCCCCTGTCTATGATCACACAGCTGCACTGCATGCGGTCCTCCGCAAATGACACACACATCCTGATACTGCTGCTGGTGCCTCGGCTGTGGGGGACCTCCTGATCTCCGTCTCCTTTGAAATCCACGACCCTCAGACTGGGATGGTGGCGGCCCCGGGGGTCCCGATCCACTAGACTGTCCAAAATCAGGTGATACCGGATGCCTCACCCCGGAGCTGGGTCCTGGCGCTCTGTCCCTCTCTGACATAACCGCTGTGCCTCGGGAAACCCACTGAGCATGCTCAATGGCCGCATCCAAAGTCGGTGAACGGTGCGAGTGAACAAGATAATAGATATCCTGATGCAGTCCTCTCTCAAACAAATCTACCTTCTGAGCCTCATCTGGGGCGACATGTGGCACACTGCTCAACAATTTCTGGAACTCCCGAATGTACTCATGAAGTGGTCGATCACCCTGCTGCAATCGTCGAAGATCCCCTTCTAGCTTCTGCTTTGCACTATCAGGAAAATAGGCCCCGCGTAGCAAAGCTCGAAATTCTGGCCACGTCATCAACTGAACTCCTGGCGGTCCAACTGGGCGGACTCGACGCCACCAAGTCTCGGCATCCCTCTCCAGAAAGTGCGCCCCCAAAAATACTGAACTTGGCTTACCTCGAAGAAGAACGATGCACGCCCTCGCCCTCACGGCCACCAACGGGCGTCCCCAACCAAGAAAACTTCAAAACCCCCTTTTCCTTTCTTCTTCTCCATCTTCTTCTTCCTTTTCCTCTCCTTCTTTCTTTCTTTCTTTCTCTTTTTCCTTTCTTTCTCTTTTTCCTTTCTCTGCTATAGGGGCTACTTTTATAAACAAAACCCAATTAATTAATCAATTAAACAAATCCAAAAAGTCCACTCCAACTCACTTTTTGCCTTCGGGCCCTCCGCCGTTGTCCGGAACCTCCCGAACTCCGCTGTAAATCGAAAGTACATGTGCTCACAGCTTTTTCTCTTCAAAAAGCTCATCCGTTGAGTCGGGGTGCTCAAATCAATTTTCGGCTCCAAAATTGCCAGTTCCGACTCACTTTTTGCCTCCAGATCCTCCGCGTCAGTCCGAAACCTCCCGAACTCCGCTGTAAATCGAAAGTACACGTGTCCACAGCTTTTTCTCTTCAAAAAGCTCATCCGTTGAGTCGGAGTGCTCAAATCAAATACCGGCTCCAAAATTGCCAGTTCCGACTCACTTTTTGCCTCCGGATCTCCTGCGTCAGTCCGGAACCTCCCGAACCTCGCTGTAATCTGAAAGTACACCTGTTCCAAGTGTTCCTGAATCTCCGGCACTCCACGGTGAAGTCGGTAATTTCCAAATCTCATCCTCAATCAGCATACAAAGCCCGGAAAACCCCGAATCGAGCTGGAGCTTCTGCGTTGATCCGAATCAACCCGGCATCAACTGTAAACTCAAAAGCAACATGCCCGAGGCAAACGCTCTGCTCCAAGCCATCGGTGTGGTCGGCGCGCTATCCGAAGACCCGGTACTCTACAAGTAATCCACGTCACTGTCATCCAACATACCCGCCATGTCGGTCTATGGACCTCAGGCACTATCATAATCCCGCTCTATGAGCCGGTGCAAAACAACCCTAACCGCAATAGCCGCAATCCTGCAATGTCCGCAGGAGGGTCCCCTCACGCAATTGCCACGTAGGGATCACGGGTCAATCGGACCACCTCTCCAAAAAAGTATACCTATGCGGTAGCCAAACTGCTGGTGTGTGTGAAAGCGCCAAGAGCATGACGATCACATGATCAAATCCAAATCCTCGTCCCACGACAACTAGTCGCCCAAGTGATGTATAGAAGAAACCGACCCAAAGGTGAAATATAATATTAGCATAAAATTTACCCAAAAATGTTTTTATCCTATTAACATATGACATACATTGTTTACCCACCGAAAAGTACACTTTTCCCCCTTATGCCGCCCAACGGTCGAATAAGTCGCACAATATCCGTGTTTAGTGCACCCTCTTCGGTAAAAGAATTTATAACAATATGCTAAGGTGTCACAATAACCGTGACCGATATCCATCCTACCGACACATCATAGTTATGAGGAAAACAATAAAAGAAGATCAAGGTCAAGTGCTACCGATTAACCGTGTTCCCGACTTCGGATAGGGATACCTACCTCTACCAGACAGTCAACCTGAGCTCGTGACTCCTCTACGAACACCTATGAATCACCCAGATCTATCCAAGGTCCACAAGTAACAAAAATCTAATTCCTACATTAACCGGCAATTTAGTGGTCCCGACCACTGTGCCAAAATTTTCTTTGTTCCAATTTACCGAAACCACCTCCCGGATTTTCGAATAGTCACACCGATCATTTTACCAATCATAATCTACCCCGAACGACTATACCGTCGTTCAGATAAGGACGAATCGTCCATCACGTCTTTATCGCGACATTCACTCATCCGGAGGTCCATATACGCCTCATAACACCCGTAATATCCCTCGATATAAGAAACCATGAAAATATATCAAATTATGCGACAAAGGGGTTCTAAGGGTATACCCACCTGAATCGGCGAACCATCTACTCTAACGATGCTCCCGATCACCAACGAACCTATAAAAGGTCTACCGAGTCAAAACTAGACTCCACAACCCAAGATTACCCATCCAACATTATTGGAACGATCACTTTCCCAAAACTGACTCCCGAAGTCCACCGGAATTACCCGAAAAATCCCCAAACAATCTAATAGGTCACCTGCTATCCCAAAACACACCAAAACAGGTGCCCGGATAGCAAACACTACCCAAAAAGAGAAACCGTGTAAAAACACAATAGTATGTGAGAAAAGGGTTTTACAGGTGTACCGTAATCAACAGACGATGCCCCTGGCGGTCATGGAAAAGATCAGAACAAAAAATGATGTATCGCTGTCCCTGAACACCAAACCGATGAACCCTCGCGTCAATAACCCCTCCGATAGAGAAAACCGCCCTTCGACGCGATCCAAAGACTCCCGGCGGCAATCCGACGGTTGATGAAACGATGGGCAAAGATTCGGGCTCCCACCGTTGCCAGGCGAAGGCCGCGACGAGAAACGGCTAAGGGGAACCACCAACGACGGAAGAACGAGATCGGTTCCGCTAAATGACGACCCGACCAAGACCTTGACGGCGGTAGAGACCGGGCTGCCCAACGGCGCGGGCAACACGTGAATTGGCAACACGCGCGAGCACGGTGCGGGCTCTGCAGCGCGGCAGCGCGACGCACGGCACGGGCACGTGGCGCACAGTAACGCGGGCGCGCGGGGCTCAGCAGCGTGAGCGCGCGGGGCGCATAGTAGCGCGGGCGCGTGACGCTCAACACCGACATGCGGCGCATAGCGGCGCGAGCGGCGCACGCATGCGGGCTTGCGTGGGCGGCGGCGCGCGCACATGCGGGCTGGCCTGCTCTGCGGCGCGCGCATATGGGATGGCCTGCGCGACGGCGCGTGCATACGGGCTGGCTTGCGCTGCGGCGCGTGCATGCGGACTAACCTGGGCATGGCGGCGGCGGCCTTGCGTCTAGGGCAATAGCGGCGGTGGCCTTGCCGCTAGGGCAACGGCGGTGGCGGCGACCCCACGTCGGTCAACTCCGCTCTCCTAAACCGCAATGACGGGGAAGACGACGCGACTCCGATCTCCGACAAGCGTAACGAGGAAGAAGGCGATCAAAACAAGGAAATCGAAAAATAAGGGTTTTCTTTGAACGTCTGAGAATTCTTAATTTTCCACAATTTTATAAGAGATTTTTCGCCCGTTTTCCTCAAAAAGTGTGGCAAAGATCCAAACGTCCTAAATCCATTTGCACGGATTTTGATGCATCGTTAAGCCTTAACGGGTACTGGAAGTCTCCAAAATCACCTCCTAGACTCAATAACTTAAAAATAACATTTCGAAAAATCCGTAAGTCGGATTCACGATCCGATCGCACCGCTGTTCTCTATTTGATGACGTCGATAGAGTGATGACCTTTCCTTCCGACGATCTCACCCAAACATCAGCCCGAACAATTTACGGAGAAAACCCGCGTACCCGTCAAATCTTGTTTCTCACGTTTTCTGGTGCAACCCACATCCTGGATTTAAAAATGGGTTCGACCAACCTCTTAAGCCACATTTCACCAGTAACCGGTGAAAGCCACTCTAAGGAATAAATCCTCAAAAAGTTAAAAACGATACTCTCTTTAAATTTCGAAAAAGACTACTCTTATTCAAAAAATTAAAATTTAACACAATTCTGAAATTCAAAAAAAAATTGCCATTATTACACATGGAAAGATCCTTATTGCAGGTGTTTTTCTACTATTTATAGTAGAATACTCTACCTGCTGTCACGCCCCGGGGTCGAAACTGCGACCCGGGCTCGCTAACAGATCCGCCGCCCATACGGTGAACCCCATATAGACGAAGCGTCAAACCTGCAAAAGAAATATGCTACGCTAAACAGATATCAGAGTTGGAAGTAAACTGCTATAAATAAAATAAATACAACTCCAAGTCCTCACCACAAGTACAAAAGTCGCTCAACTCTGATATAAAAGTACAACTCTACACCTCACTACAAGGTCTCTCAACAAGTAACTCTCAAAATATAAAAAGGGGTACATCTACTCTCTGGATGACGACTGGTAGGGATCTAGCTCGCGACTCCCTTACCTCGGTCTGAAGGAGCAACAACTGGAGCAGCAGGAACAGGAGTAGAAGTCCCTGGGGAAAAAAATACCACGACGGGTGTGAGAACTACATTCCACAGTAGTCCTCAGTGGGTGCCGTCAACAAGCCCAACGGTCTGCCCACTAAGTCTACTAGAGGCATAAGGTAATAAATGAAATACTGAAGGAAAGAGCTGGAAATGAATAACTCTACAGCTACTATGCCCCTATCTAGATGCTCAAAAAGTGGAACAGATGATAACATGGTGCATCTACTAACATATCAGTATAGTCACCCAATCTGAACTGACTGCCTCCTCGGGTCCAGTCAAACATGCGCCTACCTACTGCCGCACATCCTCAACAGGACGGGTCTACCATAGGTATGTCTGTAGCTGCCAAAACTGGCTCAGCCAGAGGGACCGTGTCGACAAGTCACGATAGAAGAACTCAATCTCACGCCGGTTACAACAACCTGGTCTAAACCTCAATCTCAATGCCGGTTACAACAACCCGGTCTAAAGCTCAATCTCAACGCCGGCTACAACAACCCGGTCTCGCCTACTCCGGAGTGGCACTCGAGGGGAGCGACCACCTCGAGTCAAAAGTAACCCATGTCCAACAGCTCTGTCAAGTATCTCAGCCAATGAGGCAAAAGTCGACACAATGCTCAAAGTGGAGACTCACTCAATCCACAATGCAAAATCCCAGCCCCAACTGATGTATATCACTAATCGGTCAAACCGCCCACAGTTCGCGGTTACCGAAATAATAACCCGAGTCGATAATCTGGTGCAATCCCACCCGACTCAACAATATAGCTATACTATCCCCCATCCCTGCTCTCTATCCTGAGCAACAAGGGACACTCGACAGTCGGGACCGCTGTCAACCCAACGGCTCCCTAAAACAGGCATCACTGACAGGATAACTCCACAACTGACACAATAAAGGGTCCGGGAACCCCGAAAGACTAGAACCTACAACCCTAATCAAACAAGAACAGGCTCTAGGCATAGCCTCTCGTTGTTCTCGTCCCAAAGGAAAAATGCAGACCTTGGAACCCAGACCACTCGAATCATCTCGGGTGGTTAAATTTATAGGAAAAGGGTGATATTTCTGATTGAAAGCCATTTGATCTGAAAGAAATCCATATTTAATGATCTTTAGTTCTTTTTAGGAAAACAATTGAAAACAAGTTTTATATCCAAGCCTCGTAGAGCTAATGCCTTTGTCCAATCAAACAAGAACAGACTCGGCGACTCTACGATGCTCGGAAGAAAACATTGGTTGACTAAAATCATATGTGTGTCCAAAAACAGTTCTGGGTTCAAGGTCCTACTATCACTGGTACAAAGCTGCCACTGACACAGTGGCGACAATAAAACAAGAAACCAATACATCTCGGGACCGCCGTCTACCAAACGGCTCCCGCCACAGATGAACGATCAACTGTATCTACCAGACTCCACTCTGCTCCCAAGCACGAGTGCAAGAATGCATCCCACACTAAAAGAAACCCGACCACTCGGCCCACTATCCGGGCGAGTAAAACACTATGTCCAGGAAAGAAAAGAAGTGTGGATATCTAAAGCAGAATAAACCTAGCCCAAGTTGAAGTTTTCTACAGTCTGGCTGAACATGCTGCATATGACGGGGTGCTAGGTCAAATTCCAAGATAATAATAATAATTTTACAGAGTAGGAACAAGAGATCGCATGATCATCATATAACTCTAGAATCAACAGCTATCACATTCTAGCATGCTACACAGGAATATCACCATCATGCATGGTCCTGCTATAGCAGATTTAATGCACATTCCATCATTCTTGGAGACAGGGCCACCCACCTGAAGGTGCACAACTGTCCAGGGTCGTACAGCTAAGAAAGCCCAGAAACAGATATACGAGCACAATCACCAAGCCAACAGTACCAAAGTAGTGTTCAAAGCATCCTGGGTACATAATAGATTCAAGAATTACACTTAATTCCTCAAAATTCCACATATTAAAAATCTGCGAGGAACAGTCCTCTTTCTGCGAAATTTTCACCTGTAAAACAGCCTCCAAAAATTCCAGTAAAAATATTTCGGCGATCCTCGCGAAGTGTAGATGTCGATAGAGCCTTGAAAAGTCAAATTCCGATATCCAGATGCAGAGATAAAAATCTGCGAAGACCTTGCTGTCCAGGAATCTCACACCAAAACAGGGGCTCAGTAAAGCCTCGAAAATCGCGCCAAAGACCCAAATCTAGGCGAAACACTAAACACGAAAGTCGAAGACGTACCTCTCGTGAATCCAACGCCGCAAAAATCGTCCAAAAATACAGTCGGGGTAGCTCTGTAGACCTCTCAGACTGAAGTGCGACGAAAACGGGCCTCCAACTGAAAATCGTCGCACTGCGCTCCGATGCCGAAGTTGTTGACGCTGCGGCTTCCAAAAAATCCGGGCCTCTGCCAGAAGATGCGCAACACGAAGATCTACAACTTTCCTAAAGGGGCCATGGGCAGGGGAGCTCGGGAAAGGGGGCAAAACTCCCTCACAAGATAGCTATTTATAGGCCCAGCCCGAAAATCCGCACTTTGGACTTTTGGCCCAAAGATTCGGGCGCCCGGTACTTCCGGGCTGCTACAGTAACGGGCCCGGCCCGTTACTGTTCACGCCCGGAAATCTCCCAGGCCGCCACGCGTCTCAGCCCCGCGCCCGGACCACGTGAGCCAGCCACTCCCTGTGCGCCACGTGGCACCACGGTCCTCGGCGGGAACCGTGGGCCGCGGTTCACGCCGGGTTACCCGGGTCCATGTGCCAGCCAATGGGAGTGCGCCACGTGGCACCGCGGGGTCCACGGTGCGCCGCGCCCGCGCCGCTGTCGCGCGTGCGTTGACCGCCCAATCAAAGTGAGCCACGTGGACAACCTAAACTCGTTGCGCCCGGTGCAGGAACTATGGCGCACCCGACGAATCCGAAGCTGCCACGTGTCCACCCCCGGTCCAACGTGCACCCGCGCCTTCCTCGTGGACCGCGCCCACTGCGCCTGCCAACCGGGCGCCGCCACGTGGCCCGCACCTGGTACACGCCTCCCGCGGTGGACCGACCGGCCTCTCCTCGGCCCGCCGCCACGCTCCGCCGTCCGCCGCCGCCGCCGGCGCAACTCCGGCCGCCGGAACAGTAACCCCACGCCTCGAAATCCGTGTTTTCGCATCCGGGCTCCGAAAAATACAAGTAAATAGTCCATTCCGCTCGTTTTCGCACGCTGAATCCAAATCCGAGGTCCGTTCTGCCAAATTTCGCTTCTAAAATTTTCCGAAAATTTCCGGAAAAGTAAACTTGATCCATTTTTCACACCGGGTCAATATCTTGATTTCAAAACGCGCGCAGAAACCTCAATCATCCACAACGGGCCTTATGTAAACAATCAAGCTCCCATTTACACCAAGAATCCAATTCTAGGGCCCGACACCCGCACAAACACTCCCAGAAGCTACTATTCCATTCATAAACTCTTAAGTGGGGATTCGGATCCTTACACCTGCGGTTATTGGACGGTTTTTTATCATGGAGAGTATTTCAGCTACATTCCTTGTATTGCGGGATACTCTTTAGCCCATTACTTGCTAGTTACGAAAGTGCCTTCACGTTCTCAGCCGTTTTCGACCAAATCTCGATTCGTTTTTGTGCGTCTCTCTCTTAGCTTTTGGTGCACCACGTGTCCTTTTCCTAGTCTTTCATGTGAGCTAAGCGCATGGATTAGATCGACTACCATCTCGCACTATTTGTTTTGTGCCAGCAATTTGTTACATGCTTTATGGCCTCGGAATGCTTTAAGTAAAATAATATAATTAAGTTTCTTTTTGAGAGAAATAATAATGTAGTATTCTCATTTTTAATCTTAAGTTTGGAATTTGATGCTTGTTTTTCCCCATAAATATGCCTTCTTTTTCATGATTAAGCTAATGCAATGCTTATGGAACCCGCAATGTCCTTTACTAACAAATTAAATTATTCTGTTCAGGTGTTCTTACGTATCTTTCTTATTTAGAATCATCCTAAGTATGCTCCAATTAAAGTTATTCACTTTCTTACTTTATCAAAGTTTAGTATCAGCTTTTTTATTATTTTGAGTCGGTAATCATACTGCGGTATCAAATCAGGAATAACTTTATCTCGTGCTTATCTTAAGCTTTTATGGTGATCACTGTTCTCCTTCTCATTGGTAATTACTTACTTATCTTAAACTTTTATGGTGATCACTGTTCTCCTTCTCATTGGTAATTACTTGGTTTTCTTTCAAATCATGCTTTGGAAGTTTAGCTTTACACTATTTCAAAAAAGATTATTTTGTAGTATTGGCGAACCATTATCTTGGTTATTATGGGATGCAGAGAATTTCGTGCTTATAAATTATTTTTGAGTACGGAACATTTAATTCAACGATTAACTCTATTATAAATGAATGATATTATTAGAATTATTTATAAATCTTTCATAACTTTTTGATATTATTTACGAAGTGATCAAATAGTCTGAAAATTAATTATTTTAATTATTGATGTGGCACATTTGTAAGTTAAACAGTATAGAACAATTTAAATTAGAAAAAATTTTAATATAATATTTTATTTACCATAAAAAAAAATAATATTTTTGATATGAAATTTAAATTTTTTATAATTATTTTTTATAAATTTTTTATTTTCAGATGTGCATATTAAGGTTATTTGTTTATTAGACAAATAAAGTAAAAAAATTATATTTGGTTCTTAGATAGTTCTAATACTGTAAATTTTGTTTAATAAAACTAATCCCCGAATCGGATATTTTATTATCTAAAACAACTTATAAATATAATGATATTTTAGCCTAGCCAGATTATATTTTTAATTATTATTATTATTATTATTATTAATTATTATTGATATTATTTAGCATCATTGACACATGGACATGTTGGAGAACTAGGCGATGTTTGGTTCTTACAAAAAATGGTGGAAACTATATATTTTCTAGCAAAAAGAACAAAACAAAATAAAAAACTTAAATAAAATTTTTATGAAAAATAATTTTTACCGTAGATTTTACTTTTTCGATCAAAATTTCAGAAGCTTTTACTTTCTCGAAAAAAATTTGGCAAAATAACAATGCTACTTGTCCATGCAATCTAAAAAAAATTTATTTTATAAATAGGAGGGATGGAAAATATTTTTTTGACAATTATTTTAAGGGGTTTTTTTTTTTGAGAAATCGAACGGCACATGGAAAAGAAGCTTCTAACTAATGGAAATTGTCTTATCTGACTTTAAAAAAAAGTGCGTGGTGCAACTTTTACTTTTTTGTTTTTTTTTTTGACATATCAACTATTTCCATTTGTTTGAATAAAAACGGTCAAGAATAGAGTAGTAAGCTGGTGCAGAACGCGCGCGTGGAACTATTCTGGCAAAAATTACCTTATTAATTAATTACCATATCGTAAGCTTGTAAACAAAGCAATCTCGCTTTAGAGCAAGCAAATAAAGAAACATAGAGATAAAAGGGACCAACATGTACTACATATGGCATGATTAATGCATGTTTGAGCAAAAACCTCATAGAACGTAATGTTTATGACTTCTATTAACATTGGACTTTCACTTGTTTGATTCCACTTGAACAAGAAGCTTGGTGACAAATATAAAATACTTTAACAAGAAGTTTGGTGACAAATATACAATCACCAATTTATTGCACCATTAGTTTATTGCACCATTTTTATCACTTTTTCACTTTGATCCTTACGTTTTTTTTTTTTTTTCTTCTATGTATATTTCGTTGCACTAGATTTCAACTATATAAATTTTTATTAATTTTGATAGAAATAAATCACGTTAATCTTAATAAAGTCACGTCCGTTTATATAAAATACAGTTATAGTTTGATGCTCTCTGTCAATGTTGACATGGCTATTTTTTTTTTTCAAGCTTTTGAAAAGCTTGATTAACTGCTTGGCTCAATGACGATGATGCCGCAAGCTCCGAAAGAAAGAGACAATTAATTAAGGACAATGCTACTTGTACATTCCTAAGTGGGGTGTACATCCTACATTCTATTCATTCATGGATGAAAATTAATTTATCGGTCACTTCAAAGTGACCGGTAAAATTCATTCCATTTTTAAATGGATGGAATGTAGAATGTACACCCTACTTAGGAGTGTACAAAAAATATTTTCCATTAATTAATAAACATATTGTGCGACGCCAAAGCCGTGTAGAGGAGGATGTGATATCTTGGGTGATGAAATTTGTTATGCGCGATGGTTATGCTTACGAGAGAAAATATTTAGAGGTCAAAATAAAAATAATAATAATAATAATAATAAACAAGGTGGAAATCAGGATTGCAATTAATCTCAATGATTGGGGTGAGGAAAAAAAAAAAAAAAAATTGGTTACCAAAATGGAATAGCAGATAAAGGTTTGGGAATGTCCCGGTCACTAAACGAGTAATGATGGATTTTAGTGTGAGGTGTGGGCCCAACTATCCATCAATCACTTAGTAGACTTCCATTCACAATATTATTGTGAGACACAAAAAAGTGATCCCAATATAATTAAAACTTCAAAGGGGTCAATGTTATTCAAAACTTCTACACAGTCAATGTATGGAGCTTCAACTAAATTCCTTAATTTGCCCTTCTTATGTCATGAGACACATCAGATGACATAAGTTGATGTGAATTTTTTTTTAATATATAAAAGTCATATACAGAGATGATATAATGCAGGTCCGCTAGCTGATATTTAAAGATGCAGAGCAATATTGTACATTATTATTATTATTACTATTTTTTTTAGAGAGAAAGATAATATATTATTCGTTTTATTTATTTTTAAAATAAATTTAGTTAAAATTATGAATTAATTAGTTTTCGAATTCCGGTCTCGAATATCAATCATCAAATTTTTTATCATTTACGCTAGGAACTGTTTCACTTATTTTTTTTATTTGTTAAAAAGAAAAAAACTTCCATTGTATTTTAATTTTGAAGTACATGTTATAGACCTTATCTGGCCTTCTTTTTGGATTTGCTTTTAACAATAGTAAGTTTTAGTAGAGTGCTGATGACCAAAAAAAAGAAAAAAAGAAAAAAAGAGTAAGATTTTGTAATGAGCAACGCTACATGTACACCCCTAAAGGGGATGTACATCTTACACCCACCCATCTAAGGGTGGGGAGGTCACTTCACAATTTGTGAAGTGATCCCTCACCACACCCCACCCATTGGATGGGTGGGGTGTGCGATGTACACCCCCAAATGGGGTGTACAAGTAGCATTTTCCTTTTGCAATTGTGAAAAGTATCTATAAATATAGTGATTTTTTACTCAACTAAGACTTAGATTCTCCTGCAAGAGGATATTAATTAACCAATTAGTGGTTATCCTTGTATTTCGATTTGTTGGTTTCAAGCTTTTCGAATTTTGATTTCTTTAATTTATTAATGACGAGAATTCCAAAAATGTGAAAAATTCAACCAACATAACAAAATGGAAAGACCATAAACATTAATTTTACAATAATTTGGTAAATTTTTAGAAGAATTTCTCAAAAAGCATTACCAACTTTCATGCAGAGAAAGAAAGTAATTTAAATTTTATCCTATGATCTACGTACTTTCTGTTAATACAACCGAATAAATTAAACCATATATACCATTACCACAAGTTCTAATAGAAACTGGAAAATTTGAAGAGTTTAGCTTTTGGAGTTGGCGCCAACAAAATCTAAAATATATGTACCTGACCAAGAGCAGGTATTAATTCCGAAGTAATACCACCGACTATATTATCCGAATTTGAAGGGCTCGTTTGGTAACGGGTTAAGACAGAACTAGCTAATTCAAGGATAAGTATAAAGTACGGAACTAGTATACAAAAGCGTTTGGAATGGTTCCATAGATAAGAAATTTTGTGTTTGGTATGATATTGAGGAATAAGATGAATAAAGAGTATTAGTTGGAATAAATTATCTTTTTGCCCTCAACTTTATTATGTAATAATGAAGTGAAAGAGGATGTCTCGGTAGATATGAGAGGGTATTTAAGAAAAAAGAAAGAGGGTGATTGGGAAGAGTGAGAACAGTAATTCCAGCTTATTCTAGTTATACTGAAACAAGTTATACCGATTGATTCTAGATGCGTTTGGTAAAATAAGGAGGATATACCCCTTATTTCTTGTTGTAGTCCCAAAACAAACGGGAAGAGTTTAGATCTATTTCTTTTAGATTGATCATTTCACATTGGCTTATAACTTCAAACCATGAGTGCAACAACAACTATTGGAATCCAGTTGTAAAGGTGACAACGAAGGGTTTAATTACGACCGTACATTATTGTTTTGATTCTTTTTTAAGTCAAGTCCTTTTCTTCTTTTAGCTACTAAGAATTCCTTCATCGTAGAAAAGAAGGACCAAATAAAACCACGAACTATAGGTTTTGTTATTAATTTTTTTTTTTTTTTTATCAAATGTTAGCTAGTTAATAATATATTTATTCAAACTATTTACTGTTTATTAATTAAATATTAAGTTTGAAATTTGACTTATTAATAATATTACGAATGATTTTTTGAACAACTGATAGTGTTACTTAAAAAAAGAATATATTGTATCTGTGTCTTATATGTCTTATATATATATATATATATATATATATATATGGAAAATGCTATGTGTACACCCCTTTCGGGGTGTACATCATACACCCCACCCATCTAAGGGTGGGGGTGTGATGATGGGTCATTTGATGTGACCCGTAAAAAATATCGCCACCATTAAAATGGTGGAGGTGTATGATGTACACCCCTTCGGGGTGTACATGTAGCATTGCTCTATATATATATATATATATATATATATATATATATATATATATATTAAAAAGTGGTCTAAACTATAAGCAAGAATCTAGCATGGTCAACATGAATGGCCAATGGTAACTCTTAAATCATCTGAGTATAGATTTACTTGCAATGATCAAGCAATTTAGCATTTTTAGGAGAATAGACCAAAGCTCCTTTTATAGGTGTTTCAATATTAGGAAAAATTAATCTTCTGATTTGCCAACTTATATTCACGCATTGCTAAGGTCAATCTTACATATAACAATCACTGTCCTCTTGGTTGTTATTGTTGAATTTTAATTGAGTTTTATAGTAATTTCAAACTTATTTTGGCCTTTGAATTTTTCTGGACGGCCCAATATTCTTGGGCTTTACCTAGTAGCCCAAACTCATTTTTCTCTGCATGTGATGTTTAGTTCCACATCAAAAACTCATCATATGTAGAAGGGGTTTATATACTCTTTCATTTTGGCATGTGTTGGCTAGGAAAAAGTGAGAGCAAGGCTTCTCCTAAACACACCCGCGCACGGCACGAGCTGAGTCGGATCGGGCGGGCGGCGCGTGTGATCTTGACCCTATTCTTTTTTATTTTATTCTTTTCTTTTTGCTTGCCTTAACACCTACTTGGGAAGTATCATCTCGGACTACCCAAGAATCTTTCTTGGAAAGTGGCTTGTGGGCTGCCCAAAGGAGCTACCCGTTAGACCTTGTCCCTGGTGGGTTAATGGGCTCTCTCTTTGAGCTTTATATATATAGAGCAAGAGGAGTTGGTTAAGGTACGAGCTACAGTATTCTCTTCTCTGTTTTACAGTGCTATACTACACTGAGGTTTTCTTTTTACTACTTCGATCTTTTAGTTTTGCTAGATCTCTGAAAAGCCGTTGGGTTCGCTACGCATCATTCGGGACTCGTGCCAACGGAGTGGACCGTGGTCGTTGTATCGCTAGGGGTGATTGACACAGCCTCGCACGTGGAGGAACAATCTCACTTCTAGGACAGTGCTAACGCACGCCTCGACATTCACATGTCTCATCTAATTTTTACTATATTTTTATTAACAGTATAATAAAAATTGCATGATAGTATCTTTAAATTTAAATTATTTGACTAAAAAAATTAATTTTAAAAAAAAATTTCAACGGTTATCTAGTGCTGATATGATGATCCCATAATTTTCTTTTATCTAGATTTACATTAATTTATATTTCTTATTTGGATGTTTATAATATGGTTAAGAGCAATGCTATATGTACACCCCCAAAGGGGGTGTACATCTTACACCCATCCATCTAGGGGTGGGGGGTCACTTTACAAATTGTGAAGTGACCCTCTCGCCACACCCCACCTATTGGATGGGTGGGGTGTGTGATGTACACCCCAAATAGGGGTGTACAAGTAGCATTTTCTTATGGATGCTAGATGTATATCCCAAATGGGGCCCAAATGGGGTGTACATCTTACACCCACCTCATCCTGGGGTGGGATGAATTTTACTCGTCACATCGATGTGACGAGTGAATGAATACCCATCCCAAGATGGAATAGATATAGGATGTAATCCCATTTGGGGTGTACACCTAGCAATGCTCTTATAATATATGGCTAGAGCCCTTGAATTTTTTGGGTGTGAAAAATCTGATTGTACTTTGAGCTTTTGGGGATTTAGAAGCCGCAAAAAAAAAAACAAAAAAACATAAAAATAAAAAATATATTTTGGGGATTTAGAAGCCGCAAAAAAAATAAAAAAAAAACATAAAAAAAAAAATATATATATTTTTTTTCTGAAGAAAGTATATATATATATTTGCTCTCTGGTTTAGAAAATTTTGTTGTGATACAAATTCAAAATAAGATAATCTTATTTTCACAGATAAAGAGCATCTACCAGCAGATCGATAGTGGTTAAAAAAAAGAAAAAAAAAAAAAATCTATCGAGAAAGTGGGAGAGATTACAATGAATCAAACTCCTTTTACATGGAAATAATAATAAAAGTTTGACTGTGGATTGAGAGAAGCATGCTTTAGACTTCCCTTTACTTTTGTTTTCCCATATAATATTATTTTGGCATATCCTATCCAAATTAACTTTCCAAGATTAGATTTACTTGTCACATTAATTACAACTAACCACCCTCTTTTTCATTCCACAAAACTGCTAAAATATATTGACACTTCTGCATACTTAATTTAAACTCATTCTCAACAATTATTTTTCCTTCACTTTCTGACGCATAACCGCGTATGAAAAATTCAACGCATGATTCCACTAATTTATACCTATATATGATTTCTCTTATTTTTTTGCCACGTGTAACCATTTCCTTCATCTATACAATTGAGAATTTTCTAACTTTTCTTATTCCAAACTCCTAATAAATTAATTGTAGACTCTTTTTATTCTCAAACTCCCAATGAATTAATTGTGGACTCTTTCCATTCCCACCCCCCAATGAATTAATTGTGAACTCCAAACCTAATGAATCACTTATACACCTAAAATCAAATTCTATATGATTCACACCCAACCACAAAAACTCTTATACTATGACCAACATCATTCTCTCCTCTCTCACTCTCCCTATTTTTGAGTTCTTCTCCTCTCTCTCTCTCTCTCTCTCTCTCTCTCTCTCTCTCTCTACGCCACCACCTCCCTCTTCGCCATCTCCGTCGGCAACAAAGCCCTCTTCCTCGACCCCTCCACCCTCGATTCTTACTTCTTCCTTCCCGCCGTGAAGAACCTCCAAGCCTTCTTGCCCTCATCCTCCTTCTCCTCCTCCAAGGTTAAAATTTTTTACTCTCGATCTCATCGAAACTCTACACTGCCGTAACTCATAGAACGTGAGCTCTCTCTCTCTCTCCCTCTTTTTCTAAATTTTATTACATTCCCACATATGCCTTAAATTTTAATCCCGAATAGATTAATCTTTTACTCTGATTGGTGCTATAGGTTCTTATGTTAGGATTGAAAATAATTTTTTTATATATATTGGAAAAGATGTTTTAAAACAGTGTTTTAAATTATTTTATATAATCTTTACTTCTGTATTTATATTATAATAATAAAAAATATAAAAATATTTTTTTAATAATATTTATCCGTCGCATCGCACGGTTAACTACACTAGTTATTATTTATTTACTCAAAAATTTATTTCCTTGCATAACGTGTCCTTGTCTTATTGATGTTTACCGGTGCTCAATACTCGGTGTGTGAAGCACCATTTAAGCAAACTAAAATTTCGTGTATAGTCCGGTTCCTCGGGGATTGAACATGCCGCTATTGTTATTATGATCTCATGCGGTGTAAATATTGGCATTTAATTGTCACGTATCAAATTAGATAAATATTAACAGATAAAATTCTAAATAAAATAAAAAAATTATTTCTTTTATATTATAAAATAAAATAAATAATTATAATTAACAAACTGTTCGGGCCGAAATGCGTCGCTGACCGTTGACCTGTTCTTGTCCGCGATTGGCCTCTGAACTGATCCTTTGATGTGATGCGTCGTGTGCCAAACTATTAGGCCGAGAAAGGATCTTCTCGACCGGATTCTTCTCAATCAAACTCCGAATACGGTTTGGCCTGGAGGAGTAGAACTAAAACGACAGGGTATTGATCAACACGGCCGGAACAATCGGTTCGCTTTGTATTGCTTGAGAAATGGTTACAAGGGACAGATTACAAGTAAGATACTCACGGTAAGGAAAACTGTAAATGCTGATAAAAAAATATATCTAGAAAAGCGGTAAATTTAGTATAGAAAAACTGTAAATGCAGGTGGAATAGTAGGGGTGGTCACTGGCTTGCGAGATTGTAGAACCCTTTTTCTAAGAAGATTCGCTTATTTATACATTTACGACTCCTCTTAGAATTAATCGCTATTTTAGGTAACGACATATTAGACAAAAAATTATTGGGAATAACGACGTATTTTTGAAAAATTGTTACGTATTCCTCCCTCGGTCTCAAAATCAATAATAGCTTATTTCTGTCTACGTTGATTCACATTGCACGTTATTCAGTTACGAGATTTGCGCCTATGATTTTTTCCGTTTAATCTTAGGCGTTATTTATTTTTTTATTCTCGATCCTTATTCTTAATCGGCTTATAAAGACGATGACCGATTATTTATCTTATCCTCAATCGGCTTATAAAGCCGATGACCGATTATTCATCTCGATCCTTATCCTAAATCCTTATCCTAAATCTTAACCGATTATTTATCTCGATCCTTATCCTCAATCGGCTTATGAAGCCGATGACCGATTATTTATCTCGGTCATTATTCTCAATCTTAACCGATTATTTATCTCGGTTCTTATCCTCAATCGACTTATGAAGTCGATGACTGATCCTCAATCGGTTTAAAAACCCGATGACCGATTATTTATCTCGATCCTTATCCTCAATTTTAATCGATTACTTCAAATCAGTTGACTTGTTGATAGATTTTCACGCCACTTGCCATATTTGATTCGGTTCAATTGGCTCAGTCATATCGACCGTACCACTTGCCACGACGATTTTTTTTGGTTTTAATAATGCGCCCTCGGCAATGGCATGAAGTGATATTTAGGCGATTGGCGATAACTCAATTACTAATCGGCACGTGTGATATGTACTGTCACGCCCCGGAGGTTTAAAATAAGCGGAAAAACGTGTACGTTTTTTTTTTTTTTTTTTTTTTATAAGTACACCCATCGAGCACGTGCGCAGATCCGCCACATATACAAATTCACCCCGCAAACAGACGGAGTCTCCTTTGTATATGCACGGCGTCGCAAGCATAAATCGTATTTTAACCACACTAGCCAAGAAGTTAAGTTGAGGGAAAAAATATCATCATGCGCAATAACCAAACCGGCCACCTACATTTTGAAAGGATAAATCCACGGGTTGTAAAACGGTGCCCACATGACACCTAAATTTTATTAAACATTTTCGCAATCTTTTTACTTGATTTGAAAAGGGTGGCCGAAACAACAACTAGTAAGGGAAAACGTTCATCCACGATAAAATACAGTTCAGACCTAACATCCACAATAATGCATCACACGCACTGTAGAAACTCGAAATATTTTATTTTTAGTCAATTGCCAGTGTGCGAGTTGCACGATTTACGAGACAAAAAGGCTATTTTCCAATCCGGACATGATCTTGGAAATCCGAGTTGACCGTTGCGATCGTCTCGTCAAACCGAGCGAGATTCATATTCAGCACTTTTCGATCTGACGGTCGAATTTTCCAGAATTCAACTAAGAAGTGGACGAATCTCGCGACCAATGTAACAGTGTCCTCTGCGCACAGTGCACTTAAGTGAGTTACTGTAGATGAACAGTAACCCTGGTTTTCGAGACCCCGACGAATACAACGTTGACTAATTCACTGTTCGGAGTCCGAATATAGTGATCCAGGTAGTCATTTCGAACGGTTTCGTCGTTCTGGACACAATGGCACTGACGGAATTTCTGTTTGACGGTTCTAGAGCCTCGAAACACACGATAACTGTGTTTCGGTACAGTATAAGATGGAATTTAAAAATTGTGGAGCAAAATTTTAGCGAACCAAAATCGCCACCTGATAGGTTTCGTCGAGCCGGACGTCGTGGTGGTGTCAGATTTTCAGTTTGAAAGTCCGGTTGTCTCGAAAAGCGTGAAAACAGTGAAAAATACAACAAATTGCGCGATAAACCCTAGTTCTTGCCTCGTTCTACGTGCCACTCCCTAGTTAGGGACCTAAGTGTGAAACTAAGTCTACTGTGAGGGACTTAGCTTCTAGGATTCAAAGGTTGAGGGGTGTAAACGAAATTTACATATACCTATATATATAGGTACCCTCGGCTAGGGTTTCCCCAAAAACCCTAAACCCATAGCCTTTCCCCCAGCCGCTGTTCCAACGGAACCCCTTCCTCTCTGCCGTGCTCCCCGGAGCCTCCCCGCACCGGCCGCCGGCGGGAGCAAACTATCGCCGGATTATCGTGTTGCGGCCGAGGATGATCCCAGGCTTCATGCAACCGATAAAACCAAGATCAAAACCGTTCATTCTCTTCCTTTTGGTGACTGCAAGCTACCATTAAAATATGGAGTTGATCGGTGAAGAATCCACGGAGATCGGGGATGCCCTAGAACGGGCCAATGTTGAATCGCGGCCGTTCCTCGCGGTACGGCGCCGCCGCAGCCCCATGCCGCCGGGAAACTACCCAGCAGGCACCAGGGGACCGAGAGGACTACCTTGGTCCATCTTGCGCCGGCCCAGACCTCGCCGGCCGGAATCCACCATTAGAGGTGGCCGGAAAACACAAATTCTGAAGAACTTGATCTCCGGCGATCGCCGGAGCTCCGTCAAGTGGGAAAGCAACCTGGGTAGGGTCCCTTGGTCCGTAGGAAACTCCCCATGCACTTGCATGGGAGGTTGAACATGGGGTTTCTTCCCTCGGAGATTGCACCCATGTCGTGGCCGAGCCTCTTCTCCGGCCATCGCCGTCGTCTTGGGTCGCCGGCCGACCACCCAGGTACTCACTAACCAACTCTAGCAAGGTTCCCTTCCATCTTAGAAACCCCAGAAATTCTTACTTGCAGAGGATCAAGCTCGGGAACAACTTAGTTATTGGTATATGTATAATGCCCACAAGGTGTTTGATAAAATGCTTCAAAGAAGATTTAGTTGGAATTAGGGTTTACATTGAATATGAAAGTTGTTCAAAATAATCCCCTGAGCTTGATGCTCGCTTCAGACCAAGATGGTTCTGTGTGGATTAAAATTTGGAGCAATGAAAACTTGTATGTTTGTAAGGATCTGGTTCTGGTGGAACCAGCAGGTCTGGGCTGCAAAGGAGGTGAGCCCCAGTGTCCTTGCACTGTTTAAAGACACTTTCATATACAAAGTTCGTTTGTTTGACGATCGGATTAAAAGTTGTAGTGTAATCAACCTTTTAAAGTAATGTTGAAACAAAACTAAGTTCCGGGCTATTAGAGAAGCCGCGACAGTGTATTCCTAGCTATTTTGGGGTCACTGGACGCGATGCTCGCGTTGGATTTAGGTTTTGAAGACTCGGAGAAACAAAAATTCATTAAGGCTATGTTAGTAAGGTATTTTATGGCCCGAAGTTTTCCTCGGGTCCCGTGCTGCTGCAAATGAGTGAGCACGGTGTTCAGCAAGATAAATGTCACCTGCTGGAAGTGACGGTTCGTCAAAATTAATTTCCAGTTGAAAGAACGAGCGAAAACAGTGCTCAAATGACGCTAAAAATGTGAATTCTAGAAACCCTTGGGGTCTAAATGCAATTTTGGCACTGCATACTGTTTAGAACAATGTATAAATGTTTCCTAAACTTTTCTTTAGGATTCCAACGGTTCTCGTTGACCGGGAATCGGATTTCGATCGATAAATCGGAGATATTCTCCCGTTTAAGCTTCGCGTTGCTGTCGTGTCGTCGGGATGGGTATGTGTGAGTCTAGTTCTGACTACAGTCTCTGTTCAGGGCCCAGCAGTTCAGCACCAGCCTCCTGGTAGTCCAGCGGGAGTTCGGGATCGGCCTTCTTTCAGGTGGGTTTTATTTTTAAGTCTTAGCATTTAACTCTATCATGTTGGACGGGGTCAATCTTATGCGTATGTGGGTTCTTTTGCCTTGGTGTTTAGCGTCGGTCTTTGGCAGTCATTTCACTTTCGTTATTACATGTTAGCGGGGTACCTTTGAGCACACGTGTTACCATTTTTCTTTGGATTATACATGATAGCAGTTATAGCTTACTCTTATTTATACATGATAGCGGTTATAGCTTACTCTTGTTTATACATGATAGCGGTTACAGTTTACTCTTGTTTATACATGATAGAGGTTATAGTTCACTCTTGTTTATACATTATGATGCTGACATGATAACGGTTATGGTTACTTTGCTCGAGACTGCAGCACGCGCACCCGCGGTTTGGCCACCGCAAAGGGTGCGCTTTTCCGAAAAAGTGGTCTATGACCCGTGTATACCCACGAGGTGACGTAGTGGGGCCCCTTATTAGTTGTGGGGTTTGAGGCGCCTGTTACGGCATTTTGGTATTGGCATATTTCGTGAGTCAAGTCAGTGAGTTGAGTCGGAGTCTTAAAGGGATCAAATTGTCAATCAGCATTCAAAGACTTAGAGAAGATTCAACAAGAGCTCAAGTTGACACTCAGTGTCTTGAATCTTGAAGATTGAAGTTGAAGAATTGTGGATCAGTTACATCAATCTCAAGAAGAAAGTATTCAAGAGGATCAGGTATGTTTAACTAAATAATTGTGGTGATCCGAATACTTTCTTATAGTGTAGAAACACTTGGATGAACTTTTAATTGCATAATAATCAAAAACTGGTGTTCGGACTTGTTCAGGATCCGGATCAGAGCCAACGATCCGGATCCCGAAGGTTGTTGCTTCATACAAGACTTCGATCCGGATCCATGCAATTTCCGATCCGGATCCCGAATGTTAAGTTTTCTGATTTGTATGAACGATCCGGATCGGGCAATGCGATCCGGATCCCGAACCATGGTATTTCTGGAATCGTCATTCTCGTTACGACGATCCGGATCGCAATAAATCTGATCCGGATCGCCGTCCTGAAAATTTCCAGATAAGGTATGTTTTTGATTCTTATCTCTTTCCAAAGGTTTCTAAACTATAAATAGACATTTAGGGTTTCTCAAAAACGAGGGAGCTACGGCCGATCTTTTTATAAAACTCTTGAGAGCAACCCTAGAGGCTAGGTTTTTATCGTTCTTCTTTATAGCCTCTTTTAGGTCAATTCGATGGTTCCTTCAAGAACATATCTTTGGTCGAATTGATCTAATCTTTGCTTAGAGATTTCTTCTACGGTTCTTCATTGATAATCTAAGCAAAGGATCACCATCGAAGTCAATATTCTTATCGACTGAGTTTGCGTCGTGGATTCGACGTGGCATCGTGGATTCGGTGTGCTAAAGGCGTTTCGTGGATTCGAAGCGTGCGTTCGTGGATTCGAACGTGAGCAGTGGACGGGCAAAACGGTGGAGCGCGAGGTCCAAGAAATTGAAGGAGGGGTTAAATCCGTGGAGACGGTAATCACCTTGTTATTCTTCTTTTCTTAGGGATTGTTATTGCGTGGATATCCAACCGGTCAGCGCAAGGTCCGAAGAAGCTGAAGGAGGGGTTGAGTCCGTGGAGTTGGTAATCACCTTGTTATTCTTCTATTCTTATTGGATTGTTATTGCGTGTTGGTCCCGTGGTTTTTCTCCTGGATTGGAGTTTCCACGTAAATCTCGGTGTGCTATTTTTATTTTCCGCATTGGTTTTTATTTTGCACTGAGATTGAGTTTTTAAGTATTACACCTATTCACCCCCCCTCTAGTTGTTTGATAGTACCTATTTAGATCCTTGTGGATCCTATAAAAACATACAATTGGTATCGGAGCGGGTTTTAGGTTTATCTATCATGTTGGGTGAAAGTGGTAATATTTATAGACCTCCTCTTTTTGATGGGACTAATTATTCTTATTGGAAAGTGCGGATGAGAGGTTTTCTCATCGCAATTGATGAGCGGGTATGGCAATCCGTGGAATGCGGTTGGGTGCATCCTGTTGAGGAAGTAGGAAATTCTACTACCCCAAAACCTCGCTCTAGATGGTCCAAAGAGGAATTTGAAAGATCTTCTTACAATGGGAAAGGTATGAACGCTTTATTTAATTCTCTTTCCTCGATTGAGTTCACACGAATTTCCGCGTGTGAAACCGCGAAGGAAATTTGGGATATTCTCAAAATTACACATGAGGGTACTAATCTTGTAAAAATTCAAAAGCTCCAGATGCTTACAAGTCAATTTGATTTTATTCATATGGAAGAGCATGAATTGTTTACAGATTATTACACTAGACTTCAAGATGTAATAAATACATGTGCTAATTTAGGAGAAAAGATCCCGGAGTCGAAAATTGTAAGAAAGATACTTCGGACTCTTCCGGAACGGTTTAGGGCAAGGGTTACCGCCATTGAAACCGTTAGTCATCCGGATGAGATGAGTGTAGAGGAATTAGTAGGTGCTTTGCAAACTTATGAAATGACTTTTCCTACTAATCAAGTTTCTTCCAAGTCTTCTTCTAAGCTTACAGGTATTGCATTCAAATCAACAAAGGAAGAAGATAGCGAATCCAGTTCCGACGATGAAATCCTTTTTGCCGATTTTGAAGAACAATTGGCGCGGATCGTAAAGAAATTTCGTCGGAAGTTTTGGAAGAATCGAACCGATGGATCTTCATCCACGAAACTATCTAAAGGATCATCGGGTTCTAAATCCTCTAATCTCAAAAGCTTTGCAAAACCCTCTAAAGAAAAAGAAAAAGATGATTTCGAAGGGGAAATCCAATGCTATCGATGCAAAGGCTATGGCCATTTTTCAACGGATTGTCCTTCTCCGAAATCATATAAAAAGAGGGCTTTGCAAGCAAAAACTTGGGACGATTCTACTTCTAATGAATCGACCTCAAGTAAAGAGGAAAAAATCGTTGCTTCTCATGCCTCTCATTTTCCCTCTTCTAATAATTGTTTATCATCTTTAGTCACTGACTCTACTCCTTTGATTTTGTATGAAACATCAACAACCGGCGGAGAGTCATCAAGTGAGGGGGAGTCGGACGAGGAAGAACTCGTTGAGGCATATCAAAAACTTCTTGCGGAATCTAAGAAGATGGCCAAACATATCAAGAAGTTGAGAAAGCAACGACTTGACAATCAAGACGAGAATCATGCTTTAAAGATAAAACTTCATGATCTCGAGGAGGAACAAGGACATTTATTGAATAACAATAAAATCCTCCAAGAAAAGCTAAACCAATCGGAGACAAATGCTAAATCATATACGGACAAGATTGGTTTTCTAGAAAAACAGTTTGAGGAGATTCATGTCACCAACCAAGCTTTGACCAAGCAAGTTCATGAACTTAAATCCGACATACAAAGGCTTTCAACTGGTTCCAAGAAACTTGATTGTATGTCCGGATTAGGTCAATCGAGCAAGGTTGGTTTGGGATTTAAAAAGAACCAAACTGTGAAGGCTTCAAGTTCCACAACTAAATTGAAAGAAAGAACTTGTCACCTATGTGGACTTGAAGGACATTTGGTGAAGGATTGCCCGAAAAAGAGAAAGAAAAATCCTTCGGCAACTTCATCTACGGAGCGGACTCAACGGACTCAAAAGACACATCAAGTTAAAAGAGTTCACTCAATCCATCAAAGGTCCGAGCCACATCATCAATCATACAAGTGGATCATTGCAAGGCAAAGACCTAAGGTGGATCAACAGTCAAAGCGGACAACCCCCGGCCACAACGAATCAAGACAACCCAAAATCCAGCGATTTTGGATTCGGAAAGGTGATATCTTTCCTTGTCTTAAGTTCTAAATAGCTTATGACTGTATGTAATGCTTTGATTGGTTTTCCCTTCATATCTTTCTTAATCTTTGCATTACATGTTTTTCAATGCTCTTCGTTTTTATACTTTGTTTTTGAACAAAAGGGTTTTTACTGAACAAGTGCATTGAATAAAAAGGGTTTCACTTTCAATCACTCCAATTTAATTGTATATGGATTATCAACTTTACTCCATAATCATAATCTTGAAGATACTTCATTATAGGAGTTTCTGATATTATAAGCATCAAATTTTAGAAATCATGTGTGATCTTTAGATGCTTAATCTATCTCGGTTGTGCGAGTTCATTGTGATAAACGTGAGACAACCGATAGACTAAAATTTGGGATTTAATTCTTTCACGTAAGAGATTGCATTCTTACAAGGGTATTGAAATGATTTGCAAAAGATGTGGAAAGAGTTACATCCGAAAGGAGTGTGAAAACTACCACCACATGCTGGAAAGAGCTGCCACCCCGGTCGTCCGGTTTGTGTGTGAAGCTACCACATGTTATGGATGCTTGATAGTATTTTATGAGAAAATCTTTAGTTGAAGAATTTGGAGATTTATATGCAAAGCTCTTATATTTTGAATAATCTCCTGGTTGGTATAAGGTGGGATAGTTGAAAGATGCTCAAAGAGCCTCCCTTAGGTATTTTAGTGCTTATCTCAAATTTGAAAGGGTAAGAAATCAAATTGATGTCATTTGGAAATATCTGTAAGTCATCTTTGTACATCCGTTACATCTTGATAGACTTTGGATCTCAAGATTATTTTTGATGACTTGTGTTTGATGAATATAACATGAAAAACGGTTTATAATGTTTTACCTTTATTTTTCATGATTTCGGAGTAAATCTTTTTAATTTTTGTAAAATTAATTGGATTGAATGACATCTATGTGATCTCATATTATTTTCAAGCACTTAAATTGTTTTCTTGATGGAATACAAATCGGTAATTCAATTATTTCAAAATCTGGATTTGTTTCAAGAAATTATTTGATTTTTGCTTTCTGGTACCGGTACGAAATCTGCATTTTTGTTATATACCAGAACTGAGCTTTTATCTCTCTTTCTCCATGAACTAATTTTGTTTGTAATTTCCTTTTGTCTAGTATGTTCACTGTTTGACAATTTGTGACAAAAAGGGGGAGAAGAGAAATGACGGAGATAAGATCATCAAGAGAGGATAAACGAAACGAAAATGGAAAAATGGGGGAGAACGAAAAATGATGATCGTATCACAAAGGGGGAGAACAGAGATGCTCAAGATAGGGGGAGACAAAGAAAAAATTGAAAGAGCAGAAAAACAAAAGAACCAAAAGGAAGACGGATCAAATGTAGGATTGTAATTTCTAACGACTAACGTTTGATTTTGTTTGGAGTTTTGTTTTGCAGGAATTACATCACTTTAAGGCTCCAAGTCCTAAGTCATAGAGTATGTTCTAGGACTGTTTGGTTCAAATGTAATTTTGTATTTATTGGATCTTTCACGCAAAGAAAATCAATGTTTTGGTGATGACATTGAGTTTCGATGTTTTGGTTTAAGATGAGTGACTTGAGCGTTTTTATGTATTTTGGGTTTTGTCACGAAATTGCCAAAGGGGGAGATTGTTACGGCATTTTGGTATTGGCATATTTCGTGAGTCAAGTCAGTGAGTTGAGTCGGAGTCTTAAAGGGATCAAATTGTCAATCAGCATTCAAAGACTTAGAGAAGATTCAACAAGAGCTCAAGTTGACACTCAGTGTCTTGAATCTTGAAGATTGAAGTTGAAGAATTGTGGATCAGTTACATCAATCTCAAGAAGAAAGTATTCAAGAGGATCAGGTATGTTTAACTAAATAATTGTGGTGATCCGAATACTTTCTTATAGTGTAGAAACACTTGGATGAACTTTTAATTGCATAATAATCAAAAACTGGTGTTCGGACTTGTTCAGGATCCGGATCAGAGCCAACGATCCGGATCCCGAAGGTTGTTGCTTCATACAAGACTTCGATCCGGATCCATGCAATTTCCGATCCGGATCCCGAATGTTAAGTTTTCTGATTTGTATGAACGATCCGGATCGGGCAATGCGATCCGGATCCCGAACCATGGTATTTCTGGAATCGTCATTCTCGTTACGACGATCCGGATCGCAATAAATCTGATCCGGATCGCCGTCCTGAAAATTTCCAGATAAGGTATGTTTTTGATTCTTATCTCTTTCCAAAGGTTTCTAAACTATAAATAGACATTTAGGGTTTCTCAAAAACGAGGGAGCTACGGCCGATCTTTTTATAAAACTCTTGAGAGCAACCCTAGAGGCTAGGTTTTTATCGTTCTTCTTTATAGCCTCTTTTAGGTCAATTCGATGGTTCCTTCAAGAACATATCTTTGGTCGAATTGATCTAATCTTTGCTTAGAGATTTCTTCTACGGTTCTTCATTGATAATCTAAGCAAAGGATCACCATCGAAGTCAATATTCTTATCGACTGAGTTTGCGTCGTGGATTCGACGTGGCATCGTGGATTCGGTGTGCTAAAGGCGTTTCGTGGATTCGAAGCGTGCGTTCGTGGATTCGAACGTGAGCAGTGGACGGGCAAAACGGTGGAGCGCGAGGTCCAAGAAATTGAAGGAGGGGTTAAATCCGTGGAGACGGTAATCACCTTGTTATTCTTCTTTTCTTAGGGATTGTTATTGCGTGGATATCCAACCGGTCAGCGCAAGGTCCGAAGAAGCTGAAGGAGGGGTTGAGTCCGTGGAGTTGGTAATCACCTTGTTATTCTTCTATTCTTATTGGATTGTTATTGCGTGTTGGTCCCGTGGTTTTTCTCCTGGATTGGAGTTTCCACGTAAATCTCGGTGTGCTATTTTTATTTTCCGCATTGGTTTTTATTTTGCACTGAGATTGAGTTTTTAAGTATTACACCTATTCACCCCCCCTCTAGTTGTTTGATAGTACCTATTTAGATCCTTGTGGATCCTATAAAAACCTACAGCGCCGAGGTGCGAGCGTTGCGACCCGTCGGTTTAGTTGTCCGACGTGGTCGAGTTTCTGCAGGTACGGTATGGGCCGTCGGTTTAGTTGTCCGACGTGGCCGGGTATTACAGGATA
>CM055061.1:11097424-11178214 GCA_029204045.2 Tillandsia leiboldiana
TCCGACGTGGCCGGGTATTACAGGATACAGGTGTACAGGTTACCTCTCCACCTTGAGAGGGTGGTTGCTCCGGTTGTCTTCACGGTTTGTTTTATTATATTTTCCTGCTCTACTATTTTTACGTCACTAACTTCCCACTTCGTGACAGGGTTCGGTCGGAGGGAGAGGTAGGCGGCGGTGAGGACGGGACAGGAGCAGCTGGGTCGCTGGGGACCCTGGACTGTATTTGTTCTTTCCTTCTTGCATTTCATTTACATTGTAGTTATGTGAGAGGTTCTCGATACCCTCGTGGGGTCGGCATGGATGTCGGTACGGGTTGCATTTAGTTATCCTCTTATACGCTACTCTTTCTTTTATTTTGTTGGCCATTTGAAAATGAAAATGGCAAAAGCCGAAGAAAAGATTGCGAAAACCATTTTTAAAATCTAAGTGTCGGGTGGGCACCGTTTTCAAAACCTTGTGGATTTATGCTAATTTCGAAACTCGCTTTCAAAACATAAGCGCCGGGTAGGCGCTCTTTTAAAACTGTGGATTTATCCTTTCCAAATTGATCGGCCATACATTTTTAAGTGAATTAGAATGCTGGTGGTATATGAATAATTGTTGTGATTGAATGGATGTGTATGTTTGAAATATGTACTGAACTCCACGCCGGGCATATACAGGGGAGGCTCTGTCCGTTTACAGAGTGACCCTGTATGTGTGGCGGGTCTGGGCACGCGCCGGGGAAGAGGGGTTCTCCTTTATCAAAAAAAAATTTTATACGTCAAATGCTTGACTTTTGTGAATCGTTTCCGCTAAAACAAACCCCCGGGGCGTGACAGATTAAATGGTATCAGAGAGTTCTTTCAATCACAACAGTTAGTGCCGACATCCGCGGGAACACCTCACTTGCCTACACATGAATGAAATGGGTAGGGCATAGGACTGTAGAACGTGAGTGACCGAGGGGGGGGGGGGAAATGTTGAGTCCTTTCTCTCACTTTATGGTTGTTGCTAGTAGGGTAGTCTAAAGTTGACTCTTGTGATGTGTGACAGACGTGGCCCGTACTAGATCATCGGCCGGGGACGCAGAGTCACTGTCCGACATCCACGGAGATACCACACTTAGCTACGAATGAATGAATTGAATAAGGCATAGAAGCGTAGAACGCGAGTGATCGGGGGAGCGGGGGGGAAAGTATATGCCCCGTTTTCTCGATAGTTGGTTAAGTGCTATACTAGCGGAGTCTAGAACTGACTTGTGGGGTGTGTGAGTACGGGTTAAGTTTTGTTTCTCGGTTTAGCTCGGTTGTCGCGTTCGTGTAGTAGTGTTGTTGTGGGGGGTCTTGGGATTCCCCCTGGGGTTGAGAAAAGAGACCACTGGGACTAGCAAATCTTGTTCGTTTGGGCTTGATTCTTCCTTTTGTTGAGCGGACCTAGAGCTTAAATACTCCTAGTTGGGAATGTGATCGTTGGCCTGGGGGTATGCAGCTCGGCTCAGTGTATGGTGCTTGGAAGGGCAATGGATTGGGACCGAGCGGTAGAGGTTAATCAGGGTGTCGCACCCCTTGGGTGCCAAGACGGAAGTAGGACCGTGCTTCTTGGGTTTTGTCGCCAGCTCCCCATGACCAAGGCATAGTCTTGAGGTTTTGGGTTGCGAGTTTGTTATTGTGAAGCAGTACAGATCACGAGGGGCGCAAGGCCAATGGGAAGCGCAAGTCGGACATGTTTGGCCACTTTTCCCATGTATTGGATTCCTGGCGTATTTAAGTTTCGGGGATGGAACTTCTTTTAAGGTGTGAGTGATGTAGCACTCGAGAAATTCTAGTGTGCTCGCGGGCGAGGAAGCAGATCTAACCTTAGCGATTTCCATACCGGTGCGTGAATTGCACAGTTTCCGATGCACAAATTTCCGCCTTTCCGATCCGATACCTGGGTATTTGGTTAGGAACGAACCCTAGGATGACTTGTGTTCACGAGAGAGCGCAGGGTATTGGCATAGTGGTTTGGAGCTCAGGTGTGTTTCACACAGTTGAGTCTCGTTGTTTCGGTTATTAGTCGTACGCACTCTGGTTTTTGGGATCGTTGTTAGTGCAGGGTTAGCCGCGGTCATGGTTTCGGCTGTGGGCTTGATGTTTCAATGGAGCCAGAGTGCTCGGATCAGTTACAGTGGTTAAAGGTTAAATCACTGTTCTTGTCGTAATCGTCCAGCTGATGGCACAGCAGTAGATGACTGCTATTATTGCACTGGCCTCACAGTTTGCTTAGAGGTTGAACTAGTTGTTGACCCTTCAGTGTCCCCGTGTCATAATTCAATGGCCTATGGGCCCGATGGTAACCCTGTTTTGGTACGGATGCAAATCGACCCCACCTTTTGCACAGATTTTGTGGATCGACGTGGACTCGCCTATGTGTTAGTCATGGTGATGTTTGTGACCACGAGGTGGTAGTAATCCTTGATAAAGGTTCTGTTTTTAGCACTGGGATTGTGTTGGGAGGTATGTGATATACCTTCTGATAGGAGTTGCGTCCCCAACTAGTTGTTGGCGACAGTTCTACGGTATTTCGCTGTTCTTTTGGTAAGCACGTTGGCGGCAGGCAACAGACTGTCGAAAGAACTGAGGAAATACTCTGCCCTGTAATGGGAAGTATCAGATTGGGTCTAAATTAGTAGCCTTAGAGTTGTCGATACCTTGCGACTGACTTGTAGCCCTCGAATAAACTTTTTGAGCATTTCATAACGTATGACTTCAGGCTGTAGGCTCCGGGAATGAAACTTTTTTTAAGTTGTAAGTTTCGAGGACGAAACTTCTTTTAAGTTGTAAGTGATGTAGAAACTCGAAATATTTTATTTTTAATAAATAGATTAAAAGCAGAATCGTAGTCGATTTCGGGTTCAAAAGACCTATGTTGATTTATTTAGTCAATTGCCAGTGTGCGAGTTGCACGATTTACGAGACAAAAAGGCTATTTTCCAATCCGGACATGATCTTGGAAATCCGAGTTGACCGTTGCGATCGTCTCGTCGAACCGAGCGAGATTCATATTCAGCACTTTTCGATCTGACGGTCGGATCTTCCAGAATTCAACTAAGAAGTGGACGAATCTCGCGACCAATGTAACAGTGTCCTCTGCGCACAGTGCACTTAAGTGAGTTACTGTAGATGAACAGTAACCCTGGTTTTCGAGACCCCGACGAATACAACGTTGACTAATTCACTGTTCGGAGTCCGAATATAGTGATCCAGGTAGTCATTTCGAACGGTTTCATCGTTCTGGACACAATGGCACTGACGGAATTTCTGTTTGACGGTCCTAGAGCCTCGAAACGCGCGATAACTGTGTTTCGGTACAGTATAAGATGGAATTTAAAAATTGTGGAGCAAAATTTTAGCGAACCAAAATCGCCACCTGATAGGTTTCGTCGAGCCGGACGTCGTGGTGGTGTCAGATTTTCAGTTTGAAAGTCCGGTTGTCTCGAAAAGCGTGAAAACAGTGAAAAATACAACAAATTGCGCGATAAACCCTAGTTCTTGCCTCGTTCTACGTGCCACTCCCTAGTTAGGGACCTAAGTGTGAAACTAAGTCTACTGTGAGGGACTTAGCTTCTAGGATTCAAAGGTTGAGGGGTGTAAACGAAATTTACATATACCTATATATATAGGTACCCTCGGCTAGGGTTTCCCCAAAAACCCTAAACCCATAGCCTTTCCCCCAGCCGCTGTTCCAACGGAACCCCTTCCTCTCTGCCGTGCTCCCCGGAGCCTCCCCGCACCGGCCGCCGGCGGGAGCAAACTATCGCCGGATTATCGTGTTGCGGCCGAGGATGATCCCAGGCTTCATGCAACCGATAAAACCAAGATCAAAACCGTTCATTCTCTTCCTTTTGGTGACTGCAAGCTACCATTAAAATATGGAGTTGATCGGTGAAGAATCCACGGAGATCGGGGATGCCCTAGAACGGGCCAATGTTGAACCGCGGCCGTTCCTTGCGGTACGGCGCCGCCGCAGCCCCATGCCGCCGGGAAACTACCCAGCAGGCACCAGGGGACCGAGAGGACTACCTTGGTCCATCTTGCGCCGGCCCAGACCTCGCCGGCCGGAATCCACCATTAGAGGTGGCCGGAAAACACAAATTCTGAAGAACTTGATCTCCGGCGATCGCCGGAGCTCCGTCAAGTGGGATAGCAACCTGGGTAGGGTCCCTTGGTCCGTAGGAAACTCCCCATGCACTTGCATGGGAGGTTGAACGTGGGGTTTCTTCCCTCGGAGATTGCACCCATGTCGTGGCCGAGCCTCTTCTCCGGCCATCGCCGTCGTCTTGGGTCGCCGGCCGACCACCCAGGTACTCACTAACCAACTCTAGCAAGGTTCCCTTCCATCTTAGAAACCCCAGAAATTCTTACTTGCAGAGGATCAAGCTCGGGAACAACTTAGTTATTGGTATATGTATAATGCCCACAAGGTGTTTGATAAAATGCTTCAAAGAAGATTTAGTTGGAATTAGGGTTTACATTGAATATGAAAGTTGTTCAAAATAATCCCCTGAGCTTGATGCTCGCTTCAGACCAAGATGGTTCTGTGTGGATTAAAATTTGGAGCAATGAAAACTTGTATGTTTGCAAGGATCTGGTTCTGGTGGAACCAGCAGGTCTGGGCTGCAAAGGAGGTGAGCCCCAGTGTCCTTGCACTGTTTAAAGACACTTTCATATACAAAGTTCGTCTGTTTGACGATCGGATTAAAAGTTGTAGTGTAATCAACCTTTTAAAGTAATGTTGAAACAAAACTAAGTTCCGGGCTATTAGAGAAGCCGCGACAGTGTATTCCTGGCTATTTTGGGGTCACTGGACGCGATGCTCGCGTTAGATTTAGGTTTTGAAGACTCGGAGAAACAAAAATTCATTAAGGCTATGTTAGTAAGGTATTTTATGGCCCGAAGTTTTCCTCGGGTCCCGTGCTGCTGCAAATGAGTGAGCACGGTGTTCAGCAAGATAAATGTCACCTGCTGGAAGTGACAGTTCGTCAAAATTAATTTCCAGTTGAAAGAACGAGCGAAAACAGCGCTCAAATGACGCTAAAAATGTGAATTCTAGAAACCCTAGGGGTCTAAATGCAATTTTGGCACTGCATACTGTTTAGAACAATGTATAAATGTTTCCTAAACTTTTCTTTAGGATTCCAACGGTTCTCGTTGACCGGGAATCGGATTTCGATCGATAAATCGGCGATATTCTCCCGTTTAAGCTTCGCGTTGCTGTCGTGTCGTCGGGATGGGTATGTGTGAGTCTAGTTCTGACTACAGTCTCTGTTCAGGGCCCAGCTGTGGTGACCCTGATCCCCGTGTGGCTTCTCCCATGAACCGTGGTGTAGAACACCTAGTGTTGGTGTATTTGGTCCATAGTGCATCAAAGTGATGCCACGGATGGACCCTGTGTGATATCCACAGCTGGATTGGCCTTCGGCTGCATTTGCCGAATTTTCGGATTTGATTCGGGCCAAAACAGAGGGTGGATTTGGATTCAGCGCGGAAAAACGCTTGAAAACGGCTATTTGCTTGTTTGATTTGGAGTCCGGATGCCCAAAAACGGACCCCCGGAAGTTTTCGCTGAATTTCGGTGCTTGGGAGGGGCCGTGGACCGCCGGCTGCCACGTGGCGGCTTGTGATTGGGCCGGTCCGCAGCGCTCGGTCCACAGAGGGGAGCGGCTGGGTGCACGGACCCGGCGCAGGGACGCGTGGCGCCGCCTGATTGGCGGGCTCGTGAGGCGCGGTCCACAGGGTTTGCGCGGCGGTGCATGGACCAGGCGGGGGACGCGTGGAAGTCCCCGGTTGGTCGGTGCACGCGGCGCGGTCCACGGAACCGAAGTAAGGTGCGTGGACCGGGTGCAGGGGACACGTGGCTGCATGTTACTGGCTGGCTCTGGAAGTCGCGGTCCACGGTGGAGGTGCCTCGGTACGGAGCGCACTGTGGCGCAGGCGGCGCTGTCGGGGCCCTCGAGTGCGGGCCACGCGTCGGCCCGCCATTGGCGGGCCGTACCTACCCCGTTGACCGCGTGGGGGGCGCGTGGCGCACAGCGGTGCCTTTGCACCGCTGTTCCCTGTTGCAGGGCCACGTGGCTTCTCCAGGGCGTTCCGGGCACGTCGGATGGGAACCGTCCGACCGGGTTTCGGGCGCAGTGCGGCCGAATCCTGCGCCCGAAAACCGGCCCATTATGCTTTGGGCTGGGCCTTTAAATAGGATGCCCTGTTTGTCTTTTGGACTTTTTAGCCTCCTTTTCCCTGTGGTGCCTTCTGAGAATTTTTCCCCCTCGAGGTGCTCTATCCTTTGGAGGAGTTTTAGGATTTTTGGGCGCACGCTTTTCGAGATCCTCATTTTCTTGGCGCGGCGCGACGCTCTTTCTTTGGGGTTTCTTCCGTCGCTCTTCGGTGTTCGAGCTCCCCCGACCTACTCCGACCATCTTTTTCTGAGATTTCTTCGCCGCTGGATTCGTGACTAGTGAGGCTTTGATTTTGGGTTTCACGCACATTTTCTGATTTCGCGTTTTCCGAGGTGTTTTCTCGTGCTCATTGGGACCCTTCTTGCTGTGAGTTTGTGGTGAGGACAGCGGCTTCTTTTGAGGATATCTTCGCGCACAGATCTCGGATCAGAACGTGCTTATAGACTTTTTTCATCTACGCGACGCAAGGATCATCATATATTTTTCTGGGAATTTTTGGAGACCATCCCGAAGGTATACACTTTTCCTTTTATCTGTACGAGAGTTTACAGTTGAATGGTTTTGGGATTATGCGCACCGATACTGTGGAATTTATAACTTGGCCTACGGTGCTCGGAATTGGACGTGCAGGTACCCGTTTCGAAGCTATCGACGCGAGGATCGCTGTGGTATTTTTCTCAGAATTTTTGGAGTTCGTTTTACAGGTGAAAATTTCGCAGCAAGTGGACTGTTTCCAGCAGATTTGTAAAACCTGGATTTTATTGGATTTAAAGTATAACTGTAGCCTTATGTTGTACCCAGGAGGGATTGTGGACTGTGCTGGACCTGTTGGACCTTGAGTTGTTATTTTTCTGGTTTTCTCAGCTGTACGACTCCGGACAGTTAGCGCCTTCAGGTGGGTGGCTTGCTTTCAAGATCTTTGGACTGTACGCTAATTCTATGGATATAGAATCATGCATGATAGGGATTGGACTTGGGTAGTATGCTAGAAATAGGAATTGTTGTTCCTAGTATTGTCTGTTGATCTTGTGATCTTTTACTTTCTTCTATCATGTTCAATATTCGTTATCTTGGAACCTGACCTAGCACCCCCGTCATATGTTGCATGTGTAACCAGACCAGTAGAAAACCCTCACTTGGGCTAGGGTTATTTATGCTTAGACATCCACACTTTATGTTTCATTCCTGGACTTAGTGTTATCCTCGCCCGGGTAGTGGGCCGAGCGGTCGGGACATCCTTTTAGTGTGGGATGCATTTGCACTCGTGCTTGGGAGCAGAGTGGAGTCTGGTAGATGTAGTGGATCGCTTGTCTGTGCCGGAAACCGTTTGAGATAAACGGTGGTCCCGAGAGGTCTTGTTTTCCCCTGTTGGGGTTGTCGCCACTGTGTCAGTGGTAGTAGTATACTAGTGTTAGCCGGACCTAGAACCCAGAACCCTTTTCGACATACACATGATTTTAGTCTACCAATGTTTTTCTTCCAAGCATCGAAGGGCCGCTGGAGTCTGTTCTTGTTTGATTGGACAAAGGCATCAGCCCTTCGGGGCTTGGGTAAAACACTTATTTTTCCAACTGTTTTTCTAAAGAGAACTAAAATCGTTAAATATGGATTTCTTCCAGATCAAGTAATTTTCAATAACAACTGTCACCTTTTCATATAAATCTCCTCACTCGAAAGGATTCGAGTGATCCGGGTTCTAGGGGCCGTTCCTTTGTCGGGACGAAAGCCGCCGGGGCCGAGCCTGGAACCTGTTCTTGTTTGATAGGGTTGTAGGTGTAGGTCTCCCGGGACTTTCGGGCCCTGTTGGTGCTTTCTGCGTGTCGTGCCGAGGTTTTGCTTTCCCGAACTGTAAGGGGATCGGGAACTTCGATAGGCGGAGCCTAGAGTCTGTTCTTGTTTGATAGGGTTCTTAGCACCGGTCTATCGGGTTTCCGAACCCTTATGGTGTCGGTCTTTCCTGTGAGTTTAGTGTTCTGTTGTGGGAGCCGTCTGGTGGACGGTGGCCCCAGCTGTGTGGTTTTCCAGCCTGTGGTTGAGAGTTGTAGTTGTTGGTCGATCTTGTTGATCGTGGTTTGGACTATAGCCTGCATGAGCCATATTTGAGCTCGACAGAGATACGCGGATACTTTCCTCGGTGGGGTCGCTCCCCTCGAGAGCCACTCCGGAGTTGGGCCTGTTACATGCTATCGCGACTTGTCGACGCCGTCCCTCTGACTGTGCCAGTTAGTGGCAGTCACGGACACCCTACGGTAGACCCGTCCTGTTGAGGATGTGCGGCAGTAGGTAGGCGCAGGCTTGACTTGCCCCTTGAGGCAGTCAGTTTAGATTTGGTGAGTTTACGGTATGTGTTAGTAGATGCATCATGTTTCATCTGTTCCTTTTCTTGAGCATCTAGATAGAGGCATAGTAGCTGTAGAGTTGCTTTTCCAGCCCTTTCATTTCAGTTTCATATTGTTACTTTATGCCTCTAGTAGACTTAGTGGGCAGTCCGTTGGGCTTGTTGGCGGCACCCACTGAGAACTACTTGGGACGTAGTTCTCACACCCGTCGTGGTGTTTTTCCCACAGGGACTTCTACTCCTGTTCCTGCTGCTCCGGTTGCTGCTTCTTCTGATCGAGGTAAGGGAGTCGCGAGATAGTTCCCTACCAGTCGTCGTCCAGAGAGTAGATGTACCCTTATTACTTTTGAGAGTTCATGTTGAGAGAACTTTGTAGTGAGGTATAGAGTTGTATTTATTTTCTACTGCTCGAGAGACTTTTGTACTTTTGGTGAGGACTTGTGATGTATATAGTTTTTATTCTAGCAGTTTTACTTTCAGCTCTGATATCTGCATAGTATAGATGTTCTTTTGCAGGTTAGTCGCTTCGTCTATACGGGGCTTCCCGTATGGGCGGCGGATCTGTTGGCGAGCCCGGGTCGCAGTTTCGACGCCGGGGCGTGACAGATTAGGTGGTATCAGAGCCTAGGTTGTAGGTCATTGTGGACTTAGAAACCCTAGGCTTGTGGTTGGACATTAGGATGACTACGTGAGAGTCGTGACTGTTAGCGAGAGTCCTGATTGAGTTTGATACTCTCCCCCGGGGTGGGATGAGTGACTGGCATGTTTATGCTCCTAAGCGATTATGTTGGCTGCAGACAACATAATGGTAAGGAATGGATGACATGTCCTAGACTTTCGCTGGATTGGGTCGAGTGTTGTTTGGTACTGTCCTGATGGTTGCTTGTGTGTTGCAGGTAGGCACGATGCCTCCCCGACGCAGGGTGCAGACGCGTTCTCAGCCTTTTCCCTCCGATGAGCCCGAGCAGGAGGACTCGGGGCAGGGGCAGCAGAGGGAGGTTCTGGAGCTCCGTGCCCAGGTGGCACAGTTGTCTGAGGCGGTGCGGCGCCAGGAGGAGACATCTCGGCGCCAGGAGGAGACATCTCAGCGCCAGGAGGAGGCTTCTCGGCGCCAGGAGGAGGCCTTTGGTCGGATGATGCTTCTTTTAGAGCAGAGGACGCAGCCTGTGGTAGCACCCCCTGTGTGTTCGCCTGTGCCTTCTTCGCCAGCTGTGGCGCCCCCTGTGGTTCCGTCAGCGCCGGCTATTCCTGTCGAGCCGGTTTCTATCATACCACCGCCTGGGTCGATGGGACCTTTGACTTCAGCTGAGCAGAGTGCGGTGGTGGATCTGTTGATGAGGTTCCGCCGGTTTGATCCACCCCGTTTTTCCGGTATGAGTACTGAGCCGTGGGAGGCAGAGTCTTGGATCACGGCCATGGAGCGTCATTTTGAGAGTTTGTTTGTTGAGGATCGATTTCGGGTCATTTTGGCTACACACTACTTGGAGGGCAACGCCGAGGCTTGGTGGCGGCGTGTGCGGCCTGCTGGTCCGCCTGGGACGCAGATTCTTCCCTGGGCGGAGTTCCGCAGACTTCTTTTAGGGGCCTTCTTCCCTGAGAGTGTTCGCCAGAGATTGGAGGAGCAGCTGAGAAATCTCCGCCAGGGAGATCGGCCCGTGAATGCATACATAGCCGAATTCAATCAGCTGTTGGCTAGTATGCCTCACGTGGCCAGGGACGAGTCTCACCGGATCTACATGTTCGAGCGGGGGCTGCGCCGGGATATTTATCAGCTCGTTCGCTCCTGCAGATTACAGACTTTGGAGGCATCGATGGAGCAGGCGTTATATGTTGAGTCTGGAGAGGCACTGATGTCAGTGGTGGCTCTAGCCCCCGTAGTGATTCCTGGGGCGAAGCGCCCAGCACCGGATGATGAGGGTCAGACGAGCGGGCAGGGACCTCCGAGACCTCCACGATCTCATCCTGAGGGTCGTGGGTTTCGTAGGCGCCGGAGATCTGGTGAGCCCCAGCAGCAGCATCAGCAGTATCGGCAGCAGCGGCAGGAGCGGTGTGTCATCTGTGGCGGGCCTCATCCACCGTCGCAGTGTGATCAGAGACAGGGGCGGTGTTTCCTCTGTGGAGAGTTGGGACATTTCCGCGCAGCTTGCCCCCAGGCCATTTTGTCAGTGCGGCCGATTGCGACAGCACCCCCCTTGCCCATCCATGCAGCGGGAACCCCTCCGGCACACCAGCAGACAGAGTGGGCCACGACGTCGGGACAGACGGGACGACGACCTGCAGCACCCAGTGGTCGGGTTTATGCAGCCCTGGTGGAGGACACCCCGGCAGCGGATCATGCCGCGACAGGTATGATTTTATTTCAGTTAGCTGAGTTGAGCATTTCTTTACCGCTGCATTCTTCTGCATGATTAGTTGAGTTTCTGCATCAGCATCTTTGCATGGGTATGGGTTAGGAATTTCTGCCACATGTTTAGCAATTGAATTCTTCCCTGTATCCTATGAATAGAGGAGTTTCGCAGAGTATGATCAGTGCAGTTGAGAATTGGGACTTCGCCGGCTGATGTGGCGATTCAAGGATAGCACCAGGGCTTGGTTTGAGCACACATGTTGGATTGGAGGAGTTCGTTTTATCGGATTGCCGACGTATCCTTCCAGCAGCATCAGCTTCAGCGGCTTTGGACAGACGCCACCTCGGGAGCAGTTGTGATGTTTAGGACTTGAGGATGTGTCCTTAGGAGTCTCGTTAGTGGTAGCTTCCTTTTTGTGGCCACAGCAGGAACGACACCAACACTACTCTCACTCTTCTCGCCTTTGAACTGAAATTTTCGAACAGGACGAAAACTTCGGAGGATTGCTCCAGAAATGGAGACAGTGCCCGAACCTGTTCTTGTTTGATTGGGGCGAAGGCACTGATCTTTCAAAGTTCTTGGACTTTTCGTTAATTTCAGTTGTTTTCTAAATTGAGAGTTGGGGTTGATGACTTTCCTGCTGGTGGAGCCGAACCTTTCTTGTTAGTTTTGTGTTGTGTTCTTGTTTGTCTTGGTTTTGTGGTTGTGGTGTTTTTGTTTCGGGGACGAAACTTCCTTTTAGTGGGGGAGGATGTGGTGACCCTGATCCCCGTGTGGCTTCTCCCATGAACCGTGGTGTAGAACACCTAGTGTTGGTGTATTTGGTCCATAGTGCATCAAAGTGATGCCACGGATGGACCCTGTGTGATATCCACAGCTGGATTGGCCTTCGGCTGCATTTGCCGAATTTTCGGATTTGATTCGGGCCAAACAGAGGGTGGATTTGGATTCAGCGCGGAAAAACGCTTGAAAACGGCTATTTGCTTGTTTGATTTGGAGTCCGGATGCCCAAAAACGGACCCCCGGAAGTTTTCGCTGAATTTCGGTGCTTGGGAGGGGCCGTGGACCGCCGGCTGCCACGTGGCGGCTTGTGATTGGGCCGGTCCGCAGCGCTCGGTCCACAGAGGGGAGCGGCTGGGTGCACGGACCCGGCGCAGGGACGCGTGGCGCCGCCTGATTGGCGGGCTCGTGAGGCGCGGTCCACAGGGTTTGCGCGGCGGTGCATGGACCAGGCGGGGGACGCGTGGAAGTCCCCGGTTGGTCGGTGCACACGGCGCGGTCCACGGAACCGAAGTAAGGTGCGTGGACCGGGTGCAGGGGACACGTGGCTGCATGTTACTGGCTGGCTCTGGAAGTCGCGGTCCACGGTGGAGGTGCCTCGGTACGAAGCGCACTGTGGCGCAGGCGGCGCTGTCGGGGCCCTCGAGTGCGGGCCACGCGTCGGCCCGCCATTGGCGGGCCGTACCTACCCCGTTGACCGCGTGGGGGGCGCGTGGCGCACAGCGGTGCCTTTGCACCGCTGTTCCCTGTTGCAGGGCCACGTGGCTTCTCCAGGGCGTTCCGGGCGCGTCGGATGGGAACCGTCCGACCGGGTTTCGGGCGCAGTGCGCCCGAATCCTGCGCCCGAAAACCGGCCCATTATGCTTTGGGCTGGGCCTTTAAATAGGATGCCCTGTTTGTCTTTTGGACTTTTTAGCCTCCTTTTCCCTGTGGTGCCTTCTGAGAATTTTTCCCCCTCGAGGTGCTCTATCCTTTGGAGGAGTTTTAGGATTTTTGGGTGCACGTTTTTCGAGATCCTCATTTTCTTGGCGCGGCGCGACGCTCTTTCTTTGGGGTTTCTTCCGTCGCTCTTCGGTGTTCGAGCTCCCCCGACCTACTCCGACCATCTTTTTCTGAGATTTCTTCGCCGCTGGATTCGTGACTGGTGAGGCTTTGATTTTGGGTTTCACGCACATTTTCTGATTTCGCGTTTTCCGAGGTGTTTTCTCATGCTCATTGGGACCCTTCTTGCTGTGAGTTTGTGGTGAGGACAGCAGCTTCTTTTGAGGATATCTTCGCGCACAGATCTCGGATCAGAACGTGCTTATAGACTTTTTTCATCTACGCGACGCAAGGATCATCATATATTTTTCTGGGAATTTTTGGAGACCATCCCGAAGGTATACACTTTTCCTTTTATCTGTACGAGAGTTTACAGTTGAATGGTTTTGGGATTATGCGCACCGATACTGTGGAATTTATAACTTGGCCTACGGTGCTCGGAATTGGACGTGCAGGTACCCGTTTCGAAGCTATCGACGCGAGGATCGCTGTGGTATTTTTTTCAGAATTTTTGGAGTTCGTTTTACAGGTGAAAATTTCGCAGCAAGTGGACTGTTTCCAGCAGATTTGTAAAACCTGGATTTTATTGGATTTAAAGTATAACTGTAGCCTTATGTTGTACCCAGGAGGGATTGTGGACTGTGCTGGACCTGTTGGACCTTGAGTTGTTATTTTTCTGGTTTTCTCAGCTGTACGACTCCGGACAGTTAGCGCCTTCAGGTGGGTGGCTTGCTTTCAAGATCTTTGGACTGTACGCTAATTCTATGGATATAGAATCATGCATGATAGGGATTGGACTTGGGTAGTATGCTAGAAATAGGAATTGTTGTTCCTAGTATTGTCTGTTGATCTTGTGATCTTTTACTTTCTTCTATCATGTTCAATATTCGTTATCTTGGAACCTGACCTAGCACCCCCGTCATATGTTGCATGTGTAACCAGACCAGTAGAAAACCCTCACTTGGGCTAGGGTTATTTATGCTTAGACATCCACACTTTATGTTTCATTCCTGGACTTAGTGTTATCCTCGCCCGGGTAGTGGGCCGAGCGGTCGGGACATCCTTTTAGTGTGGGATGCATTTGCACTCGTGCTTGGGAGCAGAGTGGAGTCTGGTAGATGTAGTGGATCGCTTGTCTGTGCCGGGAACCGTTTGAGATAAACGGTGGTCCCGAGAGGTCTTGTTTTCCCCTGTTGGGGTTGTCGCCACTGTGTCAGTGGTAGTAGTATACTAGTGTTAGCCGGACCTAGAACCCAGAACCCTTTTCGACATACACATGATTTTAGTCTACCAATGTTTTTCTTCCAAGCATCGAAGGGCCGCTGGAGTCTGTTCTTGTTTGATTGGACAAAGGCATCAGCCCTTCGGGGCTTGGGTAAAACACTTATTTTTCCAACTGTTTTTCTAAAGAGAACTAAAATCGTTAAATATGGATTTCTTCCAGATCAAGTAATTTTCAATAACAACTGTCACCTTTTCATATAAATCTCCTCACTCGAAAGGATTCGAGTGATCCGGGTTCTAGGGGCCGTTCCTTTGTCGGGACGAAAGCCGCCGGGGCCGAGCCTGGAACCTGTTCTTGTTTGATAGGGTTGTAGGTGTAGGTCTCCCGGGACTTTCGGGCCCTGTTGGTGCTTTCTGCGTGTCGTGCCGAGGTTTTGCTTTCCCGAACTGTAAGGGGATCGGGAACTTCGATAGGCGGAGCCTAGAGTCTGTTCTTGTTTGATAGGGTTCTTAGCACCGGTCTATCGGGTTTCCGAACCCTTATGGTGTCGGTCTTTCCTGTGAGTTTAGTGTTCTGTTGTGGGAGCCGTCTGGTGGACGGTGGCCCCAGCTGTGTGGTTTTCCAGCCTGTGGTTGAGAGTTGTAGTTGTTGGTCGATCTTGTTGATCGTGGTTTGGACTATAGCCTGCATGAGCCATATTTGAGCTCGACAGAGATACGCGGATACTTTCCTCGGTGGGGTCGCTCCCCTCGAGAGCCACTCCGGAGTTGGGCCTGTTACATGCTATCGCGACTTGTCGACGCCGTCCCTCTGACTGTGCCAGTTAGTGGCAGTCACGGACACCCTACGGTAGACCCGTCCTGTTGAGGATGTGCGGCAGTAGGTAGGCGCAGGCTTGACTTGCCCCTTGAGGCAGTCAGTTTAGATTTGGTGAGTTTACGGTATGTGTTAGTAGATGCATCATGTTTCATCTGTTCCTTTTCTTGAGCATCTAGATAGAGGCATAGTAGCTGTAGAGTTGCTTTTCCAGCCCTTTCATTTCAGTTTCATATTGTTACTTTATGCCTCTAGTAGACTTAGTGGGCAGTCCGTTGGGCTTGTTGGCGGCACCCACTGAGAACTACTTGGGACGTAGTTCTCACACCCGTCGTGGTGTTTTTCCCACAGGGACTTCTACTCCTGTTCCTGCTGCTCCGGTTGCTGCTTCTTCTGATCGAGGTAAGGGAGTCGCGAGATAGTTCCCTACCAGTCGTCGTCCAGAGAGTAGATGTACCCTTATTACTTTTGAGAGTTCATGTTGAGAGAACTTTGTAGTGAGGTATAGAGTTGTATTTATTTTCTACTGCTCGAGAGACTTTTGTACTTTTGGTGAGGACTTGTGATGTATATAGTTTTTATTCTAGCAGTTTTACTTTCAGCTCTGATATCTGCATAGTATAGATGTTCTTTTGCAGGTTAGTCGCTTCGTCTATACGGGGCTTCCCGTATGGGCGGCGGATCTGTTGGCGAGCCCGGGTCGCAGTTTCGACGCCGGGGCGTGACACCAGCAGTTCAGCACCAGCCTCCCAGTAGTCCAGCGGGAGTTCGGGATCGGCCTTCTTTCAGGTGGGTTTTATTTTTAAGTCTTAGCATTTAACTCTATCATGTTGGACGGGGTCAATCTTATGCATATGTGGGTTCTTTTGCCTTGGTGTTTAGCGTCGGTCTTTGGCAGTCATTTCACTTTCGTTATTACATGTTAGCGGGGTACCTTTGAGCACACGTGTTACCGTTTTTCTTTGGATTATACATGATAGCAGTTATAGCTTACTCTTATTTATACATGATAGCGGTTATAGCTTACTCTTGTTTATACATGATAGCGGTTACAGTTTACTCTTGTTTATACATGATTGCGGTTATAGTTCACTCTTGTTTATACATTATGATGCTGACATGATAACGGTTATGGTTACTTTGCTCGAGGCTGCAGCACGCGCACCCGCGGTTTGGCCACCGCAAAGGGTGCGCTTTTCCGGAAAAGTGGTCTACGACCCGTGTATACCCACGAGGTGACGTAGTGGGGCCCCTTATTAGTTGTGGGGTTTGAGGCGCCGAGGTGCGAGCGTTGCGACCCGTCGGTTTAGTTGTCCGACGTGGTCGAGTTTCTGCAGGTACGGTATGGGCCGTCGGTTTAGTTGTCCGACGTGGCCGGGTATTACAGGATACAGGTGTACAGGTTACCTCTCCACCTTGAGAGGGTGGTTGCTCCGGTTGTCTTCATGGTTTGTTTTATTATATTTTCCTGCTCTACTATTTTTACGTCACTAACTTCCCACTTCGTGACAGGGTTCGGTCGGGGGGAGAGGTAGGCGGCGGTGAGGACGGGACAGGAGCAGCTGGGTCGCTGGGGACCCTGGACTGTATTTGTTCTTTCCTTCTTGCATTTCATTTACATTGTAGTTATGTGAGAGGTTCTCGATACCCTCGTGGGGTCGGCATGGATGTCGGTACGGGTTGCATTTAGTTATCCTCTTATACGCTACTCTTCCTTTTATTTTGTTGGCCATTTGAAAATGAAAATGGCAAAAGCCGAAGAAAAGATTGCGAAAACTATTTTTAAAATCTAAGTGTCGGGTGGGCACCGTTTTCAAAACCTTGTGGATTTATGCTAATTTCGAAACTCGCTTTCAAAACATAAGCGCCGGGTAGGCGCTCTTTTAAAACTGTGGATTTATCCTTTCCAAATTGATCGGCCATACATTTTTAAGTGAATTAGAATGCTGGTGGTATATGAATAATTGTTGTGATTGAATGGATGTGTATGTTTGAAATATGTACTGAACTCCACGCTGGGCATATACAGGGGAGGCTCTGTCCGTTTACAGAGTGACCCTGTATGTGTGGCGGGTCTGGGCACGCGCCGGGGAAGAGGGGTTCTCCTTTATCAAAAAAAAATTTTATACGTCAAATGCTTGACTTTTGTGAATCGTTTCCGCTAAAACAAACCCCCGGGGCGTGACACGCACATAATCTAACTAACCGAAATAATCAAAACGTAAGTAAAAGAAAGGTCACCAGCCCCTAATCGGGGTAAAATCCTCGAGTCGCGGCCTCACTGTCGTCCCGGATCCCACCCCTGACCGAACCTGTCACAGTGTGGGAAGTCAGTGACCAAAGAGTAAGAGGTAGATGTAAAACATATAGGATGCTATAAGTACTGAAAGGAAAGCAAACCGATAAACCAGAGCATCCAAAACTCCCACTTATGAATCCACAATACCCCTGTAAGTCAGAACGGAACACCTGACAAAAGGTCTAAGGACCCCCAACAAAATGAAACACCTTGCTCTCACCTTGGTGCTTTTAACCCCTCTACGGTACTTGTGCGGCACCTTAAGTAACCGTAAGGGGTCCCCACCACGTCACCTTGTGGGGTACACGGGTCAACGTACCACTTCTCTGGAAAAGTACACCGATGCGGTGGCCAAACCGCTGGTGTGCGCGTAAGCAGCCATGAGCATAAGGACTGAAGTCGGTGTGTGATATAGAGCAGCGCGACACCAGTCGCAACAGATAATAATAAAGGGATACTCATGCGAAAAGGGGTTAGTTGAAAACCATCAGCACATCTACTTTACTTTTACATAGAACATGATGAGACCTCACTTTAAAAAGGACGCACGAAAAGGGTACCCACCTTAGAGTATGTCGACCGAAACACCTGGAAACACCCCACGCCTTCGTACGATTCCTGGACCTAGGAAGTCCCCAAAAAGAAACATCAATAAGCTAAACTGTCCCCTGCGAAACTCGTAGCCCTGAACTCTGTCCAGAAAAAACAGGGAAACCCAAGACCCATCCTGACGCGGCGCAAGAACAACGCGGCGCGGCGGTGCGGTGCATGCGACAGCCCCGCCCGGCACGCAAGCGGCACGGCAGCAACAGTTGCGCGCAAGCTGTGCGGCGGCGTGCTGCCGCATGCGGGCACCAGCCCCGCACGGCGCGCAAGTGGGCCGGCAGCACAGCTGCCCCACGCGGGCGCGCAAGCGGCGCGGCGGCATGCTGCCCCGCGCGGCGGCATGCTGACCCGCGCGGCGGCATGCTGCCCCGCGCGGCGCGCAAGTGGCGCGGCGCGCAAGTGGCGCGGCAGCATAGCTGCCCCGCGCGGGTGCGCAAGCGGCGCGGCGGCATGCTGCCCCGCGCGGTTACCAGCCCCGCGCGGCGCGCAAGTGGCACGGCATCATGCTGCATCGCGCGGGCACCAGTCCCGTGCGGCGCGCAACCGGCGTGGCGGCGCGGTGCACGACCCTTCAACGGCGCGCGGGTAGCGCGTGCCTTGGCCGTGTGGCGGCAGCGAGGCAGCAGCGCGGCGGCGGCTAGGGCATCCTAGCGTCGCCCAAACAACAAGGCCAAGAACGCAAAACCCAAAACCAAAAACACGAAACCAAGAACGACGAAAACGCGAGAGAGATAAACGCCGCTAACCTCACTCAATCGGAGAAGACGACCTGATCTCATTCCTCGCGATAGTGAGAATCCGGATCCGCTCCCCGTTGACGGTGACACTTCGATCCCGGCTTCCGGCACGTTGATCGAAGAAGATGGAAGATCCGATCTCTTTTTCCTCTCCGAACTAGGGTTTCCTTTTTCTTGGAGGGTAATTAATATAATATAATTAATTTCCCTTTTCTCATGCTTACGATAAAACCCTAATCGCGACAAACGGGATTTTCTAAGTACAAATCTCCAAGTTGGGGGTACAGCTACTCTCCAAAGACAGGTAGGGATCTAGCTCGCGACTCCCTCGCCTCGAACAGCAACAGCAGAATTAGCATCTCTCACAGATGACTCTGTAAAACAAAGGAGAGGAAAGAAAAATGAGGGGGAGAACTCCCAACGGGTGTGAGAACTACATCAACACGTAGTTCTCAGTGGGTACCGCCACCAAGCCCGACGGTTTGCCCACTAAGTCTACTAGAGGCATAAGATAACAATGCAGTAAAAACTGAACAAGAAAGGCTGGAGATACTCTACAGCTACCATGCCTCTATCTAAATGCTCAATGGGTGGTACAGATGGAGGTATATGCAAGTACTCGCACCCAAGGTGCTCAATCGACCCAATCGAACTGACTGCCTCATAGGGTCCAGTCAAACCTGCGCCTACCTACTGCCGTTACATCCAAGGAGGACCGGACTTACGTAGGGCGTCCGTGACTGCCAAAACTGGCCCAGCCAGAGGGACTGCTTCGACAAATCGCGATACAAAAGTAACAGGCCCACTCGGGACGGGGCACTCGAGGGGCGCGACCCCACCGAGAAAAAAGGCATCCGCGCACTCTGTCGAGCTCAAAGTGGCTCCTGCAGGCTATAGTCAAAATCCACGCTCACTCTCAGAATGGAAGGGCTCATGATCCTCAAACATCTCGCACAATGGTCGGAGTACTCTCAACGACTCAGCTGATCAGCTCTCTCGAATCTCGAGACACTAGCAAACTCCACCAACTCGTGGCACAAAACACACTGGCTGGAGATACTCCATAGCCGGGATCGACCCACAACTCAGGGCTAACAAAACTGGTCAGACAACACTCAACGACCCGGGACCGCCGTCAACCCCAACGGTTCCCAACAACACTGACTGGAAGATACTCGAAGGCCCGGGACCACCGTCTACCCAAACGTCTCCCCACGACACTAGCACAATCTAAACTCAGCTACCAGACTCCACTCAGCCCCCAGGCACGAGTGCAACAATGTCCCACAGAAACCTGACTACTCGGCCCACTACCTGGGCGAGGAAAATCTATGTCCAGGAAAAGATGCAAAGTGTGGGATGTCTAAAGCATAAAAGAACCTAGCCCAAGTGAAGGTTCTCTACTGGTCTGGTTAAACATGTAGCATATGACGGGGTGCTAGGTCAAGTTCCAAAAATAACATATAAATAATCCTCTAATCATGTAAGCATAAAACTGAACCAACAACAGGGACAATTCATTGCATGCTTGCTTCCAATCAAAGGTAGTATACTCTAGTCATACATGCTCACAAGCTTAAACAATATAGAGCAGACATGCATCAATCATATTCTCCAACAAGTAAGTGAATATCATCATCTAGCATGCTTTTCCACTAGTATAGGATAACCATCTTTATCTTGTAACTCTCCCTCATGCATATGGGTAAATAATTCATGTACAATTATCAATTTAGCCTCAATCCCATCATTCAAACCATTTCTCATGCTTAGATTACAATCATCAAAATTGTACATTAAACTATGCATGCATACTAACAATAGAGTTAGAGAACCGTCCACCGGTTCTGGAGACGAGCAACCCACCTGAAACGCTTTCCGCAGGCAAAGCCGAAGTCAGTGAAGTGCGCAGCCACTTGCTAACAAATCCGCCGGAACCGCACCCTCGGTACTCGGTCGCACAAGACTCTGCTCAAACCAACATCACATCCAACACACACTAATCAATACCCCACACACACAAAACAGCGCTTGCTATTTTTACAGTCCAGCAAAGAGAAAGGGGATTTTTACCTGCGTGCAGTCCTCTGAAAAAACCAGAAAAATTACGATTACGATCCTCGCGACGAATAGATGCAAATCGAGTATTTATACACCTTATTCCGACACCTGTAGCCCAAGATATAAATAGAACACCGCGGAATGTCAATCAATCCACAACTCACAAATCTGCGGAAATCAGTCACGAAGAAGCTAAAACATCACCTTCAAAATGACCTCTAAAAATTCCGATAAAAATACGGTCGCGTTCCTCTCAAAACGTAGATGTCGATCGAGTCCTCACAGGCTGAAATCCGACAAACGGGAATCAAGATAAAAATCCACTAAGCTCCGCTGTCCAAAACATAGTCGCAGAAAAAGAGGGTCAAAAGGTACCTCGGGAACACCACCAAAAACTCAAAATAGAGCAAAGTCATCCACATGGAAATCGAAGGCGTACCTCTCGTGAACAAGCTTCCACAAAAATCAGCTCAAAATTCCATTGGGGTGATCCAGGGGACCTCGCGGACTGAAATGCGACGGTAGAAGCCACAAACGAAGAAGCGTCGAAGTGCGCCCCGTCGCAGAAAACGCCGATGCCGCGGCCTCCAAAAATTCCAGGGATCCCAAAAATCAAATAAAACTCAAGGATGAAGCTCTCTGTCGAAGGTGGGCTCAAGAGGGCTCGGAGAAAGCCCAAAAAGAGAAGCCCAAAGGGCTATTTATAGCCCAAATCCACCAAAGGGAGGAATCCGGATTCGGGCGCCCGAATCCGGCCCGGCCCGTTACTGTGAGCGCCCGATTTCTCCACAGCCGGCCATGTCACCCGCATCCGCGCCCCGCGTGCCCGGTGCACGCGCCCCCGCGAATCACGGCGCGACGCGTGGCTACGGGGTTCATGGCGGGGCGAACGGGCCGCGGTCCACGCCGGGACTACCGGGTTGCTGCTCCCGCCAATGGGCGCGCACCACGCGTCCTGGCGCGGTCCACCGTGTGCTGCGCCCGGCGCGGTTGGCGCCTCGACTCCCGCGTCGTCGCCTAGCCAATAGGAGCTCGCCACGTGGCAGCCCCCGCATTGGCTGCGCCCGGTGCACGCCCAAGGCCCGTGGACCAACCTGCCCGCCGCCGCTCCTGCGCCTGCCCGCGCCTGCGCCGCCGCGCTCCGCCGCCTGCCCGTGCTGCCGACGCTGCCCGCCGACTGCCGGAACAGTACCAAGTGCCTCGAAATCCGTGTTTTGGCATCCGGGCTCCAAAAAATACAAGTAAATAGTCCATTTTTATCATTTTCGCACGCCGAGTCCAAATCCGATGTCCGTTTTGCCCAATTCCACCTCTAAAATTTGTCGAAGGCATCCGGAAAGGTATTTTTTATCCAAATTTCACGCTGAGTCCAATCTTGATGTCCGATTTGCGGGCAACCACCTCCGACACACAGCCTAGGCCTCCCGAAGCCGCTAGTCCAACAATAATCCTCTCGCAGGGATCCGGGTCCTCACACTAGGTCCTGCTATCACTAGTACACTACTGCCACGAACACAGCGGCGACAAATAAATCAAAGTACTCAAAAACCCGAGACCACCGTTTACCCAAACGGCTCCCGCCACAGGTACAAGACTAGCTACATCTACCAGACTCCACTCTGCCCCCAAGCACGAGTGTAACATGCATCCCACACTAAGAGAAGTCCCGACCGCTCGGCCCACTACCCGGGAGAGGAAAACACTATGTCCAGGGATAGAGTATAACGTGTGAATGTCTAAAGCATAAATAAACATAGCCCAAGTTGGAGTTTTCTACTAGTCTGGTTGAAACATGCAACATATGACAGGATGCTAGGTCAAAGTTCCAATAATAGTGTTTAATTTAACTAAAACATGATCAGGGAACATTAACCAACATTATCTCAATAACGACACAAGAAGGACATCATCTCTCTCTCTAACATGCTCTTTAACACCTCTCAAAATCATGCATGTTTACTATCTCATAGAATTAGAGAACCGTCCACCGGTTTTAGAGGCGAAGCAACCCACCTGAAAGTGCACGTCAATCCAAGGTCCAATCTAAACATGGATAATCCTCAGGTTCCCACGATTCCAACGAATCCAAGAACACCCAATCTGCGAACCACCGCAAAAAGTATCGCACTCGGCATAAAAGAAAGCTCCTAAAAAATAGCACTTGCTATTTTGCAAAACAGCACAGAAAACCTAGGGATTTCACCTCTACGCAGTCCTCTAAAAAATCTAGAAAAAGCACCGTTACGTTCCTCGCGAAGTGTAGATACAAATCGAGTACTTATACGTCTCATTCCGACACTCGTAGGCCGAGAAAATCCATAAATACTTTGTCGTTGTCCAAAATCTGTCGTAGAAAATGGGTCCCAAAGATGATCTAAAAACCCCAATAAATACTTGAAATGGAGGGAAGAAGTAAATAGAAGAAATGTAGCCCTACCTGTCTTGAATAAAATTCCACAAGAATCACTAGAAAATTCTCTCGGGGTAGCCCAGGGGAGCTCGCGGAACAAAATGCGGCGGAAAAGAACACCGGAAGAAAAACGTCGCAGTGCGCCGAATCGCAGAAATCGCAGATGACGAGATCTTCAAAAATTCCGAAACTCCTTCAAGGGATGCAGAACAAGATGAAGATCAACTTTGCTAAAGGACTCCACCACAGATGAGCTCGAAAAAAGCCCAAAATCGCAGGTGGAAGGGCTATTTATAGTCAAACAAAGGGGGGGAAGAAATACCCCTTTGGGGTACATTTTCGGGCGCCCGAAACATCCAGGCGCCGAACAGGGAACAGCTAGGGCAGCGCCCGGATTCACCCGGGCGCGCCACGTGGCCTGCCCCCGCACCAGCGAGGCATGGCCACCCAGGTCGCGCCAAGCGGCACACCCACGCGCGCGGGTGGTTGGCGCCAGCCAACAACTGCGCGACGCGTGGCACGCCCACGTCGCGCGTGCCTGCCCCGCGTGGTACGACCACCTTCTTGGGCTGCCCCCGCCATGGCGCACACGACCCGCACAGTGGCCGGCCCAATCCGCAGCCACCACGCTTCCCAGGCCGCCACTCCTTGCGCCCAGCGCACCCCTGCCATGGACCACGCCACCCTGCAGCGCTGCGTGGACCGCGCCGCGTGAGACGGCCTCTCCCGAGCCGCCATGCGTCCCCGCACCGGTCGATGTAGTGGTCCAGGTCCCCATGCAGCTTTTCCCGTGAATTCACAGTGTGAAACACCTATTATTGGTGTGTCGGGCCCATAATGCATCAAAGGGATGTTTTGGATGGATCCAGTGAGGTTTCTGGATCATGTTTGGCATTCGGCTGCTTTGTCGAATTTTAGAAAAGGTTTTGGGCCAAATGGAGGTCGGATTTGGATTCAGCGCGGAAAAACACTTGAAAACGACAATTTGCTGGTAGTTTTCTGAGTCCGGATGCCCAAAAACGGACTCCCGAAAGTTTTTCAGTGGATTTCGGTGCATCGGGGGGGGGGGGGGGGGGGGGGGGACCGTAGACTGCCGGGATGCCACGTGGCGGCCTGTCATTGGTCGGTTTACAGCGCGCGGTCCACAGAGCGGTGCGGGGTGGCGCATGGACCGGGCGGGAGACACTTGGCGCACCCGGATTGGCCGGCACATGTTGCGCGGTCCACGGAAACCCGCGCGGGTGCATGGACCCGGCGCGAGGGGACACGTGGCGGCCTACCATTGGTTGGCGCTCGGTGCGCGGTCCACGAAATCCACGCGCGGGTGCATAGACCAGGCGCGGGGGACACGTGGCATCGCGTCATTGGCGGGTCTACCGAGCTCGGCGCACGGAGGCGCAGGGGGTGGGACCGCCTCGGGGTGCATGCGCGTCAGGGGGGCAGGTGGCGTGACGTGGGCGGCATGGCGCGCGGTCGGGCAGGACACGTGGCGCCCGGGGATTCGCGGGCACCACCCACCGTGTTGACCGAGGGAGCGCCACGTGGCGCACGGCGGCTTGGCTTGCACACGCTGTCCCGTGTTCGGGACACGTGTCAAGCCCAGGAGGATTCGGGCGCTCCTCGCGGGCCACCCCTCAGCGGTTTCGGGCGCCCGTATGTGGGCCGAGCGCCCGAAACCGGTGACACAGTAGGTATTTCTTGATTTGTTGAGCTGAGCCAATAAATAGGCCCAGAACATCTTCGTTTACAGTTTTTCTGGCCGGATTTTCGCAGAGACTTCTATAGGAGAGTTGTTCCTCCTTATGTGCTGCATCTACTGGAGATTTCCTGGGATTTTAGGAGGCTCGTACTTCGAGATCTATAGCAAATCGGCGCATTGCGACGTTTTTCACCGGTGACCCTTCCCGTCGCGTTTCGGTGCGCGGGCTCCCCCGGACTACTCTGACAGTATTTTTTGACAATTCTTGCTCCATTGTCTTCATGACAGGTAGGGCTACGACTTTCATATTTTTAGCTCCTCCTTATTTTGGGTTTTTCTTGGCGTTTTCGAGCCATCTTGTGACCCCATTTTTTGCGATGGAGTTTTTGGACAGCACCAAAGTATTTCTTGAATTTCTCCGTGCTCGAGCATCGGATCGAGGTGTGCAAGTACTCGTTTAGCATCTACACATCGCAGGGAACATCATCGTGATTTTTCTGGATTTTTTTTGAGGTTTTCCCGAAGGTAAAAATCCCACTTTTTCTGGGCGGATTTTTGACAGGATTTGTTCTTGAGGATTTTGACGCTACCGCGATGTTTATTTTGTAACTCAGCCTACAGATGTCCAAACGGGACGTGCGAGTACCCGATTTTCATCTAATCGTCGTGACGATCGCAGCGGTAAATTTTTTGGAATTTTTTGAGCTCACCTCGTGGGTGGAAATTAAGCTTTTCTCTGTACTGACTTTAGGGACAGCGGCTAAGTGTTAATTGTGTGATTAATTGGGCACCGTTTTGGGACATGTTTGCAGTTTTCGCGGTGTGCGTTGTTTCTTCTTGGGCAAGGGTGTGTTCAGACTTGGGTTTAGCGTTCGAGGTGGGTGATCGTTGTGAACCTCTTATTTTTGACTACCCACTAGGCATATTGGAGTAACCCTTGTGTTAAAAGGCTAATTGCATCCTATGGATAAAATTGGCATGCTTGTATGAGTATAAAGAACACCATGTTAGTAATTAGCCCTCATGTGAGATTGATTATAAAAGTTGGAATATCATGCTATAATGAATGCTAGAAAATTGTTAACTGTATTTTTATTATCTCGGGACAATTGCATGCTTGTATGGTCATCTAGATAGGCCACCTTTTTCTGCTACACTATCATGCTGGAATTGACTTAGGAGAAACCATGATTTTTTACTTTTCTCCTTTTATTTGAGACTCAGGATACGTGTTGCTTGGGTTTGAGCAGGGGTTGGGATAGTGTAGGCAGGATCTTGGAATCTGGGATAGGTTGGACCTATTGTGGGGTATTGCGGCAATCGCGGATATTGGGCGGTTGACCGGACTGTTACTTGTGCATCAGATTGGGGGGATCGGGTTTTCCTTAGTGGATGGATTTTTCCCACTTCGATTATGGTCGTGTTCCAGTCCTGCTATATCGTGACATTTGCGATGGAGATACTTTACTCGTGTGGGTCACTCCCCTCGAGTGCCATTCCGGAGTAGGCGATTTATACAGCGGCCAGTGAGTACCGGACAGTGAGTGCTGGTCAGTGAGTGCCGATCTGTTAGCAGATACTTGAGACAGTGCATAGGCAGTGTTAGTGGTTACTGGTCCTTTGATATGGGTTTATGCAGGCAGATACTCTTACCGATGCATTCATACAGTTGCTCCTTTTAGCATTACATTTAGAGGCATAATAGTGGTAGCTTCACCTCTTATTTATCAGTAGTTTAGTTTACAGCTTACCACCTCTTTTTCCTTTTGCCTCTGGTAGACCTAGTGGGCACGCCAGAGTTTGAGGCTTTACCCACTAGGGGAGGCTACTGGTTTTATAGTAGTTCTCACCCCTATTGTACTTTTTCCCTTTTTCCCCCTTTGTTTTGCAGAGTCCTATGTGGGAGTTGCTGGGCCGTCTTTGGCAGATCGAGGTAAGAGGATTGCGGACTAGATAGATCATCTACGCCGACTGCGAGCTTAGTAGTGCTTTTGGTTGTACCCCTATACTCTCAGACAGTTGTATTTTCATTTTGGGTCTGGCTTTAGCCAGCTGTTTGTATTTATTTGGAGAGCTGGGAGAGACACTTGTACTTTATTTATAGTTATACTTTACCTTTATTTCCAGCTTCAGTCTGAGATGTATTTATTTTAGTTCAGCTCTGTTTTTTTATGCAATTTTATTATCTCTCTTATATCTGAGCAGGTTACCAGCACTTTGTGTAGACGGAAAATTCTGTGTGCATGGCGGATCTGTGGATGGGCCCGGGTTCTGGACAAAGATGCAGATGCCTGGTGGCATCGCGTGGAGCCCTTGGAGTTTCAGATCACTCGACAGCTACCTTGGTCTGAGTTCCGACGGATGATTCTGGACACCTACTTCTCGACTAGTGTAAAGCGGAAGCTGGAGGATGATTAGAAGAACCTGCAGCAGGATGACCGATCAGTACAGGCATACTTTCAGGAGTTCACGCAATTGCTTAACTGCGTGCCATTTGTCGCTCGTGATGGACCCCATCAGGTGGAGTTATTTGAGGCAGGTCTCCGCACTGAGATTTATACCTTGGTGAATGCTCAGCGGCTTCAGACTCTCGAGGAGGCCGCGGAGCATGCCTAGTGGGTTGAGAGAGGAGACCACTTAGTCGCCAGGTGGGGCGGTATGGTCGCGCAGAGCTCTGACAGAAAGCGACCAGCACCGGATGACGGGGGACAGGCCAGTTCATGGAGACCGCCACGACCGCCGAGCCTCAATTTTCTGGCCGTTGGCGTTCGGAGTGGCGAGGGCCTGGTGGATCCCAGAGGCCCCCGCAGCAGCAGCGTCAGCAGCAGCATCAGCAGCAGCATCAGCAGCTGCAGAGGTCCCAGTCGAGGCAGCAGAGGTCACAACGACAGTCTCAGAGGCAGCCGCAGTAGTCGAGGTAGCCCCGTTCTTCCTACAGGTGCATCTTCTGTGGAGTTCAGCATCTTGCAGGTACTTGTGACCAGCGATGGGGGCGTTGTTATGCCTGCGGGCAGGCGGGGCATATGCGAGCTACGTGCCCCCTTACGACATCAGCAGCACCTTCTTCGGCATCGGCTCCTTTTATACCTCAGCAGCGGCCCTATGCTCCAGCGAGCAGGGCGCCTTCCTCCAATCCTACTGACTATCGGCCTCCAGGTCAGAGCGGGCGGATCTACGCCGCCCAGGTAGAGGACTCCTCCGCAGCCGACTATGTGGTGGCAGGTATCACTTTACTCTTTGGCACTAGAGTTCGAACTTTATTTGATACCGGTGCATCAAATTCTTTTGTTAGTAGATCGTTTGCGTCCTTGCATGGGTTAGAGATAGGTCGGTTACCACGTGCACGAGAGGTTCAGATTCCCGATGTGGTGACCCGGATCTCTGTAGGGCTTCTACAATGTGACCAGCAGCTTCTGGAGGCCTTTGTGGCGTGTCGGCTGTGTTGGTGCACCAATTGGACATAAGTGATGGACTCCGGGTGTTAAATGGATTACTTGGGTAATCGCTTGACCCTGTCGGATGTTTAGAAGTTGTTTCGCGCGAAACGGATATCAAAATTAGACTCAGCGCGAAGTTTTGACAGAAGAACACCTATTTTTGGTGTATCGAGTGCGTTGTGCGTTGAATGGATGCCAAAAACGGACTCAGCGCGCGAAAACAGTCAAAATTGGGTATTTTCGGGCATAAATGGGCTAACGGGCCCATTTTTGGTCGCGGGCCGGTCCACGGCCCACCCGCGTGCAACGGGAGCAACGAACCCGCGCTGCTGCCACGTGGCGGGCGCGGGTTGGTCGAGCCCGTCGCAGGCGCAGGCGGGGAGCGCGGCGACCCAGGCGCGGGCGCGAGGCGAGGGAGCACGTGGGAGGCGCCGCGCGGCCGCTCCGCGTTGGTCGCGCCAGCCTGCGCGTTGACGCGCGCGGGGAAGCGGCGCGGGCCAGCACGAGAGTCGCGCGGGAGGCGACACGTGGCAATGCCAGATTCGCCCGCGGCGCGCGATGGGACGCGACGCTGGGTGCGTGGACGCGACGCTGGACGCGTGGGCGCGGTTCGCGCTGGTGCCACCGCGTGGCGGCCTCCGAGTGGACGCGCGAGGTCGCGGGAGGCACGGTGCTGCCACGTGTTGGCTTGCGGTGGAACACGTGGTGCGGGGGACTCCTTGGGTTACTGTAGCGCGCCCGAAGTTCGGGGCGAATATGAGATTCGGGCGCTCGAATGTGAGATTCGGGCGCCTGAATCTTGGTGTTTTGGGCTATTTAAGCCCAAAATGCCCCATTTTTCTCCTTTTTCCTCTTTTGCTCCATCCGCGCACGCGAGAGGGAGAGAGAGAGCGTTGGGGGAGTTTTCGGGGTGCCATGAGCGCACCGTTTGAGCCTTGGAGTGCGCGCGAGGTGTCCTTTGGAGCCTGGCGAACGCGCGGGTGCTTGTTCGACGACGCGCCGACTTTAAGGTTGGTTCCACTCATCTTTTCGCGGTGTTTTCCGGCATAGTTTTGGGGTGTACCCTTTTGGATTTTGGATTTTACCCCTTGTCCTTGTGCTTGTTAGGGACTATTGGTTACCCCTTCGTTTTGTGTGCGGACTCCGGCACCATGCTCCATTTTGCGTGCGGATTCCGGCGGCGTGCACCGTTTTGCGTGCGGACTCCGGCGGCGTGCACCGTTTTGCGTGCGGACTCCGGTGGAGGTAAAGAAATCGTGCGGAGCCCAATTGCAATTGTCTACAAGCAATTGGTGGCAAACCGAGGTGGGTTGGATTTTTCTCCAAGTCTGCGGATTTCTTTCTAATTATATTATGATAGGATTCAGAATGCTAGAATAAGAGTTTTATTGGAACCTTTACTAGCACCCCCGTCATATGTTTCGTGTGTTTAACCAGACCAGTAGAGAACCTTACCTGGGCTAGGTTTATTTATGCTCTAGACATCCACACTTCATATTCTATTCCTAGGCATAGTGTTATCCTCGCCCGGGTAGTGGGCCGAGTGGTCGGGATTCCTTTTAGTGTGGGATGCATGTTACACTCGTGCTTGGGAGCAGAGTGGAGTCTAGTAGATGTAGTCGGTCTTTTATCTATTGCGGGAGCCGTTTGGGTGAACGGTGGTCCCGAGATGTCTTGTTTCCTTGTTTTATTTGTCGCCACTGTGTTAGTGGCCGTAGTGTACCTGTGATAGTAGGACCTAGAACCCAGACTATTTTTAGACACACGTAGTTTCTGTAAACTAATGTTTTCCTTCCAAATTTCGAGGGGTCGCCGGAGCCTGTTCTTGTTTGATTTGGGTGAAGGCATTAGCCCTTCGGGGTTTGGAAAATAAAACTTATTTGAACTGATTTTTATTAAAGAACTAAAATATATTAAATTGGGTTTCTCAGATTAAAATAGCTTTCAGTAATAACTGTTATCTTTTTATTACAACTTCGTCACCCGAGAGAGTTTGGGTGATATGGGTTCTATGGGCCTTTTCTGTTTCTGTTTCGGGACGAAAGCTACGGGAACCATGCCTGGAACCTGTTCTTGTTTGATAGGGTTGTAGGTGTTGGTCCTTTGGAACTTTCGGGCCCTGGTTGGTGTCTTCCGCCTGTCATACTGAGGTTGTCATGTTCCCGAACTGTAAGGGGAACAAAAACTTTGATAGGCGGAGACTGGAGTCTGTTCTTGTTTGATTAGGGTTGTAGGCACCGACCTATCGGGGTTTCCGAACCCTTATGGTGTCGGTCTGTGCTGTGTCGTTGTGGGTTGGTGTTCTATTTTGGGGAGCCGTTGGGTTGACGGCAGTCCTAGCTGTTGGATATTTCCAGCTAGTGAGTTAGAGATGTGATGTGGGTTATTGTCGATCTTGTTGATCGTGGATTTGTACTATAGCCTGCATGAGCCACATTGAGCTCGACAGAGATGCGCTGATACTTTCCTCGGTTGGGTCGCGCCCCTCGAGTGCCGCTCCGGAGTTGGGCCTGTTACTTTGCTATCGCGACTTGTCGACGCAGTCCCTCTGGCTGGGCCAGTTTTGGCAGTCACGGACGCCCTACGGTAGACCCGTCCTCTTGTGGATGTGCGGCAGTAGGTGGGCGCAGGTTTGACTGGACCATATGTGGCAGTCAGTGTAGATTGGGTGACTGTATTTGAGAGTTAGTAGTTGCATCATGTTCCATCTGTTCCACTTCTTGAGCATCTAGATAGAGGCATAGTAGCTGTAGAGTTATTTTTCAGCTCTTTCCTTTCAGTATTACATTTGTTACTTTATGCCTCTAGTAGACTTAGTGGGCAGACCGTGGGTCTTGGAGACGGTACCCACTGAGAACTACTGTAGGATGTAGTTCTCACACCCTCTGTCGGTGACAGGTTGTCGAGGTTTTTCTTCCGTTCCTGCCCGAGCTGGGACCGAGGACAGAGAGTCGCGAGATAGATCCCTACTAGCATAGTTCCTTTAGAGTGAGGTAGATGTACCATCCCGGACTGTGGGATTCACTGTAAATTGTTGTATTTCTAGTTTTAGTTATCTCCCTTTTTGGATTCATAGATGTTGTATAGGTGAATTTTTATTTGTATCTATCCTGTGGATCTGATCTTGTATTATTCTTGTATTTGGGAGATGGACTTTGTATTTATTTTCAGCTTTATAGTAGTTGGATTTTATATTTACAGCTTTTATTTTCCGCTCTGATATCTGTGTAGCTGTAGTTCTATCTTTTGCAGGTTAGACGCTTCGTCGGTGCGGGGCTTCCCGTGTCGACGGCGCATCTGTTGGCGAGCCCGGGTCGCAGTTTCGACCTCGGGGCGTGACAGATTAGAGTGGTATCAGAGCCTAGGTTGTAGGTCATTGTGGACTTAGAAACTCTAGGCTTGTGGTTGGACATTAGGATGACTACATGAGAGTCGTGTTTTTTAGCGAGAGTCCTGTTTGAGTTTTATACCTCTCCCAAGAGACGGGATGAGTGATTGGCATGTTTATTCTCCTAAGCGATTATGTTGGCTGCAGACAACATAATGCTATGGAATGGATGACATGTCTTAGACTCTCGCTGGATTGGGTCGAATGGTTGTTGTGTCCTGATGTTTGTTATTGTGCAGTGGACTACGATGCCCCTGAGACATCGTGCAGTGAAGAGGGCACATCCCGCATCAGATCAGGAACTCGAGCAGCGGGAGGCAGAGCTATCAGAGCAGAGTGAGACCCAGGAGTCACAGCCCTATATGGCACAGGTGTCGGAGGTTGTCCGACGCCAAGAGGAGGCAATGGAATGTTTGATGCGCCTGTCGGAGTAGAGAGCACAGCTAGTTGTAGCACCGCCTGAGTGTCCTCCAGCATATTCTTCTAATGCAGTGGCATCTCCAGTTGTACCAGTGGCACCGATTGAGCCAGCAGCCCCCTCCGTGCCGACAAGTAGTGCCGAGGCACCGAGGCAGGGTGGATAGCGGATAGTAGATGAGCTTTGGGACATCATTGATCGGTGGAGCCAGTCCCGGCAGTCTGATCTACCCCGATTCGCAGGATTGACCTCGGAGCCGTGGGAGGCAGAGTCTTGGATCACAATGATGAAGCGAACCCCTTTTGTTGAGGAGCAGTTTCAGGTTCTTTTGGCGACAAGCTTGTTGGAGCACAATGCCGAGGCATGGTGGCGCCGAGTGCGACTTGTCGGTCCGCCTGGGATCCAGCTGCTTATTTGGGCGGAGTTCCGCAGTCTCTTTCTTGGAGCCTTCTTTTCGGAGAGTGTCAGATAAAGGCTAGAGGATGGAGGACAGATCGACTGGCATGGGCATTCCAGATTTCTTCTCCAGGATAGTGAATTTCTGAGATGTCAGAGGTCGGGTGGACCCCGAGGGCAGCATCAGCATTGGTATCAGCAGCAGCGGTAGTATAGATGTGTTGTTGCGGAAGACCGCATTCGTCACCTTAGCGTGAGCAGAGGCAGAGGCCGTGTTCCCTATGTGGATAGTCTAGATATTTTCTGACGGACTGGACTTTGATGTTGAGGTAGACTAAGCGACGACCACTCACATCGAGCGGATGAGTCTGTGCCGCCCGATTGGAAGGCGCCACGGCAGTGGATCGGATTGTCACAGGCATGTTTTCATTACGACAGGCTGAGTTATAGTATTTTTGCTTCCCTGCCTAGTTTGGAGATAGAGTGGTTACCACGTGCACTAGAGGTACAGGTTCCTGTTGGTATTGTGCACTTGGGGAAGCCTTATGGATTATGTCTAGTGCTGTTGAGACTTGGAATTTTACCGGCAGAGGTGACGGTTGGGTGACAGCTCCAAGACTCTGATCGAACACACGGGATGGACCGGTTGGAGCGATAGCATGCAACGACTGATTGTGGAATGAGAACAGTGACCCTTCCGCAAGCTGGACTAGAGGAGTTCATTTTCAATGGTTGCCGAGGTGCCCTTCCCGCAGCGATGGCTTCAGCGGTTTTGGTCAGACGCCACCCCTCGAGCGTAGGTGACGTTTAGGACTAGAGGTTGTGTCCTTAGAGGTCTTGGATAGATCGTAGCTTCCGTTTTTGTAGCCACAGTAGGAACGACTTCAACACTTCTCTCATTTTTCTCGCCTTGGTGCTGAAATTTACGAATAGGATGAAAGCTTCAAAAGGCTACTCCAGAAATGGAGACGGTGCCCGAACCTGTTCTTGTTTGATTGGGGCGAAGGCACTGGTTTTTCGGAATTTTCGGACTTTTCGTTAATTTCAGCTGTTTTCTAAATAGAGAGTTGGGGTTGACGACTTTCCTGCTGGTTGGGCCTTTACCTTTCTTGTTGGTTGTGTTGGCGTACTTCGTGTAGTTTTGGACGAGTTGTTTTGGTTGTTCTTCCTTGTCCCCAGCCTTTGGAGTTCCTGAGGTTTTTCCAGCTTTTGGACTCGCTTTGCGGAGAGTGAGTAGCAACTGGGGAGTTGGAGACTGTGTTGATGGATACTTACCTTTGGCTTGGTATTTGTGACTCCCGTTTGAGTTGTGTTAGTTTCGAGGAAGAAACATTCTTTTAGTGGGGGAGGATGTGGTGACCCGGATCTCTGTAGGGCTTCTACAGTGTGACTAGTAGCTTCTGGAGGCCTTTGTGGCGTGTCGGCGGTGTTCGTGCACCAATTGGACATAAGTGATGGACTCCGGGTGTTAAATGGATTACTTGGGTAATCGCTTGACCCTGTCGGATGTTTAGAAGTGGTTTCGCGCGAAACGGATATCAAAATTGGACTCAGCGTGAAGTTTGGACAGAAGAACACCTATTTTTGGTGTATCGAGTGCGTTGTGCGTCGAATGGATGCCAAAAACGGGCTCAGCGCGCGAAAATAGTCAAAATTGGCTATTTTCGGGCATAAATGGGCTAACGGGCCCATTTTTGGTCGCAGGCCGGTCCACGGCCCACCCGCGTGCACCGGGAGCAACGAACCCGCGCCGCTGCCATGTGGCGGGCGCGGGTTGGTCGAGCCGGTCGCAGACGCAGGTGGGGAGCGCGGCGACCCAGGCGCGGGCGCGGGGCGAGGGCGTACGTGGGAGGCGCCATGCGGCCGCTCTGCGTTGGGCGCGCCAGCCTGCGCGTTGACGCGTGAGGGGAAGCGGCGCGGGCTAGCGCGGGAGTCGCGCGGGAGGCGACACATGGCGATGCCCGATTCGCCCGCGGCGCGCGATGGGACGCGACGCTGGGCGCGTAGGCGCGGTTCGCGCTGGTGCCGCCGCGTGGCGGCCTCCGAGTAGACGCACGAGGGCGCGGGAGGCACGGTGCTGCCACGTGTTGGCTTGCGGTGGAACGCGTAGCGCGGGAGACTCCTTGGGTTACTGTAGCGCGCCCGAAGTTGGGGGTTTCGGGCACCCGAATGTGAGATTCGGGCACCCGAATCTTGGTGTTTTGGGCTATTTAAGCCCAAAACGCCCCCCTTTTCTCCTTTTTCCTCTTTTGCTCCGTCTGTGCACGCGAGAGGGAGAGAGAGAGAGCGTTGGGGGAGTTTTCGGGGTGCCGTGAGCGCACCGTTTGTGCCGTGGAGTGCGCGCAAGGTGTCCCTTGGAGCCGGGCGAACGCGCGGGTGCTTGTTCGACGACGCGCCGACTTTAAGGTTGGTTCCGCTCGTCTATTCGCGGTGTTTTCCGGCACAGTTTTGGGGTTTACCCTTTTGGATTTTGGATTTTACTCCTTGTCCTTGTGCTTGTTAGGGACTGTTGGTTACCCCTCCGTTTTGCGTGCGGACTCCGGCACCGTGCTCCGTTTTGCGTGCGGACTCCGGCACCGTGCTCCGTTTTGCGTGCGGACTCCGACGGCGTGCTCTGTTTTGCGTGCGGACTTCGGCGGCATGCACCGTTTTGCGTGCGGACTCCGGTGGAGGCAAGGAAATCGCGCGAAGCCCAATTGCAAGTGTCTACGAGCAATTGGTGACAAACCGAGGTGGGTTGGATTTTTCTCCAAGTCTGCGGACTTCTTTCTAATTCTATTATGATAGGATTCAGCATGCTAGAATAAGAGTTTTATTGGAACCTTTACTAGCACCCTCGTCATATGTTGCATGTGTTTAACCAGACCAGTAGAGAACCTTACCTGGGCTAGGTTTATTTATGCTCTAGACATCAACACTTCGTATTCTATTCCTGGACATAGTGTTATCCTCGCCCGGATAGTGGGCCGAGTGGTCGGGATTCCTTTTAGTGTGGGATGCATGTTACACTCGTGCTTGGGAGCAGAGTGTAGTCTAGTAGATGTAGTCGGTCTTTTATCTGTGGCGGGAGCCGTTTGGGTGAACGGTGGTCCCGGGATGTCTTGTTTCCTTGTTTTATTTGTTGCCACTATGTTAGTGGCCGTAGTGTACCAGTGATAGTAGGACCTAGAACCCAGACTGTTTTTCGACACACGTAGTTTCTGTAAACTAATGTTTTCCTTCCAAATTTTGAGGGGTCGCCGGAGCCTATTTTTTTTTTATTTGGGTGAAGGCATTAGCCCTTCGGGGTTTGGAAAATAAAACTTATTTGAACTGATATTTATTAAAGAACTAAAATATATTAAATTGGGTTTCTCAGATTAAAATAGTTTTCAGTAATAACTGTCATCTTTTTATTACAACTTCGTCACCCGAGAGAGATTGGGTGATCTGGGTTCTAGGGGCCTTTTCTATTTCTGTTTCGGGACGAAAGCTACGGTGACCGTGCCTGGAACCTGTTCTTGTTTGATAGGGTTGTAGGTGTTGGTCCTTTGGAACTTTCGGGCCCTGGTTGGTGTCTTCCACCTTTCCTACTGAGGTTGTCATGTTCCCGAACTGTAAGGGGGTCGAAAACTTCGATAGGCGGAGCCTGGAGTCTGTTCTTGTTTGATTAGGGTTGTAGGCACCGACCTATCGGGGTTTCCGAACCCTTATGGTGTCGGTCTGTGTTGTGTCGTTGTGGGTTGGTGTTCTGTTTTGGGGAGCCGTTGGGTTGATGGCAGTCCTAGCTGTTGGATATTTCCAGCTAGTGAGTTAGAGATGTGATGTTGGTTATCGTCGATCTTGTTGATCGTGGATTTGGACTATAGCCTGCATGAGCCACATTGAGCTCGACAGAGATGCGCTGATACTTTCCTCGGTGGGGTCGCGCCCCTCGAGTGCCACTCCGGAGTTGTGCCTGTTACTTTGCTATCGCGACTTGTCGACGCAGTCCCTCTGGCTGGGCCAGTTTTGGCAGTCACGGACGCCCTACGGTAGACCCGTCCTCTTGTGGATGTGCGGCAGTAGGTGGGCGCAGGTTTGACTGGACCCTTTGTGGCAGTCAGTGTAGATTGGGTGACTGTATTTGAGAGTTAGTAGATGCATCATGTTCCATCTGTTCCACTTCTTGAGCGTCTAGATAGAGGCATAGTAGCTGTAGAGTTATTTTCCAGCTCTTTCCTTTCAGTATTACATTTGTTACTTTATGCCTCTAGTAAACTTAGTGGGCAGACCATGGGTCTTAGAGACGGTACCCACTGAGAACTACTATAGGATGTAGTTCTCACACCCTCTGTCGGTGACAGGTTGTCGAGGCTTTTCTTCCGTTCCTGCCCGATCTGGCTTGACGGACCGAGGACAGGAAGTCGCGAGATAGATCCCTACCAGCATAGTTCCTTTAGAGTGAGGTAGATGTACCATCCCGGACTGTGGGATTCACTATATATTGTTGTATTTCTAGTTTTAGTTATCTCCCTTTCTGGATTCATAGATGTTGTATAGGTGGATTTTTATTTGTATCTATCCTGTGGATCTGATCTTGTATTATTCATGTATTTGGGAGATAGACTTTGTATTTATTTTCAGTTTTATAGTAGTTGGATTTTATATTTACAGCTTTTATTTCCTGCTCTGATATCTGTGTAGCTGTAGTTCTATCTTTTGCAGGTTAGACGCTTCGTCGGTGCGGGGCTTCCCGTGTCGGCGGCGGATCTGTTGGCGAGCCCGAGTCGCAGTTTTGACTTTGGGGCGTGACACCCGATCACACTTTGCACGTGGAGGAGTGTTGTTGGTCTTGCCCAGTGCAGATTGAGTCCTGGATTATGCCAGCGGACCTGATGGTCTTGATACAGCTGCGAGACTTTGATGTAGTACTTGGGATGGATTGGTTGGCTCGGTATTTTGCGACCATTGACTGTGCCGCGAGAACTATTACTTTTAGAGAGCCTGGCCAGGAGTTGTTTGTGTACCGGGGTTGCCAGAGTGTTTTCTTCGCCTCTATAGTTTCGACTTCTCGAGCGAGGCAGATGATCCGCAGTGGATGCGTAGCCTTTTTGGCTAGTGTGGTTGAGGGGCCTACGGCGGCACCGGGACTCGGGGATATCCCTATTGTTCGCGAGTTCTCGGATGTGTTTCCACCGGAGTTGACTTGTATGCCGCCGGATAGGGAGGTTGAGTTTTTGATTGACGTAGTCCCAGGAACTGCGCAAATCTCTAAGGCTCCTTATCGAATGGCACCGGCTCAGCTGCGAGAGTTAAAGGCGCAACTTCAGGACTTGATGGATAAGGGTTTTGTTAGGCCCAGTGTATCGCCTTGGGGAGCGCCGGTGCTATTCGTGAAAAAGAAGGATGGTTCACTTCGGCTTTGTGTGGATTATCGAGAATTGAATAAAGTGACCATCAAGAACAAGTACCCTTTGCCGCGTATTGATGATTTGTTTGACCAGCTGCAAGGGTTTTGTGTCTTCTCCAAGATTGATATGCAATCAGGTTACCACCAATTGAAGGTAAAGGCCGAGGATATCCCGAAGGCGGCGTTCAGGATACGGTATGGGCATTATGAGTTTTTCGTCATGCCTTTTGGATTGACTAATGCCCCTGCCGCCTTTATGGATTTGATGAACCAGATCTTTCGACCATACCTGGATCGGTTCGTGGTTGTGTTCATTGATGATATCCTAGTTTACTCCCGGAGCGACACTGATCATGACGAGCACTTGAGGATTGTGCTGCAACTTCTATGAGAGAGGAAGTTGTACGCCAAGTTGTCGAAGTGTGAGTTTTGGCTTTGGGAGGTAGTTTTGTTGGGCCATGTGATTTCAGCCGCAGGTGTGGCAGTGGACCCGGCGAAGATTGAGGCAGTCCGGGATTGGCCGCGACCGACGACCGTTTCTGAGGTGCGCAGCTTCATGGGATTGGCTGGATACTATCGTCGGTTTGTGGAGGGCTTTGCGAAGCTCTCCACACCCCCCACTCGTTTTTGACGCGCAAAGGAATTAAGTTTATCTGGAGTGAGGACTGTCAGAGGAGCTTCGAGGACTTGAAGAGCAGATTGATGTCGGCTCCTATCCTTTCCCTCCCTGTTATGGGGAAAGGATATGTGATTTACAGTGATGCATCGCACAGTGGACTTGGTTGCATGCTGATTCTGGAGGATAGGGTAATTGCTTATGCATCTCGACAGCTTAAGGATTATGAGAAGAATTACCCTACCCATGATCTAGAGCTTGCTGCTGTAGTATTCGCATTGAAGTTGTGGCGCCACTACCTCTATGGGGAACACTGCGAGATCTATTCCGACCACAAGAGCTTGAAGTACTTGTTTACACAGAAGAAGCTCAACTTGAGGCAGCGCAGATGGTTGGAGCTGTTAAAGGACTATGATGTGGATATATTATACCATCCTGGCAAGGCCAATGTGGTTGCAGATGCCCTGAGTAGGAGAGCAGTTCAGAGCTTATCGTTGATGATTACTGACCAGGCGCCACTACGTGAGGAGATGAGGCGGCTTGAGCTAGAGGTTGTGTCCCCTGGGGTCTCTGCTAGATTGGCGTCCTTAGTCGTGCAGCCAACTCTGCTGGACAGGATCAGAGAGAGACAGAGTGAGGACCCCCACTTGACCAGGATTAGAGATCAGATTTCGAGCGATCAGACTGGGGACTTTGCAGTTGATGCTTCGGGAGTACTGCAGTACAGGGACCGAGCGTGTGTGCCAGTGGATCCAGAGATCAGAGAGCAGATATTGAGAGAGGCCTACTATACACCTTACACCCTCCATCCTGGTGGGACTAAGATGTATAAGGACCTCAAGGCACACTTCTGGTGGAATGGTATGAAGAGGGATATTGGGAGATTTGTGGCTCAGTGTTTAACTTGCCAGCAGGTAAAAGCTGCTTGCAAGTTACAGAGTCTCCCAATCCCTGAGTGGAAATGGGACCACATCACGATGGATTTTGTAGTCGGATTACCGAGGGCCCAGGGCGGTGCAGATGCCATTTTGGTGGTTGTTGATCGACTCACTAAGTCCGCTCACTTTTTGCCGATGCAGACTACATGGTCACTTGAGCGGCTGGCTCAGATGTACTTGGATGAGGTGGTGAGGTTACACAGAGTGCCCGCCTCTATTGTATCGGATCGAGACCCGAGGTTTGCTTCACGCTTTTGGGGGAGTATACAAGCTACCTTTGTGGTGACCCGGAACTCTGCAGGGCTTCTACAGTGTGACCAGTAGCTTCTGGAGGCCTATGTGGCGTGTCAGCGGTGTTGGTGCACCAATTGGACACAAGTGGTGGACTTCGGGCTTAAAATGGATTACGTGGGTAATCGGTTGACCCCGTCGGATGTTTAGAAGTTGTTACGTGCGAAACGGATATTAAAATTAGACTCAGTGCGAAATTTGGGTTAAGAACACTTATCTGGATGCCTTCGGCAAATTTTAGAATTGGAATTTGGCAAAACGGACAGCAGATTTGGATTCAGCGCGCGAAAACGATGAAAATGGACTACTTATTCGTATTTTTCGGAGCCCGGACGCCGCGCACGGATTTCGAGGCACTTGGCACTGTTCCGGCGGCCGGCGGCGGAGCACGGCGGCGCGGGCGCGGGCAGGCGCCGGAGTGGGCGCGGGCAGGTGCGCGGTTCACGGGGGCGGCGTGCCACGTGTCATTCTCCTATTGGTTTGCCTCGGGACACGTGGCCGCGTAGGATGGGTCCGTGCAGTGGACTGGGACCACGGAGCAGCCAGGGGCGGCCTCGGGGTGCGTGCCTAGCAGGGGTCGCAGGCGGCGGCGCAGGCGCGCACGTGGGGGCGCTGACCGCGGTTTCCGACGCATGGGCGCGCCACGCGTCGGCAGCAGGGTGGACCACGCGGCGCCAGGCGGGTGGAGGATTTGGCTGTTTGCTGTTTGATGGTGACGTGGCGCAATCAGGTGAATCCGGGCGCTGGATGGACGGCAGCGGATTGGGTTACTGTTTGCGCTCGAATGATTCGGGCGCTCGAAAAATTTACCAGGATGTGTATTTTGGACCCGGATTTCAGCCTATAAATAGGATTTGAGGGCCTTTTGTGCAGGTTTTGGAGTTTTTCTGGAGCTCCCCTTTGCTGCAGGGGCCTTCTACACTGTGTCTTCTACTCTCCTTTGGATCTTGGGCATTTTTTGAGACTGCGGCTTCGGCGTTATATGCGACGCGACGCACATCGACGCACCTTGGATTTTTGGCTATTACCATCGCTCTTCAGTCCGCAAGACACACCGGATCACCCGAATGGAATTTTGAGCCCATTTTCATGGCAGCGCGTTCACGAGAGGTAAGGCTTCGTGTTTTGTGTTGATCACTTCTCCGCATTTCGAGTTTTTGGCATAGTTGCCGAGGTGTTTTGGTGACCCCTTTTTCTGTTGTGAGATTTTGGACAGCGGAGGCTTGTCGATTTTCTATATCGACCTACGAGCATCTAAATGAGGAGTTTAAGGACTCGATTGACATCTACTCTTCGAGAGGAACGCGCTTGTATTTTTATTGGATTTTTCTGGGGATTCTTCGAAGGTGAGATTTAGGCTTCTTTGGGGTTGTATCCCACAGTTTTCGCAGTATTGTGGATTGCCGACGCACTACCTTGTTTAATTTGTATCTTGGCCTACAGGTGTCGGATCGGGGCGTATAAATACTCGTTTTGGGGCTACTCGTCGCGAGGATCGCAACCGTGAATTTTCTGGAATTTTTAGAGCACTGTACATAGGTGAAGTTCCCTTTTTCCTCTGCTGGTTTGTTGTGACAGCATGTGCTGTTTGGAGAACTGGTGGTGTTGATTGTTGATTGTGTTGTTGTGTTGGCGTGTTGTTGTTTGGAGCTGAAGCTTGTGCGACCATGTACCGAGGATGCGGGTTCAGTGGAATTTGTTCGCAAGTGGCCACACTCTTCACCGACTTCAGGTTTGCCTTGGTTTAAGTGTAGGTTTTTATAGGATCCACAAGGATCTAAATAGGTACTATCAAACAACTAGAGGGGGGGTGAATAGGTGTAATACTTAAAAACTCAATCTCAGTGCAAAATAAAAAACAATGCGGAAAATAAAAACAGCACACCAAGATTTACGTGGAAACTCCAATCCAGGAGAAAAACCACGGGACCAACACGCAATAACAATCCACTAAGAATAGAAGAATAACAAGGTGATTACCGACTCCACGGACTCAACCCCTCCTTCAGCTTCTTCGGACCTTGCGCTGACCGGTTGGATGTCCACGCAATAACAATCCACCAAGAAAAGAAGAATAACAAGGTGATTACCGTCTCCACGGATTTAACCCCTCCTTCAATTTCTTCGGACCTCGCGCTCCACCGATTGTACGTCCACTGCACACGTTCGAATCCACGAACGCCACTCGAATCCACGAGCACACGTTTCGAATCCACGAAATGCCTTTAGCACACCGAATCCACGATGCCACGTCGAATCCACGACGCAAACTCAGTCGATAAGAATATTGACTTCGATGGTGATCCTTTGCTTAGATTCTCATTGAGGAACCGTAGAAGAAATCTCTAAGCAAAGATTAGATCAATTCGACAAAAGATATGTTCTTGAAAGAACCATCGAATTGACCTAAAAGAGGCTATAAAGAAGATCGATAAAAACCTAGCCTCTAGGGTTGCTCTCAAGAGTTTTATAAATTAATCGGCCGTGCTCCCCATGTTTTTGAGAAACCCTAAATGTCTATTTATAGTTTAGAAACCTTTGGAAAGAGATAAGAATAAAAAACTTACCTTATCTGGAAATTTTCAGGACAGCGATCCGGATCGGATTTACTGTGATCCGGATCGTCGTAACGAGTCAGGCTATTCCAGAAAAACAGGGTTCGGGATCTGGATTGAAATGCCCGATCCGGATCGTTCATATATTCCAGCAAAAACCCATGTTCGGGATCCGGATCGAAATGACCTTTGATCCGGATCGGATTTGCCAATGAACAAGCACCCTTCGGGATCCGGATTGGACTGTCTGATCCGGATCCTGAACATGTCCCATGTCCAGTTTTTGATTTTTATGCAATTAAAAATTCATCCAAGTGTTTCTACACTATAAGAAAGTATTCGGATCACCAAAATTAATTAGTTAACCATACCTGATCCTTTTGAATACTTTCTTCTTGAGATTGATGTAACTGATCCACAATTCTTCAACTTCAATCTTCAAGACTCAAGACACTGAGTGTCAACTTGAGCTCTTGTTGAATCTTCTCTAAGTCTTTGATTGCTGATTGACAATTTGATCCTTTAAGACTCCGACTCAGCTCACTGACTTGACTCACGAAATATGCCAACACTAAAAAGCCGTAACAATCTCCCCCTTTGGCAATTTCGTGACAAAACCCAAAAATACATAAAAGCGCTCAAGTCACTCATCTTAAACCAAAAAATCGAAACTCAATGTCATCACCAAAACATTGACTTTCTTTGCGTGAAAGATCCAATAAACAAAAATACATTTGAACCAGTCTTAGAACAAACTCTATGACTTAGGACTTGGAGTCTTAAAGTGATGTAGATCCTGCAAAAACAAAACTCCAAACAAATCAAAAGTCAGTCGTTAGAAATTAAATGTAAATCCTACATTTGATTCGTCCTTTTGGTTCTTTTGTTTTTCGGCTCCTTTTTCTCATCTCCTTTCTTTTTCTCGATGATCTCATCTCCGTCTCCCCCTATCTCGATGATCTCATCTCTGTCTCCCCCTATCTCGATGATCTCTTCTCCCCTATTTCTCTTCTCCCCCTTTTTGTCACAAATTGTCAAACAGTGAACATACTAGACAAAAGGAAATCACTAACAGCATTAGTCCATAGTGAAAGAGAGATAAAAGCTCAGTTCCGGTATATAACAAAAACATAGATTGCATACCGGTACTCGAACGCAAAAATTAAATAATTTCTTGAAACAAATCCAGAATTTGAAATATTTGAATTACCGATTTGTATTCCATCAAGAAAACAATTTAAGTGCTTTAAACAATGAATTCACACAAATGCCATTCAATCCAATTAATTTCACGAAATTAAAAAGATTTACTCTAAAATCATGAAAAATAAAGATAAGGCATTATAAACAGTTTTTCATGTTATCCATAAAAACCAGAAAAAGTATGTAAGCACTTTAGCGCATCAACTTTAAACAAAAGTCATCGTTTCATGCAACAAGAAATAGATTATACCAAATCTATCAAAAATACCCAAAAATAAAACGAAAATTTATGGAAATTAAAACCCTTAAAGTTGAACAACTTCAATCACATCTAACATGATCTTATGCGTAATGCCTTTATCAAATCATCAATTTGGTAAAGAAAATGAAATACAAAGATCAATAGATGTCTAACATTCCAGATAAATTAGATAATGTATCTAGTCAATTTATTGAAGAGAGTGGCTCTTTGTGCATCTTTCATTAAAAATCCCACCTTATACCAACCTTGAAATTTTGACAGAGTCAAGTATTTCAACATGCATTTTATTTAATCAAACTTGAAAAACCTTGCTTGGTATACATGTGGTAGCTGCACACAGTACTCGGACGACCGAGGTGGTAGCTCTTTCCTCCATGTGGTGGTAGTTTTCACACTCCTCATTGGGATGTAACTCTTTCCACATCTTTTGAGCATAATGCTTTTTCTTTGACTCCCCCTCAGTTGGCTATCAATTATTTAAGATATAAAGTATTCAGCCAAATATTGATCTCGATTTCATACTCGACTAAACAGTCAAATAAGATAAAAACTATACCAAGAGATCATCGAGAGAGAAATTGACTTTGATCACTTAAAAGATGACTTAATTAACATAAATGATCATTGCAACATCGAAATATTATGATGTCAAAAGCATAATAGATTTCTAAATGCGTGAAAAGATGCAATTAAAGTCAATATGACCAATGCTCCAAGATTATGATTATGGAGTAAAGTTGATAATCCATATAAAATTAATTTGGAGTGAATGAACGTGAAACCCCTTTTATTCAATGTACTTGTTCGTTAAAAACCTTTTGTTCAAGAACAAAACATAAAACCAAGAGCATTGAAAAAAACATGTAATGCAAAGATTAAGAAAAATATGAGGAGAAAACCAATCAAAGTATTACATACAGTCATAAGCTATTTAGAACTTAAGACAAGGAAAGATATCACCTTTCCGAATCCAAAATCGCTGGATTTTGGGTTGTCTTGATTCGTTGTGGCCGGGGGTTGTCCGCTTTGACTGTTGATTCACCTTAGGTCTTTGCCTCGTAGTGATCCACTTGTATGATTGATGTTGTGGCTCGGACCTTTGGTGGGTTGAGTGAACTCCTTTGACTTGATGTGTCTTTTGATTCCGTTGAGTTCGCTCCGTAGATGAAGTTGCCGAAGAACTCTTCTTTCTCTTTTTCGGGCAATCCTTCACCAAATGTCCTTCAAGTCCACAAAGGTGACACGTTCTTCCTTTCAATTTGAATGTGGAACTTGAAGCATGCACAGTTTGGTCCTTTTTGAATCCCAAACCAACCATGCTTGTTTGACCTAATCCGGACATACAATCATGTTTCTTCGAACCGGTTGAAATCCTTTGTATGTCGGATTTAAGTTGATGGACTTGCTTGGTCAAAGCTTGGTTGGTAACATGAATCTCCTCAAACTGCTTTTCAAGAAAATCAATCTTGTTAATATGGGAATTAACGATCGTTTCCGATTGATTTATCTTTTCCTGGAGGATTTTATTATTATCCAATAAAAGCTCTCGTTCCTCCTCGAGATCATGAAGTTTGATCTTTAAAGCATGATTCTCGTCTTGATTCTCAAGTCGTTGCTTCCTCAACTTCTTGATATGCTTGGCCATCTTCTTAGATTCCGCAAGAAGTTGTTGATATGCCTCAACGAGTTCTTCTTCGTCCGACTCCCCCTCACTTGATGACTCTCCGTTGGATGTTGATGTTTCATGCAAAATCAAAGGAATAGAGTCAGTGATTAAAGATGATAAACAAACATTAGAAGAGGGAATTTGAGAAGCATGTAAGGCAACGACTTTTTCCTCTTTACTTGAGGTCGATTCATTAGAAGTAGAATCGTCCCAAGTTTTCGCTTGCAAAGCCTTCTTTTTATATGATTTCGGAGAAGGACATTCCGTTGAAAAATGGCCGTAGCCTTTGCATCGATAGCATTGGATTTCCCCTTCGAAATCATCTTTTTCTTTTTCTTTAGAAGGTTTTGCAACGCTTTTGAGGTTAGAGGATTTAGAACCCGATGATCCTTTAGAAGGTTTCGTGGATGAAGATCCATCGGTTCGATTCTTCCAAAATTTCCGACGAAATTTTTTTACGATCCGCGCCAATTGTTCTTCAAAATCGGCAAAAGAGATTTCATCGTCGGAACTTGATTCGCTATCTTCTTCCTTTGTTGATTTGAATGCAATACCTGTAAGCTTAGAAGAAGACTTGGAAGAAACTTGATTAGTAGGAAAAGTCATTTCATAAGTTTGCAAAGCACCTACTAATTCCTCTACACTCATCTCATCCGGATGACTAACGGTTTCAATGGCGGTAACCTTTGCCCTAAACCGTTCCGGAAGAGTCCGAAGTATCTTTCTTACAATTTTCGACTCTGGGATCTTTTCTCCTAAATTAGCACATGTATTAATTACATCTTGAAGTCTAGTGTAATAATCTGTAAACAATTCATGCTCTTCCATATGAATAGAGTCAAATTGACTTGTAAGCATCTGGAGCTTTTGAATTTTTACAAGATTAGTACCCTCATGTGTAATTTTGAGAATATCCCAAATTTCCTTCGCGGTTTCACACGCGGAAATTCGTGTGAACTCAGTCGAGGAAAGAGAATTAAATAAAGGGTTCATACCTTTCCCATTGTAAGAAGATCTTTCAAATTCCTCTTTGGACCATCTAGAGCGAGGTTTTGGGGTAGTAGAATTTCCTACTTCCTCAACAGGATGCACCCAACCGTATTCCACGGATTGCCATACTCGCTCATCAATTGCGATGAGAAAAGCTCTCATCCGCACTTTCCAATAAGCATAATTAGTCCCATAAAAAAGAGGAGGTCTATAAATATTACCGCTTTCATCCGACATGATAGATAAACCTAAAACCCTCTCTGATACCAATTGTAGGTTTTTATATATTAAGGATCCACACGGATCTAAATAGGTACTATCAAACAACTAGAGGGGGGGGTGAATAGGTGTAATACTTACAAAACCAAATCTCAGTGCAAAATAAAAACCAATGCGGAAAATAAAAACAGCACACCGAGATTTACGTGGAAACTTCAATCCAGGAGAAAAACCACGGGACCAACACGCAATAACAATCCACTAAGAAAAGAAGAATAACAAGGTGATTACCGACTCCACGGACTCAAACCCCTCCTTCAACTTCTTCGGACCTTGCGCTCACCGATTGCACGTCCACTACACACGTTCGAATCCACGAACGCCACTCGAATCCACGAGCACACGTTTCGAATCCACGAAACGCCTTTAGCACACCGAATCCACGATGCCACGTCGAATCCACGACGCAAACTCAGCCGGTAAGAATGTTGGCTTCGATGGTGATCCTTTGCTTAGATTATCAATGAAGATCCATGGGAAAAATCTCTAAGCAAAGATTAGATCAATTCGACAAAAGATATGTTCTTGAAAGAACCGTCGAATTGACCTAAAAGAGGCTATAAAGAGGAACGATAAAAACCTAGCCTCTAGGGTTGCTCTCAAGAGTTTTATAAATTAATCGGCCGTGCTCTCCACGTTTTTGAGAAACCCTAAATGTCTATTTATAGTTTAGAAACCTTTGGAAAGAGATAAGAATCAAAAACTTACCTTATCTGGAAATTTTCAGGACGGCGATCCGGATCGGATTTACTGTGATCCGGATCGTCGTAACGAGTCAGGCTATTCCAGAAAAACAGGGTTCGGTATCCGGATTGAAATGCCCGATCCGGATCGTTCATATATTCCAGCAAAAACCCATGTTCGGGATCCGGATCGAAATGACCTTTGATCCGGATCGGATTTGCCAATGAACAAGCACCCTTCGGGATCCGGATTGGACTGTCTGATCCGGATCCTGAACATGTCCCATGTCCAGTTTTTGATTTTTATTCAATTAAAAATTCATCCAAGTGTTTCTACACTATAAGAAAGTATTCGGATCACCAAAATTATTTAGTTAACCATACCTGATCCTTTTGAATACTTTCTTCTTGAGATTGATGTAACTGATCCACAATTCTTCAACTTCAATCTTCAAGACTCAAGACACTGAGTGTCAACTTGAGCTCTTCTCTAAGTCTTTGATTGATGATTGACAATTTGATCCCTTTAAGACTCCGACTCAACTCACTGACTTGACTCACGAAATATGCCAACACCAAAAAGACGTAACATTAAGCACTCCATGTCACGCCCCGGGTGTAAACCAGAACCCGGGCTCGTCCACAGATCCGCCGTGCACACGGTATTTCCCGTGTACACGAAGCGCTGGTAACCTGCTCAGATATAAATGAAATAATACAAGAGCACAAAAAACAGAGCTAAACTAAAACTAGTACATCTCAGACAAATGCTGGAAATAAAAGTACAGTAATCTCTCAAATATATACATGTGTCTCTCCCAGCTCACGAAATAAATACAACCAGCTGGCCGCAGCCAGACCCAAAATAAAAGAAAATACAACCGTCTGAGTGTACAGGGGATACAATAAAACTACTAAACTCGAGCTCGGAGTAGTAGCTATCTAGTCAGCGATCCTCTCACCTCGATCCTGGGAAGAGGGTCCCGCAACTCCGGCAGATGACTCTGCAAAACAAAGGGGACAAGAAAAGGAAAAACAGTGGAGGGTCAGAACTACTATAAAAACAGTAGCCTCCCCTAGTGGGTAAACCTCTATCTCAGACCTGCCCACTAGGACTACAAGAGGCGGAGAAATAAAACAAGGTGGTGAGCTATACGTATAACAACTGATAAAAGCTACCACTAAGATGCCTCTAAAGTGATAAGCTAAAAGAGTAGCTAAATGCATACATCAGAGTATACATATGCCTGCCTGGGTAACCCAATCTAGACAACGGTGAACACCGGTACTGCCTACTATGCCCACTAACTCACATCTCAGCTGCGGGATGCAGACCGGTTCCTGACCGACACGGTCCCATCCCAGAGGCAACAGACCGGCTCCTGACCGGCACGGTCATAAGTACTGCAACAGACCGGCTCCTGACCGGCATGGTCTCAAGTACTGCAACAGATCGGCTCCTGACCGGCACGGTCACAAGTAACCCGATCCCCTATCCCCAAATCTGATGCACTAATAACAGTCCGGTCAACCGCCCGAAATCCGCGGTTGCCGCGAGTACCCTGTCCTCAAATCCCAAAGCTGACTACACTATCCTAGTCCCTGCTCTAATCAGAGCATACTATCCCCTATGTCTAAGTGACTGGAGAAAGAATGAAGCATGGTTTCTCCTAAGTCAATTCCAGCATGATAGTGTAGCAGAAAAATGTGGCCTATCTAGGTGACCATTCAAGCATGCAAAAGTCCTTTTCTTAATGAAACCATTTTAAGTACTCTAACCACATGTCCCAACCTTTCATTAAACATTCAACATGATATGGATTTAGCATGATTTCCAAGTAATTATACTACATATCTAAAGCATGGAAACACAACCTACTAACTTGTAGTTTTCTGCCAATGCAATTATTAACAAAGAAACCATGATCTCATACAAGCATGCTAGGTCCATTTCACAGTTTTACTAACAACATGATCAAGAGCATTCTAATAGGCCTAGTGACAAATCACAAGTAGGAGGTTTACAACATCACCCACCTCGAGCGCTAATCCCTGACCCAAAAATGAATCCCACGCTCAGTCCAAAATAGTCACCACAACTCTGTACAAAATACCCCAAAGGAACATACATAAATTAATATAATATTCCAACCAAATCTGTCCAATTTTACAACAGTCCACGATTTGTCTGTTTTCACCTGTGAAAAATGCCCGTAAAAATTCAAGATAAATACTGTCGCGATCCTCGTGACGAACCCGTCGAAACGAGTACCTGTACGTTCAAATCCAATTTTTCTACGCTGAGTTACAAATTCTGCAAGGGAAACACCCCGAATCCAAATGTCCAGAAAATCTGTGTCAAAGCACTACAGTGGAAGGAGACTTTCACCTTCGAAAAATATTTCAAAAATTCAGGGAAAAATCCAGGAGATTCCTTGCGAAGTGTAGATGAAAATTGCCTTTTGAATCGCCTCGATCCGACGTCTGAGCGAAAAGATATGGCTAGAACACCGCAGTGCCGTCCAAAAATCCGCAAAGAAAAATGGGTCAAATGGGTGCTCAGAAAACTCCAAGGTTAGCATCGAAAACGAGGAACCTCAAAACATAGGAGTTGAAGTCCTACCTGTCGTGAGTCCAACGGCGCAAAAATCGGCGAAATCAGAAGTCGGGGTGAGTCGGGGAGCCCAAACACTGAGAAGAGGCGAAGCGGGTTGTCGGAGAACTAGCGTCGCGCCGCGCCGTAAAATCGTGAACCTCGGGATGCGTGCCTCCGAAAAATCCTCAAAGTCCTCCAAAGGATAGTGCACTGTGTGGGGGAAATTTTCTCTGAAGAACTCTCTGTGGAAAAAGATCCAGAAGAGCTAAAAAAAACACTAAGGACCCTATTTATAGCCCAGCCCATAAGTGCTGTTGGGCCGGGTTTTCGGGCGCAAGTTTCGGGCGCACTGCGCCCGGAAACCCTGTTGTATACTCCCGGTCCGAGGCGCCTGAATCTCCCTGGTGATGCCACGTCACCCCACAACAGGGGACAGCGGTGCAAAGGTCCCGCCGCGCGCCACGTGTCCCCCCGCGGTCAGCGGGGGAAGGTACGGCCCGCCTGTCGCATGCCGACACGTGTCCGCACTCGAGTGCGGCCGACCGCCCGCCTGGCGCCCCTGTGCGCGCGCCGTCCCGAGGCGCCCCTCTGTGCACACCGTGGACCACGCCCTCGTGAGCCAACCAATTCCCGGCCGCCACGTGTCATGCGTCCGGTGCACCGCAGCCGCGCATGGACGCTGAGCCGTGCGGCGTGCGCCGGCCATTCCGGGCACGCCACGCGTCCCCCGCCCGCGGTCCATGCACCGCCGCGCCTCCCCGTGGACCGAGCTGCGTGAGCCGGCCAATAACAGGCTGCCACGTGGCTCAGGCCGGTCCACGGTCCTTCCCCATGCACCGAAAATCCCCGCGAACTTCCGGAAGCCCATTTTTAGTCATCTGGACTCCGAATTTAACAAACAAATAGCCGTTTTCAAGCGTTTTTTCGCGCTGAATCCAAATCCGACCTCAGATTGGCCCAAAACCTTTTCTAAAATTCGGCAAATGCAACCGAAGGCCAAATCAGCTATCAATGTCTCACTAGGTCCAACTGTGGCATCCCTTTGATGCACCATGGGCCAGACACACCAACACTAGGTGTTCTACATAGTGGATTCATCGGAAAGTTGCATGGGAAAAACCAGAACACTACATCCTCCCCCACAAGAAAAAGTTTCGTCCTCGAAACAAAAGTCATACCTCAAACAGGGGCCTCGAACAAGTGGGGGTAAGCATCCATCATCGCTAACTCCAGCTCCCATGTAGCCTCGCGCTCATCGTGACTGCTCCAGAGGATCTTCACATAAGGGATGGCCCGACTGCGCAACTCCCTAACCTCACGGTCCAAGATCCTCAACGGCCGCTCAACATAGCTCAGGTTCTCAGCAACCTCCAATGGGGTGAAATCGATGATGTGGGATGGGTCATGAACATACCTCCTCAGAGTCGATACATGAAAAACATCGTGAACACCTGAAAGCCTGGGAGGAAGTGCAAGCCTGTAGGTAACTGGCCCTAAGCGCTCCAACACCTCGAAAGGTCCAATATAACGAGGGCTCAGTTTCCCACGAATACCAAATCTCTGAATCCCCTTCGAAGGCGAGACTTTCAGAAAAACATGGTCACCCACCTGAAACTCTAAGTCTCGCCGTCGAGTATCAGCATAACTCCTCTGTCGACTCTGGGCGGTCTCGAGATGTCGTCGTACCAATCTGACCTTTTCCTCTGCCTCTAATAATAGATCAGGACCCAAAGTCTTCTTCTCACCCACGTCACTCCAATATAGGGGTGACCGACACTTGCGTCCATACAACGCTTCAAACGGAGCCATCTGGATGCTCGCTTGATAGCTGTTGTTGTACGCAAACTCAACTAATCCCAAGTGTCGGTACCATCCTCCTCCAAAGTCCAGAACGCATGCTCTCAACATATCCTCGAGGGTCTGAATAGTGCGCTCTGACTGCTCATCGGTCTGTGGGTGGAATGCTGTACTAAATCGGAGCTGCGTCCCCAAGGCTGTCTGTAAACTCCTCCAGAAATGCGAGACAAATCTCGGGTCTCTATCTGATACGATGGAAACGGGTACCCCGTGCAATCTAACCACCTCTGCCAAGTACACCTGTGCTAGTCGCTCCATCGGCCAAGTCATCTGAACCGGTAAAAAGTGAGCGGACTTGGTAAGCCTGTCCACGACTACCCAGATGGCATCCGCTCCCGTCTGTGCTCTCGGCAAACCAGTGACAAAATCCATCGTAACATGTTCCCATTTCCATTCAGGGATTGGGAGACTCTGCAACTTGCCAGCAGGTACACGATGCTCAGCCTTTACTTGCTGACAAGTTAGACAGTGTGCTACAAATCTCCCAATGTCTCTTTTCATCCCTTTCCACCAAAACTGTGCCTTAAGGTCCCTATACATCTTAGTCCCACCAGGATGGATGGTATAAGGTGTATAGTGGGCCTCCCTCAAGATCTGCTCTCGGATCTCTGCATCCATAGGTACACATGCTCGGTCCCTGTACCGCAGTACTCCCGAAGCATCAACTGAAAAGTCCCCTGTCATACCAGTCTGTATCTGCTCTCGAATCCTCATCAGGTGGGGGTCCTCACTCTGTCTCTCTCGAATCCTGTCCAACAGAGTGGGCTGCACAACTAGAGACATAAGTCTAGCAGAGACCCCAGGGGACACAACCTCGAGCTCTAACCGCCTCATCTGCTCAAGTAACGGCGCCCGATCGGTGATCATCGAAGATAAACTCTGTACTGTCCTCCTGCTCAGGGCATCAGCAACCACGTTGGCCTTGCCAGGATGGTATAATATGTCTACATCATAGTCCTTCAACAATTCCAACCATCTGCGCTGCCTCAAGTTGAGCTCCTTCTGTGTGAACAGGTATTTCAAGCTCTTATGGTCGGTGTAAATCTCGCAGTGCTCCCCATACAGGTACCGAGGCAAAGAAAGCACTCTGGCACCCCCGGTAAACGAACACCTCCTGGCCTGGCTGGCTAAAAGTAACAGTCCTCGCGGCGCAATCAATCGTCGCGAAATAGCGAGCCAGCCAATCCATCCCCAGTACAATGTCAAAATCTCGCAGCTGACTAAGGACCATTAGGTCCGCTGGCAAAATCCAAGACTCAAGCTGTACAGGGCAAGACCATCAACACTCCTCTACATGCAAAATATGATCGGGAATCTGTACCTCTAATGCATGCGGCAACCGACCTAACTCTAGTCCATGAGATGATGCAAATGCTCTACTGATAAAAGAATGTGATGCACCGGTATCAAATAAAGTGCGAGCTCTAATGCCGAAAAGTAAAATAATATCTGCCACCACGTGGTCGGCTGCTGAGGAGTCCTCCACCTGGGCGGCATAAACCCGTCCGCTCTGAGCTGGTGGTCGGTAATCTGCAGGGTGGGAAGAAGGAGCCCTGCTCGCTGGAGCATAAGGCCGCTGCTGGGGCACCGAAGGGACTGATGCTGAGGAAGGAGCCGGCGATGTCGAAAAAGGGCAAGTAGCTCGCCGATGACCTGACTGCCCGCATTTGAAACAGCGACCGTGCCTCAAATCACAAGTATCAGAGGGGTGCTGACCCCTGCAGAAAACACACCCAACTGTAGACCGGGGCTGCATCGACTGCTGCTGCTGCTGCCTCTGCCGCTGTGACCCTGTTGTCGCGACTGCGACCTCTGCTGCTGCGAGTGCTGCTGCTGCCGCTGGGGCTGCTGATGCTGCTGCTGCTGTGGGGGCCTTTGGGATCCCCCAGGCCCTCGCCGCTCCGAACGCCCACGGCCCGTAAACTGAGGCGGTGGCGGTCGGGGCGGCCTCCATGAACTGGCCTGTCCCCCATAGTCTGGCGCTGGCTGCTTCCTCTCAGAACTCTGAGCGACCAAGCCTCCGCGCCTAGTGACCACATGATCTCCCCTCTCCACCCACTGCGCGTGATCCACAGCCTCTGACAAAGTCTGGAGCCTCTGGGCATGCACTAAGGTATAAATCTCTGGGCGTAGACCCGTCTCAAAAAGCTCCACCTGGTGCGGCCCATCCCTGGCAACATAGGGTACGCAGTTGAGCAACTGCGTGAACTCCTGAAAGTAGTCCCACACTGTCCGATCACCCTGCTGAAGATTCTTCAGATCATCTTCTAGCTTTTTCTTCACGCTCGTGGAGAAATAGGTATCAAGGATCATCCTCCTGAACTCTGACCAGGGTAACTGTCGGGTGATCTGAAACTCTAAGGGCTCGACCCGACGCCACCAAGCATCTGCATCCCCCTCTAGACAATGTACGACCATGTGTACTCTAAATCTCGGATCAATGAAGAAATCTCTGAACAACTTCTCCATTGATGCTAACCACGATCCTATCTCCCATGGGTGAGTGCTCCGCCCCGAGAACCTAGGTGGTCCTCGCTTACAGAACTGGGCGAGTTTGTCAGCAAACTCCTGCTCCTCCGCTGGGGTCAATGGCCTGATCACCCCCTGAGCCCCACTGCTAGACGACGGTGCCGTAGGGACTAGTGGAATAGCCGGCGGTACAACTGGTGGTACAGGGGCCCCTACAGTAGTAGGGGGAGGTGCCCCAACCTGAGCAAGCAGCTGCTCGAACCTCTGCTCCTGTCGGCGGTGACTCTCCGCCAACTGGGCCACCATGGCCCTCAGCTCACTAATCTCAGAGGGCCCGGACTGCTCCGGCACCTCCGGGGGTGTAGGAGTACCTCGAGTAGGGATCTGCCGCCTAGGAGGCATCCTGTCACACAAGAAACCACGGGTCAGTAAACAGAACCACTCTCGACCCAATCCAGCGAAAGTCATGGCCATCCTCCTATTTCTGTAACCTTATGTTGTCTGCAGCCAACATAATGGCTCCCCAGAAATAGGATATGCCAATCCCTCTTCACTCTCAGGAAGAGTTTAATAATAACAAATTGCCGACTTTCGCAAACTATCACGTCACTCACGCCCTGCCATCCTAGGGTCTGTCCCAAGCCTAGGGTTTCCTAAGTCCCAACTGACCTATCCCTAAGCTCTGATACCAACCTAATCTGTCACGCCCCGGGTGTAAACCAGAACCCGGGCTCGTCCACAGATCCGCCGTGCACACGGTATTTCCCGTGTACACGAAGCACTGGTAACCTGCTCAGATATAAATGAAATAATACAGGAGCACAAAAAAACAGAGCCAAACTAAAACTAGTACATCTCAGACAAATGCTGGAAATAAAAGTACAGTAATCTCTCAAATATATACATGTGTCTCTCCCAGCTCACGAAATAAATACAACCAGCTGGTCGCAGCCAGAACCAAAATAAAAGAAAATACAACCGTCTGAGTGTACAGGGGATACAACAAAACTACTAAACTCGAGCTCGGGGTAGTAGCTATCTAGTCAGCGATCCTCTTACCTCGATCCTGGGAAGAGAGTCCCGCAACTCCGGCAGATGACTCTGCAAAACAAAGGGGACAAGAAAAGGAAAAATAGTGGGGGGGTCAGAACTACTATAAAAACAGTAGCCTCCCCTAGTGGGTAAACCTCTATCTCAGACCTGCCCACTAGGACTACAAGAGGCGGAGAAATAAAACAAGGTGGTGAGCTATACGTATAACAACTGATAAATGCTACCACTAAGATGCCTCTAAAGTGATAAGCTAAAAGAGTAGCTAAATGCATACATCAGAGTATACATATGCCTGCCTGGGTAACCCAATCTAGACAACGGTGAACACCGGTACTGCCTACTATGCCTACTAACTCACATCTCAGCTGCGGGATGCAGACCGGTTCCTGACCGACACGGTCCCATCCCAGAGGCAACAGACCGGCTCCTGACCGGCACGGTCATAAGTACTGCAACAGACCGGCTCCTGACCGGCACGGTCTCAAGTACTGCAACAAACCGGCTCCTGACCGGCACGGTCACAAGTAACCCGATCCCCTATCCCCAAATCTGATGCACTAATAACAGTCCGGTCAACCGCCCGAAATCCGCGGTTGCCGCGAGTACCCTGTCCTCAAATCCCAAAGCTGACTACACTATCCCAGTCCCTGCTCTAATCAGAGCATACTATCCCCTATGTCTAAGTGACTGGAGAAAGAATGAAGCATGGTTTCTCCTAAGTCAATTCCAGCATGATAGTGTAGCAGAAAAAGGTGGCCTATCTAGGTGACCATTCAAGCATGCAAAAGTCCTTTTCTTAATGAAACCATTTTAAGTACTCTAACCACATGTCCCAACCTTTCATTAAACATTCAACATGATATGGATTTAGCATGATTTCCAAGTAATTATACTACATATCTAAAGCATGGAAACACAACCTACTAACTTGTAGTTTTCTGGCAATGCAATTATTAACAAAGAAACCATGATCTCATACAAGCATGCTAGGTCTATTTCACAGTTTTACTAACAACATGATCAAGAGCATTCTAATAGGCCTAGTGACAAATCACAAGTAGGAGGTTTACAACATCACCCACCTCGAGCACTAATCCCTGACCTAAAAGCGAATCCCACGCTCAGTCCAAAATAGTCACCACAACTCTGTACAAAATACCCCAAAGGAACATACATAAATTAATATAATATTCCAACCAAATCTGTCCAATTTTACAACAGTCCACTATTTGTCTGTTTTCACCTGTGAAAAATGCCCGAAAAAATTCAAGATAAATACTGTCGCGATCCTCGCGACGAACCCGTCGAAACGAGTACCTGTACGTTCAAATCCGATTTTTCTACGCTGAGTTACAAATTCTGCAAGGGAAACACCCCGAATCCAAATGTCCAGAAAATCTGTGTCAAAGCACTACAGTGGAAGGAGACTTTCACCTTCGAAAAATATTTCAAAAATTCAGGGAAAAATCCAGGAGATTCCTTGCGAAGTGTAGATGAAAATTTCCTTTTGAATCGCCTCGATCCGACGTCTGAGCGAAAAGATATGGCTAGAACACCGCGGTGCTGTCCAAAAATCCGCGAAGGAAAATGGGTCAAATGGGTGCTCAGAAAACTCCAAGGTCAGCATGGAAAACGAGGAACCTCAAAACACAGGAGTTGAAGTCCTACCTGTCGTGAGTCCAACGGCGCAGAAATCGGCGAAATCGGAAGTCGGGGTGAGTCGGGGGAGCCCAAACACTGAGAAGGGGCGAAGCGGGTTGCCGGAGAACGAGCGTCGCGCCGCGCCGTAAAATCGCGAACCTCGGGATGCGTGCCTCCGAAAGATGCTCAAAGTCCTCCAAAGGATAGTCCACTGTGTGGGGGAAATTTTCTCTGAAGAACTCTCTGTGGAAAAAGATCCAGAAGAGCTAAAAAAAACACTAAGGACCCTATTTATAGCCCAGCCCATAAGTGCTGTTGGGCCGGGTTTTCGGGCGCAAGTTTCGGGCGCATTGCGCCCGGAAACCCGGTCGTATACTCCCGGTCCGACGCGCCCGAATCTCCCTGGTGATGCCACGTCACCCCACAACAGGGGACAGCGGTGCAAAGGTCCCGCCGCGCGCCACGTGTCCCCCCGCGGTTAGCGGGGGTAGGTACGACCCGCCTGTCGCGTGCCGACACGTGTCCGCACTCGAGTGCGGCCGACCGCCCTCCTGGCGCCCCTGTGCGCGCGCCATCCTGAGGCGCCCCTCTGCGCACACCGTGGACCGCGCCCTCGTGAGCCAGCCAATTCCCGGCCGCCACGTTTCATGCGCCCGGTCCACCGCAGCCGCGCAAGGACGCTGAGCCGTGCCGCGTGCGCCGGCCATTCCGGGCATGCCACGCGTCCCCCGCCCGCGGTCCATGCACAGCCGTGCCTCCCCGTGGACCGAGCTGCGTGAGCCGGCCAATAACAGGCCGCCACGTGGCTCAGGCCGGTCCACGGTCCTTCCCCATGCACCAAAAATCCCCGCGAACTTTCGGAAGCCCGTTTTTAGTCATCCGGACTCCGAATTTAACAAGCAAATAGCTGTTTTCAAGCGTTTTTCCGCGCTGAATCCAAATCCGACCTCAGATTGGCCCAAAAACTTTTCTAAAATTTGGCAAATGCAGCCGAAGGCCAAATCAGCTATCAATGTCTCACTAGGTCCAACTGTGGCATCCCTTTGATGCACCATGGGCTAGACACACAAACACTAGGTGTTCTACACAGTGGATTCATCGGAAAGTTGCATGGGAAAAAGCAGAACACTGCACTCCAGGTGGGTAAGCTTAGTAAAGGTAACTGTATAAGGGAATGACAAGGTTTATATGCATGTTGTGCCTTATGGGAGTTATAACAGGGGATGTTTATGTATGGTTAATGTAAGCTTACCTATAGGAATGCCACCCTCTATGATGGATAGCATGCATAATTTAATGTACAATCAATATGAATGAGAGATAAGCATGGAAATGGCCTAGATCATGTGATTGATGCTTACCTGATTATTGTACATGTTTGGTGAATTGGAAACTTAGCATATGGTAGACGGTTGTATTCATCCCGCACTAGATGATATAGAGATCATATATGATTATTCATTGGCCTATTTATGTGAGATTGGTATATCATAGTAGGAATACTTTAGAATGCCTTGTTATTATATGTTTCTTTCTCTTTTATCGTTTCTGAGGACAAAAACATGCTTGAATGGACATCTAGATAGGCCATCTTTTACTGCTACACTATCTTGCTGGAATCTGACTTAGGAGAAACCATGTTTGTTCTTTCTCATTTTCTTCTAGATTCATGTTGCTCGGGTTCAAGCAGGGGTTTGGGATAGAGTAGTCGAGACTGTGTGTCTGGGAAAGATTGGATTTAGTTTGTGGACTTGTGGGGTTTTGCGGCGACCGCGGATGTTGGGTATTAGATTTCCCTTTAGTGGATGGGTTTCCCACCTTGTTCAGAGTCGTGATCCAGTCCTGCTATTTTATGATACTAATGATACTGAGTTCGTGAGATTGATGACAGTGCAGGCAGTACCGGGTTTTATACCGGTTCATTTGATTGGGCTTATTCCGTCAGATACTTTTATTATTGCACCCGTGCCTAGGGGCTGAGTGGAGTCTGGTAGCTGAGTTTAGATGTGTGCTAGTATTGTTGGGAACCGTTCGGGTTGACGGTGGTCCCGGGTCGTGGAGTGTCGTCCGACCAGTTTTGTTAGCCCTGAGTTGTGGGTCGAGCCCGGCTGTGGAGTATCTCCAGCCGGTGTGTTTTGAGCCACGAGTTGGTTGAGTTCGCTAGTGTCTCGAGATTCGAGAGAGCTGATCAGCTGAGTCGTCGAGAGTACTCCGATCTTTGTGCGAGATGTTTGAGGATCTTGGGTCTTTCCGTTCTGAGGGTGAGCGTGGATTTTGACTATAGCCTGCAGGAGCCACTTTGAGCTCGACAGAGTGCACGGATACCTTTTCCTCGGTGGGGTCGCGCCTCTCGAGTGCCCCGTCCGGAGTGGGCCTGTTACTTCTGTATCATGACCTGTCGATGCTGTCCCTCTGGCTGGGCCTTTTTTTAGGCAGTCACGGATGTAGTCCCTCTGGCTGGGCCAGTTTTGGCAGTCACGGATGCCCTACATAAGTCCAGTTCTCCGTGGATGTACTGGCAGTAGGTAGACGCAGGCTTGACTGGACCCTATGAGGCAGTCAGTTCGATTGGGTCGATTGGGCACCTCGGGTGTGAGTTGTTGCATATATTTTCATCTGTACCACCCATTGAGCATCTAGATAGAGCCATGGTAGCTGTAGAGTATCTCCAGCCTTTCTTTTTCAGTTTTTACTGCATTGTTATCTAATGCCTCTAGTAGTCTTAGTGGGCAGACCGTCGGGCTTGGTGGCGGTACCCACTGAGAACTTCCTTTTTGGGGTAGTTCTCACACCCATTGGGGGTTTTCCCCCCTCCCTTTCTTTTCTCTCCTTGTTTTGCAGAGTCTTAGCGGGTATTGTTGATTCTGCGGTTGTTGATCGAGGCGAGGGAGTCGCGAGCTAGATTCATACCCGTCGTTGGAGAGTAGCGGTACCCCTTCAGAGGAGATCTTCAGTAGATTAGTTATTTTATTTCCTCTTTTGAGAGACTGATGTAGTGAGGATATGATATGTCTTGAGAGCCTGTACACTGATGTATTTATTGGAGACACCTCCCTGTTGAGTTCTGGGTTTTGTATCTGAGGATATTGTATGATTATCATTTTTGGGAGATGGACATTATTGTATTCTTTCTAGTTGTACAGTGGTTGATTTTAGTTTTTCAGCAGATTTTCATTTATAGCTCTGATATCTGTTAGCTGTAGTATCTTTTCTTGCAGGTTGGACGCTTCGCCTGTAAGGGGTGTTGCATAGGCGGCGGATCTGTTGGCGAGCCCGGGTCGCAGTTTCGACCCCGGGGCGTGACAACCTTGGGGACCCAGCTTAGATTCAGTATAGCTTTTCACCCACAGATCGATGGGCAGTCAGAGCGCACTATACATGTGAAGACCCGAATTTCCACAAGAGGATTACTGTTGGGTCATCGAAGCTTCTGCAGTGTGTTTAGCAGCTTTCGGAGGCCTTTACTGTGTGTTGGAGGTGTTTGCGTGCGAATCGGACCTCAGTATTAGATCCAGCGCGAAATTTGGATTAAGAATACCTTTCCGGATGCCTTTGACAAATTTTAGAAGCGGAATTTGGCAAAACGGACGGCGGATTTGGGTTCAGCGCGCAAAAACGATAAAAATGGGCTATTTGCTTGATTTTTCGCCATTGGTTACTGTTCACGCCGGAACAGTAACTCCGGCGACCGGCGGCGACTGGCGGGAGGCGGAGCACGGCGGCGGAGTGCCGTCACGGGCAGGCGCGCGGTCCACGGGGCAGGCGTGCACCGGAGGATTGGACACGTGGCGGCTTCGGGTTCGGCGGGAGCATCAGTTTCGTGCACCGGGCACAGCGAGTGTTGGTGGTGCCACGTGGCGCGCTATGATTGGTGGGTCAACGCACGCGCGACCGGGCGCCGGGCGCGGCGCACCGTGGACCCCGCGAGGCAACGTGGAGCATACCCATTGGTGGGCGCATGGACCCAGGTGGCCCGGCGTGAACCGCGGCCCACGGTTCCGGCTGTGGACCGCGGCGCCACGCGGCGCGCCGTGATAGGCGGGCGCACGTGCAACGGGCGCGCGGGGCGCGGTTGGGCCGCGTGGCGGGCCGAGGCTTTTTTAGGCGCGCACAGTAACGGGCCGGGCCCGTTACTGTAACAACCTGATTTAATCGGGCACCCGAAACAGGTGACTTGTTGGGTATTTTTGGAATTGTTGCTTTTTGGCTATAAATAGCCCCCTTTGGCCTGCGATTTGGGGCTTTTCCCGAGCTCACCTCCTGCTGAGCCCTGAAGCAGAGATGAACATCATCTTGTTCTCTATCTTCTGAGGAAGTTTCAGAATTTTTGGTGGCATACACTTCGAGGTTGGCATTTTTCCGGCGCGCTATGACGCACTTTCCTTATTTGCCCTTTTCGTCGCATTTCGGTCCGAGGACTCCCTTGGCCTTCTCCGACCTCCGTTTTCGACGATTCTTACGCCGATGTGTTCCTGAGAGGTAGGACTTTGTTTTTTGTGTTGATCGTTTCGTCGTATCCGGACTTTTGGCATGGTTCCCGAGGCACTGTTGATCCCCTATTTGCTGTGTACTGTTTTGGACAGCATTGGAGTATTTTGCCAATATTCGATTTCTATCTACGCGTCGTGAGGAATATCATCGTATTTTTCTTGGAATTTTCTGAGTTTTCTTCGAAGGTGAAAATCCCACTTTTTCAGTGCAAAGTTTTACAGATTTTTGTACTTGGGATTATTGAGGTAGTCACCTTGTTGATATTGTAACTTGACCTACGAAACTCGGATTGGGACGTGCAGGTACTCGTTTCGAAGGGCTCGACGAGACGATCTGTCACGCCCCGGGGGTCGAAACTGCGACCCGGGCTCGCCAACAGATCCGCCACCTATCCAAAACTCCGCATAGGCGAAGCGTCCAACCTGCAAAGTATCATCTAACAGCTAAATAGATATCAGAGCTGAAGAAAAACTTCTGTAATAAAACCCTGAATCACTGTACAATTGAAAAACAAAGGTACAATATCCATCTCCCATAAATAATAGTACAATAATCCGATCCACCGAAACTGTAATACAAGTAAAAGCCACCTATACAACATCTATAAATCCGAAAAGGGAGATAGCTAAAAAAAATAATAAGATACAACTGAGTACAGTGAAACCCACAATCCGGGTTGGTACATCTATCCTACAGTAGAAATCAACACTGGTAGGGATCTATCTCGTGACTCCCTCGCCTCGAACAGTCAATTGAAGATCCGCAACTCCCGCAGCAGACACTGCAAAACAAAGGGAGGAAAGGAAAAAAAACAACAATGGGGATGAGAACCACTAGTAAAACCAGTAGCCTCCCCCTGTGGGTAAGGCCTCAAACCCCGACGTACCCACTAAGTCTACCAGAGGCTGGAAAAGAATAAGAGAGGTGGTAAGCTAAAAACAGAAATACTGATAAGAGGAAGCTACCACTAGTATGCCTCTAAATGCCGTGCTAAGAAGTATAGCTAAATGTATGCATCAGTAAATAAATGCCTGCCTGAATAAACCCAATCCGACCACCAGTAAACACTGGTACTGCCTGCTCTGCCTGCCGCATCGGGTATGCCAGCCTACGCATAACACCAATGCAAAAAGGAGTCTCACGGACTCAAAGCCTGTCTGTCGCACACTCCGGAGTGGCACTCGAGGGGAGCGACCCACACGAGTAAATATCTCAGTAACAAGTATCAAAACTAGCAGGACTGGATCACGACTCTGAACAAAGTGGGAAAACCCATCCACTAAAGAAAGCCCGATCCCACCAATCTGATGCACTGTAAATACCCGGTCGGCCGCCCAAAATCTGCGGTCGCCGCAATATCCCACAAATCCCCCAAATCGAACCCGACCTGTCATCCCTAATCCGATGCACAAGTCACCATCCGGTCAACCGCCCAAAGTCCGCGGTAGCCGCAATACCCTGTCCTCAAGCCAGCCTGTCCCAGATCCCAAGAGTCTATCTACACTATCCCAAAACCCCCTGCTCGCGCACGAGCTACAAATACCCTGAGCCTAGTATGAAAGGAGAAAAGCAAGAAACATGGTTTCTCCTAAGTCAAGTCCAACATGATAGTGTAGCAGAAAAAGGTGGCCTATCTAGATGACCATACAAGCATGAAGATGTTCCAAGATGATATAAAGTAAACAGGTGTCGATGTTCTACATTTATTAGAGCATGCTATTCCATAATATTGATGATTGCATAAGAACATTAACTGCAACATAGCCTATGCCTGCCAATACCACATACACGATGTTCACAAAGTATGAAAATAAGGAATTGCCACACCTAATCAAAAATCACATAAGATGGTACAACGCTTGTCAACCCTCACATTCATACAGGAATAAGCCCAAGATCATTTAACATCACTTAAACAGGGACATTCAATCAAGTATCACCAATGAATAGCTTAAGGTCCAACAACCTTCATTGATCTTACATAGGATGAACATAGGATCTACCAACAACATCCAATCTCATTTGTAAGTAATAGGAGTCATGAAATTGCTTTTTCTCATAAGGAATGGGCCTCAACTCAACAATGATATCCACCTTTTTATGAAGGAAATAGAAATCAAAAGCCTAGGTCATTATCACATTAACTAGATCAATAACCAACATCAACACCCATTTTCACATAAACTAGATCAAAGATCAATCAACTCATTATTCTCACATAAGTAGTTTATGAATCAACATCTATGCCCAACATCACACATTGTAGGTTAAGTATCAACAAAACCAACTACTCTCATATAAGCCGTTCTTAAATAAATGAACCAAGTCCTTCTCACATAAACAACCAAGCACTTCTCACATAACCCCATCAAGTCCTCACATAAATCAACCAACCATTCACATATATCTATCACCATCATTCTCACATAATAATGTTAATCATTCATCACAAGGTATAGGTTGAGGAGTGATTTTCCAATTACCCTCACATAGCATAGATTTAAGGATGATCACCGATAATCAACTTCATATGAAATAATGTAATATCAACCAACCGATCATTTATTCATGCATAAGTTAAGGATCAATTAACCTAACATAAATATGGAGATTTAAGCATGATTCACCACGGAAAAGAGAACAACAATCAACTATGCCATAAGGGAAATCAATAGCCCGAGTGGGTAAATCATTGTTTTCGGCATAACACAACCACCCACCTGAAACTTGACGATCCGCCGCCCGCTGTAGCTCAGATTTGGCGTGAGTAATCCTTATCCTCTCAGGAGTCCGATGCCGTGAAAATCATCCAAATCCGCTTCACGGATTGGGCGCAATCACTGAAACAATGCACGCTGCGCACTCAAATTCCAGAATTTCAGCAAGTGCAATAAGATTAAATAAAAGGTATGTGCAACCTCAAATACCTCAAAATGAAGTCTCCAACAGTAAAACAAAGATCTCCTCTTTCATACAAATATCTTCAAGTCCTAAAAAATCCACCATTAATTTCCCTTAACATTCAAATGAAGCAAAATCACAATGCTGTCCAAAAACTGCTAACATAAACTTTCTAGCATTTCCAAGCTTAATTAGAGACTTTTCCAAAGGGATTTATCCACAGATCACAAAAGGGAATTTGCTCACCTTGAAGTTAAGAAGAAGTCCCAACTTGAATTTCTGAAAAAGACTTTATATCCACAAAGTTATCTGCATTCCAAGGCGCATTGCTCAAATCCAAATTAAAACAGGGACTGCAGTAATCCATAAAATAGCACTTGAAAAGATCATTAATTTTACCTAACCAAACGTGCTCCAAATCCTGCAAGAGAGGTACCATTGGATTCCTTGTCGAGAGTAGATACAAATTGAGGTAAATAACTCCAATTTTCATGCTCGGATGAAGGAGAAAACCCATAAATACTTTGAACTATCCAAAAAGTTCCATCTGTGCACGAATGCAGCAAGGTGCTCCAAAGATCAAGCATAAACCCTAATAAAAACTCAGATCGGGGGAAAATGGTACATACCAATATTGTAGATCTTCGAGTTCTGGAAATTTCCCCGCAAAAATCATCCAAATATTCCCATCCTACTGCCCAGAAAGGCCAAAACACTGAGAACTGTTCAGGATTCCAGACTGAAATGAAGGGTCCCAAAGATGGCCCTAAAACGCTGTCAAAACATGAGATCTGAGGGGAGAGTTGAATACAAAAATTGTAGCCATACCTCTTGTGAGAATGTAGAACCAAAAATGAGCTCAAAAGTCTAAGAAATGAGTCCTGGGGAATTTTCGCACTGAAATGCGACGGGAAGGTCCACCAATCAGCAACAATGATGGTACAAGACTCATGGAGAAGATGATGGTGATGAAGCCCCTTTTGTCCATCTCTTTGCTGATGAAGATGAAGGAGGTGACGAAGATGCTCTGCCTGGAGTCCCCCAAAAATCCCTGGTCCAAGGAGGAAGAAGGAGGAGGAAGAAGAAGGTGAAAACAAGAAGAAGGAAGAGAAAGCACAAAAGCTCCTCTCCCTCCACCCTCCCTCTGCTACAGTGCAGGCCCGGCCCGCTCGGCCCCGCGGGCCGGGACATGTGGCGGCCATCCGGGCCGCCACGGTACTGTAGCAGGGCCACCCGGATCAAGCCACGCGGCTTGATCCGGGTGGGCGCCGCGCCTCCACTAGGCGTGCGCCGCGTGTCCCCGCGCGGGGACAGCGCGCACGTGGGCGCGCTCTGCGACGGCGGCGGGCCATTCACAGCCCGCCACGCGTCCGCACGGGCGCCTGGTGGACCGCGCGCTCAGCGCCGGCCCAACCGGGCGCCGCCACGTGGCACCCACGGTCCACAACCAACCCATACACCCGATAGACTTCCCGAACTTCTGGTTGCCCGTTTTCGCTCATCCGGACTCCGAAAAATACAACCAAATAGCCGATTTTCAACGTTTTTCCGCGCTGAATCCAAATACGATATCCATTTCGCACGGAACCACCTCTAAAAATTAACGGGGGCATCCGAACACACCAACTCGATCCATTTTTCGCGCTGAGTCCGGTTTTGAAGTCCGATTTGCGCGCAAAGCCTCCACACTCAACAAAAGGCTTCCAGAAGCTGCCGAACCAACAGTAATCCTTACGTGGGAATTTCGGGTCCTCACACGATCGCAGTGGTAGTTTTGTTAGATTTTTCAGAGTTCCTTTTACAGGTGGAAATTAAGCATCTTTTTAGGTGAAATTTTGGGGAATTGTGAATGGTTGTGGAACCGTTGTTTAAATAGTTATCGGTCGGTGTGTTTGCAGGATTATTTGCATTCCTTGTATTGTGGGGTGATTGTTGGAGACTGTGGATTTTGGCAGCGAGGGATCTTGTTTTACTGTTGTGCACGCTTCTCGAGGTGGGTAGTTGTTGTATCCCTCTCTTTTGGTATGCTCACTAGGAATATCAGAATAACCCGATGTTAGAAAATGTTGAACAAATATTGATAACCTTGCATGCAAAAAGGGACCACATAATTGATAGCCTATCCATGTGATTGAGACAAAGGTATTGGAACATGATCATTATGCCATAATCACTCCTGTTAAAGTATTTAATTATCTGGAACAGCATGATCAGTTGTATGTTAGTACTTAGTGATTATGTAAAAAGGGATCATCACTTTGAGACATTAGTGTTGGAGCTCATTGCTATATCATACTCTTCATGTGAATAGATTAGTAATTTGGGACATTACTATATGTGAGCGCATTGGTGGACGTTTTTTCCTTCTATTCTAGATGAGGACATTTGCATGCTTGTATGGACATCTAGATAGGCCACTATTTACTGCTACACTATCTTTGGGATTTGACTTAGGAGAAACCATGCTTTTATTTCTTTCTCCTGTTATCTAGACTTCGGGGATAGTGTGCTCGGGTTCGAGCAAGGGCTGGGATAGTGTAGCAGAAGGAGTTGATGTATCTGTTCACTCAGAAGGAGTTGAACTTGAGGCAACGCCGGTGGTTAGAGTTGTTAAAGGATTAAGGTGTGAGTATCCTTTATCATCCCGGCAAGGCCAATGTTGTGGCAGATGCCTGGAGTAGGAGGACGAGTCTGAGTATGATGATCTCGTAGCAGGCACCGTGGGTTGAGCAGATAAGACGGTTACAGATTGAGGTTGTATCCCCTGGGGTCTCTGCTAGACTTATGTCTTTAGTCGTGCAGCCCACTCTGTTGGACAGGATTCGAGACAGAGCGAGGACCCCCACTTCATGAGGATCCGAGAGCAGATTCAGACAGAGTTGACAGGGGATTTTTCAGTTGATGCTTCGGGAGTACTGCGGTACAGGGACCGAGCTTGTGTGCCTATGGATTCAGAGATTCGAGAGTAGATCTTGAGGGAGGCCCATTATATACCTTATACCATTCATCATGGTGGGACCAAGATGTATAAGGATCTCAAGGCACATTTTTGGTATGAAGAGAGAGACATTGGGAGGATCGTGGCACTGTTTAACTTGTCATCAAGTAAAGGCGGAGCATCGTGTACCTGCTGGCAAGTTACAGAGTCTTCCAATCCCATAATGGAAATGGGATCATATCACTTTGGATTTTGTCACTGGATTGCCGAGAGCACCGACTGGGGCTGATGCGACCTGGATAGTCGTGGATAGACTCACCAAGTCCGCTCTCTTTCTACCGGTGCAGGTGACTTAGCCTTTGGGAGCGACTGGTACAGTTGTACTTAGCTGAGGTTGTGAGATTGCACGGTGTAACCGTCTCCATTGTATCAGATAGAGACTGGGGTTGGTCTCACTTTTCTGGAGGAGTTTACAGACAGCCTTGGGGACGCAGCTTCGATTTAGCACAGCATCCCACCCACAGATCGATGGACAGTCTGAGCGCACCATACAGACCCTGGAGGATATGTTGAGAGCGTGCGTCCTGGATTTTGGAGGAGGGTGGTACCGACACGTGGGATTGGTTGAGTTTGCGTACAACAACAGCTACCAAGCGAGCATTCAGATGTCTCCGTTTGAAGCGTTGTTTGAATACTAGTGTCGGACACCCCTATATTGAAGTGACGTGGGTGAGAGGAAGACTTGGAGTCCTGATCTACTGGCAGAGGCAGAGGAAAAGGTTAGATTGATTCGACGACATCTTGTGACCGCCCTGAGTTGACGGAGGAGTTATGCTGATACCCGACGGCGAGACTTAATGTTTCAGATTGGTGATCATGTCTTTTTGAAAGTCTCGCCTTTGTCAGGGGTCCGGAGATTTGGAATTTGGAAAAAGTGTAGTCCCCGGTTTATTGGACCCTTTTTGGTACTGGAGAGAGTTGGCCCTTTTATTGTTTGAGTTACTCTTCCTCCATGCCTGGCTGGAGTTCATGATGTGTTTCACGTTTTCGCTTTTAGGAAGTATGTATTTGATCCTGTGCATGTGTTTGACTACACCCCACTGGAGTTTGGGGAGGACTTTGGGTACGAGGAGCGGGAGGCCGCTTGAGAGTTGGAGGAGTTGATGAAGGATACCTATCCTTTCTTGTTCGAGGATTCGAGCTGAGGTACGTTTGTCTTGCTTCTTAGTTTCGAGGATAAAACTTTCTTTTAGTGGGGGAGGTTGTGAGGACCCGAATTTCCACCAGAGGATTACTGTTGGGTCATCGGAGCTTCTGCAGTGTGTTTAGCAGCTTTCGGAGGCCTTTGCTGTGTGTTGGAGGTGTTTGCGCGCGAATCGGACCTCAGTATTAGATCCAGCGCGAAATTTGGATTAAGAATACCTTTCCGGATGCCTTTGACAAATTTTAGAAGCGGAATTTGGCAAAACGGACGGCGGATTTGGGTTCAGCGCGCAAAAACGATGAAAATGGGCTATTTGTTTGATTTTTCGCCATTGGTTACTGTTCACGCCGGAACAGTAACTCCGGCGACCGGCGGGAGGCGGAGCACGGCGGCGGAGTGCGGCCGCGGGCAGGCGCGCGGTCCACGGGGCCGGCGTGCACCGGAGGATTTGACACGTGGCGGCTTTGGGTTCGGCGGGAGCATCAGTTTCGTGCACCGGGCGCAGCGAGTGTTGGTGGTGCCACGTGGCGCGCTATGATTGGTGGGTCAACGCACGCGCGACCGGGCCCCGAGCGCGGCGCACCGTGGACCCCGCGAGGCCACGTGGAGCATGACGATTGGTGGGCGCATGGACCCGGGTGGCCCGGCGTGAACCGTAGCCCACGGTTCCCACCGTGGACCGCGGCGCCACGCGGCGCGCCGTGATAGGCGGGCGCATGTGCAACGGGCGCGCGGGGCGCGGTTGGGCCGCGTGGCGGGCCGAGGCTTTTTTGGGCGCGCACAGTAACGGGCCGGGCCCGTTACTGTAGCAACCCGATTTAATCGGGCGCCCGAAACAGGGGACTTGTTGGGTATTTTTGGAATTGTTGCTTTTTGGCTATAAATAGCCCCCTTTGGCCTGCGATTTGGGGCTTTTCCCGAGCTCACCTCCTACTGAGCTGTGAAGCAAAGATGAACATCATCTTGTGCTCTATCTTCTGAGAAAGTTTCAGAATTTTTGGTGGCACGCACTTCGAGGTTGGCATTTTTTCGGCGCGCTGCGACGCATTTTCCTTATTTTCCCTTTTCGTCGCATTTCGGTCCGAGGACTCCCCTGGCCTTCTCCGACCTCCGTTTTCGACAATTCTTGGGCCGATGTGTTCCAGAGAGGTAGGGTTTTGTTTTTTGTGTTGATCATTTCTTCGTATTCCGGACTTTTGGCATGGTTCCCGAGGCACTGTTGATCCCCTATTTGCTATGTACTGTTTTGGACACATTGGAGTATTTTGCCAATATCTTTGCACCCGGACATCGGATTGAGGCATGCCAATATTTGATTTCTATCTACGCGTCGCGAGGAATATCATCGTATTTTTCTTGGAATTTTCTGAGTTTTCTTCGAAGGTTAAAATCCCACTTTTTCAGTGCAAAGTTTTACAGATTTTTGTACTTGGGATTATTGAGGTAGTCACCTTGTTGATATTGTAACTTGACCTACGAAACTCGGATTGGGACGTGCAGGTACTCGTTTCGAAGGGCTCGACGAGACGATTGCAGTGGTATTTTTGTTGGATTTTTCAGAGTTCCTTTTACAGGTGGAAATTAAGCATCTTTTTAGGTGAAATTTTGGGGAATTGTGAATGGTTGTGGAACCGTTGTTTAAATAGTTATCGGTCGGTGTGTTTGCAGGATTATTTGCATTCCTTGTATTGTGGGGTGATTGTTGGAGACTGTGGATTTTGGCAGCGAGGGATCTTGTTTTACTGTTGTGCACGCTTCTCGAGGTGGGTGGTTGTTGTATCCCTCTCTTTTGGTATGCTCACTAGGAATATCAGAATAACCCGATATTAGAAAATGTTGAACAAATATTGATAACCTTGCATGCAAAAAGGGACCACATAATTGATAGCCTATCCATGTGATTGAGACAAAGGTATTGGAACATGATCATTATGCCATAATCACTCATGTTAAAGTATTTAATTATCTGGAACAGCATGATCAGTTGTATGTTAGTACTTAGTGATTATGTAAAAAGGGATCATCACTTTGAGACATTAGTGTTGGAGCTCATTGCTATATCATACTCTTCATGTGAATAGATTAGTAATTTGGGACATTACTATATGTGAGCGCATTGGTGGACGCTTTTTCCTTCTATTCTAGATGAGGACATTTGCATGCTTGTATGGACATCTAGATAGGCCACTATTTACTGCTACACTATCTTTGGGATTTGACTTAGGAGAAATTTCTCCTGTTATCTAGACTTCGGGGATAGTGTGCTTGGGTTCGAGCAAGGGCTGGGATAGTGTAGTCAGATTTATGGGGATTTGGGACAGGCAGGGCTTGATGGTAGTGTATTGCGGCAACTACGAATCTTTGGCGGTTGACCAGGTCGATACTATTGCGTCAGATTGGGAGAGGGGGATCGGGCTTTGTTTCGTGGATGGTTTTTCCCACTTGATCAGAGTCATGATCCAGTCCTGCTATATCAGGTTACTTATGGCTCTTACTTTACTCGTGTGGGTCGCTCCCCTCGAGTGCCACTCCGGAGTGTGCGACAGACAGACTTTGAGTCCTTGAGACTCCTTCTCGCGTCGGTGTTATGCGTAGGCTGGCATACCCGATGCGGCAGGCAGAGCAGGCAGTACCAATGTCTACTGGTGATAGGATTGGGTTATTTAGGCAGGCTTTTTGATACCGATGCATACTTTTACCTATTCTTTTAGCTCGGCATTTTGGAGGCATACTAGTGGTAGCATTTTCAGCTGTAGTTATCTTTATAGCTTACCACATTTTCTTCCCTTTTGCCTCTGGTAGACCTAGTGGGCATGTCAGAGTTGAGGTTTTACCCACTAGGGGAGGCTACTGTTTCTATAGTAGTTCTCACCCCCATCGTCTTTTTCTTTGTTTCTCCCTTTGTTTTGCAGAGTCTTCTGCGGGAGTTGCTAGGTCGTCAGCAACAGATCGAGGTAAGAGGATGGCGGACTAGATAGAGAGTCCACTCGATAGTACCTAGCTGGACTTTTGTTGTACCCCTATCTTCTCAGACAGTCTTTGTTGTACTCTCTTTTGGGTCTGGCTTTAGCCAGCTGGTTGTATATCTTTGTGGTGAGCTGGGAGAGTACTTGTATTTATTTACAGTCGTTCTTTACTTTATTTCCAGCTTTTGTCTGAGATGTAGTAGTTTTTAGTTCAGCTCTGATGTTATGCTCCTTTATTATTATTTCTTATATCTGAGCAGGTTACCGATGCTTCGTGTACGCGGGAAATACCGTGTGCACGGCGGATCTGTAGACGGGCCCGGGTTCTGGTTTACACCCGGGGCGTGACAGATTTGGTGGTATCAGAGCTTAGGGATAGGTCAGTTGGGACTTAGGAAACCCTAGGCTTTTGGGAAGACCCTAGGATGGTAGGGCGTGAGTGGCATGATATTTTGTGAAAGTCAGTGATTTATTATTTGACTCTTCCTGTGAGTGAAGAGGGATCGACATATCTTATTTCTGTTGGACAGTTATGTTGGCTGCAGACAATATAAAGTTACAGAAATAGGGGGATGTCTTTGACTTTCGCTAGATTGGGTCGTGTGGGGTTTTGTTTCTGGGTTGTGGTTTGTTGTGGCAGGATGTAGCCCCAGCGTCGTTTTTCCGCCGAGGGTACCCCCACTCCCCCTGTGGAGCCTGGACAGGCGGTATCCGCCGAGCTGGGGGAACTGCGGGCCTTAGTGACCCATTTGGTGGCGAGGAGCTATCGTCAGGATCAGCTCTTGGAGTAGCTGCTGGTGCAGGGCGGTGATTCGGCAGTCGGAGTGAGGGCCAGGACTTCAGAGCAGCGTTTTGAGAGGAAACGCTCAGCCCCGGATGTTGATGGACAGTCCAGTTCTCGGAGACGACCACGGCTTCGCGGCGGTTGTATTTTCTGTAGAGGACCTCACTTCCCGCACACCTGCGATCTGAGGCAGGGTCGTTGCTTTAGATATGGACAGCCTGGTCACATCCGAGCTACATGCCCCCTTCCGACCTTTGTAGCACCTTCTTCGACATTGGCCCCTATCGCATCCTAGCAGAGATCGTGGTCACGACAGCAGAGGCGACAGCATCAGCAGCTGTCGAGGCAGTCCCAGTTTTCTGACATATGCATTTTCTGTGGAGGTCAACACCTTGCCAATACTTGTGATCAACGGTAGGGACGCTGCTATCTTTGTGGCCAGTCTGGACATTTGCGGGCTACATGCCCCCTTCCGACATGTGCAGCACCGACTTCGGCATCTATTCCTACTACTTCCTAGCTACGACCGAAAACTCCATCGAGGGATCTCCAGGTAGACCGATCTTCGCCACCCCGCTCATCTGGTGAGAGATAGCCGTTGTTGAGCGGCCAGGATTGCTTAGCACAGACGGAGGATTCTGCTGTTGGTGACCGAGTGGTGGCAGGTATGATTTATTTCTAGCGGTAGGATCTGTATCTTATTGTTATCGGAGCATTTCATTTCTCTTTTTGGTAGAATGATCTTCATTGCATGGGTTAGAGGTAGGATGGTTACCACGTGCACGAGAGGTTTAGATTCCCGTTTAACCGTCGCACGTGGAGGAATGTTGTTGGTCTTGAGACGGCGGTGGGATTTTTAATGTGGTCCTCGGGATGGACGGTCTGGCTCGGTATTTCGTGATGATAGATTGTGCCGCGAAGACGGTCACCCTTTGCGAGCCAGGCCAAGAGATGTTGTGTACCGGGAATGTCGGAGTGTTTTCCTTGCCTTATGGGTTCGACTTCCCGACCGAGGTAGATGATTCGCTGTAGATGTGCAGCCTTTCGGCTAGTGTAGTTGAGGAGCCTACGGCGGTACCGGGACTTAGGGACATCCCTATTGTTCGCGAGCTCCCGGATATTTTTTCCACCAGAGTTGATTAGTATACTGCCGGATAGGGAAGTTGAGTTTTAGGATTGACGTAGTTCTAGGAACTACGCCAATCTTTAGGGCTCCTTATCTTATTGGAATGGCACCGGCTGAGCTACGAGAATTGAAAGGGTAACTTCAGGATTTTGACGTGGTGCTAGGTGTAGATTGATTGTCATCGGACCTTGCCATTCTGACTGCCGAGAGAGGATGATGAGTCTCCGCGAGCCAGGACGGGAGAAGATATGTTCAGAGGTTGCATTGTCTTTCTGGCTACTATCATGGAGGTGCCTACGGTGGCACTGGGACTCGAGGATATCCCCATTATCTGCGAGTTGCTAGATATGTTTGAGTTGACGACTAGGCCGCCGGAGAGGGAGATAGAGTTTGTGATTGACGAGGTCCCGGGAACCACGCCTATCTTGAAGGCACCTTATCGGATGGCGCTTGTCGAGTTGAGAGAGCTGAAGGCGCAACTATAGGATCTGATGGACTAGGGTTTTGTTAGACCCAGTGTGTCGCCGTGGGGAGAGCCTGAGTTGGTTGTGAAGTAGAAGGATGGTTTACTTCGACTGTGCATGGATTATTGGGAGCTTCAGTATTTTTGAAGATTGATCTTCAGTTCGGCTACCACCAGCTGAGTGTGAGGGCCGAGGATTTCTCCAAAACGGCATTCAGATCTCGGTACGGGCTTTATGAGTTCACAGTGATGCCATTTGGATTGACGAATGCCCCTGCCGCATTGATGGATTTGGTGAACTGGAAATTTCAGCCGTTTTTGGACCGGGTTGTTTCAGTATTTATTGATGATTCTGATTTACTCCCGGAGTGATGTGGAGTAAGGAGCACTTGAGGACAGTGCTATAGCTTATGTGAGAGAAGAAGCGTATGCCAAGCTTTTGAAGTGCGGATTTTGGCTCCGGGAGGTCGCCTTTTTGGGGCACGTAGTTTCAGCTACGGGAGTGGCAGTGGATCCGGCCAAGGTGGATGCTAGTTGAGATTGGCCGAGGCCGATGACTATCACCGAGGTGCGGAGTTCTTTGGGTTTGACTGGCTACTATAGACGATTTGTGGAAGGCTTTCCGAAGTTTTCCACTCCCCTCACATGTCTGACCAGGATAGGGGATTAAGTTTATTGGAGTGAGACTTGTCCGAGCTGTTTTGAGGAGCTGAAACTGAGATTGATGACAGCTCCGATCCTTGCTCTCCCAGTCTTGGGAGAGGGATTTGTGATCTACAGCGATGCCTTTCACAGTGGTCTGGGGTGTATATTGATACAGCATGGTAGGGTAATTGCTTACGCTTCACGGCAATTGAAGGACTATGAAAAAAATTACCCTACTCATGATCTCGAGTTGGCAGCGATTGTGTTTGCTCTGAAGCTGTGTCGGCATTATTTGTATGGAGAGCACTGCGAAATTTACACTGATCATAAAGGATTGAAGTATCTGTTCACTCAGAAGGAGTTGAACTTGAGGCAACGCCGGTGGTTAGAGTTGTTAAAGGATTAAGGTGTGAGTATCCTTTATCATCCCGGCAAGGCCAATGTTGTGGCAGATGCCTGGAGTAGGAGGACGAGTCTGAGTATGATGATCTCGTAGCAGGCACCGTGGGTTGAGCAGATAAGACGGTTACAGATTGAGGTTGCATCCCCTGGGGCCTCTGCTAGACTTATGTCTTTAGTCGTGCAGCCCACTCTGTTGGACAGGATTCGAGACAGAGTGAGGACCCCCACTTGATGAGGATCCGAGAACAGATTCAGACAGAGTTGACAGGGGGTTTTTCAGTTGATGCTTCGGGAGTACTGCGGTACAGGGACCGAGCTTGTGTGCCTATGGATTCAGAGATTCGAGAGTAGATCTTGAGGGAGGCCCATTATATACCTTATACCATTCATCATGGTGGGACCAAGATGTATAAGGATCTCAAGGCACATTTTTGGTATGAAGAGAGAGACATTGGGAGGATCGTGGCACTGTTTAACTTGTCATCAAGTAAAGGCGGAGCATCGTGTACCTGCTGGCAAGTTACAGAGTCTTCCAATCCCATAATGGAAATGGGATCATATCACTTTGGATTTTGTCACTGGATTGCCGAGAGCACCGACTGGGGCTGATGCGACCTGGATAGTCGTGGATAGACTCACCAAGTCCGCTCTCTTTCTACCGGTGCAGGTGACTTAGCCTTTGGGTGCGACTGGTACAGTTGTACTTAACTGAGGTTGTGAGATTGCACGGTGTAACCGTCTCCATTGTATCAGATAGAGACTGGGGTTGGTCTCACTTTTCTGGAGGAGTTTACAGACAGCCTTGGGGACGCAGCTTCGATTTAGCACAGCATCCCACCCACAGATCGATGGACAGTCTGAGCGCACCATACAGACCCTGGAGGATATGTTGAGAGCGTGCGTCCTGGATTTTGGAGGAGGGTGGTACCGACACGTGGGATTGGTTGAGTTTGCGTACAACAACAGCTACCAAGCGAGCATTCAGATGTCTCCGTTTGAAGCGTTGTTTGAATACTAGTGTCGGACACCCCTATATTGAAGTGACGTGGGTGAGAGGAAGACTTGGAGTCCTGATCTACTGGCAGAGGCAGAGGAAAAGGTTAGATTGATTCGACGACATCTTGTGACCGCCCTGAGTTGACGGAGGAGTTATGCTGATACCCGACGGCGAGACTTAATGTTTCAGATTGGTGATCATGTCTTTTTGAAAGTCTCGCCTTTGTCAGGGGTCCGGAGATTTGGAGTTTGGAAAAAGTGTAGTCCCCGGTTTATTGGACCCTTTTTGGTACTGGAGAGAGTTGGCCCTGTTATTGTTTGAGTTACTCTTCCTCCACGCCTGGCTGGAGTTCATGACGTGATTCACGTTTCCGCTTTCAGGAAGTATGTATTTGATCCTGTGCATGTGTTTGACTACACCCCACTGGAGTTTGGGGTGGACTTTGGGTACGAGGAGCGGGAGGCCGCTTGAGAGTTGGAGGAGTTGATGAAGGATACCTATCCTTTCTTGTTCGAGGATTCGAGCTGAGGTACGTTTGTCTTGCTTCTTAGTTTCGAGGATGAAACTTTCTTTTAGTGGGGGAGGATGTGAGGACCCGAATTTCCACAAGAGGATTACTGTTGGGTCATCGGAGCTTCTGCAGTGTGTTTAGCAGCTTTCGGAGGCCTTTGCTGTGTGTTGGAGGTGTTTGCGCGCGAATCGGACCTCAGTATTAGATCCAGCGCGAAATTTGGATTAAGAATACCTTTCCGGATGCCTTTGACAAATTTTAGAAGCGGAATTTGGCAAAACGGACGGCGGATTTGGGTTCAGCGCGCAAAAACGATGAAAATGGGCTATTTGCTTGATTTTTTGCCATTGGTTACTATTCACGCCGAAACAGTAACTCCGGCGACCGGCGGCGATCGGCGGGAGGCGGAGCACGGCGGTGGAGTGCGGCCGCGGGCAGCCGCGGGCGCGCGGGCAGGCGCGCGGTCCACGGGGCCGGCGTGCACCGGAGGATTGGACATGTGGCGGCTTCGGGTTCGGCGGGAGCATCAGTTTCGTGCACCGGGCGCAGCGAGTGTTGGTGGTGCCACGTGGCGCGCTATGATTGGTGGGTCAGCGCACGCGCGACCGGGCCCCGGGCGCGGTGCACCGTGGACCTCGCGAGGCCACGTGGAGCACGCCGATTGGTGGGCGCATGGACCCGGGTGGCCCGGCGTGAACCGTGGCCCACGGTTCTCGCCGTGGACCGCGGCGCCATGCGGCGCGCCGTGATAGGCGGGCGCACGTGCAACGGGCGCGCGGGGCGCGGTTGGGCCGCGTGGCGGGCCGAGGCTTTTTCGGGCGCGCACAGTAACAGGCCGGGCCCGTTACTGTAGCAACCCGATTTAATCGGGCGCCCGAAACAGGGGACTTGTTGGGTATTTTTGGAATTGTTGCTTTTTGGCTATAAATAGCCCCCTTTGGCCTGCGATTTGGGGCTTTTCCCGAGCTCACCTCCTACTGAGCCCTGAAGCAAAGATGAACATCATCTTGTGCTCTATCTTCTGAGGAAGTTTCAGAATTTTTGGTGGCACGCACTGCGAGGTTGGCATTTTTCCGGCGCGCTGCGACGCATTTTCCTTATTTGCCCTTTTCGTCGCATTTCGGTTCGAGGACTCCCCTGGCCTTCTCCGACCTCCGTTTTCGACGATTCTTGCGCCGATGTGTTACAGAGAGGTAGGGTTTTGTTTTTTGTGTTGATTGTTTCTTCGTATTCCAGACTTTTGGCATGGTTCCCGAGGCACTGTTGATCCCCTATTTGCTGTGTACTGTTTTGGACACATTGGAGTATTTTGCAAATATCTTCGCACCCGGACATCGGATTGAGGCGTGCCAATATTCGATTTCTATCTACGCTTCGCGAGGAATATCATCGTATTTTTCTTGGAATTTTCTGAGTTTTCTTCGAAGGTTAAAATCCCACTTTTTCAGTGCAAAGTTTTTACAGATTTTTGTACTTGGGATTATTGAGGTAGTCACCTTGTTGATATTGTAACTTGACCTACGAAACTCGGATTGGGACGTGCAGGTACTCGTTTCGAAGGGCTCGACGAGACGATCGCAGTGGTATTTTTGTTGGATTTTTCAGAGTTCCTTTTACAGGTGGAAATTAAGCATCTTTTTAGGTGAAATTTTGGGGAATTGTGAATGGTTGTGGAACCGTTGTTTAAATAGTTATCGGTCGGTCTGTTTGCAGGATTATTTGCATTCCTTGTATTGTGGGGTGATTGTTGGAGACTGTGGATTTTGGCAGTGAGGGATCTTGTTTTACTGTTGTGCACGCTTCTCGAGGTGGGTGGTTGTTGTATCCCTCTCTTTTGGTATGCTCACTAGGAATATCAGAATAACCCGATATTAGAAAATGTTGAACAAATATTGATAACCTTGCATGCAAAAAGGGACAACATAATTGATAGCCTATCCATGTGATTGAGACAAAGGTATTGGAACATGATCATTATGCCATAATCACTCCTGTTAAAGTATTTAATTATCTCGAACAGCATGATCAGTTGTATGTTAGTACTTAGTGATTATGTAAAAAGGGATCATCACTTTGAGACATTAGTGTTGGAGCTCATTGCTATATCATACTCTTCATGTGAATAGATTAGTAATTTGGGACATTACTATATGTGAGCGCATTGGTGGACGCTTTTTCCTTCTATTCTAGATAAGGACATTTGCATGCTTGTATGGACATCTAGATAGGCCACTATTTACTGCTACACTATCTTTGGGATTTGACTTAGGAGAAACCATGCTTTTATTTCTTTCTCCTGTTATCTAGACTTCGGGGATAGTGTGCTCGGGTTCGAGCAAGGGCTGGGATAGTGTAGTCAGATTTCTGGGGATTTGGGACAGGCAGGGCTTGATGGTAGGGTATTGCGGCAACCACGAATCTTGGGCCGTTGACCAGGTTGATATTATTGCATCAGATTGGGAGAGGGGGATCGGGCTTTCTTTCGTGGATGGTTTTTCCCACTTGATCAGAGTCATGATCCAGTCCTGCTATATCAGGTTACTTATGGCTACTTACTTTACTCGTGTGGGTCGCTCCCCTCGAGTGCCACTCCGGAGTGTGCGACAGACAGACTTTGAGTCCTTGAGACTCCTTCTTGCGTCGGTGTTATGCGTAGGCTGGCATACCCGATGCGGTAGGCAGAGCAGGCAGTACCAGTGTCTACTTGTGATAGGATTGGGTTATATAGGCAGGCTTTTTGATACTGATGCATACTTTTACCTATTCTTTTAGCTCGGCATTTTAAAGGCATACTAGTGGTAGCATTTTCAGCTGTAGTTATCTTTATAGCTTACCACCTTTTCTTCCCTTTTGCCTCTGGTAGACCTAGTGGGCATTTCGGAGTTGAGGTTTTTGTTACGGAATTTGAGTTGGCGTAGTTTCGTGAAAGTCTCAAGTCTTGAAGATTGAAGGTGAAGAAAGTTGGATCGTTTAACTCAATCTCAAGAAAGAAGAATTCAAAAGGATCAGGTATGTTTAACTAAAGAATTTGTGTGATCCGAATACTTCTTGTAGTGTAGAAACACTTGGAAGAATCTTTCATTGCATAAAAATCAAAAACTGGACTTGGGACATGTTCAGGATCCGGATCAGGCTGAACGATCCGGATCCCGAAGGTGGTTCGTTCATACATCGTCGCAATCCGGATCGTAGTCTCTTGATCCGGATCCCGAACGTTGAGTTTACCATCTACCTTGAACGATCCGGATCTTGCTTCGCAATCCGGATCCCGAACGTTGATGTTTGGTGAACTGTATGAACGATCCGGATCGTAGTCACATGATCCGGATCCCGAACCTTTGTTTTTCTGGAATTGGCTGTTTCGTTATGACGATCCGGATCTCAGTTATCACGATCCGGATCGCCGTCCGTAAAATTCCAGAAATGGTTGGTTTTTGATTCTTATCTCCTTCCTAGGGTTTCTAACCTATAAATAGACCCTATGTCTTTCTTTCTAGGGTCAATCCACATAGCCGTCATTTTCATATATCATCTTATACGGCTATAGATCCACATATAGAGAAGAAAGGAAATCATTAGAGAATACTCTATGTTTCTTCATCTATATTGATTAGTTTGATTCTAGGTTTTCATACTCACATCCTGAGTTGAATCAAACTAATGAATACTTAGATGGTATTTCCGATCTATCTTTGATCTAAGTATTCGGCGGATCATCACCACCCAAAAACAACAATTACCCCAAAATCGGCGCGTGGATTCGCGTGTCCTTGTGGATTCAAGGTTCATTCGCTCTCGTGGATTCGGAGCGAGGCACGTTCGTGGATTCGAAGGGTGCTATTGGGTGAAGACCGTGGATTCGGTCGGACGTCGTGGATTCGACGTTGGACGCGGTGGATTCGGCGTTGGGCGCAGATCGTGGATTCGAGAAGCGTCTGGAGCGAGCGGAGAAGATCCTCTAGGAGCGTATGGAAAAGGTTGAGTCGTAAGTGTGTACGGTAAATCACCTTGTACGTGTTTTAATTCTAGTGGATTTCTGCCGTGTTATCGGTCCCGTGGTTTTTTACTCCGGTGATGGAGTTTTCCACGTAAAAATCTTGCGAGTTATTTTCATTTCCGCATTGGGTTTTTATCGCAACGATTTTTGAGTGTTTATACGTTTACACCTATTCACCCCCCTCTAGGTGTTTCTTCCCCTATTTAGATCCGTATTATATACGACCCAACAAGTGGTATCAGAGAGGGAATAGGGTTGTGAACAATGGTTGAAGGTGGAAACATCAATCGACCCCCTTTCTTTGATGGAACAAATTATGCGTACTGGAAAGTACGGATGAAAGCCTTTTTATCTTCCATCGACGAAAGGGTGTGGCATTCAATTGAATCAGGATGGACTAATCCAACTGAACTTATCTCTGATGTTCACACCTTAAAACCTAGGTCGAAATGGACCAAGGAAGAGTTTGAGTTATCTTCTTACAATGGCAAGGGAATTAATGCTATTTTTAATGCCTTATCTCAAATTGAATTCTCTCGCGTCTCGGCATGTGAGACTGCGAAAGAAATCTGGGATGTTCTCCAGGTTACACATGAGGGAACTAACCTCGTGAAGATTCAGAAACTGTAGATGCTTACGAGCAAGTTTGACTCTATTTTGATGGCAGAAAATGAATCTTTCACGGACTACTATACAC